>CM053573.1:59677530-60006985 GCA_028646485.1 Cryptoprocta ferox
GTGAGGGGGGAAGGGGAAGGGGGAAAGGTAATGGGGGGTGATGGTCTTGGTGGAGGTCACTTGTGGGGAAGAGCACTGGGTGTTATATGGAAACCAACCTGACAATAAACTATAAAGTTTAAAAAAAAATAAAAAATGAATAAATAAATAAAAAAGATACAACTCTAGGAGACAGCGACATCTACCTTCAAGAAAACCTGAAACAATAATGACAAAATACCAGATAACTTCTAGAATAGCAATAACAGTAATAAAAATAACAGTGAAGATAATAACAATAATAATTATATTCATCCCCTTTAGGTCTATTCAACGCCTGCTATATTAGTATTTTGGTATTCTTTCTGAAACATCTCAGTACATCTAATCAATTTCATTCAATATAAAAGCATTTGCTATTTTCAAATTAACCATTCATACTGTTCCTTCAAAAGTCCATACAATTTTCCTTGTTATCTGCTTGATATTTTCTTGATATGCTAATTTAGTCCTAAGCTTTTTTAGCCTGCAGAATCTCTGAAAAATGAAAAGATATTTCTTTGGTACTGGTGTTCTTATAAGAACGTCATCCTGATTTTAGTCCCCACAGGAGCTTTCCAGACTAGGTATCTCACAGAACACAGATGGAGGAAAACATTTTAAGAGTTGCAAATTTCTGACTCTTCATTACCTTCCCCATCTCATACATTTTATGCTTAACACCTATCTTCACATTATTTTTCCTCTGTTTAGTATGTTCTGGAGCTTTCATATTTGTCTACCAGTAGTTTTCTAAAATATTCTCGCATCTTACCTCTCTGCAGCCCCCAACATCACTACCGTGAAAATGACACTTCTCTAAGTTTACTTGACAATGCCTGACTCTTTCCTCATATCACCCCACCTCTCAGTCCCCTAGACCCTCCTCACCTTCTCCCTCCAGTTCATGCATGTCCTAGCTCTCAATAACTCCCTTCTCTTCATCACCACCCTCCTTCCTTCTGCTCAGCATAACCCATTCCCAGTCAACTAAGACCTTCCAGATGGAACTTTCTGAAGATGACTGTGGTCTCAGTCCTGAGTTGCCTGGACCCTACACAGCTGGGTGGGACTGTTTTCTGTCTTGATGGTGATAGCCCAATTAAGTTCCTCCAAACAAGAGGTGATGAGAATGGAGACTGATTTTGGTGGGAGAAACGAATGCCAAGAAAGTGAGAATGCAATATGGAAACCACTTGTTAAGCACAAGGCCAAGCTCAAATGATTGACAGAAAAGCATAGGGAGGAAAAATAATATCCCTTTAATAAGTTATGGAGGAGTCATCCCCAGACAGACAATGTAACAAAATATAGACAAGAAGAGAGGCATCAGAAGGGAAGGACCAGGCTAGACAGAGGGTGAGCGTGAGAGAGTCTGCCATGCTGTTATCTGAGGACTTGGATCAAGGACAGAGGCAGATAAAGCACTTGTGTCCGTGTCTGGGGACCCTAACAAATAAAGATTCAGGCAGTGGGAAATGAGTGAAAGGGGAGACTGGCATGAGGAACTGCAGCTTATCTTATTGGATTGGACTTGCTAATGCCTGTGGGAACATGTATCATCTCATTTTGTCCTTAAGCACCCCCCTCTAAAGCACATGCCATCACTAGCTACGTTTTAAAGAGGGGAACTCTAAGGTTCAAAGAAGTTAAAGAACTCTGGTTATCACCCTGTAATTGGTGGAAAAGGCACTTGAACCCAGGCTGTCTGTCTCTAGAACCCATAATTTGAGCCACTATTGTGCTGTGCGTAATGGTGGTGATGGTGCTAAGTCCATTTGAGTGAGAAAAGAAGTAGTTGAGGGAAAAGCAGTGTAAAAGGAGCAGCAGAAACAATAGTGGGAGTGGTTATTACAGTTTTCTCTGACTTTCTGATCACTGTTGAGCATTTGGAGGAGCACAAGGCCAAGCTCAAATGACTGACAGAAAAGCAAGGTGAGAAAACCACTCCTGTATAAGTCACAGAGAAGCCATTCCCTGACTGATAATGTAATACATGTTTTGATTGTCCCATTCCCCTGCCACATACCTCGGTGATCCAAAAAATGGATTCATTTTATTACCTTCTTAAATGAAATATTATATTTTTGTAGCCTTTAATTGCTTCATTAAGGTGATATTAAAACTGTGCATGTATGATTTTCAATCACTTTCTAATCACAGAACGAAAGAAAAATTGGAAATTGTTCAGATAGAAAAAATGTCAAAGCCGACTACCCAGCATGGCCTTTCAGCTATGTGTTTGGCATTATCTTTATGGATTATATTATAACTGTGAATACATCACTGCATTTCTAAAACTATCTTTTATGTGTGATTTTCCCCCTCTTTCCCCCCTTCATTTACAAAGAAAATAATATGGTGTGTTAGTATAGGATGGATAGAAAAGACTTGTCCTTATACCAAATTGGCAAGCAGAACAAGAAACAAGGATAAATGATAACATCTTTTTTTTTTTCCAAGTGCTATACGTCTGATGTGTTTTTTTCTTAATCTCTCAAATTTACTCTGTTGCTTCGTTGGCAAATTCTTGTTAACAAAACTACCCAAGTGGGGAATAGGATTAACAGGAAGGAGAATTGATGGGTCTTCTTTAATTATCGTCAGGAAAAAATAAGTACACACACAGTTCTGGAGTGAGTCCTTTCTAAAGAATTCTAACCATAATCAGTTAACTCCTTGTGCTTGAATGGCATTCTTTAGTCATTCAACAAATATTAATTGTGTGACTCATAGCACAAGATGGTATAAGAATATGAAGATGAATATGATGTAGATTTTGTGCAGGAGAAGATAGGAGTCTGACAGAAAAGAGCAGAGAAGGCAACACACATATAGAGAATATGAGTGAAATGTCAATGGGAATGAACAAAACAGAATTACAAGAAAGTGCTATGAATTCAGAACATGGTATATGACATGGTGCAATATTTTATTGTCAGAGAAAAAGTAAGTTTTTTTGGAGAAACTCATTTTTTTGAGCAGGGCTTTGAAAAGTGTGTTGAATTTGGATATGAGGTTATATCTAGGTGTAGAGAATAGTGTGAGCAAAGGCACTTTGGTACTTTGGAGGAACAACAGGCTATTTAGCTTGGCCTGAGAATCCAGCATGGAAAGAAGAATAAAGGAAGATATGAGGTGAGGTCTGATGGGATGTGACCCTAACATTTCTTGGACCTGGAAGTGAAGAAAGATGATCCACTTTCTAACTTAGGTAACCCAAAGCCAAGGCAGTTCACATTATAGTGCAAGTGACAACCTAAGAATATTGGTTTCCCTTACTGCCATGCCAGGAAGTCTTCATCAATTTAAACGTCTCTTCCTAGAATTTTATTTTTTAGGAACATTTTCTAATGATGGTAAAAGTGGTTATAGAAGGTATCTTGCAAGGGGTGTGATCTGTATTTATTTTTACCCACATCATTTAACTAACTTAACCATGTGCCTCAGTATCTTCCATTATTATTAGCAGGATGAATTAATCTATGGTTCTAAAATCCACAGGAACACTCAGCTACCAAGTGGGAAGATTGCTGACCTTATGGAAGTCAGTTCAGTATATCCAAATGTCTACCTCTGGTCACTCAAAGGACAGAAGAAAACTAGCACGGAACCAAATTGGTGGATGGCTAAAGTTTGATATTTAGAATCATGAGTTATCTGAACTAGAAGAAACCTTAAAGACAGTCCAGTCCAATGATACACAGCCTTCACTGACTCTTGTCTACTCAAGGGTTTATTAGGGTAGTAAAGAGGATCACAGATCTACTTCTAATATTTCAAAGAGTAGTAGAAATTAAGCACTTATCTTCAAATGGTCCTACAGAATCCCGCTAATAGCAATCACCTTATCTCGGTTGTGTATGTCCCTTCCTACTGTTTTTCATGGTTTTTAACATGTATTTTATTTAAAAAAAAAATCATTGATGAATAAAAATAGGAAAGTAAATTACTTACTGAAATTCGATAAACCAAATACTCCCAAGTAAAGTCTATGGGAATAAATAGGTTATTGTGTTGAATAGGCCAGAGTTCCATCTAATCAAACTGCCAAATTATACAAATGGAGAAGCTTAGACTAAAATAAATAGAGACAACTGCCAAAGATCATATAGCTAAGGTGGCATCAGAACGCAAATTTTATAAATGCCAAATCAATGTTCTTTCTGCAGTTCACCAGACTAGACGGACTTCTCAAAAAGATCCCAGAGTGTACCACAGGCAAGTTGAGGTCCAGAGAACATAGGTAATAAAAACTAGGATGATCTCAGCTAATTCTTTTTGATTTGTAGAGAATTCCACTCATCAAAACTGCATGATAATGAAAGACATGAAATAATATACTTGATTTATTGTTGCCTTGAAACAAAGACTTTAAAGTGCCTGATGTATCTTAAGAGTTTGGTTTATGTACTTGTAATATCTTTGCTAATGTGCTATTTACTTTCCAACATACCACTGATACTCACAGGGGAAGCAATTTTATTCATTTGGCAAATATGAAAGCCGAGGCCCAAGAAATCTGTGTCAGGAGTGAGACTGGGACTGGGCCACAGGACTCCTTAACTTCATTCCCAATCTATATTTTTGTTTCTTAGAAATCAGTTTCATCAGTTTGACTGCAAGCTATTCTTGGGAATGACAGGGGACAGCTGAAGGAGGAAAGAGTGGAGACATAAGAGAATTATAAAGCTATGTAAGGATTTTCAACATGCTATACTCTGCTTTGATATCTTTCTTCCATCAACTTGAGTAATTGAGAACTGTCTGTGAAACACTCACCAATTCCCAGAGGAGCTGTGATTAATTCATTAGCAGCCAACAGTGTTGGGAACCATAATATGCCATATCAATTCTAATGAATATTAAGAGAGAAGAGTAATGTATATCCCAGTTAGTGCAGGCTTCATTGGAACTGACAGAAGAGGCCTGTGCCCTTTACTCTTATTGTTATTCTGATCTGAATGTCATTAAGGAGAGTCTAGTTCACATCAATAGGTGGCTATGAATTCTAACTCCTGTCGATTCCAATAAAGATTTCAGATAGAGACCACATAGTACTTACCTCTACTAGAATGAAAATACGGATTTTCACCCTCTTACTTTTGATGCGCCTTGATGCCTTTCTTTTATCTTTCTGCATCATCTTATATACGTACTTGTGCAATGACTAGATATGCCTGTTAGGGGAGGCAGAGGAGTAGTTTGGACCTGGATTTTCATAGTGGCTATAGGAATTTTACTCATGGCCATTCATAACTATTGTTACTTTCAGATACAGTTACACTGATATGCATTTATACCTGTCTGAAAATTGACCAAGCAGGTCTGGAACTGAATGGTCAAAGAATGCTTAGGTGTCAGAAGGTAAGAATGTTATTTTGATGGTATCTTCAAAATTAAAATAACCAATGCCTGAAATGAATATAATGTTGGAATTTAAAATTTAAAATTTAAAATAACCAAGAAGCCTTTATAAAAGAAAAGGTATTTAATAATTCCAATACATTTTAAGATAATATAATTAAGAATATAAAAAAAGAAGATGCCACTAAATTATATATATTTTTAAAAGAAGCACAAGGCAGATTTCCTGGAGGAGGAAGGACTATTAACTTTTAAAATATGTTGAGATGGTAGAATCTATAGTTTGATGTTAGCAACTTTTCCAATTAGAAGCTCATAAGGAAGATAAACGATCCCAGCTTCAACTTATTTCTTTACAAACCCAGTCCTTAAAATAGTAATTAGCAAGTTCTATGTATATGGGTTGTTCAACACATTTCCAAATGCACAACTGCTTTATGGAGGCATGCATTTGCTCTTCATCATAATGTCTAAATGAACAAATTTCCACCAACATGAGAATGAGTTATGGTGAATGTCCAGGAATTAGGAATTTTTCAGTGTGGATAACTATGTATGAATTGTCCATGCTGCATGTCCATGCTCAGTAAGTATCTACTGAGAAGCAATGGCTATAAAGTGAGAACAAGTTTTCTAAAACAAACTCCCAGATATAACCTGCTATTTCTGCCACTGAGCACATCTCAGAGACAAGGAAATCCTGACTCTCCTTTTTCATTTAAAAACTCACCAAACTATACCTGGCAAGGTAAGGGCTAGCTATCAGAGCCAAGGTGTTATTTGCTTCAATACTATTATCCTATCTATCCCCTTGTCTGCTTGCATCCTATGAAACCGTTAAGCTTTCTTGGGATAATGTAATTTTTATTAATATGACTTCTCTTCTTCTTGGCAGAAGCATCAAGAAACCCAAAGCAGTGCCATTAGTATACTTACTTGCACTGGCAATGTAGTTTCAATTTTAATAATTAATATCTACTCAACTAGATTGTAAAATTCAACCCAAGCCAAGGATGTAATATGGTTTCTTTATTGATGTCCTAAAAAACAGGTTTAAGTAAAATAAGTAGTGCTTTCCTGGTCAAAAGTCAAAAAAATATAGAACTGAGAATGGGCTTGCTTGAAACTAATAATAAAGTATAACATGATAAATAACATGGGTTGATATATGTAGTAGTGCTCCATCAACATATATGATTAAGGGTTTGGGCCTGGGAGTCAGGAGACCTGTCCTCAATCATATTTCCACTATTTATAAGCTAAGCTACGTGACCTTGGACAGCTTACATCACGTCACCAACCCTCAATTTCCACACCTACAAAGTAGGAGTCATGATAGGATTGAGCTCATAGAATTGCTGAGAAAATTATATATGATGAAATATGTAAAGTACTTAGCATCATGCTTCATATGAAATGCTCCTTAAATATTACATTATCAGTTATATTCACTAACGTACAGAGGGTCACATATTCTAAACAAGTGCGGCAGCGAAGAAACGTTCAAAATAGTTAATAACTAAAGGTTCTGGAAATGTTAAAGTCATTCGCATAAGAGTTGCAAGGTTTGACATTGACACATGCAAAACCAGATCAGACTTACAAAACACATACAGACAGGCACATGCACAAAATAATTAACTATAAAATCCACACATGAGAACATGAGACAATATATACTGTGTTCAGCTATTCTTACAACCTTTAGGCAATTTCCTTTGAAAATTCTCCTCCCTCTGCCAGACAGTAACAGAGCTTCTCCTCCACACATAAACACCAAGGCCAAACTATTTAAAAGATGCTAGGCATGGTTCAGTCTGCAAAAACCTTGTTTTCCAACAGATGATAGGAAGATGGCCTCCAAATTGAAGAGCTGATACTAAATATCTGGAGCACATTCCATAAAAATACAAGAACGCAGGCCCAGAAAGTCACTGGATGTACCTATAAATATTTTGCCTTTGACTGTAACTCCCACTACTTGGAAACACATTAAAACTTTTAATGTGTTGTCATCTGATCTGCCCACATACCATTACACTTTGGGGAGTTTAACTTGACTACAAAATAGCAGTACTAATAAGAGAAACAGTGTGTGATGCCTACAAATTCCTAAAAACAGGTCTATGTAACTAGGAGGTGGACACAAAAACAAGTAGCCTTTTGCATTACAGTTCCCATATATATGGTGGTAGTTTGAGTCACACGGTAGTAATTTCACGTAGAGAGGCAAGTGGTAGAAACCATCAGCAATCATTCACAAAAATAAACCCTTTCTCCCTCTAAAATGGTACAGCATGATCTTTCTGACTTGATGTTTTATAACAGACCTCAGGGATTATGTCATTTTACTTTTTTGGAGGGAAGGTGTGAGGGGCATTTCTAAAAAGCATATTTTTGTTCCTTTGCAGAAATTACTCGTGCTCTTGAACAAAATCAAACATCTCCCATCCTGCTATAAAGTAAATACTGACGTAAGACAAAAGGGCAGTATCTGGAGACTCTAAATGCCTCATACTTTGATTAAAAATGCTTTTGTCAATTACAGATTGATTTTGTAGCTCATTACAGTGATGGATGTCAGGGCTGGCGGAGGTGGTATTTCACCACTTGGCCTGAAGGTGTACTCTGTTAGAAGATGGCAAAATTACAATTATTTTCCAGTACTCATCTGTGTGTCTACACTGACCCAGTAGGTACTGCTGGAATAATCTGAAAGAACACCACCATGTGGAACAGCCAAAAGAATAGAATAGGACATCAGCCCATCTAGAAGGAAAACATACTAAACAAATATTTCCTCACAACCTGCTGATATTCTTGCCACACAATAAGTAATAATGAACCATATCAACTAAGTTTTGAAGTAAGCCAGGGTATTTAGCAGAAGCTGCACCAAGGAATATGCAAAATGTCTCTGTGTGTACAACAATGAATATTAAGACTATACATATTTTATATAATATATGTAGGCATGTTCACCCATACATATAAATACAAATGCACGTTTTCTCCCCTTAAACATCAGAGGTTGTTAGGAGCTGTGGGGAAATCAGAGGATATAGGGAAGAACTGCAAGGGAAGAAATCAATATTCAGTAGTGACTGAAAAGTGAAAAAAGGAAATTCATCTCACTTTGTAATACATTCACATCATGCTCTAAAGTGACCCATATTTCTGGAGTCACTTTGTGGTTTCTTACTCTAATATCCTTCGTTTGTTCACAGGGCATTCTCCGCTGGTAACCTATGCATGACTACATCTCTATAACTGTTACATGGCTAAAGCAGCAGTATATCCATCAGGTATCAAACATGCAAATCTTATATGTAGTATTCCTACTACCTGCTACAAAAATACAGTGACTTAGCCTCTGCTTAAAATTTTAAGACAAACAGTGCTTAATATTAGGAAAGAGGGTATTATATGAGCTTGATATCACCAAGACTTGGAACCAGAGAAAGAAAAAAAAAATCATTTCAAATTGAAGATGAGGAGGCTTGGTTACACTATGACTATAGCAATACTGGCCATACATCTGTACAGTTGCTTTTTGTAATAGTCCGCCATGAACACAAACCTATTTGTGGCCTACTGTCATGGTAATATAACTCTTTTCTCCTAGTTGTTTAGAATTCCAATACTGTGAAATAGAACCATAGTGACAAAAAAGAACACTTCATATAATGAAATGTCAAGAAATTTAAGTTAAAGTACGGTAACAAAACATAGGTTTGAGGTATAAAACCTGATCTATGCTGATAATCCAAGCAGAAATGGACAGTAGAACATTATTAGAACAACTGGATCATTTTAGAAACTGATTATGTTTGCCATCAAGGACCAGGTTGAAATCTCACGTTTCTTACTTGTTTTATCACAGTAGTGGTAAAGAAATAGAAGGAGCAGGTGCTCACAAAACAGGAGAAAGGTATGAGCTAGGTACCAATGCTCTTAAAAAAAAAATCAGGGGAGCCTGGTGGCTTAGTTGGTTAAACGTCTGAGTTCGGCTCAAGTCATGGTCTCACAGTTTATGGGTTTGAGCCCTGCATAAGGCTCTGTGCTGACAGCTCAGAGCTTGGAGCCTGCTTTGGATTCTATGTCTCCCTCTCTTTCTCTCTCTCTCTCTGCCTCTCCCCCACTCATGCTCTCTCTTTCTCCTTCTCTCTCCCTCCCTCAAAAAAAATCTATATCTATATATATATATATATATATATTTTTTTTTTTCCAAATCAGACAATATATAATCTAAAACAAACTTTGGGACATTCAGAATGTAAAAAACAAAACAAAACAAAAAACATACCTAGATACCTAAAATTAACTAGAATTCTAATCATTACAATAATGAGATTTTGTATGGGTTATTTTTGCCCTAAGGGGCCAAAATTAGAGTAGAAATGATGTTATACACGTAGTCTTTGTCATAAACAATCCAAGATAAGTCCTGATGGTAGGATAAAATTTCAGAGGAAAAACAAAACCAACCAACCAAATAACAACAACAACAACAACAACAACAAAAACATTGTCAGAAGAAAATGCTTAGAGAAGCAATGATGGCAGCCATCTTAATGTCCCAGGCCTCTGGCTACAGTGTTGCATAATGTCTATCCCATAGAGGCTTCTTGCAGGCAAGAAGGAAATATTATTTAGAAAAAAAAAATGAATATATGTTCCAGTGTTACATATATGGAAGAGAAAAGCTCTCAGGTACTCAACTCCTAGGTTGCTAAAGCCAGAGAAAGAAGGAAACATGGGTGAAGACACTAGTGGTTGTGTATGGTGTTAGTTCTTCCATATACTGTAGTACTGCCAGACCATTTGATGACCTCATTGCCTCCTCTCTCTTTGCCTAATATTCCCATTACAACTCCACCAAACTTTTATACTCCTCTCTCCCACGGTTGAGCTTCTAAACAACAGAAAGCATGTGCTAGAGTGCATCAGGAGTTCAAAGTGCAATAACAAAACTTCTTTTGCGCATTCAGACTTTAGACTTGCTTACAGGTAAAGCTATGAGGGCCCTGTACTCTGCCTATGTAGCAAGAAAGCCATGAGAACATACAAAGTGGGTGTGAGTTGGCCTTTCTTTCCTCACATCGTTATAATATCAAAAGATAATCCAAGACACCATTATGAACGCATGTCCTAGTAGCTAGGAAACTGTCTGTTTGACTCTATAATAGCATTTATCATGCCACATTTATTTGTTTACTGGTCTCTCTCCACTTCATTCTCCGTGAGCTCTGTGAAAAGACTATTTCTGGTTCTGTACTTACAACATGTAATATATTACCTGGGTCACAGGAACTGCCCAATAAATGCTAAATTCTTGAATTAATATTTATTTGAATGTCAATCCCTAACTTTTAACCACCCTAAGCACTCACATAATCAACTAAACCAGGAATCTAAATCTTATTTAAAGCATATATATATATATATAGCATATCTATATAAAGCACACGTATATATAAAGCATATATATATATTAAAGCCTATTATATATATATATATATATATATATATATATATAATGTTGGATTTTCAAGACCTAAGACATTTAATATAAAGGAAAATTAGGGGTGCCTATGTGGCTCAGTCTGTTAAGCGTCAGACTATTGGTTTCGGCGGAGGTCATGATCTGGCCGTCTTGTGAGTTCCAGCCCCACGTCAGGCTCTGCGCTGGCAGCATGAAGGCTGCTTGCGATTCCCTCTCTCCCTCTCTCTACCCATCTCTCACTTGTATTATCTCTCTCTCTAAATAAATAAACATTTAAGAAAATAAGGGACAATTAGAAATAATAGAGATTTAAAGAATATAAAAGTATATAAATGATGCTGTTGATAACAAGAATATGAAAATAGCAGCCAAGATTATATCAAGCGGGTCATGCTAGCACAGACACATTTCGAAGGAACCCAGGTTTAGAGTGGAAAATGATAATTCCCAGACTCCTGCCATTCTTATATTACATACAGATCTAAGACAATTGCCCCCGTACCAGATTTATGGCTCACTGAACTAAACCTGTCACAAAACCTCCTCAGTAACAGTCCCTCCAGTTGCAGTAATGGCTGCACAGGTAATGAAAACACTCAGATTAGAGTTGAATACACCTGTGTAATTACTATATCCCAGAAGCTCAAACAAACCATTCTGCTTCCCCTGTATGTGCCCTAAAGCCTGATTCGAAGACAAGTTGACAACCCTTACAAGTTAATGACAATTCTCTCCCCAACAAAATACCTCCATGTCAGAACCACTGAGTATGTGTTGGGTAATTTCAAACTTTAAGACAATCTGACCTCACCTGACAGAATAATTTGATTATATGAACTACCCAACCAAGTATACTAACGAACTAGTGTGAAAGTATATAATTCCATCCAAAGATGTTAGGGACCTCACATAGTGCTGTTTAAAAATGTAACGGAATAATCAGAAAATCAGCCAAACCCAAATGTACAAATTTACACTAATATCCTAGGATTTGTAATTTGTCTCCTCTTTGACATTTGAGTCTTATTCTAGCATAATATCAATTCAGAAGGAAAATGGAAAGACTAACACCAGCTGAACATGATCGGATAGCTACAACTCAGTGAGAACTCCCCATATGTTTATGAGGACAGTAGAGTGTAGCATAGAGTGGGGTCTGGCACCAGAATGCTGGATTTCATCACCTACACATCATGATGTGTTGTGAAAAATTACCATTTTCCACTTCATTGTTGTCATCTGTAAAACGGGGGGAAAAGTCACTTTCTCCCAGGCTCTACCATACCTCAAGCAATGTTGGCCTTTTTAGTCACGGGCTGAGGACAGAATGGTGGCTCTCCCAGGACAGGTAGTAAGGAGGTACAATAATCTTCCAAAGGTAAGGAATTGTAAAACAATAATAAAATCATCTAAAACATTGTTCTCCTCTTGATTATAAACATGTGCTTGGCAATTCTAAACAAAGCCAGATAAAATACTCCTGTCCTCAGGGACAGAAGCTTCCAACCTCTTTCTCTTACTAAAACATGGAAGCCTTATGGTAAGAATATGCAAAGGATTAAAATGCATTAGATAAAGGCAGTACATATCCTTTCTAAATTTATCATATTAACATTTTGGGATAAAACCATAGATATTTGTAGAAAGATAAAATAGTCTCAGCACTGATCTCATGTAGAGGTGCATGATCCCTTCCACATCCATTATTCCCCAGCTAACCACTAAACTGCTATGCACCCATCTTTGACTTTAGTATCTCTCACTGCCAGCTCTAGTTGCAAACATTTACTTCTTGGTTTACAGAAGTATAAAGAAGATCGATATAGTAATGTTGTCTTTGTGTATTATTTTAAATTGCTATGATGAAATGTTCTAGATAAGTAGAGGACATTTTAAGTTACAAATAACAAAGGCAAAATACAATTACATTCTCTCAATGGAAACTGTGACAGAAATAAGGGCACCTCCATTTATTTTGTATAATACTCTCCTCTCCCATCATTGCCTCGTTAATTATTCTCAAGATCACTTACTTTTTACTTGGTATTTTTTAAGTTGATGAGATCATTAAATTTATCAGCTATCCAAATACATTTGAAGTTTATTAAGACTCCATGCTGCCTTTGAACTGGAAATAGAGTAGGAAAAGAACTTACTTTTAAAGAAATTAAAGTAATAAAGCAAAATGGGTACCACTTTATTTTAAGTACCCATTAACTAGAGCATAAGAGATAGACTCAAAATGGAAATCTCAGAGAAATAAGCATGTGAAACACACGCTGTTCTTCACACCCAAACATGGGGACTTTAGTCCAGCCATCAGCACACTCGGAATGTATGTCAAAAACATTCCAAAGGGGAGTATTATGAAGATATATTTTGTATTATTAAACATGGAGTCTCAATGAAATCTCAATTTTTGTGAAGGAGTCATTTAAGTGATTGAGAAAAGCTTTCATTTACTGATGATAAATCTTAATTCATTTTTTACCATTAAGCGTCACAAGCCTGTGGGTTTAGGATGACACAAAATGCTTTACACAAAATGATGTGATTCATGACATTTTTATTCCTTGTAAATTGGGTCGACACAAATTTTCTTAAACTGTGGATATTATTCTTGGTGTCTTGAAGAACTGCTAGTTGCTTCCTAAATCTTCAAAATTTGCTTCATTCAAATATGTTGGCCAATTGCTGGAGTTAATGATGATGAATGAAATCAGGATTAAATTTTTAATAAACTGGATTGGCTCTAGCCTAGGCTTAGCCCAGCTATGTACATGCTGGGATCTAAGTTGCGTGAAAAAGTTTCTGCATTAAAAATGTTCTCCTATTAAGTACTAAGGTACTTAAAACTTTCTTTACAGTTATTTCTTTAAAGCCTTGGTTTCATAAAATCACATTAAAATACCCATCAGGAAGATGTACAGTAGCCCCCTCTTACACTCGGTTTTGCTTTCCACAGTCAACCAGGGCCCTGGAAGCTGATGACCCTCCTGACATAGCATTATAAGGTCCCCATAGTTTAACAGTACATCTTCATACCTATGTCATTCACTTCAACTCAGTTCTTTACATAAGAAGGGTGAATACAGTACAGTGAGATATTTGAGAGGGAGACCACATTCACATAATTACAGATTGCATTTATTATAGTATTTTCTTACAACTGATTTATTATTAATTATGGTCATTAATCTCTCACCATGCCTAATTAATAAATTAAGCCTTATCATAGGCATGTATGTACAGAAAAAGGCATAGTATATGGAGGATTCAGGAATACCCACAGTTGCAGGAATCCTCTTTGGGTCTGGGATTGGGTCACCCCATGGATAAAAGGGGACTCCTGTAATGAGGTAGCACTTTATTACCTATTAGGTTTCTTTATGTTTTTCTTTAATTAATTAATCTATTTTGAGAGACAGAAAGAAAGCACGAACAGGGGAGGGGCAGAGTGAGAGGGAGAGAGAGAATCCCAAGCAGGCTCCAGGCTGTCAGAGCAGAGCCTACTGTGGGGCTCAACCTCACAAACCGTGAGCAGAAATCAAAAGGTGGACGCTTAACTGACTGAGCCACCCAGGCACTTCTAAGTTTTATTTAACTTCTCACACCACATAGTGGTTTTGTCAACTGAGAGATGTTGAAAACATGGGGCACTGCTTAAGTCCTAAGTGGGAGTCCCCGAGGAGCAACTTAGAACCAAGAATGAAGCCTTTGTGATGATAGAAGAGCTGGACCTACAGAAGGCTGGACCTTCCTTCTTCGAAATCCTTCCCAAGGCTGGCCTAGATGCTAAACTAACAAGTAAGAAATTATTTCATCAACAGTTGTCTTTTCCTCCGTTGATCTTTTCATTTTGCTTTTCTTTTAGATATTGGCAATGCAGTTGACCTAAATGCAATGGAGATTCACTTGCATAAAAGAAAATGCTTAAATTCTGTCACAACCTTACACAGGACCTAATTACGGACCTCTGTAAACACATGATAATGGATGACTGGAAGTTTAGGACAAAAGACTAACCTCAATTATGGTAAGTTACATGTATGTTTATTATTTGTTTCTATTAGGAACATGACTAAAATTTAAAACAAATATAACAACAACAACAAACTTCAATATCATGTAAAACTTATACAAACTTTTGTTTTCCCAGAAGACATCTTCATGTATTTACAAGATTTTAGACTTGTATCTGGAAAAGTGATTCTGATATAGCTTCCACTGCTTCCAAATGACTGCCATGTAACTAAAACATAATCATTTTGTTAGACATTTTTTGAGATTAAGACTTCATGGAAGACAGACAAAACCAGCCAACAAAATTATTGCGCTACTGTAGAAAAGAAAGCATTCCAAATCTTGTAGTGATCATAGGTGTAGGTGTCTTGCATCTAGTGATTGTAAATGGATTTGATGCTTACAGATTATTTGCTGATTTCTTAACTAATCTTCTTTGAGCATAGGTGGAGCTTATGCTAGAGCCTTGATTAAAGAGCCTTGATTAAAGACCCTGTGGCAACAGTGTGGCATGACCCTGGAAGCAGTTGTTTCTCTGGAAGCTACCTGGCCGGTGTAGCAGCCTCCCTGGACTAGCATGGCTGGGAGTGGAGAATCTGGAGAAAATCACCTGTTTGGTATTCTATGTCCTACGGAGAACTTACAATGACCTTGAAGTTAGCAACCAGGAGCACCTGCCGATTCTGCTCTTGTTGAGCATACTTATTTCTAACAAACTTAGGTAGGCCTTTCTTCAGTCAGATTCTTAGAGGATGCAACAAGTGTGGAGAAAGGCATGTGAAGTTTGTAATGTGGCTACTGGTTTTTTTGTCGTCCTTGATCTAGTTCTAAATAAAGACTCTGATCTTTGAACTGCCCAACCCAGACTTTCCCCTTAAGTAAAGAGCACTCAATAAATGTGGTCATATAAAAAAATAAGTTATGATGCTCAGGATTAAAAACAAATACCAAACCAAGACTGGAATTAAGTCAAAGCCAAGTTTGATACATAACAGGTTACAGACATATGAGACATGATTATAAATAAAAAACCTATGTATATATTACTATGTTAATTTTATTTACTTAAGGTGCTTTTTTTCTTTTCAAAAAAGTGAACTGTCTCGTTTTTCAAAAATAATGAGATATTAATTAAATCCTATAATTACTTAGTGAATATATTTTAATAGAAAAGATGCACATTTGAGGGGATATAACCTCATTTCAGATAAGAGAGGTCAAAATAATCAAGGTCTGACGGCAAGAGACGTGTAGAATAGATTTCTATTTTTCTTCACAATATCTGTTAGTTTATGAACAATTTTATCTAAGAAGTCTCCAGACACATGAAAAAAAAAGGCATTTAAAAATTCTATTCCTTATGTTCCTGAAGCCTAATGCCATCTGAACGAAGTTCTAAGAGAAATGACTGGGAGTACAAAGTCAGAAATCTCTATATTTGTAGTATAATCATGTTTTAAAACTTTTCATTACAGAATATCATACACAAATGCTCCACAAGCATAGTTGCGCAGCCTCATGCATGTTCACAAACTTGATACATTTATGTAAATACTACCAGATCTAGAAAGAAAATACCACCCTTACTCACTACCTCGTGTTTCCTTCCAGTCATTATGCCTCGCTTCTGCCTTCTGTCAACATAGATTAATTTTTTCTTTTATGTACTAAAATAAATGGGATCTAGGGTTTCTTGTTCTTCAATACATATCATGTCACAAAATTTAGTCATACTATTGCATGTAGCTCTAGATCATTCTTTGTGCTGCACCATATGTAAATATAACCCAATTTATTAATTAATGCATTTTAAAGTTATATAGTTGGCAAAAGAGGCCCCAGAATTTTTCAAGGGGGGCCTATATACCTGAATATAATACAAACACATAAATGCTGTACAAATTAAAATATTGTTTTTAAACCCAAGAAGGTTAGGGAGAAGCCACAAACGCAACTCCTTCCAATCAAACCACATTGAAGAAAAAAAAAAGAACAACAGCATTCAATGCTCAAGACCAATTAAGAGACTTTAATTAATATCTGTAAATACTCTGAAATGAGTTTAAGTGTGATAAGCCATATCAAGTTTTCTTTGCTAAATAAATGAGCAATGACATGGATATTAGTGAAATTGATAAATATTAATTGATAATTAAGTTGTTAGTGACGATGAAAAAAAAAAGTTAAGAATCATGATGTCAACCTCAGAAGGGGAAGCCCATCAGAATCTGTTAATGTCTAAATTATGTATGTCCTTCAAAATTAAAAGCAGCTTTGGTCTATAAGAAGTCATAGTAACTCAAATTAATGACCACCCAAGTATTTCCAAACCAGAGATCCTGCTTTAATTTAGTTTATTATATAAATAAGACTCATTTATAATCAGGAGTTGAATTTCCACAATATGAATATGCTAAAACTGCTTAAAAACTATTATCTTTAAAAACTTATAAAAGGTCCCCTAATAATCTTCTTTACAGTATTAATGTTCTTTTTTTTTTAATGCTCTGATCACAAATTTCAAACTAGAGCTCTGAATTAATGAAATGTGAGGAATGCCTTTAGCAAACTTTTTATTTCTCTAAATCTTTATGAAGTTTGGGGAATTTTATGAAAGAAAAAACCTCTTAACCTCCCCAGACACACCATATCTAAATGTCTTGGCTCGACTGTGACTATTTCTGTGACTATTTCTGCAGAATCTCCATCCATTTCCCACTCTTCACTTTGCCACACCTTTTATATATCCTGCTGCTCTAATTGCCTTTGGTATTTCCTGCATTTATTCTATAGCATATCTCCATAAAATCATCCTTCCCCTATTATATTTTCACAGAGAAGATGAAAAATGAGTCTCTGCCAGTAATCATCCACCTCACAACTATTAGAACAGATTTAAGAGTCTAAAACATTTCCAAGAGCCAAGTGTCATTATTATCACAAACACAAAACTGAAACTATAAATCCAGCAAATGCAGAGAGCTTATATTGATTCAATTCTGTAATGAGGTTTCATGCCAATGGCATTGCCTCTCAACAGACAGCAACAAAATGTCCAACAGCATGCAGCTAATGAAGAACTTGGTCATACGGGTGCTTTTGTCAATGACATTAGTAAGGCTTCTGTACCCATTAAGCACAGCAGTGCAGGGAAAGAATACATAGCTGCACATCCAGGGTTACTAGATTTCAAGGGAATAGTACAAAAAAATCAGTTTTATCAGTGGGACAGCTGTTAACCTGAGGGGAGTTCCAGGAGAAGCAAATATTTCCTATGGGTGAAAAATTCAATCCAATTACTGGAAATTTACCATATATAAAATACCGTGGACAAACAACAACAAAAAAGTCAACCTCATTCTGTGTTGCGTACGGTATGATGAGGTTTATATTTTGTTGTAAACTATAATTCTCACCAAAAATATGATCAAAAAATGTGTTACAGTAGGGAAACAATTTCCAAATCTAAAGCACAGCACTTCTGAACTTGAATCTTGAGATGTGATGATTTCTGATGAAGCTAATTTGTGCATTTTAATTATGGCATTTACTGGAAGTGCTCATTGAGAAGAGAGGAAAAGGAAGCTCAAGAGTCTTCTGTTAAAGTATGTCCAGAACAAAATTATATTGGCAGCAACAATCAGTTAATGAAGGAAGTAGAAAATGAAAAAAATGAGTTCCAACTTGAAATGTATTTCATAATCACAGAAGGCTTTTAGGCAATGTCCTGGCCATAAAATGGTCCACAAGTAACAGCAAAGGGAAACTATTGTCACTCTTTGTTTAGTTTCCTGAAGCTCAGTTTATGTGAAAAGGAAAGTCACTGGTTTGGGGATAGGGGAAAAAAGATATCATCATCTCACCTCTGCCCACGTTTAAAATATTTCTAGGAGAAGAGCAATGACTCTTTAGAATGTCTTCAGCTCAGCTTGAAGCTGCCACTACTGGCAGGGCAAACAGAAACTGAAAAAAGCATCCTTGTTACTGAACCTGGGACTTTGCTAACCTCCTGCTTCCAATTACAAGAACAAGCTGAGCCACAGTCCAGCCAGAAGCTTGTGTCAGATAGGAAGGAGGGGGAGGGGCAGTCAAAGAGGAGAGAGGTCAAAGCAGTGAATGATTGGTACCGAGGATTGGTCTGGTGGCTGAAGAGAACCTGGAGATGTGGCTAAGGATTTTAAGCAGTCTTAAAAAGTTACCTCTCCTATAGTTCAAACTCACAAATAATAAAATGCACTGAATGTCTAGCCTGGGAATCATGTTCCATTTCCACCCACATTCCTGATCCCATGTCCCATTTCCTGCACCATCTTCTTCTATCGGTAACGCTCTCATTTTATTGTCAATCTCTCGGGTTACGACAGCTACTTTCTTCTGCCTACAGATTACACTCATCTCAAAAAAATGTAATATAAATTATGCTCCTAGCTCCCAGCTGACTGAAATCTTCCACAAGCAGGGGTCTGAGGCAGAGAACAGGGCTGAGGTCTCGGGTGCCTGAGGTTATAAGTGTTGAAGAGTGGAGTAGAATGAGGAATGGTGGTTGGACTTAGTACACAGCCTGTACAAACCCCCAAGGTGATTCTAGGGACAAAATGACCAGTGAACCACATGCAGACAGTGCCACCAAAGTATAAAAATATAAAAAGAGGACAGAATGAAAATGGATAAAATGCTCCTGAAGTTAGGGTAGATGGGAAATCTCATAGAGTCCTGAACCCGGTGGCAATTTTCCATAGACACCTTTCGTTTGTGGAAGATGCCAGTGGCCCAAACTTAGTCAGTGTGTACTTGAACTGTCACCTCATTTAGCCCATTCTCTTTATCACCAAATTTTAGAAAAACAATTTACAGAGAGTTCTTTTTTTGTCACATATGCTGTAAACCTTCATAAACGTGTGTCTTTTCACTTTGCCTTTGAGATTATATTTTTCTGTCATTGATAATTTCATAGTAGCCAAATACCTTGATCCTTTATTTTGTGTCCCTTAATATATTTTTTGCATCATTCAATTTATGTTGCCTCTTTTCTCAGATCTCATGAAAACCTATACTACCTTAGTTTTCTGTATATCTCTCTGTTCACTCATTCTTGACCTTCACAGAAGAAAGAATGAGAGAGAGAGAGAGAGAGAGAGAGAGAGAAACAAAGTACACAACTATTATGAGCTTGCATTTGGACCTAAAATGATTAATGCTTATTCTTCTATGTTGAATTGGATCACTGACTGCTCTGTTGAGAGTAACTGTAGGGAGTCAGAGTTAAAACAGAGAACTCCTTGGGGTGCCTGGGTGGCTCAGTTAAGCTTCCAACTTCTGCTCAGGTCATGATCATGTGGTTCTTGAATTCCAGCCCTGCTTTGGGCTCTGTGCTGACAGCTTGGAGCCTAGAGCCTGCTTCAGATTCTGTGTCTCCCTCTCTCTCTACCCTTCCCCTGCTCGTGTTCTCTGTCTCTCAAAAATAAATAAATGCTTGAGAGAGAGAGAGAGAGAGAGAGAGAGAGAGAGAGAGAGGGGGGGATAGAGAAAGAACTCCATTAGTAAGCCCTTCCAGTACTATAGACAAGTATTCACAGTAGCTCAGATAAAGATGACAGCACTAATAGTGAAGAAAGGTGGTCAAATTCTGGATATACTGCGAAGGCAGAGCCACAAGATACGATGATACCTTGTGTGAGGGGGACAGGCAAGATATCCTGAATTTTGGGTTATACAACTGCAAGGGGTTTGCCATCAACTAAAATGCTGAGGTATATGGAAGGAGGTTTGAGAAGAAGAGTAGCTCAGGTATTTTAAGTTTTAAGTATTCATTAGATATTCTAGCTGGATAGTAAGTAGGTACTGAAATATATAAATCTGGACTTCAGGAAGAAATCTAGATTGGGGATTGTAATTTGGGATTCAATGGCCTTTAGATGGGATGCATGAGCCAGACAGCAAATGACAGCACAGAGAGATCTTGGAAGAGTTATTTTATATTATATCAATAAATATTTATTAAGCATCCACTGTGTGTCAATCTCTGTGCTAGGCACCTTCAAATATATTATCTCACAGAATCCTCATGCCTTGGGACAAAGCTCTACAAAAAATGAGGAAATAGAGTCTTAAGGAGGTGGACTAATTTTTCTAAACAACAAAGCTAGTAGGTTGCAAAGAGAGGATTTAAACGAGAGCTAGTTCCACCACCTTATTTACATCACTCTGAGGGTATTTATATGTACCTACACCCAGAGGACTCATAAATCCTGGGTATTTGCCCCTCAGATATTTTTCATGGCCTGGGGACTAAATTTACCCCCATGTGACCTCAGGACCCTATAGATGGCAAGGCTCAGGAACATTCTGCCTTCAGTGTGCCTGAGTACCCCATGATACCCCATGACATGGATATGTGGGCTCTCCCATTTTATGTAAATAGGCTGCCTATCCTCCAAGTGCTGTGAAGTGCATCTGGAGACACTAATCTCTTTCAGTGGCACCCACTCAGGCTCACTTTAGAGCTACAAGTACCTCATGGTCTCTGAGGCTTTGGTGCCTCAACATTTCTGCAAATGGCTCCACATCACCCTCTTTTCCTGAGCTTTGGATGTTCTTTTATCATTTTTTTTAAGTGTCTTTGAACTGAGAAGGAAGCACTGTCATTAACAGAAGCAGATAAGGGGCACCTGGGTGTCTCAGTTGGTTAAGCGTCCAACTCTTGGTTTCAGCTCAGGTCATTATCTCATAGTCGTGAGAGCAAGCCTTGTATTGGGATTCTCTCTCTTCCTCTCTCTGCTCTTCCTGTGCATGCTCTCTGTCTCAAATAATCATTTGTTTAAAAAAATTAAAAAGCAGATAAAACCTGAAATGATGGAGACAGATGGGTATGGTATAGGAAGGAAAAACACAGGCAGTTGACCTTAGTATTAGGACAAAGGAAGACAATATCAGGTACTTCCTTTGGAAGACAGAGCTGCCATTTTGGTTTCTGTTTATGCCTTCACTTTCGACTTAACTGAAATATTTGTGATCATGGAGCTAGTATATGAATTTTGGTCTCTCCCATTCAGTTTACCATTGTAGTATCTCTGACCTAGAGGCACATCTGTCTTGTCCTCTGAACTTTTGGAAATTAACTTCCTCAAGTCTAAGGTAGTCTTCAGTCAGCCTCCTATCTCTCCCCTGACCCCATCCCTCATTCCTATTATATTCCCTATTATATACAAAACCTTGAGCCTGGTATAATTTCCTAAATGTTGTCTATATGTGCATCTTTTCTCCCACTAGCTTCTAAGTTCAAGGATAGGACCTGCCTTAACTTCTCCGTGTTTCCTAGAACCTAGTCCAATACTGGGCTCTCAGGAAGCATTCCAATCATACTTGCAGACTTGTTATATTTCAATACTTTCTGTGGATACTGACAAGGCCAAGGACTGTGGCTCATAGTCTCAACAAATATCCCACACTGTGGGACACAGACTGACCATAGAGCGTAGCCTCTGAAGCCTGAAGCAGAATCAACAATCCTTCTGGCTTACTGCCTTTTCTGAAGCCCCAAGGGGTTAGTTCACCTTCACCAGAATATTTTTTTAAGTTTACTTATTTATTTATTTTGATGGTGGAGAGGGAGAGAGAGAGAGAATCCCAAGATGTGGGGCTTGATTCCATGACAATGAGATCATGGCCTGAGCCAAAATCAAGAGTGGGATACTTAACCAACTGAGCCACCCTGGAGTCCCTCCTTCACCAGAATTCTTATTGCAGTTCTTCCCTGATCTTGATGTTCACACCCAACTGCTTCTCACCACAACCTCTGGTATCTGTCTGGTTCTAGAAGACACTACCATTGTCAATTGTCTACTCTATATGTCACCTTTTCCTGGTGCTTTATATACATTTTTTTTTGAATTCATGTTCGTGACAAACCCTTCTTTGCAAATGAGTAAACAGGCTTGGAGAAAATAAATCATTTCCCAAGAGCCTACAGAGAACAAGAGTTAAGTTGAAAAATGGAATCCAGGTCTGTCTGCCTCTGAGCCACTCCCCTCTCCTGAAATCACACTGCCTTGGTGATCCAAGCTGATTTAACAAAAAGAGAACCCCACTCCCCTTGCATTCTAGATTTGTGATATGCTCTCCTTAACTTAGCTTCAATGATCATACTTCTGTGAGCTTTTCGTCTATATTCAATTCCTATTCAGCATTATACTACCCTCTTCACTTTTCTCCAGTTGTCCCTCAAATAGTGGGATATGCCAGAGTTCTTAGAGTCCTTCTCTGTTTTAACCTCATCAGAAGGTCACCCTTGGTAAATGCCACTTGCCACCAGAATTGCAATGGCCATCTTTAGGCTGATGATTTCCAACTTTGGGTCTCTGGTCGTGCCCTTTCTCATGACTTCTACATCTTCCTACTGGACCTCTTACTTGGATGTTTCACAAACATCTCAAACTGCAAATATCCACAACTAAATTACATGTCTTTTCTCTCCAAATGTAAATGTTCCTTCCTCTAGTGTTTCACATTTCTGTCAAAAATATCTGCATGCATCTAGTTATCCCTGCCAGGAAATCTAGGACCAGTGATCCCATGTCTGCCTCTTATTCAGCCATCTATTCAGTGACCCAGTCCTTTCCATACTACTCCACGAATGTCTCTTACCTCCTTTTCTCCTGTCCTCATCCCTACTATCATTCCCTTATCTTAGATCCACATCATTAAGATTGGTTTCTCTGGTTTCAATCTTTTCCCTCAATCAGTTTTTCTCTCTATGCCATCATTTATGTTTTTAAAAACAATCAAATATGGCATCCTCCATCTTAAGAGATTCATTGGCTGTCATGTGGCAGAATGCAGACAAGGATGCTCAGAATCCCCTGTCCTGCTAATCCTCCACCATTCATTGCAGCGACAGCACTTTTTTCTTCCGCATTGAATGGATGTTCCTGCAATTTGTCTTTGTGCCTTCCACTCTGCATTATTTTTGCCTGTACTGCCCCCCCTCCTACTTTTCACTCTTGGAAAAATCTTAAAACATCCTTAAACGTCCAGCTCCAATTTCATTTCTGTGAAGGTTTCCCTGACCCATCTGAGCGGAATTAATTACTCCCTTTAGCTTCTGTAATAATTGTTTCATACAGCCATTCTAGCATGCGATGCGTTCTATCAGAGTTGATTTTTGAGAGGCCTGATTCTCTAGATTGCTAGCTTCTTGAAGGCAACAGCTGCATCTCATTCATTTCTGAAGCCCATACATTCAGCACAGTGCTGGGCATGTAATAGGCCCTCAGAAAATGTTTGCTGAATTCAACTTAATTTAAATGATACATAATGGAGAAAATAATATTTCATATATAGAATTGGCAAAACTCACTTTACAGACAACTGTTTAGAGTCATATCTATTCCAAAAATGAGATGCTTCAACAATCACAGTGCAAAAGGAAATAATTAGGTCTGCCGTACACACAAACTTAAGCTCTATACTTCCAAAATGACTTCAAAAGAAAGAAATTTTGTACAGAACCGTTTGTGTTGAGCAGAATGTTGCTTTCCCTCCAGTAAGCACAACTGGAAAAAAAAAAAAGCCTCCAGAGTGTTAGTCATTTGTTCTGATGAAGGAAGGTGGCTGGCAATCCCTGCAGCAACTGTTAGGTGGGCTACAGACATCCTGACATATCTATAACCTCATAGACTTGCTTGTCCCCAGGGATGTCATTCCTAATATGTAGCTGGAAAGCGTTACTTAGAAATCTGTAATGGAGACTGGCTTAGAGGTTTGTATGGAATATCTCCCTAAATGAGTAATGATCTCCACAGCCCTGATGCTTGCCACATCTGCCTTTCCCAGGGACCATACATCATTATGCTTGCCAATCTGTAGCCTCAACAAAAGAACACTGGCCGGGCAGGTGAGAGGCTTTTAAATGGGACTAAACTTTAAATAATGACTTTCTAGCAATAATATCCAAGCATTTAAAATGAGATAATGCACATGTAAATTCATGCATGAATGCTACACAAATATATATATTATAATTTATATTTAAAAGGCTGTCCTGCATTTAATCTTGATTATTGTGATAAAGTTTGTGTATTTATTCCTCTATTATCTCAGCTACTACTAAGTCCTCCATTTTTTGCTTCATATCTGTTTTTAGGTTTGGGAACTAGCAGGAGTCATCAGATCTCCTAATCCCTAGCTGAAGGCTCTGTGCAAGGGCTCATTACTACTCAATTCACTGTCATCCCAGATATCATCAGTTATATCATAATAATTTTTTACTTGGTCCTGGTCAGAGGGAAAGAACAAAGCATTCCCCTTCAATGCCATGGTTAGAGAATACAGAAAATCCAGAATTGAACTCAGATCTCTGGGCTCCCAATCTATATGCTTTCACATACATTTTGAACAATGAAATAAGGAATATAAAAACATATGCCAGGGCCAATCGGATGAAACTTCAAAGGGCGTGTGAAGGGAATGAGATGAGAGCTGAAACTAGAATGGGCTGATGAAGAAAGTAATAAAAGCAAGCTGCTCTCAGGTGGCATTAGCCATAAAGAGCAATCTTGCTGGTCAATCCACCAGTGGTACTTGAATGTTGGTAGAAGATGATTAAAGAGAGTTTCAGGTGTGCAAAGAATTCATGTGGAAGATATAATAGATTTTAAATCCTAAAGTGAATTTGAAATCAACTTCTTTTTTTTTTTTAAAGCACAGAGGGAATCTGATTGAACGGACATCTTAGCTTGTAGCCCAGCCAGGAGTTCATGAGGCCCTGAGAAAACCCTCTGCCTGCCTCTCCCCGGGCCTCAGAGGGTTCCATAGCCTCCACAGCTGACAGGAGAGGCTGCTGTAATATGAAGAGTGGGGCCAAGGCTGTCACCACTGGCCCAGTTAGGGAGACTTGTGTTCATTCACTGTCTCAGCTTAAAGGGCCTTTGTGGGGAATGGCAACTCGCAGTGTGAATTTCAATAGGATCTTTAAATCTCTTGGAGATTTTTCTCTTTTACAAGGAAATTTCCCACTGCCAAACACTTGTAGATTGACAGCCCTGCAGGCATCTAAGACAGCAGTTCCCTTCTTACTCTCACTGTACCTCGGGCCTAGCTTCCTAAAGGTTTAGGTATACATATGTATTTTAAATTTTATTTTGATGGATCTTTCTTTTCTACCTGGTATCAGCCTTCAATTAAAATGAATTGGACCCTGGCATCATACAGAAGTATTGTTTTCATAGGTTTCTCAAAGTGGGATGTATTAGAGAAGACATATCAAGTTTCTAGGGCTTGTGTTGCCATAGTAACCAGTTCAGACCCAATTTAGAGAGTGGGGTGGGAGAATAAGAGACCACCGAGACACGCTTTCTTCAACCATAAAACCTCTGAGTGAATCAGGTTCCCACTGTTTCTGTGGTTTTAAGATGTAGAACAAGCACAAGATAGGTGGGTGAGCAGATTTGCATGTATGCCTTCTTCACTGAACAAGGTGGGGGTGAATTACAAATGGGCGCAAGCGTGTTCCAGTGTGTTGCACAAAATTATCAACTATTAGAGTCTGGAACACAGTAGGAAACAAGGCTGAGAGAAGTTAAGTAAGCCATCAAAAGAGGGCACATCTGGGACAGAAAATCGTGATCTCGCTTCTCCACCACACAAAACAGTTGTGTTCCAAATGCAAAAAGAATACAATTTCGTTTCAACAACCACAATTTCTTTGAGGAAATATCGACCCAGTAGAAAGGCAACCCTCATCTAGAAGGGAAACGTCAACAATAGCAAACATAATATTTAGGCACAATAAATTCTCTCTGAAGAAAGAAATAGAAATTCTGTAGGTTAAATTACTTCCTTACTTTTTTTTCTTTCACCTTATGGAGATGCCCTGTGCAACAGGAAAGGTTCAAAGTTCCACATTCTTCCTGCCCATTCTCCTCAATGTAGCTGACTATGGGCTCTGAAGTTGGCGAAGGTATATCTCAGCTAATTAGATCTGTATAAGAACAGTGAAGAAATTCCTTTGCCCTCTCCCACAGAGCTGGAAGCTTGACCCCCACCAAATCCACAACAGAACTGTCCTGACTCTTTAACCGTCACCTGCTTACAACCTTCCATGGGATTCTATGCTAGGACTGCATGCCTCGCCCAGTACTCACGAATAGAAATATGTACCAAGAAACAAATGAAAGGCAGGTATATACTTTTCAAGTTCCTAGTGACAACACTAAAAGTAAAAATAAGCAAGTAAATTAATTTTCATAAGACTATTATAGTTAACTGAATACATATAAAGTGTCATTTCAATATATAATCAATACAAAAATATTAACGAGATAGTTAACATTTTCATAGAAATCTTAGAAAGCCAGTGTGCATTTTAGAGTTACAACACATCTCATCTTAGACTAGCCACATTTCAAGTACTTAGTAGACACATGTGGCAAGTGGCTCTTGGGTCGGGCAGCACAGATGGGGCCTGTGAGGACATATGGTCTATGGCTCTCAAGAGGAAGAGGAAAAAGGAATGAACTTTTCTCCCTCCCTAAAAATTCTTGACCCTACTATACCCTCGTCATCTCTCAACTTTACACTAGCTGACCTATTTCAAATCACAGCAGAAGGTAATTTACCATGTCATTCACAGCTCCTATTTATCTGATTCTGTTTCTCTATGCTTAAGTGCATGCAAGGCAGAGCTAAAATTTAAGTCTAGAATAAAACACACATGTACGAGCACAAACATGGGCACATTATATATATGCACGTGTCTTAAAACTGTATTATTTACTTTTTTTGCTGTTTTTGCTTGCATAATCAGATAATTACCTTGGTTTCCACTCTAAATCTTTCCTGGAACAAGATGGAGTATAAATGAATAATCTATTTTTGTATCTTATTTTCCCCCTCTAGTCACAGCATTAATGTAAAAACTCTATCCACCCAGTGAAATATTTCATCAGAACGTGGGTACCCTGTTTTATCAGAGGGGATTTTTTTTTAACTAAAATACCTTATGACCTTTTGTTACTGAGTCATATATTAATATTATGAAAAGTTATAAACAGGAAATTTGAATCAGTGGATAAAGAATGCCTAAAGCATTAGATTCAGACTCACAGTCGCGCCACCCCAGGCATAAGCTTGAGAGAGGCAGTTTGTCTTTGCTGTTAATGCTGTTTTTCCCAACGCCCAATTCCCATATTTTCTTGCGCCTCACATTTCAACACCTCCATATAACTAACTAATCTGATAGATCCACACCTGTTTATGTGTTAATAGAAAAAGTCTAGAAGAGTTCGTTTTGGGGCTCTGTCTTTCTAGGTCCTAGGTGCCAAAGGGTATTTCAACAGTGTTTGTTTGTCGTGGAACCATTTTCTTCACTTTTGTGATCTAAGAGAGAAGTGATGCCAAATGAGAACTTCAGTTCGAAAAGAGGGAAAGGGTGCATTAAGATAGGTCAGGACTGGCAGCATCTGGGAGTCTTGTGTGAGCACCTTGTGTGTGTGTGTGCGCGCGCGCGTGCGGGCACGCGCGCGCGCGCATATGTTGTCATTTCACCAAACCTCCACCAGAATGTCAAATGTGAGTAATTTTGTGTAGAGTGAACGCACAATGTGAATCGTTACATTTACCTCAGTGGCTAGGACCAGAGTTTGTTATTTCCTTCGTCTATATATTTTTTAAAGTCTATTTACTTATTTTGAGAGAGAGAGAGAGAATGAGGGAGAGGCAGACAGAGAGGGAGAAACAGAATCCCAAGCAGGCTCTGTGCCATTAGCACAGTGCCATTAGCACAGAGCCTGAGGTGGGGCTCAATCCCACGAACCATGAGATCATGACCTGAGCTGAAATCAAAAGCTGGATGCTTAGCAACTGAGGAACCCAGGTACCCCTCCTTCATCTATCTTTAACTCACACATAGAAACAAACTAAATAAAGGGGAATATTTTTCAAGAACTCATGAACAATCCCAGTTTGTCAAATAATCCTTAAAAACACCGTGATGGAAGTTGTTTATTTGGAAAGGGGCTCTATAATATCCCACAGAAGTAGTCTTATAAAAGCATGATTAATAATAATGACTAATCTCCACTGAGTTCCAACATATGCAAGGCATTATTACCTCTTTTTGTCATAACAACACTGCACAGAAATTATCTCCATGTCACAGATGAGAAAAGTCAACATTATATGACTTCCTCAAGGCTGTGAAGACCAAAAATAGGAAGAATCAGCATTTGAGAGGAAGCCTCCTAGGCCCCCAGGTTTATACTTGGCTGTTGAACCGGAGGGTTTCTTGGGGTTGCACTTCTACCCATAGAACCTGATTCAACCCCCTCCTGTCATATTGCTAAGTCACAGTGTTCATGGTAGCAGAAACTCTAAGGCCAATTGTATCATGTTTATTCTATATCAAACTCATTCTCTGTTCTAGGTGAAGCACAAATACATATCTATGTTTGGTGCAATCCTGGCAGCACTTATGTAATAGAGAAGAAAGAGAAAGAGGAAGGGAAGAAAGGCAATAGCTATGGTGGGGAAGACAATGTGGAATTGCAGTAGAATCAAAAACGAGAACATCTTCAGCTATGATGGGAAGGAACCAGGCCACTGAGACTTATGAACTAAGGAACTGTTCTTGTTAAAAAGATCTTTGTAGGTAAATTGGCAATTTGTGAATTGGAAACTGCTTATACTTCCTACTGTAAGAAGGCACCAAATGACTTGAACTCCCCAAACTTGCCCATTCTGATCACTTCTGACTCAATAAAAATTGTAATTCAAATCTACAAAGTGTTAGCTATTTAGCCCAATTTGCTGCCACCACAGAATCCTTTCCCTCAGGCCTGGAAAGGACTAGGAACTCACTGCTACAGTACTTATCCACCTGTCATGAGTAAGCTCTTCCAAATTATACAGCCCTCCCTTTCTGGCAATATTGCTCTTGAGGAAGAATATAACAACCTTGATCACAGAGGTAGGGAGTGGGAGAAACAGGGAGATACATAATGTGAAAGGCTTCTGAATAATTACTGAATAATGCAAGCTCTGACACCACCCCTACTATTGTGTCTACACTTGCTGAAAACACTGAGGTCAACAACCCCTGCAGAAGCCAGGAGTCTATCTCTAGAACCAGACCGCCTAAGTTCAAACTCAGTTAACAAGTAACAAAACCTCTCTGTGTCTTCACTTCTTCTGTTTTAGAATATTCATAATGCCATATATCCATAAGGTTATTAAGGTTATGACTTTAGATGAAGTGATGAACATAAATCAAGTACTTGCAATAGTGCCTAACACAAAGTTTGCTGTCATTATTGTTATTATTTTACAACGGTAAACTGAGGACTGAAGAGACCAAATGGCCTACTTTCCTTAACTAATAGCCCAGAAGAGAACGCAGATTACCTAACTTAAAAACTAGCGTTCTTTTCATGACACTAGTTGACCCCTAACCTGAAGTTAACCAATGTGTTTATTTTCTCAGTCTATCTATTCAATCTTATGCACCTGACAGGATCTTTAAATGAACATTTCTGGGAATCAGATTACTGATGAGGAAGTCATATAATGTTAACTTTTCTCATCTGTGACATGGAGATAATTTCTGTGCAGTGCTGTTATGACAAAAAGAGGTAATAATGCCTTGCATATGTTGGAAGTCAGTGGATTTAAGGGATTTAAACTAGCACACTCTATATTTCATCATATTGTAGGATTTTTTTTTCATCCAACAGCACAATCAAGAACATCAAATGAGAGCGAGACCTCTATCGCTCAGCAGATACTATCATCCAGTTCAGAAAACAGCCCCTTCTGCCATTCCACCCAACTACTTCTTCAAACTATAAAAACTGCAATAGGAGAGCCAGTCCACTGAACTCGTATAAGCAATCATTTATTTATCCACTAAAAGCAGAATATGGCAGGGGGAATTTGGGAGGAGCGAAATGAGTGTTGTCAGACTAACAGTGACAAATGGGATGCAATTGTTCTCCACAAGGTTGGAGCCAAGGGGTCTTCCCTTTTCTCCTCCCCTTAATCCCCAGTGCTTCCACTCAGCCTGAGAACAGAGAAGGTGGTTAACAGAGGAAAGCCCTGTGAATAGCCATGACAGCCGTACATTCAGAAACTGATGTCATTTCCCTAAATACTGTTTGTAAAATGGTAATTATCTGCCAAGCAATGACAGCTGGCACTTAGCATAGAGACACAGAGAGACTGAAAAAGAGAGAATGAGAATAAAGGGTCCCTGCGTAATTTACCAAAGGGCTGAAAGAGAGAAGGAAACATAATCAGAAAAATAAAATGATTACCAGTGTGTGATGGGGTGAAAATTGCTTTGGGCATTTTCTCTTCAGAGAACACAAGATTGAATTGGAAGAATGAAGCTAGAGCTTCATGATATACACTGGAAGAGAGGAGGTTGTTTTGAGGCTGTGTTAGAAAGGAAAAATACATCAAGGGTCCTGGGCTGTGACAAAATAGCACATAAGCCTTGTGTACGCCCAGCCTCCCAAACAGGTCCACCATTACTGGATACTATATCTAAGATTATCGCCTGCATTTCATTTGGGTCTGAGGAATAATGTAGTTGCCTCCTGCCTCCTTCCCTGTTACTTACTGTGATGGGAAATTTTTGTGTCAACCAGGCTATGCTACCATACTCAATTATTTAATGGAACTATTCCAGGTGTGGCTATGCAGGTGTTTTATAGATGTGATCAATATCTGCAATCAGGTGGTTTTATTCAGAGGAGATTATCCTTGATAATCTGGGTGATCCACACTCATTCAGTCAAAAGCCTTAAGAATGCAGGTTGAGGAGGTTTCCCTGGAGAAGAAGGAATTCATAGACTACAGCATCAGCTCGTGACCTCAAGTTTCCAAACTGCCCTTCCTGGTGGCCTGCCCTGTGAATTTCAGACTTGCAGATAGTTCTTATAACTGTAGTATCATTCCTTGCAATCAATCTTTCCCCTCCCTTTTAAACCACCCCCCCCCCCCCACACACACACACAGACACTCTACTGGTTCTGGCTTCTCTGGTGAAACCCTGTTACACTTATCAAGTACATGTGCAATGATTTGCTTAGCCAAGTGGACATACAATAGGTTGAATTCAGGTTGAATTACGCCCCATGTCCCGAATTCATATATTGACCTCCTAACCCCCAGTGTCTCAAAATGTGACCTCATTTGGAAATATGGTCATTACAAATATAATTTCTTTTTCAGATGAGGCCCATTAGGGTAGACCCTTATCCAATATGAATACTGTCCTTGTAAAAATGGGAAGTTTGGACATAGACATGCACACAAGGAGAATGTTAAGTGAAGATGAAGGCAGAGATCACAGTGATGGTTTTACGAGCCAAGAAGTGCCAAAGACTGCCAGCAAACCACAAGAAGGTGGCTGAGAGGCAAGGGGCAGATTCAATTTCTGTTGTTTAAGCCACTTGGTCTCTGGTACTTTCTTAGAGCAGCTCTAGAAAACTAACACAGGGCATTACCAGGAAAATTAAGGGAACTCAATTGGGGAAAGTTAAGGAGAGGACAAAGATAATTCTAAGAAGTACAGAAGCTCCATTTCCTTAATGTCTTTGAAATAGAAATTAATTCCTTTTTATACTTAACTATTTTGCTGCCAATATCCAATCAGGGTGAGAGCTGGGTAATGAAACTGACCGTTACAGAAAGTTCCAAATGTTCCAGCAATTTCTGAATATAGTCCTTCTGTTCATTCCTACACTGTGCTCCCCTTTTGGATACCAGATGCTCTGGAACCATCCATAACCATTCATCCCTCTCTGTGTGACCTTGTGGGATGGAACTCTGCAATCCTCTTACAGGGAAAGCTACCTATCACCACTTGGTGCCTTTTTCTTTTTTCTAGCAAGTGAAGTTAATAGAAATCCTGTCAAAGGGAAAGCACCGAGTATGTCCAAAAGTTCCACAGATAGTTTGCAATATGACATAACTAGAACCCAGGTGTTCTGATGCCCCATCCACTGATCTTTCCAAGGCACTGTTTCTCTTCAGTTACTGAGTTAGCAGTTCAGGTAACTCCTCATTAATCATCAGAACTTATCAGATTTTAGAATAAGCATTCCTTTCCTAAATACTTGTGTCTTCTCCAATATTCAGGAATGTGGCTTTAGATAAGTCACACATCTTTTCTAGATATGAGTTTCATTTATAAAAGAAAGGGAAAACTCACTGGATAATCTACTTTTGACATTCCGCAGAAATAAAATCAGCATCAGTATAGTGGAAAGACCTAGATTTAAGTCTAGCTTTTGTCAGTTTCAACATAACTAATAGTGGTCAGGTTACTTGGCTTCACTGGATCCTCATTTGTAAATTGAGAAATGGGGGTGATATCTCTTTCACCGGGCCATTACAAGAATGAAATAAATAACACATGTGGGAACATGTTATAAACTCTCATGTGTACTGAAGAAGCTAAAAGTAAAGTAGCAAGGTAAACATTCTATAATATTACAACCTGCTATCCCATGTTGCAGAGTGTCCTATCAAGTTCACCAGACTGATACTAATTGTATCAGTCCAGTATGTTTTTACAAGTTTCAGAGTCTGACCTAGCAAAATATTAAGTACATCAAAGTATTTCAGGACCTCATAATTAGTGGATAAACTTGGGTATCCCCATTATGTGCTCCTAAGCATTTCTTTCACTATTTTTATCACTTGCTTATCCAGTTCCTTCACTTCAAAGTAAGCACTTATGACACAAAGACTGTATTTTGGTCACCTCTATTCTCTTGCATCTATCTGTGTTTTTAATGAATATTTAAATAAATACTACAGTCGTGTTCAATTCCAACTTGGCCATAATAATTTTTAGTGAAAAGCTTAAGGCCGGGGGGTGGGGGGAAGGTTGACTTAAGGTATCACTTAAATATAATATATATTTAAAACAAGTCTATTTCTAAAAACAGTTGATTATTACAAACAAAAATATGTAAGCCCTTGGAGTTTATTTACTATTAGTCTATTAATTTACATAATTCCTCCATGTCTAGCAGACTCCATTGATTATAAAGTAATTCACAGACATCAACTTTCTAGGCTGTAAAGGCTTTTGAAATTATAAGGAAGAGACAGTTGTGCCGAAATTGTGTGGTGTAAAGCTGTCACAGTTTGAAATACAGTTATAGATTTCAGAATGTAAATGGTTGTCATCAGAATAAGATTACAAATTTCATGAGCTCTGAGAAACTTAGCTTATTTAACACTGACTCAATGATTTCACAGCCAAAGTGAGTTAAAACACTTCAGATTCTGAAAGAATATCCTCATTAAATTTATCGAGCAGGATTTCAAAATGTCCAACATGTTTGCCAAGGAGTAACACAACAGGCTATTTAGAGAACATGTAGAGTAGCCCAGTTTTTCTCCAATTTAGTAAACCTTTTCCACAATTTTTGCAACATTTGCATACCATCTGCACTATTATTTAATATTTTCTTTTAAATACGTACATATTTTATTTCACTTTATATATTTTAATTGGAAAATTAAAATATTATTATTATTACACATGGAAGATAATCATCACTTGTTATACATAAACAAACTTGAAAATACTCCAAACACAAAACAGTGGTAGTATCATATGCTTAGATTCTGTTGAAAGCTTTGAGCCTAAGGCCGATGCTGCATTTGTTGTTTTACTTTTGTAAGGGGAAATCACATGTTTATAAAGGTGTTAATGCCTTATCAGCACCAAATCAAGACTCTACTTGGTATGATCAAAGAGTTGAAAAGGTATGCAAAGAGAATAACCCTTACCACCACGTGGTTCAGGGCTATTATGATAGCACTGTCACATGCCACTTTGAGAAAGGCTGCAGTAGTTCACTGCAAAAGACTGAATTTTTGTGCCCCTTCATTTTCATATGTTTAAACGGTATTTGCCAATGTGATTGCCATTGTGATGGTATTATTTGCCAATGTGATGGTATTAAGAGGTTGGGCCTTTGAAAGGTGATTAGGCCATAAGGGTGGAGACCAAATGAGTGAAATTAGGGTCTTTCTCATAAGAGCTCCCTCATCCCTTCTACCATATAAGGACACTGTACAGTGACCATCCATGAGTCAGGAAGTAGGCCCTCAGCAGACACAAAATCTGCCAATGCTGTGAACCTGGACTGTTCCCAGAACTGTGAGGTATGTTTGCTGTTTAAGCACCCCCAGTCTATGGCATTTCTGTTACAGCAGCCAAGATGGACTAAGAGGCACATTAAGTATTTGAACTTTGACATGTTCAAGTGTACGTGTACTGAAAACATTAACTCATTATGTTGAACGTACAGAATGTAAACTGGAGGTGCACCTCTGTGGCTCAGTTGGCTAAGCATCTAACTCTTCATTTTGTCTCAGGTTATGATCTCTGGTTTGTGGGTTCAAGCCCTGCCTTGGGCTCCATACTGATGGTGTAGTGTGTGCTTGGGATTCTCTGTCTCTATCTCTCTCTGCTCAGCCCCCTCATGCTCTTTCTCTCTCAAAATAAATAAACCTAAAAAGAAAAAGAATGTAAACTGGAGAGAGACAGACAAGCAGATTATTCATACCTAAACACATGAGTGGGATAATGATGGTATATGAGAATTTAGAAGTCATATCAGAGCAGAAAAAAGCCTTAGAGGACACTTGTTTCAAGAATGGGCAAACTAAGGTCTCAAGTGTTAGGTCTAGGGGCACCTTGCTGGCTTGGTCGGTAGAGCACATGACTCTTAATCTCAGGGTCTTGAGTTCAAATCCCACATTGGGCATGCAGCCTACTTAAAAAAACACACAAACAAAACATTAAAATCTCTACTAAAAAAAGTGTTAAGTCTATTGTTAACCTTATTGAAGGTCATAAAGCTAAAAGTGACTCAAGGAGAACTAAAACCTAGCTGGTCTCAATGCTAGTCCTGTTCACCAAGATGATACTGTTTTATTCACTTATGATAGAATCAGTTAATTTCATATAGTTTTATACCTATATTTTCTACATGAGTATGAAAATTCTTAAAACAGAGGCCTTATGAAGAAAATATAAAGTCAAACACAATAGGAAAGTATTTAAACATTGAGTTAGAATGGAAGGCTGTCTTTGGAAGGCTGTCTACTTTAAAATTGTCACTTGACTTATTGTACAAACATATTTCATAGGGTTGTTTATTTGTTTGGTTTTGGTGTGTCAATAGTTTATTAGATTTCTTCACCAGATACCTATTTTGATGGGATTTTATTCTCACTTAAGTTGCTTTATTCTGCAACTGTTCAGCTTTCATTTATTTTTGAGAGAGAGAGAGAGAGAGAGAGAGCAAGTGGGGGAGGGGGCAGAAAGAGAGGGAGACCAAGGATCCGAAGTGGGCTCTGCAAGGACAGTAGAAAGCCTGATGTGGGGCTGGAACTCATGAACTGTTAGATGATTACCTGAGCCAAAGTCACACACTTAACCGAGTGAGCCACCCAGGTGTCCCTATCTCCCCCTCACCTTTTTAAAGTCTTATTTATGTTTTTCCAGTTCCTCCTCTTCCTATTCTTTTTCATTTTCTTCCTCAAACACTGACCTATCTGACACCAGCCAGAGCAATGACTTCCACTGCCTCGTGGATGGGAGCTAAAGCTGCCAATTTTTATGGTCTCTTATAGCTAAAAGGAGTTATAACTATAAACATTTTGCTAATACTGAGTGCTACAGAATGGCAAATGAGAGTAATACTATTGACAGTGGTCACTGGCCAAGATTATCACTTCATTTCCATTTTGTAGGCAAATGCTAGTTTTGCTGACATTTTTCTTCCTAAATCCAATGAATCTAATAAAACAGAATAAGAAAGTAAGCCTATATCTAGCAGTTCTAAACAAATGATAACATTCCATGCTCAATTAGTTGGTTTATAGACCATTATTCCTTTTTAATAAATTGGTTCTGTTTTTCTATTTTATTTTACTTTACATTTGAATACCTAAGTCAAGGCATATGTATGTGTGTGTGTGTGTGTGTGTGTGTGTGTGTACACACTGTATAGTATACACTGATACAAGTTAATATTCCTATCACTATCACTATTATTTGGGGTGAAAATCACTACTATACAATGTTCTGATGAATTACATGCTGTATTTTTCATCAAAAGCTTACGAAACTCCAAGGCTAAAAAAATGCACAATTATCTATACAGACACCAGAGTTTAGAATTCCAATAAACTCTTATCATGTTTAAACAAAAACACTGACTTAATATTCCAGGTTTTGATGTCAGAAGTGAATTACAGACTGGAATCATGGTTTTCTAAAAGTAATGAAATACTTTGATCACAAAAATAATATTTACTCTTTCATACTGAATATGGAATAGGACATCGCAGGGGATCAATAAAATAATTATCCTTCATAAGAAGATAAAAACCATAATTTAAATGGACACACTCCTCCAGGCTAGGGGAATTTAGACTGGATCTAAAACCATATTAAAACCTTTGCCTATAAAAAATTTCATTAAAATCCACAATTACATTCTAAAAAACAAATATCAAACTTTACATTAAAAATAAGTCAACATATATATTATTCAAATATTTACTAAACTATAAGTTAAATTTCTGTGACGTGCATAAATTTAGATCTTATATAAATTACATATGTCATTTTATTTTTTTAACAAATGGTTTCGCTTATGTTTTAGTTCTCAGTTGCTGCATTAGAGAGCAAAATATGCCTATATTCACAACTCCCTATACCAACCACCTTTTATGCCAGGAATTATCAGAGCACCTTGGTGGTCGTATTTTTTTGTTTGTTTGTTTTCTATTTAGACTGAATGACATGAGAAGAAGAAGAGTTTATGTATAAACTGGGAGAATGGAGAAATGAGTGATTTGCAAATTGTATCTTTTAAGTTTTATAATCCTCCCTTAGTGTTAAGGTAACTCCTATAGCATCAGTTCATATTAGCATGATATTGAAATTAAACTGTTTTTATATCTACAGCTAAATTTGGGGGTTTCTAATGAGAACGTGTTCTTCTTACTAGAGAAGAAATTGCATCACTTATATTTACTGCAATTTGTGAATTAGGAGCCATCCAGAAAGAACCTGAAAAACTAATGAGACTAGTAACATGAGTTGTAATTAAAAAAAGAAATGTTTGGAGGGGTTGAATTATTTATTGAATCTAGGTTATGTGAGTCATCTACCCTTTACAATTAAGTTGAAAGCTCTATAGTAAAGAAATAAGTACTTGAATAGTGAGTAAAGGATTTCTGAAACAAGGTGAGACATAGAGTTTCTTACTCTTGGTTTGGGTCAACTTTGTTAGAGAAAGACTCCAATGAAATAAAAAAATGAAAAAGCCCAGTGTGAACAAAGAATAAAACAAGCCTTAAGAGTCAACTGATAATGGCCCATGCACACTAAATAAACTAGAGACCAAGGGTTCAGTTTGTGAAGCTGAGTTTCAGAGATTCATTTAGTCATAAAGACATGTGTTTTGTATATTCTTACTAATAACCAGATACTGTTCAAGGCACTCAGCATACAACATTGCAATGGAAAGACAGAAACCTTGTCCTTAGAGTGATTACAGCCTAGTAGAAGAGGCTGACAACAAAGAGATAATCCAATCAGTAAATATTGAACCTATTCACTATAAGGCATACTATGAAAGTGAATGTTTTTGTGCTATATTAAAAATTAATTTAAAAAGTACACAATTACTTTAAAGTAAAAATTAATTAAAAAAGTGTGGATATATAAGATGCAAATGATGAAGAAATCTTCTGCTATGGTTAAGAATTTATACACACACACACACAGAGAGAGAGAGAGAGAGAGAGAGAGGGAGTTTGAGAGAGAGAGAGAAAGTTATTTTTTTTTAAGGAAGCTACTGAAAAGTTTGAAATAGAAGAATGGACTAAAAGCTAAAAGCTCTTGATGTTTCGCAAAGAACTGACTACAGTCGGCTCAAGTGGAAGCAGAGTGACGAGCAAACAGTCCAGGTTATTGCAAATAGTAAAGCCAGGAAGTGATCCCTTTTCCACCTGACTTTTAATTCTTTCCCTTCCCTCTCCCTTTAAAGATGTATATCCTTTCTTGAAGACTTAGCCTGAGCACTCAAAGAACTTATTCAACTCCTAGAATTTCCAGGTATTGGAATCAACACTTTGGAGTGAGTAGGATTAACCACATACTATTAGCACAGCGTTCAGAAGCCAGGTACGATTCTTAAGTGTCAGAGTGAGAAAAGGGAATTTCCTTTGTAACAACATGGGAAACCCAGAGCAACTGAGGCAGCCAGTCAATATCTGCTGGGAAATAAAACTTGAATATAAAGAAGACAAAGTCCAAACACCAATTTCAGAGATCAGAGGTATTGGTACTTAAATCTTATAAACATTATAATCAGAAATTAACATTTCCCATTGTTCCTGCTTGCTGTACCCACTCAAGGAGCTGGGTGGACTATGAAGTCAGTGCCTTTAAGTGAATGTGTATAAGCACAGTGATGGAAAAAATAAATAAGAGACACCTAAGTCTTTAAGCTTCTTATGTACCATCTGTATGCATAACTATATCTTATCATGTCAACCATTCTTCAGTAACCTGCTGTCCAGACAGTTCTAGGTTTTGACTATTCCAAATATGATCTCTACATCAACAACAAAACTATTCGACCAAGAAACAAGCAAAGAAAGACTGGAAAGGAAAAGCAGAATCATGTTATAGAAGGTCTTGAAAGCAGGTTCATTGAGGCTGAAATTTACATGGGAGACAGAGGCCACTACTGAGGTTGTGCAAAAGAAGTGACACTCAAAATGTTTATAAAAAAAGATAAGCAGAAAGAAGTTGTTTATTAAATCCCTACTCTATGCCAGGAACTCTAAATAGTCTCATTAAATGAAGGTGGTGTTTTAACAAAAAAAGCAATTGAATCTCAACTTGCTAAAATAGTGTCTAGGTTCACATCGTACATGGTGATGCTTATTTAATTCTACATTAATCATAAGTATAATGAAGGTTAATACAAAAGGCGTAATTATCTTGCATTTGGAAGCCCATGACCTACCCCTAAGGAGTACTTTACTTCCCTTAGTTTACTAAACCTCCTCAACCAGGAAGTTATAAAAATAAAGCAAGCCTTAGTATAAAGTTTTTTGACTCAGAACATTTGCTCACATCATTTAGTGCCATGACAGTTTATCAGAAACCGAATCTAATAAAAGGAAGAGTACAAAGGGGAACCAATGGGAAAATATTGAAGGAAAAAAAATCAACACTTCTACCACCTAAGTCAAAACATCCCATAGAGTAAAATGATTAAATAATAAAGAACACATTTAAAAAATCAGATTGATTATGACTTTATCTGTAATTTTGTCAGCAGAGGCAGGAAGTTATAGGGCATATTTGTAGAGATGTGATATAAAAATGGGTTGGGGATAAGCTGAATCATCATGTGCTTTTCCCCATATCAAAATTAGCAGAGGATAATTCCAACTTTGACACTTTGAAATTAGTTAATAAGTTTCAGAATCACTAAAGGCAGCTTGTTTCCATGTTAAACTGCTCTTTACTCACAAAATTGTGTTTCATATTTAAAATAAGTTTTATCTACTGCAGCCCAACCTCTATTTACTCAATTCTGAGTGACTGGTGGGAATCAGTGATCCCTTCTCTCATTTACAGTATCTTTCCTATGTGTTAGTAGTTACCCTGTTTCTCTGTTATCTTTCTTCTAGTCTGAACATGCCCAGCTCCCTTAATGTTTCCATACAGATCTCATTTTCCAAGCCTTTTATCATTTTTGTTGCTCTCTTCTGAACTCATTCAAATTTATCTATGATTCTCTTTCAACTGAGGAACAAATACTGAACACAGTTATCCAATTGAGGCCTAAAGAGTGCTGGTAGAAGAAAATAATTACCTCTCATTTCATCCATGCTCTCCCTATTAATATACCCCAAAGCCGTATCTGGGATTTTATATGGTACCATCATACTGTTGACTTATACTCAATTTATCATTCATTATAGCTTACATCTCCATCCCCATGGAACAGTTGTTTGTGTAGTTTACATTTGTTTTTATTGAATCCCTTTTTATTGATTTCAGCCCCATGTCCTATTTATCAAGATGGTTGCTTGCTATACTAACGTCTAATTTGCCTCCAATGGCACATGATCCCCAAGTTCTTAACTGTATAAATGATGAACACATTTCCTGCTTTATCTCACTGACTCTGAATACACAGCTGAGTGTGAGTGAGTGTGAGTGAGTGTGTGTGTGTGTGTCTGGCAAGTTACACTAGGATTTAAAATCTCTCCCTCTCACTCCTTATTCTGCTGACCTGAAAAGCTACGATTTATTGAGTGCCAACTTTATTGCCATAATTGTTTGCATTATATTAATCATTATAAAAATATTCTTGAGCTCTGATTAGCCCAATTTACAGAAAAAAAATCACTCTGAAGGCTATAGATGTCCAGTAATTTTTTAAATGTATAACTAGGAAGGAGCAGAACTGGACCTTAAACTGATCTATTTGATCTCACAACCAAGCACTTCCAGGACACAAGTAAATAAGGCACTTCAATTCCTATACAAATGCTTATTGTGTCAACAGGTACTTCAGTCCTTCTGCTATCACTAGACAGGACTGTATGGAAACCATGGCAGTGCCTTCACTCCAGGAAGTCTTTCAGAGGAATGATGCTGGTGCAATGAATGATGAGGCCATTGTTCCCAGGGAACACAGATGACACCAGCAACAAAATTATTGTTTACTATATGAAAGCCCCAGTATCTGAGCACCTACTGAATAGGGTTGATCATAGGTTGTTCTCCACTCCTTTTTCTAAATTAAAGAAAGCATCTCAACTAAGGCAATATGATAATTAACTTGACTTCTATTTGTTCCCTTATTTCAAAGTAATTGAATCCAAACACTATCCATCCAAATCACTGGCCTAAGTCAATGGTTGCTAAATGAGGTGCTAAGGCTCTGTTGGGTATTTTAAATGTTCCTAAGGGATGTTGTAGATTTTACTATACCAGAATTAAGAAAGCACAATGTTTATTTAATTAAGGCTTTATGAGCTGACTGTGTGACTTGCCCACATCAGCAACTTAGCCTCAATTTTTTCAAACCCAAAGTGCACATATGCTCTTCAACTGGTGAATGCAGAATTCAGCTGCTTCAGGGAGTGGGTACCAAGACCTGTTTCACAAAATTGGCGTGTTCATAAGGTTAATCTAAACATGTCTATAAAAGAATGATGTGTGAATCAAACTGTAAGGGATAAGAATAAATGATGGATAATGATGACAGAATTTTATTACTATTGGGAAGTTTAGGTAATTTAAAATAGTTAGCAAGAATAAATGAATGTGCTATTCTAGGACAGTTGCCTAGCAGTGGGCTTTCTTTAGGAATGAATATACTTCATCCTTTCCTTGAACACATTATTGGGGGAAGAGAATGTAGCAAAAGGTTTGGTCACCAATAGACAGCCAAGAAAATTATCTATTAAATATAGCTACTTTCTAGTAGACCAACTTTGAAGATTGAGTTGTGAGTTCTGATTTGGTTAAAAGTATACATCTGTTGTTGGTGGAATATAAAGACCCTCCTGGGTCAAGATCAATGCCAATGCAATTGGCAAGTAGGAGGTGGCCAACAAGTAAAATCCTATAGCACACACATGTTGGGTGGTCTAGAGAGTATGTGTGAGAAGAGGGTTGGTCTGCAAGGATATGTCCATTGGGGGCCTAAATGTAGGTTATGGGCAGATGCAGCTTTGTGTTTGGATATGGTGTTATTCCCCAAAGACTTAAAAGTAGTGTACACATGAAATGGGAGAATCAAAAACAAAAAAAAAAGCACAATGGAAAAGAAAATAAAGGAATCATTTCCTTTTTAAGAGGAAGGAAAGCCTCCAACTTAATTCCATGAGGCCAGCATTACCCTGATATCAAAATCAGAGAGACACTACAAAAATAGTAAAACTACAGGCCTATATCTCTGATAAACATAGATGCAAAAATCCTCAATATTAGTAAATCAAATCTAACAATACATTAAAGAAATATCAGTCACAACAACCAAGTGGAATTTATTTCTTGAATGGCTCAATATTTGCAAACCAATCAACATGATACATCACATCAACATATGATAAAACCATAGGATCTTCTCAAGAGATGCAGAAAAAGCAGGTGACAAAGTACAATATCCGTTCAAGATAAAAACTCTCAACTAAGTTTAGAGAGAACATACTTCACATAATATAGACCATAAATGAAAAACCCATACTAACACCTTACTCAATGGGGAAAAACTGACAGCATTTCCTCTAAGATCAGGAACAGAACAAGGATGTCCATTCTCACTTTTATTCAGCATAGTAGTGGAAGTTATAGCCATAGCAACCAGACAAGAAAAAATAATACAAGGTGTCCAAGTTGGCAAAGAAGAAGTGAAATTGTCACTTTTTGCAGATGACATGATACTACATGTAGAAAACCCCGAAACTTCAACAAAAAACTATTAGAACTGATAAATAAACTCAGTAAAGTAGCAGGATACAAATCTTTACATTTCTATACACTAATAATGAAGTAGTAGAAAGAAATTAAGAAAATAATCCCATTTATAATTATACCAAAAATAATAAAATAGCTGGGAATAAACAACCAAGGGAGTGAAAAACCTACATTGTGAAAACTTAAAAAAAGTGATAAAAGAAATTGAAGATGACATAAACAAATGGAAAGATATTTCATGCTTCTGGATTAGAAGAACGAATGTTAAAATGTCTATACTTACTACTCAAAGCAATCTATGGATTTAATGCAATCCCTATCAAAATACCGATAGCATTTTTCACAGACTAGAACAAATAATTCAAAAATTTGTATGCAACCACAAAATACCCTGAATAGCCAAATCTTGAAAAAGAAGAACAAAATTGGAGGTATCACAACCTGAGATTTCAAGATTTATTACAAAGCTGTTGTAATCCAAACAGTATAATACTGATACAAAAATAGACACAGAGCAATGGAACAAAATAGAGAACCCAGAAATAATGTGGTCAATTAATCCATGACAAAGGAGGCAGGAATATGCAATGGGAAAAAAGACAGTGTCTTCAGCAAATCATGTTGGGAAAACTGGACAGGCAAAAGAACAAAACTGGACCACCTTCTTACACCATACACAAAAATAAACTCAAAATGGATGAAGCATCTAAATGTAAGACCTGAAACCATAAAATTCCTAGAAGAAAACGTAGGTAGTAATTTCTTTGACATCAGCCTTAGCAGAATGTTTCTAAAAATGTATTTTTTGGCAAGCAAATAAAAAAATAAACTATTGGGACTACACCAAAATAAAAAGTTTTTACATGGCGAAGAAAACCATCAAAACAAAAAAGCAACCTACGGAATGGGAGAAGGTATTTACAAATAATATATCTGATAAGTGGTTAATATCCAAAATATATAAATTATACAACTCAATGCAAACTAAAACAAAAACAAACAACACAAAAAAACAAACAAAACCCACAAATAATCCAATTAAAAATCGGCAGAGAGGGGTGCCTGGGTGATACAGTCGATTGAGCTTCCGAATTGGGCTCAGCTTATGATCTCATGGCTGGTGAATTCGAGCCCCAAGTCCAGTTCTGTGCTGACAGTTCAGAGCCTGAAGCCTGCTGCAGATTCTGTGCCTCCATCTCTCTCTGCCCCTCCCCTACTCTCACTCTGTCTCTCCCTCTCTTTCTCAAAAATAAATAAACTTTAAAGAACAAAACTTTAAAATGGGCGGAGAACCTGAATAGACAGTTATTTAAAGAAGACATACAGATGGCCAATGAACACATGAAAAGATGTTCAACAGTACTCATCTCAGGGAAATACAAATCAAAAACACAAAGAGCTATCACCTCATACCTGTCAGAATGTCTAGAATCAAAGACAAGAAATAACCAATGTTGGTAAGGATGTGGAGAAAAAGGAGCCCTCATGCAATGCTGGTAGGAATGCATTCTTGTGCAATCACCACAGAAATTGGTATGGAGGTTCCTCAAAAATTAAAAATATCATAAGATTCAATAATTCCATTACTGGGTATTATCCAAAGAAAATGAGAACACTAAATTGAAAGAAAATATATGCACTCCTATGTTTACTGCAGCATTATTTACAATAGATTAGATATGTAAGCAACCCAAGGATCCATCAATAGATGAATAAAGATGTTTTATATATACACAATGGCATATTACTTGTCCATTAGAAAAAAAATGAAATCTTGCCATTTGCAACATGGATGGATCTAAAGGGTATAGTGCTAAGTGAAATAAGTCAGTCAGAGAAAGACAAATACCATATGATTTCATATATGGAATTTAAGAAACAAAAACAACTGAACAGAGAAAAAAAGGAGACAAAAAACAACAAAAACAACAACAAACAAACACACTCTTAAATACAGAGAACAAACAGGTGGTTGCCAGAGAGGAGGTGGATGGTGAGATGAGTGAAGTAGGTGAAGGGGATTAAGAGTGAATTTACTGTGATAAACACTGAATAATGTATAAAATTGTTGAATCACTATATTGTAAACCTGAGACTAACACTGTATGTTAATTATACTGGGATTAAGTAAATAAATATAAATAAAAATTTAAAAATCCCTTTTATTTATTCTCTAAACACCTCCACCACCAATTTTTTTCTTACTAATGAAGTCTGTTCTCATCAGTAGTTAAGACAAATTAAAACACACACACACACACACACACACACTCAAAGCAGTTATAGCCTTCCCAGTATTGATCATTTTAACTTATATTAAACATATTAAAATAGGTTCCCAATAGGTAGACTATAATATTCTTTTCAGGATTTAAAATAGGTCTTCATTTAAAAATATTTGATAGCACTGAGATTTGATTTTAATTCTATCATTCTGTTTGTATAACTTTTCCCATCATTTTATCTTTCCTTCTTACCCCTCTTTTAACACAGATTCTCTCAGAGTTTTTTGTTTGTCTGGTTGGTTTGCTTATTTTTCTTTCAGTAATGTGTCCAAGAAAGTATTTTAGGGGAAAAAGTTGTTACAAATATCTTCTTAAACCTTAAAAAAAATTTTTTAATAGATTAATTCAGAAAATACCTATTACAAATGCCAAAAATGGTTCTTTTGACGTGATGCATGCATCATGTGACAGGACGATCAGAGAGGGAAGAATTAGAAACTAGTTTCTGCCTCCTAACTTGGACAACAAAACATTAAATGACCATTTTATTCTGTGGACAAGAAAAATCTACTTCATGGTTGTATAAATTGCTTGAAGGCAAAGATAATTGTATAATTTTCTTACCTGAGCCAAGGCTAATAATTTATTATTAAGCATTATTTTTAATTAGAATACAAGTAGAAGGTATCTCAGAGAAGGAAGTATTGTGAAATATTTGGAAGAAAATTCTAATTGTGTGAAAAGTGGAAAATCACTGTACCCTTCCTGGATTTTTTTTTTTTTTTTGAGCTAAAGAAACAACATCTTGAATAGAGCTTTTACTATCTCATACTCGGCTCTCCTGTTTTCCATTTAAATTAAAGATTTATTTTCTATTCGGAAAATTGTTTTTTTTTATTATTAACTGGCAGTATGCTGATGAAGTGTGTTTCATTATTAAGCATCTACTATCAGAAATGATAAAACATTTTCATTATTAGGCCATTTATTTTTTGGTGATAAAAACTTTGTTCTAGTTTTGCAGCCAATTACACATTCCACTCATGGATTGGCATGTTTAACTGATTGCATCAAATCATGCTATGCAAGAAAATTAATACACATTCCATTAATAGGAGTGAATATTTAAAGATCAGCTCTGACCATCTTATACTTTCAAAAGTTTTGGTAGGTACAAAAAAACAGATTTTTTCTTAAATTTATTTATTTTGAGAGAGAGACAGAGCATGAGCAGGGGAGGGCAGAGAGAGAGGGAAAGAGAAGATCCCAACCGGGCTCCAAGCTGTCAGCACAGAGTTCAACACTGGGCTCAACCTTACGAACCATGAGATCATGACCTGAGCCAAAATCAAAAGTTGGATGCTTAACTGACTGAGTCACCCAGGCACCCCAGATTTTGTTTAAAGAAGGTATGTCAAGAGATAGAAACTGATGAAGTAGAGTATCAGAATGCCACCAAAATGACATTTAGCAAAACAAAAGTCTAACTTAAATGGGAATATTAAATATTTTATAGATCTTCAAATAATGTTAGCAGTGACTTATGGAAATATCTGTCATAAAATGGGTTCAATCTAAACAAGATTTTATGGACATCTAGGCTCTTTCCATAATTTGGCTATCGCTTGAGAAAGTTAACAGAAGACAGGCAAGGGGAAAAAATAGTTACAGAGAGAGAGGGATGAAAACCACAAGCGACTTTTAAATACAGACAACAAACTGAGGGTCGACGGGGGAGTGGGGGAGAGGGAAAATGGGTGCTGGGCATTGAGGAGGGCACTTGTTAGGATGAACACTGGGTATTGTATGTAAGCCAATTTGACAATAAGTTATATTAAAAAATAGATTTTATTACACCCATTTCTGATAGGTAGCATTAGCAAGGGCCAACTGTCATAAATTACCTGGGATATTATAATACTGCTGTGCAGAATCAGCTATTGAAGGATGTTCTTTAAAATGAGAGTTCATACCAGCTCTATTAACTGCCACGATGGCAAATGTGCATTTAATTCTAAAGTATTAAAAATAAAAGATGTACATGGACATTAAGTATTTCTCAGGAATGTGAGAATGTTTCTCAGGAATGTTTATTATTATTTATTTTAAAACAATTTTTTAACGTTTATTCATTTTGGAGAGACAGAGCAAAAGTGGTGGAGGGGCAGAGAGAGAAGCAGGCAAAGAATTTGAAGCAGGCTCCAGACTCTGAGCTTTCAGCACAGACCCTGATATAGGGCTTAAACTCACAAACCGTGAGATCACGATCTGAGCCAAAGTCAGATGCTTAACCGAGTGAGCCACCCAGGCACCCCCGTTCATTATTACTTCTGAAAGTATTTTATTTTTGGAGCCAGGTAAGTGAAGTTTGTCCTTAATATTTCCTTGTTACCTGATTTTAAGTTAGACTACAAGTCCTTCAGTACAGAGGCCTAGTTGTTTCTTCTTCTTTTTTTTGTTTGTTTGTTTTAGGTTTATTTATTTATTCTCAGAGGGAGCAAGCTAGCATTCGAGCAAGCATGAGAAGGGGGGAAGAGAGAGGGAGAGAGAGAGAATCCCAAGCAGGCTCCATGCTGTCAGCATCAAGAGCCCAATGAAGGGCCCTGTCTCACAACCATAACCTGAGCAGAAACCAAGAGTTGGATGCATAACTTGAGCAATAAAATAACATCATTTGAAATGTATTTCATCCTATTCCAGCTGTGCTTTTGTGGGACACATACAGCTGTCTTCCATAATCACCAAACATGTCCAGGTATGTAAATAAAAACATTTTCCCTTACAAAAAGCACTTGTAATTCCTAAGGAAAGATGAAATGCACTCCAGTCTCACAATGTGGTTCACTGTTACTGGTAGTCTATGGTTAGTTTGTACTTAAGTAACTTCATGTTGGATATCAGCAATGGATATTCTTCTTCACAAGAAACCGTTCAGTAAAAATGCCCAACTGTGTATCTTCAGTTGTCAGCCCAAATAACTGGCAAAGAACAGAAAAGCATGAAAACACCCCAGTAAATACAGTTATATGTGTTTCCAGAAATAATCAAAACCAGGCAAGGGAAACCTGAATTTTTAGACCTAAATAGAAATTTGCTTCCTTGTCAGGTCTACTGATAAAGAAGTCCAACTGCTTTGTGGATGTCTTGTTATTGCTTGGGCCTGGAATTTAATAGTAGGTACATTACACCTCTATAATCATTTCTTAAATCAAGCAATGTTTTTCCATGAAATAAGTCACAAAAATTGAGCATTTTTCTCAAGACAATAATGGTAGCTGAGTTTTCCACAAAATCAGAACATTTTTAGTTCTCTTGGTAAAAAGCACAACTGATACAAAGCTTACTCTGAAATAAAGTGCTCCACCAGGAGAAGAAATAGTTGTGCATGCAAAACAGAATTCTGCCCACCGTTATCAAAGCACAAATATGGCTACTTTGAAGATGATGTCAATGAAATGGAATTCTTTGAGGGGGAGGATCTTATATATTCAATTGGCATAAACACTGGTGCAAAGAGAGCACTCTAAATTTTATTAAATCAATAAAGAAGTGTAGTGAAGAAATCAGGTACATTAATAAATGTTTACTCTTGTACAAGAGTAGTATATAAGTGCCTCAAGCAGACCTTAGGTGTTTGAGGCATTGGAGACATCCCTAATCTTTGTCTGTCCTCATCCATCATACCTTATTCAGTACCAAGTCATAAGTAAACCTTCAATCTAGCAATTTCTCTCTGTATCGTTTGCCAACACCTTAAGCCCAAGCTATTCTTGCCTCTAATAGTCTTCTGTTTGGCCTTCTTATATCCATGCTGGCACCCTCTTCCTCATTTTCACACTTAATCAACGAGCTTTTTTCAATCACAAATGAAATCATTAATCCCTCACCTTACCACCACACCCTTAAACCACTCAATGGCTTCCCGTAATTCTTATGATAAAGAATGAAATCTTTGGAGTAGCCTAGAAGGCACCCTCTGTCTCTGCCTCCCTCTTCATTCTTAGGTTAGACCACACACCTCTATGGCTCTCATGTCAGGCACACTGGACATTCTTCTGGTTCAGAGACATGCCATATAGTCCTGTTCAGGAAGTGCCCACCAACTTCCTTCTCTGAGTCAAGCACCTCTCCTCAGGATTTCAGCTGATCATGCATTTCCTTAGGCAAACTTTCCTGACCCCTCAGTTATATACTTTGCTCTCAATTCTTATAGTATTATATTCCTCTTCTTCAAAGCACTTAACTCAATATGAAATAATGAATTCATTAGTGTGATTACTTGATGAATGTCTATTTTCCTCTTAGGCTATAATTTTCATGATGGAAGAGAGTGTGGCTCCTTTTGATCACCACTATGTACCTGGGGCATAGGATAAAGTCTGTCACGTAACTCTAGTTCCTAAATATTGTTTCTTGGATGAATGAAAAAATGAATCAATGAGCCTCTCGGTCGCTTTTACAGAAGTGAGGTTGGGTAGTGAGCACATTACATGCAGATTCTTGCTTAGTTTTGTGGCAAGCATCAGAATATTTAAGAGAGCTTTTGGGGGGATACTATAGTTTATTAGGAGACATTAAGTTTTTATGAGAAACATAACATGGATCTTGATTAATATGAATGGGCTTTACTGAAATGTGTTCTGTTTTTTATTTACTTTCATGAATACCTTTCCAAAATCAGTTTGGCTACCCAGCTAAGCTCATTTACTATAGCCAATACCTATTGTCTTGGGAAAGATCCTTATATACCTAAATAGTCTTCAACCACTTACTGCTGATAGAATGATTCTTGTATTCATCTAACACTTCTAATTCCAGAATGCCTTTATAATTATTGTGTTCTTTTATCTAAAACAACATGAGGTGGGTGGGCATGGATCATCCCCCTTGTACTACTGGCAAAAAAAGATAAAACATACTTTGGAGAACAGCTTGAGAAATTAGTTTTTATTTGTTTATTTTGGATTTTTGTTTGTTTTTGTTTCTCCCTGCAATTCAGTCTTATAGTCAACTCATAAAGGCTGTTACACAACAGAACATTGGCGTATGATACTGCTACCCTGATTTACAGCACTTCGAAGAAACTGAAGAATAAGGCAATAGTAAGCAAGGATATGTACCATTTTCAGAAGCTTAGGAAAATCACCAAGGAGCTGACTTGGTGTTAAATGAAATGAGGGCAGATTGTAGCACGACAAGTCAAAGCTCTGAGCAAGAGGCTTAAGGAAATTGAGGCCACTAAAGGGCTGACATAATGAAGGGACAATAATCCTTGCTTCCAAGTATTAAAAATTCAGTCTACCATAAAACTAACATATTTTAATTTTAAAAGAAGAGTGGTAACAGAAATATGAGAATATGAGCCATATATTTGTGGGCCCTATATTATACTCATGTGTGTTTACTTGTTGCCTTCCATGCAGCCTAATGGTTAAAACCTTGAGTTCTGCAGGTGTATGGTCAGAGTTTGGAACCCTGAAGGTCTTTTTTTACCTTGACTTATAGTTCAGTTACTTTATTTGTAAAACAGGGATTCTAAGTAACATTCCAAGTTTCCAGAGCAGATTCAGGAATTATGCGGCCTGAGGTTTATATAATTGTGGGGTGTGTCCTTATGAAAAAAGGATACACAAAAAAATAATACACACAGTTTAGTCCCCAACCTGGGCCTTGGAAGGTGGCAGTGCACGTGAGGGCCCTGAACTTTAAGCTTCAAAAGTGTCATTTCTGTATTCTTTTTCACTTAAAAAGATTAATGAAGACTGAAAAAAAAAACTACATTCAGCACAGTAAACACAGTGTTTAGTCCCCATCCCCATTATTATTATTTTTACTATAACTCACAAAAGTATAAGAATAAATAATATCCATTTCCCACTGCTCAAATTTTAATTTTATTCTTTTGAGGCTAAATCCTAGTTAGATCTGAAGAGATTAGTAATACAAATGTCCAGAAACTAGTTCATTCATTCATTCGTTTACTAAACAAAATATATCAAGCAGCTGGTCTGTGCCAGGCATGGAGTGAGGAGTGAAACAGTCAGGAGGAACACATAGGAAAATTAAAAACAAATTTAAAGAATGAGGACTAACAAGCATGTATGAATGTTGTGGGGTAATAACAGGGTGCTGAAATAGAGAACAATGGCAAAAACATGACTTGGATAGGGCAGCAGAGGAAGACCTATCTGGAGCTGGTAATCAGTAAGCAGAAATTTGAATATTATGATGGTTCCTGGATACCTGGGTGGCTCAGTCAGCTAAGCATCCAGCTTCGGCTCAGGTCATGATCTCACAGTTCGTGGTCTCAAGCCCTACCTCAGGATCTGTGCTGACAGTTCAGAGCGTGGAGCCTGCTTCGGATCCTGCATCTCCCTCTCTCTTTACCCTTCCCCTGATCATTCTCTCTCTCAAAAATAAGGAAGCATAAAAATATTTGAATATCATGACAGTTCCTATAAAGAGGAGTTTGGAATAGCAGTCCAGACAGAAGGAATATCCTATTTGGATGTTCTACAGAAAAGAATATGACATAGTCTAGAAACCCAGTCTCTATAAATCAATTAGATGTTGCAAGAATGAAGTGAAGGTGGTGACTAATGCATCAGAGACTCTATAGTGAGATAAGCTCTTTAAAAAAAGGACAGAACCAATTTTGATGAGGACAAGCACATAAAGCGTGGATGTGGGCTTCTGTAAAAATAGCTTTTTCCATATAATTATTAGCTTTTAGGGTAGACCTCTCTTAATTTACCTTTTCTGCTGTTATTGAAGCAAGCTGGAACAAAGAAGCCTCAACTCAGTTCTAGTCCCAGAGTGTCTCCACCCCCCTCACACACACAGGCACACTGAAATGAGCCACATGATACCCACCTAAAGAACACTTCTTAAGTATAAAATAAAGAGTCCTTTGAAGGAATTTTTAAAAGTTTGGATCATATTGTAAACAATGAGTTTATAAATGTATTAAAGTTCTAAAACTAAGGAATATTTTATTCCAGCCTAGAAGAGTACAGAATTGGTGAGCATCATTAAAGTCTTCTGAGAAAAGATGTGCCTAGGAAGAGCTGAGAGATATGAATTGCTAGCAAGAACAGGGAGAGGATATAGAAAATAAGTCTAATTATGACTTCGAGCATTTTCCTTTCAGCCATTAGGCTAGGCAGAAAAGAGTCTCTCTGAGTTCCTTTACATTTTGTACAGTTTCTTACACAGAAAGTTTCCTAAATCATCGTTTAGGAGGAAATCCTAATACAATCTGATACCCATCTCATGATCTAAACCACAGAAAGATACCTCTGCCATTGAAAGAGCTGAAGGTTGGGGAATGATTAAACCTTAAGGGATAAAACTGAACATCCTTCCTTTGATCCTCAGCCTGTGTCTTCACACCAAATAAAATACCTGTGAACGCGTTCTCTGAAACAATGACCTAGTTTCAGTCACCATCTGCTATAGACTGAATTGTGTCCTCTCACAAATTCATATGTTGAAGGCCTAGCCCCCCAATGTGATGGTACTTGGAGATCGAGGCCTTTAGGAGGCATTTTGTTTATATGAGGTCATTAAGAGTGAGGCCTTCATGATGGGATCAGTGCCCTTATAAAAAGAGACACCAGAGAGCTTCCTTCATCTCTCTTTCTATATCATATAAGGACAGAATGAAAAGATGGACATCTGCAAGCCAGGAAAGGGCTCTTCTCAGAAAGCAAGTCTGTCTGCACCTTGATCTTGGACTTGCAAGCCTCCAGAACTGTGAGAAATAAATGTCTGTTGTTTAAGGCACTCAGTCTACACTATTTTGTAATAGCATCCCCAGTTGACTAAATGGTGTTCAATAAAAATAATAGAGGCATATAGCACCTGCAGAGAACCTAATTCCAGAGGTGCCCCTATTAAGTTAAATAGGGCCACAGTGCCAAGTCCATTGATTATTTGTGTCCAGGGTTACTTAAAAGATCCACTGAAACATTAAGCATATTTTGGTGCCACGTAGAAAGACATCTCTTCTTCCCTCTCCCCCCTTGCTTTGAATCAATCATGAGATTCAACCAGGAGATTCTAAATGTTGACAACAAGGTCACTGCTCTTCTCAGCATTTCTGCTTACTTTCAACATCTTTCTAAACTGCTGAAGGGTCTTAGTAAGATTGAGAAGCGGCTGGAACTCTTATTAAGTCAGGAATAATATGAAAATGTTATCAATTTCTCCCACTGCCTACAGTTAGAAAGCCAAAGCTTTGTCTGACTATCCATGCCTGTAAATTCTATAAATTTGCATGTTCTAGGGGAGTTCCATGCCTGCTCATATCTGTCAGCCTCGCTTGAGAAAGGACTTTGGGTTACATCGATAATGAAATGGTCCGGCTCTAAAAAGCAAGGCTACTATTTTGCCAGATAGAACATTCCCCTCCAATTAGGCAATTCAAAGCACTACGCTGCCTGTTTCCTCCCTTCAAATGAGACTGGGATCTGCCTTTTCCAAATACTTATACATTATAGGTACTCAATATGTGCTGAATTAAACTGTATTCCTATGTATTATTATTCCTAGGGTGAGATCATCAGTAGAGTGAACACACATATCTCTGCATGAGCTATTTTGACCATGAAAACATTGCCACATACACAAACCATTTGGTTCTCAATGAGCCATAACATCTGTGCTGGGTAAATAAACACAAAAATAGTGGTCCAGAAATAAGCACTGCAAACAGTTGTGTTTGCATTGCCTAAAAGCCCCACAGGTCCTGTATAGTTCATTACAAACATGTAGTAGGTCTTATACTGAGATGAGGCTTAGTTGTTTTGTGTAGGTTTTGGACAACAAATTACACCTTCACAAGTCAGGAAAGCTTTTAGAGGCATTTCAGGTCCTAACATTTTCACATATATTGTCTTGGCTGCTGGACAAGTAATTTTTGTCTCTTTAATGCCAAACCAGTAAGGGAAAGATTTCAACAGATGTTTCACATTCTTGTCCTAAAAAATTTTAATTCATAAACATTGCTTTCTGAACAACTTTTTCCTTTTCTCCCTGTGGTCATCACCTGCCATTTATCTGATAATGATTCAAAGGGAAGCATAAATGTGTGATTTAGTCTGCTTGAGCATTCCAATTCCAATCAGAATACATATATCTTACCAAATGCAATGTTATGCAGACCTCTTGTCCTCCCCTCCTGCTCGTAGTGGCAGAGATTTATACCGCAATCTCCCAGCACATTTGAATTAGAGATGGGAGTCCTGATGACAACTGTCTACAGGTTGAAATTATAAAGGTAAAAACTTGGTCCAGCAAATCTTCCTTTCCTTTCATTTGAGGATTCACTTTCCTTAGTGCCAGAGTAATATTTATGATGCCCTTGTTATTTAGCAGCTTCATTTTATTTATGTTAGATTTATTTTTAACAAATTCTACCGCATTTTCATTAGTTATTCAGCAAATCCTCTCAATAAGATAGTTGATAATGATTAATAGCTGATACATGAAAAGTCTTCTACCTAAGTCTTCAGTTGTCTCATCTCTCTCCCTCTTCTTCTGTCACACACACACATGCATGCACGCATGCACACAACACCAGTATTTGGGCTGCTAAATAAAAAGTTATTCTTTAGAGAAGACATTTGCTCTCAACCATTTCTCCTCCTCACACATACTGATTTGACCCATTCAGCCACAATCAACACACATCTTTTTTTAATCCACAGTTGTATGTGCTAAAGTTTGTATCTCTCTGAAAGATTAATTAATACAGTCATGGCTAATTATCTGTATCTGTTTATATGAGCAAGGCCATTATACACAGTGAACATCATAAAGATAATCAGTTTTTTTGACCTCTCAGCACAGGTCAGGATAAAGGCTTACTGTCCTTCAATAAACAGGAACACTGCCCATCACTGGAGGGTGAAATGACTACTGGTCCAGTCTGGTCAATGTTCCCTCAGAGTTACAGTCTTTAAAATGTGGAGCAAATGAATCCAAGGATGGGGCAGACAGGCACACAAAGGCTTAGAGAATGTCTCTCAGACCAAGATACACTGCAATATTCTGACACAGAAAAGCATCATAATGAACTGAGAAGCTCCTTGAAGCAGTTCCTCATTGCAACAACCCAAAGGGCTGATTTAGAACGTGGCATATGGATGTGTGCGTTTGCCGGCATGGGTGTACGTGTAGTTGGGAAAGAAATTCATGCTTTCACATATAACCACAGTCTACAAGTCAATGTTCACATGTAGGGTATGCAAGATGTGTCTGGAGACATTATCTTAAGATTCCTGAAAAATCTACAGGTCTGGCATAGGTTCTGAAATCTGCATTTTAGTTTATATCCCAAGAAATGTGTAAACTGAAACTTCTCTTTTGTTCCTTCACAGATGATTAAGAGCCTGATGTTGAGGGCAGCAGTTTGGAAAGGCAAGGCAAAGCTCTAATCCATCAACTGGGCTGTTAGAAGTTGGGGCGGACAGATGCTCAACAACCAGTCTATCTAGCATATGTCATCCCTAATTTAAAAGGTTTCTAAGCCTTTGAAAGGTCAATGTATATATTGCAATGTATCATGGGAGGGCACCATCCATCATGACCCATCAGTGACTCCCCACTGCTTGTCCCTTCAAGGTTTAAAGCTGAGAAACTCTGAGGCCACATTATCATCAGGGGCAATCCTCCGTCTCCAAATATATTTCTCATTTTCTCTGATTCTAATGCAGTGCTCCTTTCTACTTCTGTTCATCTTTCTGATCCCCTCAGTCTGGAAGCCTTATATCTCTCCCACTGCCCACATGTGTTCTTAAATCATCAGAGACTAATGGTGTGTCCTTTTCAGAGAGGTCTCCTACTATTCACGTCCTTCCTATAAAATGCCATTTCCATGCTTTGTTTTTTGTTCATTTTTATAAATGGTATTGTTAATTATTTTATTTCCTCTCATGCCCTCTTGGATACAAGGGGCAAATATACTTTCATATGTCCCCAATACTATCTATAGTAGACACTTTATAAAAATCAAAATAAAGCACATTTGTCAAAGAGGGTTCTATATACCAATCACAATACAATTACCAGAAGAAAATGTTTAGTACTCACATTTCTGGGCCACAGGCTAGACTTGCTAAACCAGATTTACTTTTCCTGTTTTAATGTTTTAAGTTTATTTATTTGTTTTGAGAGAGAGAGAGAGAGTGCACATGCGCACAGGAAGGGCAGAAAGAGAGGGAGAGAGAGAATCCCAAGCAGGCTCCATGCTGTCAGCACAGAGCCTGAGGCAGAGCTCAAACTCACAAACCATGAGATCATGACCTGAGCCGAAACCAAGAGTTGGACACTTAAATGACTGAGTTAACCAAGCACCCCAAACCAGATTTACTTTTTAAGCTACCAGGAAATACATGTGCATACTCCATGAACTCCGCTGGCCTAGAGACATGTCTTCCCTAAGATGCCTATGTAGAAGAATCATTTGAAGGCCTTATAAACATTACACATTCCAGAGCTCTGTCAGGCCTTCCAAAGGAAGGAGAATCTCAGGAGCAGTTGGCTGAGAATAGGTATATTTCACAAGCCTTTTGCATCCCTATCCTTGCTCCATCAGATAATTTCAACCATAATTCAAGGCAGTGAAACTTCCTCTCAACTATCAGTGGTGCTTTCTTAAATAGATAAAAGCACATTTTTTTTTTACAGACTGTAATACAATAATTATTTTCTCAACATTTTACTTTAATTATAATCACTTTCATTATTTAAAACTTTCCTAGTTTGAGAAATATAAACCAAGGAATAATACACTCATTTGCTAAATTATTTCTCCCGGACTGAGATAATAGCCATGCAGCTAACCTGGTGCAGTGTAAAATCAGCAGATTTTGTAGTAGCCAGCTCCCACTGTGACATTTGTGACTACTGGGCATGGGGAAGTTATCTGATCTAAGAAGAATCAACTTCTTCTTTAAGAAAAATGGAGGGAGGATCCCAATACCTAACTTGCAAGTTCATATATGTAGCAGAACACAGGGTGAGCCACAGACCATTATTTATCTATGATTCTAGAATTCCAGCAAAACGATGAAAGCATGGAAGGTGCATGGGGTGGGGTTCCAGAGCCCTGTTGAGATCGTGATTCCTCTCTGCATCAGCAGAGAGATGACCCCTCCTCTTCGGGAGGCTGCCCAACCATTCTGTGGGCTGGGTCTGCTTTAAGAACCTGGGATTTCTATGCTTTATCTCTGCAGCAGATAATAACCATAGAGAATGCTCACTGAGAAAAAAAAAATTATGAAGGCTAAATTTAAAACCGTGCAAAGTAATTGTTACTGCTTTTAAGTATGTATTTCCATTTTTCCTAGAAAAGAAAAAATGCCTTTCTTTTTTAAATTAGTATGATTATTATAGTGTGCTTCACCTACTATTATATCATGTACATTTTCACATTTGTTCAAATATTCTTTTAAAATATGATGGTAAATAACTGCAGTATGTCTTACTATAACAGTTCCAATATCCATTTGAATACTCTTATTGGACATTTAGTTTCTTGTTTTGCTATTATAAGAAGTTTTTAAGTAAATATTTTGTACATAGATCTCTGATTGCATCTTTAGTTATTTTCTTAGAAGTCATTTCTAGGAGTGAGATTACTGGGTCAAAGGGAAGGAAGGTTTTTAAATCTCATGATATATATCTCTCCCAATTGCTTTTCAGAAATGTTGCCAATTTAAACTTCATCGCCCTCCCTCCTACCTAAGAAGGAATCTCGGTGTATACAACACCGAAGTCTTAATTATTATTTAGTTAAAGATTTGCCCGAAAGGGGTGCCTGGGTGGCTCAGTCGGTCAAGGGTCAGACTCTTGACTTCGGCTCAGGTCATGATCTCACCGTTTATGAGATGGAGCCCTGCATTAGGCTCTGTGCTAACAGCCTGGAGCCTGCTTGGGATTTCTCTCTCCCTCTCTCTCTGCCCCTCCCATACTTGTGCTCCCTCTCTCCCTCTCAAAATAAATAAACTTTTAAAAACATAAATAAAAATTTGCCTGATGAATAAACCCTAAGGAAATTCCTTTTAAATTTGCATAAATTTGATGACTGTTGAGGTTGCTCTTGTTTCATGTACTCAGTGTCTATTTTTCCTGCATATTGCCTTTGCTCCCTTTCTAATGCAGCACCAATATTCGTTTTCAGTGATTTGTAGTCACTCTGTTTATTTTGGAAATAAACAATTTACTACGTTACCTAGACAAGTGTTCCCAGAACAAAATCTGCCTCTAAATTTTGTTTAAATATTAATTTCTGTTCTGATAGATACATTTTTCTTTTCCTAAAAATATTTTTGAACACTGTATTATTATTTTTTAAAACTTTCAGAAAATTGAAAACCATGTAATGACTACCTGATACCTACAACTTACATTCTAAAATAAATTTTTATTAGACTTGCTTTATTACATATATATGTGATATACACATGTATGATATGATATCACATATATATATAAATATATAACTGTATATAGTAATATACAGTAAATACTCTTTATAATTTTTTATACAATCCCTTCTAGGAGTTTAACCTAATGAAATAAATCACTAAACTCTAAGTGCCATTAAAAAGTAGGGGGTTTTTTTCTATATTTTTTTTTCAATTGTATCCACAGCATCTAGAACAGGGCTCATCATATTGTGGCCTTCCCTGTATATTTGACTGAATAACTTTTCTATGTGGGGAGAAACTTTTCCTGCTCTAGGACAATAAAAAAAGATTTTTTTTTACTATGCTCTGGCCCTAAGCTAATAAAATCTGTTCTGTATAAACCAGCAGAATATATCCTAAGAACCAGTCAGATATAATTGGCTTGTTTAATCAGTATGCTAAATGGCTGAAAAAGTATGCTCAAAATATTAGAAACATCAAATATCTTTTATCTACAAATAAGCAAAGGACCTATGGATAAATTGTCATAAATTCTGAAAAATGGTTTACAGCATTTAATGACAGCATCTCATATCTAGGAGGGAATTAGAATTCAAAACATTTTCATTTCCTTCCAGAAGATGATGAGCTAATGCCGAAATGCCTGTGAAGACAGAAGAACAAAAGAAAATGTTGCAGGCTAAAGTATCTGACAAGAATGGGGAAAGTGTGTCATGGATTGCAGAATTTATCTCACTGAGATGGGAACAGAAAAATGATGCATGATACTTCAAAAGAGAAAAAAAATTCTGTCATGAATCTTCTGAGTCTAGAGAGCCGGGGTGAGCAGAAATGTAGAAACAAGCTAATTACTGCCTGTCTTTTACTCCCTTAGTTAGGAACAACAAAAGGCAAGGAGCCATACACTATTTTTGATATTCTGTATTGAAAAAAAAACTTTTATTGTCCCTTTTCTCATGGGTCTTGGACAAAGGTAACTCTGGCATGTGATTGCAGTTAGAATCACTGGGGAAGCTTCTAAGAAAAAAAAAAAGTCTAATGGCCAGATCCTATGTCAGACCAATGAAACTAGAATCTCTGTAGGCTTGGGGGTAGGGAGAAGGGAGGCATTTATATACAAATTTCTCCAAGTTATCTTGATGCACAGCTAGGAATGCAAAATAGTGGCTGAAAGAATACAGCAAAGAAGGTGTGGAAGAGTCAAATCTGTATATAAGGTGCTAAGCTCCCTTCCAGGGTTTGCTCTCCATGAAGATGACAGAGGCAAAGACAAGAAAATGATTTCCAATGATTTCAGATTTCAGCTACCTCTCACCTAAATGTCAGTGCAAGCAGTGCTTTCTGTGGAAAAGGCTGGGAAAGCTCTCATCAGGAGTGGCATTTTCCATGTGTATCTAGTATGGTATATAGTTCATGCTAGCATATATTTAAGAAATACCTGCTTTATGCGAAACAAAATAAACCAAAACCAGGAATGAACTCACACAGGCTCCAGATAATACTGGTCCCTAACTTCCCTGTCTTAGATGTACTGAGGGAAAATAAAATCCAGTATTTTGTGGTTGCCCTGAAAGAACAGATTTTAGTTTGAGCTGGGAGGAGGAGACATTTCTTTTTTTACCTGACTTTCTAAATGGATCACTTTTTTCATAAGTACTTTATAAATTATCTCCACTTTACAGACAAGGAAACTTTTTTTTTTGACAAGGAAATTTTTTATTTTTTAATGTTTTATTTTTATTTTTGAGAGAGAGAGAGATAGTGTGAGCAGGGGAGGGTCGGAGAGAGAGGGAGACACAGAATCAGAAGACAGGCCCCAGGCTCTGAGCTAGTTGTCAGCACAGAGCCAACGCAGGGCTCAAACCCACGAATCTCAAGATCATGACCTGAGCCGAAGTTGGACGCTTAACCGACCGAGCCAACCAGGTGCCCCGGAAACTTTTTAAAAATAGAGGTAGGATTTGACCTGGAACTGTCTGACTCTACTTTGTGCCCTTATATTTCCTATTTTCCACATTTGCTCAGCCATTCACCCATTTTTGACACTTAGAGCATTTCTAATCTCCAACTAGGATGAACCTGGTGAATAGCTTCATGTGTGAATTTTTTCCTCCATGGTTAGACTTACTTCTTTGGAATACAATCTTGGAAGTACGTTGCCAGAGAAGCTGAACATCGTTACAGTATTTTACATATATTGTGAAATTCCTTGCCAATGGGGTTGTACGAGTTGACAATGCCTCCAGAAATACATGACGGGAAAATCTCAAGAGTATTCATTTATTTCCCATGTAATAAGTGAAAATGATATTTAATCTCATTACTTAATTTCCATTTGGTTTATTGGTAAATTGGTACATTTTTTTCATATTATATGTTTTGGGGGGGTGATTTATATATTGGAAACTTCATATATAAACTTTGATATGATTTTCTTTGTAGAATTTTTCACAGTTAAAATGAGTATTTTTGTAGCATTATGTTGAATGCTCGTCTCTCCAGCTAGACGGTAAGCTCCTTGAGGGCAGATGTCATACTTGTCATATTCAATGTTGACTTCTGGTGCCATAGCATCATGTCTGGTATATAATATGTATTAAAGTTATTCATAGATAGAAATATTTATTTACTTCCCACATCCACAAGAGGAATCTATAGAGTCTATCACATTGCTATTGATGTTGTCTTATGGTGTTGATTTCATTGTTATTTTGTATGTTTAGGATAGTACAAAGGCAGGCACTGACCATCACAAAGTACTCTATTCTGGATGGAATTAACACTAGAGAATCACAGAAGAAAAAAAATGCAATTTTAAGGGGATGGGAATGATCTAGGAAACTTTCCTAGAAGAGATGGATTTCTTTGCTACCATATGAAGGAGAGAGTTTTATGATATTTTTTGTTGGGGGTCCTGCTAACAACCTTTTATAAGAGCTAATGGACCCAAGTAAAACAAACTGCACTCTCTAGGCTGTAACAGACCTCTAATCGGCTCAATTAACACGATAGTTTTAATTTGTAAGACAACTAATAGTTTAGAGTCTGATTTCTTGGAGATCCACTTCTCTCTAGGATGTGAAACAATAATGAAGAACAGATAAAGTGCTCTGGAAGCATCTAAATACTGCATTTACTCATTGTTCTCACTGTATTTCCAGTCCCTTCCTTTCCCACAATTTGAAAGAGAAAATTAAAAAAAAAAAGATTTTTCCTCCACAGAACTAATCCTGGCATGCTGCTTCTGTTAGAACAACAACCAAAAGGAGATTTGGAGTGACTCCTTATTGTTTTCTTAAGACCAGTCCAGTGAAGAACACAAATGGTGGCAGTATGTGTCCAGGTCAATGTTCCAAAATATTTGACTTTGCCCTTTTCTGTGGAAATAAACATTATTATTATTTTAAAAATCCTAAAGGAAACTATGATGTGTATGTCTGAGACAAACCATTCTTGTCACACCTTGCTGGTTCCCATGAGCTGAGAAGCATCAGAATAAATTGCCCATTGTCACTGCCTGTGGAAAGTCTGATTAGCTCCCTAGCAATTTGATCTATAGAAATAGCCCTCCCTTCCTAGCTCAGCACCCTCTCTTAGAAACAGCAGCTTGCTGTTCTGTTCAGACTTTACTGTGATTTTTTTTTTAAAATTAACCAATTCCCATCGGATGCTGATGCTTTTGAATAAGTAAAGGCACCAAAAATTTTCAAAAAGAACTACTGTACCTGATAGGGGCTTCTTGACTTTTGTAGCTATCAGACCTGAAGTGAGACTTCCCCTTTGACGTTTAAAAACAATCGTAAATTATTTCCCTGCCTTCTTCTTTTCTTTCTTCTTTCCTTCCTCCCTCCCTCCCTTCCTTCCTTAGTCCACTAGCATATACTTTAGACAAGTCCATGCAAATAAAATGAAAGCAAAATTGGGAACCACCACCAATAATTTCAGTATTTTGGCAAAGCATTTTATATTTTAGTGACTAATAAGACATATACTTCACAATGCCCAAAAGTTACGTATGATAGCAATGTTTATTCAATGTTTCTAAAGTAATAATTAAAAAAATTCTAATCTTTGGGAACTACACTATCCAATATAGTAGCTACTGGCCAGATGTAGCTATTTAGCACTTGAAACATGACTAAACCAAACTGAGTCGTACTCTAAGTATAAATTGTGGTTTTGTAAGTGTAAAACTGTAAGTGCAACTGTAGGTGTAAAAGTGGGTTTTGAGGACTTGCTATGAAAAAAATGTGAAATAGCTCACTATTTTTGTGTTGATTGCATGTTGAAATGGTACAAGTTTCTATAAATATTCAAATCAAATATATAATAAAATTAATTTCACTTATTTGTTTTTTCCTGTTTAGAAAGGTGGCTATGAGAGAAATTTAAAATTGACTATATGAACTGCATCATACTCACACTGGCCCGCGCTAGTGTGCAAATACTTAGGATCAAGCACTGCTGGAGTTCCCTACTAACAGGATGAGCACAGCATAGCCCTGTCTCTTGCCTTGCCCCAGATGTTCAGATCTCTGCACAGCAGTAGGACAAGAGAGAATTAGGCAGATAAACACTTGCTAGTCAATTGAGGAGCCTGGACCTTAAGGGGAGCACACTAGACTAAGGGGGTAAGTCTCTCATTCCCCACTGCTCTGCTGCCCCAGTCCTCGTTCATATCATCTCTTCCACAGCTAACTTCTGACACTCCAGTGACAACTGACTGGTCATAGTTGGAGCTACAACTCTTCAATCTTTAATCTCTACCCTTTGAGCAACAACGGTTTTAGAAGGGGCTCTAAGTAGGAACTTTGGTAGTATGTTTAGCATTTTTAAAAAAGAAAAAAAAATCTTCAATAGTTATTGGTAACTTACACAAGTATGGATGAGTATGAATTTAGTGTTATTTGAAAGCCTTTGCCATTGGGAAAACAAATCTTCAAACAAAATTTCATCAAAGTGAGATTCTGATGTAGCAGAAACAACTGTAAGTTACTTACAATGCATATTACGGGGTCCTACCACCAGGAATAATGATTTAGTGACCACAACCAGGGAAAAGGAATCTCAATTTAAACATCTTTAGTTATTCCTATAAATAAAATGTATGACGCAGATCACCTCTTGAAGCTGTTTTTTTAATTATTCTGTTTTTAAATATTACTTACACATTTAAAATTCTTTTTTTATTTCTCTTCTTTCAATGTTTGTTTATTTTTGGAGAGAGACAAAAAGTGTGAGTGGGGGAGGGGCAGAGAGAGACAGAGACACAGAATCAGAAGCAGCTCTAGGCTCTAGTCTGTCAGCATAGAGCCCAATGTGGGGCTCAAACCCATGAACCCTGAGATCATGACCTGATGCAAAGTCGGACACTTTTAAACCACCTGAGCACTCCTAAAATTCTTTAATAAAAAGTATTCTATTTTTCTGATTATAAATCCTAAAATATGCCATAATATTTTATGTAGATACAAATTCTTAAGATTAGAAAGACTTTTTTTTTTGGAACCCCAAAAATTAGCCAGTCCTTGGAAATATATTCAATAGGAATTTCTTGGAATTTAATTATACCATGTAAACTGCCACCCATCTTCTCTACCTAGAGGTATACTGAGGAGAGAGAGACTTAAAAAAAAAAAATCAGTGGTTACGCGGAATGAAAAGTGAGATACTTCAGACAGCAACACATGTCATTACTTTGCAAACAAATCCTAGTATTAGCCTTGAGCCATGTCTTGTGACACAAGGAAGAAAGAGTACATAGCTTTAGCATGTCTGCATTCTGGTTTGGGGTTATCCACTAACAGTGATGTGGGCATCAGTTGCCTCAGCTGAAAATTAGAGCTGGTAGACAAGATTAGCCAAGACATCCTTTCACTTCTGACAGTCTAGGATTTTATTCTGTACTTGAAAGGTTATGGGCCTGTCAGGATAGAATCAAGACCGGATTGTTTGGGCAAGATTTAGAGCATCTCAGAGACAAGCTTGCGTGTGGTCACCTTACGGAACAACAAGAAATATTGTAGGCAGAATTATGAGGTTTCTAGAACATTACAGCTGCTGCAGAGTAAGGTTGAACTGTGGGTCCTGGAAAGGTGACGAGGCAGGTAAGCTGTGATTGAGGATGAGGCTACTGGGAGGAGGTTTCTGAGCTGGGCTGGCCGGAGTGGGGAGAAGACGTGAGGGTAGGGTCTCTCCCTGGACCATCACAAGGCAGAAGGCTCCAGACCTCCACCTCATGAGTGCCACCGCTTACACAGCACAGAAACAGGGAGACGTGTGTGACACATCTTTACATCTCTGCGAGAGAGTGCCTTTTACGTTTTTTATTATTTTCAAAAGAAAACATCAGAAAAGCTGGTCAAGCCAGCTGTCTTCTGAGGAAACAAAGAACCAGAGTTCAGGGAGCAAGGATAGCAGTGAAGAAGGAAAAGTCAGAGGGTATTTGTCTCCCAACACAAATTGTGTGAAGTTTCTCAAAACTTACATTATAAATAAATGATACGGTACTAATGCTTTTGTCTTTTCTTCCTTCTCTGTTGGCTCACCATGAGACCTCAGTATCACTGCTCCTCAGCCTTCTACCGTGCTGTTTCTCTCCTCTGGCTGTCCAGGTTCAGAATAAAATATTTGGCCTACATGGTAAATCCTGCCAGATGCAAAGGCAAGGACTGTTATGTTAGTGGAATATTTAATAAACCTCAAAGCACACTGGCCAATTTCCTGGAAGATCAGTTTCATTCCCGAAATTTCTTTTTACCTTGATCCCAGCTAATTATCTTTTTCAACTAAATAGTGTGGATACACGTCCTATGCACTCTCCTCACCATATAAGGATATGCCTGATCTCTGAGAGCTTCTAATTTAGATATATTACTCCTTCTTGAAGGATTCTTGAGAAACTTCTCTTCTCTCATGTTGGAATTCAACAATAGTATTAAAATAACTAACTTCTACAGATTGCTTCATGCAAAGTACTCCTCAAAGTGCTTCACATTGTTTATTTACTCATTAATCCTTATCATAACTGTAGGTGTTATCATCCCCATTTTACAAATAAGGAATCAGACATCAAGAGATATTATGACTAAATAAGACTAAATTAAGACATCAAGAGACAAAGACTAAATGGCTGACTCACTCCATGAAATGCTACTCTTGTACAAGAATATAAAAGTCCACAATTGTGCCATGTAACAGGTACTTGACATGGAAGACAGAGAATGGGCTTTGAAGGCAGAGGAGGCTGGGTTCAAATAAAAATTCAGCCACATAATAGCTTCATGATTCCTGGACATGTTATTTAACTTCCTTGAGGCTGCACCTTTTTTTTCCTTTTGTTTTTATAATTTTTTTAAACATCTATTCATTTGTGAGAGACAGAAAGAGACAGAGCATGAGTGGGGGAGAGGCAGAGAGAGAAGGAGACACAATCCATAGGAGGTTCCAGCTCTGAGCTGTCAGCACAGAGCCCGACGTGGGGCTCCAACTCACAGACTGTAAAATGATGACCTGAGCTGAAGTCGGACTCTTAACCAACTGAGCCACCCAGGCGCCCCTCTTTTCATTTCTAAAATGGAGCTAATACTTTAAAACGTAATGTGAGGGTCCAAACTAAGGTATAAGAAGTATCTGGTACATTGTAGTTGTTGACGTTATTATTATTTTAAAGTTTATTTATTTTGTGAGAGGCAGAGACAGCATGAATAGGGCATGGGCGGGAAGAGAGGGAGAGAGAGAATCCCAAGCAGGCTCTGCAAGGTCATGACCTGAGCTGAAACCAAGAGTAGGCAGCTTAACTAACCAAGCCACCCAAGCACCCCTTTGTTGATGTTATTATTAAAATTAGTTAACTAACTTAAATTATTACTCCCTATTTTTCTTTCCACTGCAGTGAGGTTTCGGCCATCCCCCCTCTCCGTGAATGTGCAGTGAGGCAGCACCCTGGGCAACTGCAAGCAGCAGAAAGGGGCCACGCCAGGCCACAACATATGTCTGAGATCCCCAGGACAAGCTTTGTTCGCTGCATGGAAGAATGGCTAGTTAAGTTAATCCCAGGGTTGCATTCTCAGTAATGATACATCTCAGGCCATCGATCCATGGCTTTATTTTCAAGCTTATTTAAGCAGGAGCTATAAAAAGCAGAACATCACACACATGCAATATGGAACTGAGTCTCACCTTCTCACTCCACTAATTCTCTCAGATACCTATTTATTTGTCCTTATTTTGGAAGCAGAATCCAATAAAGTAACAGGTTTGGGAAATTTTTTAGGGTTATAATTTTCCACATAATGATATAAATGGTTCTGTGTAGAACAGCCATTTTGCTAGTGAGAACCCAGAGCTGTTTTTTGGAATAGAAATCAGCATTTCTCCTTGAGGCAATTCACTGTGACATTATAGCTGCTGTGCATTTTCTAGGAATAGTAAAATATACCTTTGCAAAAGGAGAAATGGTGTTAGTTTTCTTTTATCAACAGACTGTAGGATTAAATGTATCAGGCCTATATAATGTGAGGGGTTCTATCAATATATTTTGCTATAAGGAGAAGGGAAACTAAAACCTTAGCCATAAAGAAAAGCCTCTTCCCTTCTTCCTCTTCTCTCCTCAGAGCTACTGCAGCAAGTAAGAATGGCAGTGTGTGCCTGGAGAGCCAGGAAAGGAGGTGGGGCCCATGTGCTGGTCCAAGTGCAGTCAGAAGAATTGGGTTTTCTTCTCACATCTGCCTTAGATATTCCAGGAACTTTCATGCAATTAATTTAAGCTTGAGGAAACCTATTTTCTTCATTGGTGGAGGGTGGGAGGAGATGGACTATAACAATTTCCCCAGAAAATATTATCTTGCTTTTGAATTAAAAAAAAAAAAAAACCAGAAACTTTGTATAAAAACAGTAAGGTTCATAATGTAAATGTTAAGTTAAGTTTGATTAAATGTACTTAATCAAATGTTAAGTACATTTGAGAGGAAAAAAAAATCTAAAATACTAGAGCTTCAAATAAATTCATTTCTTGAGCTCCACACCACAGGACTAAATTATTAGTTCTAAATTTTAAGACAAAGTTCTTAAAGTAGGCTGTTGGTGACAAAGCAAAAACAAAACAACAACAACAACAACAACAACCCTCTTGAGTAGGATCCTCAGCTGTATGATATACCAAGCTGGCACCTGTGAAACCTGGGTGAAATCAGATCCTAGAACACTTGCTTGTTCATAGTAATTCCTACATAGCTTCTGAGGGGTTTTTTTGACTGTACACGTTATGTGAAATGCACGTTTTTAAGAGCTTTACAGGAGTCAGGAGAATTGGCTTCTGTTTCTCTGTATTTAACATTCTGAAAGTTCTTACACTGGGAATGGTCTGAGAAGTCTCTCTGTAACTATATTTTTCAACTTCTAAATTTTTTAATGTTTATTCAGAATCTGAAGCAGGTTCCAGGCTGGGAGCTATCAGAACAAAGTCCGACACCGGGCCTGAACTCACAAACTGCCAGAACATGACCTGAGCCGAAATCTGCCGCTTAACTGACTGAGCCACCCAGGTGCCCTTCAATTTCTAAATAATCAAACCTATCATCAGCCAACTCTGTTTTATCTTCCTTCAGGCAAGTTTAAAATATATACATGTATGCTATAGAAACTGGGTTGTTTGTTATTGTTTTTTTCCAAAATTCATTTCATGAAACAATATGTTTGTTTCTCAAAGAAAAATTAGTTTATTTCCAGGATTTTGGCAGAAACAAACGTTTTCTCTGGGGCTGTTCAGAGAGTCAAATGTTTTCAAGTTTTCTTGTTTCTTTCTATTGGGGGGAGCACCCCCTGGTGGAAAATTGTGAAAATGTTTGCCACGTGTTTTGAGTATTACATTCAATAGGCAGATGCATTTTAAAAATATTATTTTTACACAAGGCACACCTCAAGCCATGTTTTCCAAAGTTCATGTCTTCAAAAATCCTTTACTTCTTCCTAATCATCACCACAATACTTGGAATGTGCTCCTTTGTTTTAAATGCTGCAGAGAAGCAGTTGGGGATGCTATAGTCTCTGAGTAACTGGAAAGAGTTAACTTATCCTTACTGCTTATCCTGGCTGTTATGGATTGAATTATATCTCCCAAAAATTTCTATGGTAAAGTCCAAATCTCCGGTACCTAAGAATGTGAACTTATTTGGAAATAGGGCCATTGCACATGTAATCAGTTAAGATGAGGTGAAACTGGAGTAAGGTGGGCTTCTAATCCATTATGACTGGTGGCTACAAAAAGGAGAAATTTGGACACACACACACACACACACACACAGGTGAACGCCATGCAAGCATGAAGACAGAGATTGGAATGACACATCTACAGGCCAAAGATTACCACAGACTGCCAGAAAACCATCAGAAGCTAGGAAAGAGATAGGAAACAAATTCTCCCTCACCGCCCTCAGAGGACACAAATCCTGCCAACAAGCTGATTTGGAATTCTAGCCTCCAGAATGGTGAGATAATACATTTCTATTGTTTAAGCCATCAGTTTTTGGTATTCTGTTACGGCAACCCTAGCAAGCTAATCTTCCTTTGAACTCAACTGTTGGACACCTCTCCCCTTACCACCTCTCTGAATATAATCAGTTTGAATGGTCTAAATCCTTCCCGTGGATCCCTGGCTATCTGTCTTCAAAAACACTCAAGACACAGATAGAAGGCTAATAACAAACCAGGTGCTGGGCAATATCACCAATCTCCCAAGTCCTAAGTGGCTCTTCCTAAAACCATGGCTTAGCAATACTTACGTAGAACCAAAATTATTTAATAGCAAAAAAGCAAGGGAGCCCAGAATTTCTTCCTCTACTTCTTACATTCCTAATAATATGAGTATGGTTATTCCAACAGGCAAACAAAATAAAAGACTACAAATGTGATAGATAAGTCACCAGGAATAGCTGTACTGGTTGTAGTTTCCTTGAAAATTATCCTTCAGTTGTCCTCAATAGAGTGGCCGCCAATCTCATCTTCTACCATACAAGGTCATGATTCTCCTACCCAAGAGACTGTCCTCCACACTGTTTCCCAAACACACTAAAGTCTTTTCTCCATTTGATTTGCTCACTGTACAACCTCTTTCCCCCACTGGCATTCAACCCCACCTTCTACATGAAACCTTTCCCAACTGAACTAATCCCTATTCATCTCTAAATTTTTGCGGGATTTGTAGACTATACTACATCACTCAGTCTCGGTGGACTTTCTTCCCAAATAAAATAGTAAAGCCTGAGAAAGACAACTATAATTATGGTCCATTTCAAAGGTACACTTCACAGCATATGCTATGAAGGCAAACATACAGTGAGTAAGCAATGCAGGTTTACGTTCTGAAATAACATGAACAGTTCTGATAATTTTGATGGACGTCTCTGTCCCCAAATTGTACCCAAATATGTGAATAATGACTTTAGAGTTTGAATGATATTTTCATTGTATTATGTCATGGACTCTCCCAGCAACTCTGAGAGGTCAAAATTCTTACAGGAGCACTGATGGTTTGGGATTAGGTGATAGTTTAAAAAAGCTCAGGAGTGTATTTCCAGCATATGGTGCTCAGGGGATGGTAGTTTACAGAAAATTCTACTCAGAGAAGAACTTGCAAACCTTTGAAAGTTTGGAGGCTCCCCCTCACCTTTTTTTTCCTTCTTCCTTTCATTTAAACTCCCGGTTAATGAAACTCCAGCCTATGATCATTCACACAACTATGCAGATTACACTTCCATTTTTCATCACACAGTTTTAAACAACCCCCCAAAAGAAAGAAAAATAAGCCTGTGCCTTCCTTTTTTAAATGATAAAACAAATCACAGGGAGAAAGAACCATCTAACAAAACTTCCATTTCTACTCTAGCAAAATGCTGAGCTGCTTGCTGCTACCAGCCAGCTTGATTAAGGTGTCATCCCTCCTCTTTGTTTATATTTATTATTTTTGGAGAATTTTTCTCCCTTTAGTGTTTGTGTACCTTTTCCCATTTTTTAAAAGTCATGTAAATCATAGTTTGATTTACAACCTTTCTCAGGGGAGATAGGCAACTCTAATGAGGAGGCAGCCAGAAAGCGTAATTAATACCGGACAGACATTTTGCCACATTAGCATGCTGTATCCTGGGCTAGGCAAGAATGGAGTTACGTGCACAGGGCTGTGTAGCCATGCACTCGGGGCCTCAGCAGTGGTTAGGGCTCCAAAGTGGAGAGAGTGGGTGCAGAGAACTGTGACCCCACTGGTCAGACAAGGAAGACTGGGAGAACAGAGAGGTGAGAGCAAGAGAGTGGCAGAGAGCCAGCTGGGGAGGACAGGCAAGGTGCATCAGGGAGGTATGTGGAGACAGAGGCACTGCATGTGGCTGATGGATCACTTCCATTTAAAACACAAAAATAAGGCAGCTTGCCAGAGCAGTTTGGGCCAGTTTCATTAAAACTCTTCATTCATCATACTGGAATGAGGCAGAATCTGTTATTGCGCTGATGCCGGCCTAGTATCAAAGCTCTTCCAGTACCCGGTGGAGACTCAGGGAGGGCAGAGTGGTAGGTGGAGAAGGAAACCGAAGAATGGCCAAACCCAGAATGTGCTGGCATTTATTCCATCTCCACTTCAGCTCTACATCCAAGAGTCCACAGACACATGGAAAAGGCCCAGGACCTCCACACAGTGAAGAACCAGGACCCTGGACCCTACCCTCAAGCCAGCCCCCTGGGATAAAATAGTCAGAATTAGCATCGATTTGGTTTCTGGTTAGGGATATACAGGGGAGCACCTGCATTTCCATATATTGCCTTCATGTGATCATGGAAGATCAAGATTCCATAAATGTACAGAAATTAATATTGTGTGTGTGTGTGTGTGCGTGCGCGCGCATGCACGCATGGATGTTGGGACTATGGAAAGAGTAAAGATGATAGGAGCTCCAAATGTTTCCAGTTATTTTTCATTGCCTTCTTTAAAAAACACTTTTCTTTGTTTTTAAATACCTTAATGGGGCAAGTGGAGTCAGAATCAAATCACAGTATAAAAAGGGCCAGCATTAATAATTGGGACTGGCTCATATAGACATATCCCTAGACCTGCTTACACAGAGGAGGAAAAACAAAAAACTTCACAAGAAAGGCCTGACTCTTGTTTCTCATGCATCACTTGCTGTGTCCCTGGCCACACTGTGCCAATCTTTCCCAGGTACAATACTCACCCTGAGATATTTCTGACAGTCAGATTATGAAAGCTTATGTAGTAATGTTGTAGGTGCTATAAAATGAACAAAATCTCCCACAGCTGTGAGGACATGACTGGCAGTGATGTTGCAAGATGAGGAATGAACTGCATATATCAAACTTGTCTCTAGTCTTTTGATGGATTCTTTGTCTGCCTCCTGATGATGCCAAGACTGCATCGGGAGCCAACACTCGGGCACGAGCTAACAGAAAGCCTGCACTGTTGAGTGACACAGAGCTCTTCTGTGGAGGGTTGCTACTTTAATGGTTTGTTTTCCAAGGTTAGCATTGGCAACACCACAGAATCAGCTTCTCAGCTTGGACTACTGACCATAAATATGGTATCTCCCATGAAATATGAAGAGCTATTTAAATTGTGCTCTAATTTTTGTCCTTAAAAATTCCCTCATCATTCATTCATGTACTCATTCCACAGCCATGTTATTTCCAAAGACAACAGGACAAATCCTAGGCAATGGAGATGCAGAGATGAGTAAGAGACAATTCTCTGCCAACAGTGAGCACAGGAGCTACGTTTACAAATAAGTGTCTGTGATAAGTGACGTTAGAATGATATAGCTTCAGTGCTAGAGGGATTCAATGAAGGAGATGAAATTGCTGACAAAATAGATTCTCACATGAACACAGACACACACATATACACAGTCTGCCAGAGTTTTTGTTGTTTTAACTATGGATTTGGCTTTAAATACTAAGAGCAAGCAGGCTGCAAATTATTTTCAACACTAAAATGATGAACTAAGCTCCACTGAATAGGCGATCTCATTTTAGCCCAGCATTTTACTTTACTTTTTACCATTCAGCCTTTCCAAACCCTGAAGTCGAACCATCTCGTATGAGACTCACCTATGCAACCTACCTCCTCCCTGTTCCCTGGGGGTAGTGCGATTGATGAACAGCCAATAGAGGGCAAGCAAGGGGAAACACTGGAAACTGAGAGCCTGGGTAATTATTAGACTGAATAATTGGCTTCTGCAAATATATGAGAGCTGATTGTATGTATAAATTACTAGTTAACAAAAAAAATGTGTAAGTCTATAATAAAAATTATAACATTCAGAATAGGTAATTTGATGACATGGAAATATGCCCTAAAAGTTAAATGTAAAAACAAAGGTTATCATTCATCCAATGCCAACTGATTAATTATAAACTCACTGAAGCCTAGAATAGCTCATGAACAGGAAAGCAGTGGTTTCATCAGTTTTCCCTATCATTGTAAAAAAAAAAATAACTAAATAACCATAAAAGTGTGGAGCTTCCATGTAAAGTCTTCCTGGCCCATCATCAAGCTGCCCGAAAAATATATCTACTTGTCTTGCTGAACATAACCTCAACCATTTCTTATTTATTGTGGTTGGGAGGCTAGAAATGCTGTAAATAAATCTGTAGAAAAAGCCCAAGCCTTACATTAGCTAATGGTTGTAACCTTAGAATTTCCACTTTGGTCTTTAGTGATGGTAGTTTTATACATACCTAAAAACGTTAATCAAAGAAAAATAGAGGAAGTTCCATTTTCTCTTGTCTTTCATAGTTAGCCTTGAAAGAAAAAGAACTAATACTCATTGAAATGAACAAGACATCTAGTAAGAAGGATAGGATATAGTTTAGAAAAATTATGCTGAGTTAGTATATTTCAGACTATTAGAGTTCCTTTTGGAAGAATCTCTCTGTTGCCTTCTACGAATTAAAGATTGGGGAAGTTACAGGACCCAGCAATAAAGGAGAATTAACATATTGCATATTCAACCTCTACAATGTACCAGGAGCTATGGATATGTTACCTCACTGACTTCTGTGTGATATTTTATATTATTGTTTAAGGTTTTTTTTTTTTTTTTAGTATAGTTGACACACAATGTTACATTAGATTCAGGTGTACAATAGTGATTCCCCTTCTCTAGATGTTATGCTATGCTCACCACAAGCGTATCTACCATTTGTCACCATGCAACATTTTATAATATCAGTGACTATGTTCTCTATGTTGTACCTTTTATTCCCGACTCACTCATTCCATAATTGGAAGCCTGTATCTCCCACTCCTTCACTCATTTTGTTCTTTTTTTTCCACTTTGAAAAAATATATTTTATTTATTTTTTTAAAGTAAGCTCCACAACCCAACATGGGGTTCAAACTCACCACCCAAGATAAAGAGTTACATACTCTACCAACCGAGCCAGAGAGGCACCCCCATTTTTTGACTTTTTAAATTTTTAAAAATTTTTTCGATGTTTGTTTACATTTGCAGGGGGGAAGGGGAAGAGAGAGAAGGAGACACAGAATCTGAAGTAGGCTCCAGGCTCTGAGCTGTCAGCACAGAGCCCATTGCAGGGCTCGAACTCACAGGCTGTGAGATCATGACCTGAGCTGAAATTGGACACTCAACCAACTGAGCCACCCAGGTGCCCCTTGACTTTTTTTTAAAGATAGGTATCATAATCCATTCAATAGGCAAGAAAAATGAGGCTTAGCAAGTTTAAGTAATTTGATTAATTTTCATAGCTAGTGGATGATAAAATTGAAGTAAAACCTCAGTCTAACTGACTCTTCCATACAATGCTTCATCTTAACACATTATTTTAACTTTTTAAGTGTTTTCCTATATTGGAGGATTCAGGAAACACTAGAAACCCCTGCATAATCCTGAAGAATGTAGTTTACACACTGAGGACTCTTAAGTGGGCAGGTTTGATATATACAATGTACCAGGATGCAAGCTGCATATTCAAAAAACACAAAGGAGTGATTTATTACAGTGGAGATGTGTCAAACTTCCTTCAGAAAATCGTTGTTAAGAGGAATTTTTCATTTCATTTTGAACTTTTATTTTGATTGGCAATCTTATCTCAGTACTTTTGAGTTATTTCTCAATTCAATATACTTCACATCATTCTGCAGCCAACAATGAAGACCAATCTTTCAAATAAGTTGAGAGGCAGTATCTCCTTTTACCCTGGGTTCAAATTTCAGCACTGCCACCTCCTAGTTTCATGACCTTGGACAAGTTACTGATATTCTCAGTGCCTCAGTTTCCCTATAGATAACATGAAAATAATATTACCATACCTACCTCAAATGTTTGTGTTACAATACATGCATTAATATATGTAAAGTGTTTATGGGCATCTGGGTGGCTCAGTTGGTTAAGGGTCCAACTCTTGATCTTGGCTCAGGTCATGATCTCATGGTTCTTGGGATCAAGCCCCCCAACAGGCTCTTCACTAACAGTGCAGAATCTGCTTGGGATTCCCGGTCTTCATCTCTTTTTGCCACCACCTCCTCACACTCACTCTTTCAAAATAAATAAATATGAAAAAAATGCTTAATATATATGTAAAGTGCTTTAAAAGAGTTTGGGTTACTTGGCTAGTGTTATAAAACATCTTGCTATTATTATACTGATAATATAGATAAAGCATATAGCCCAGGGCCTTGCTGAGCTCAGGTTCAATAATTCCTAATTTCCTTTCCTCAGATGAAAGCATAGAGTAGCTCTCTCATAGAAATATTCAGCTGAATTAAACTCACTACATGCTCAGTGTGCTCTTATTTCTCCCAGTCCTCATATTTCCCCATATCCCTGCCTTAGATGTTTACTATCATGGAGAGAAATATACACTCTTATTCACACATGTCTCTGCATATTCCAAGATTCTAATTAGTGTTATTCATAGGTTCATCCTGGAGTTCTGATGCATTAATTTTATGATAAAAATAATAGATCAGTATGAATGTCTTAAATTTCACCAAGTATGAAATTATATATATATATATATATATATGTAAAAGTAGACAGATATATGTCTATATGTATAAAATCAGACTTCTTCAATCGGAAATTATTTTAACTCCTACCTCTTCCTTTTGCCCTCTGATGTTTAATATCTGTGCAACAGAATCAAAAGACTACCCAGGCTCTGTTGGGATATTTCCATTCTAAGGCCTTTTAAAATTATGAAAATTATGTAAATATATTTCCTTATCTTGAGCTGAAATCTTTCCCCTTTCCATTTATTGGCCCTAGATTTACTGTCTAAAGAAATGATAAAGATCATTTGTGTTATGGTGTTTGTAGTGGATGCCGTGGTTCACTTCTAGATCCTCCATCCACAGATGAAAACATCCATTCTCTTGCTGCTGAATCCTTCTCACTGCGATATCAATTGAAATCTCTCTCCATATTCATGACCTTTCTTTGAGAACAGCCTTTGTCCAATGACTAGCCTGTGCAGGAGCATAAAGTCCTGGCCCCAAATGGGGTCAGCTGAGGTTACTGTTCCAAATGATTTGTGGTTAACCCCTCCTTCTGCCTAGGCATGCTTCCCCATCTCCCCACAGGTGTTGATCTCATATAGCATTTCTAATAAACTTTGATCTTTGTCTCAGACTCTGTTTCTCAAGAAACTGGCCCAGCAATAGTGTTTCCAAGATTTTAAGTTTAAGTTGCATTGTTTCTAAAATATATTATCTTATTCATTTATTTTTTTCACTCATTTTTTTCATCATCCATCCATTTATTCCCCTCAGTCACCCATTCACACATTTCTTGTTCAACAAAAATATTCTGAATAAGTTTGCCATACATGTTTAAGGTAACATGCTGGGTTCCATAGGGATAGAGAATGTACAGATACAGTCCTCTTCTGACCTTTCTTCTAATGTAGCTTATCAATGAGCAGTCAGAATTGAACAAGTGCACGAGAACACCAGTAACAATAATACAAGATAGAGTATGGGAGAAAGAAAGGGAAGGAAGGAAGGAGAGACATACATGAGTGAACACATTTACTACTGAACATCTCTGTAGGGTGGTGTGTGTGTGTGTGTGTGTGTGTGTGTGTGTGTGTGATAACTTCTCAAAGAAATAATTCCCTAACACTTTACTTTTATATCACATCATATTATGGGCAATAGTTTATTTTTCCTCCACTCACACCATTATGTTTCTTCCCACTTACAACTTCTTAAGGATTCTATCTTTTCTGTATGCAACATTATCTAGCTAGCTTCCTATCCTCTTAGAAGTGTCAAGTGTTTCAAATTTGATTTTATGCCTGAAGGATCTTGACACCTTTCTTTTCCTTAAGCTTCCTACTAATCCACTTTCTCCCTTTTTTTCATCACGTGCAGTTTGAAGAGAAATAATATCAGCAATAAAAATAGGGAGAGGGTGGTAGGAGATCAGGCCTTAAATTTCTACTCAACTCTCAGAAAATTGTGGTAAGCTCCTGCAGTCTTTCACTGAAAATAGTTTATTATTAGAATCCAATATTTATTATAAATTTTGCAATTTTAGCAAAGTAAACCTACATTAAAAACAGAAACTAATTTATCTCTGTGGATAATAAAACTTTCATCCATGTAAAAAGTTTTAAGTATAAATTAATAAACAATAAATGAATGAATAAAACAAAGTAATCCCCCCAAATCAAGCAAAATTTTAAGTATGATTGGCAGCATTATAATTAAAATGTAATGGGATATGAAATATTAAGTATAAATCATAATTGTCAGTCAAAAGTCATTTCTTTCTGCTGAGCTCTAGATCACAGGTTTGCCCTCATTGGAAAGAAAATCTACAAAACAAAGATATCCAGGGAATCTCTACTGATAATCATTCACAAATCCAAAACAACTTACAACTATTGCTGAATCAGTCAATGAAGAATCACTGGTGCTTCTTAGAATGATGGCAGGTACCAAGTAGTCACTTAGTATTTATTTATTTCTGAGTGAATGAATGAATTCCCTCTTGATATACAGGTATATTTTATGCCACTTCAAACACACTAACAAAGTCAAAGCTCAAATCCACTAAGCTTTTTTCCTGCTGTTCTAACCTTTTCTTTCCTCTAATATTCTCCATAGTATTCACTGAGATGCTTTCCAATTATGTGTCCAGTTGGGTATCTGGAAACAATCTGTAGTAGAGGACATGTTATTTGAAATTACATTTATTTTAAATGAAACAATATTTTAACATTTCATTATTTCATTATCATCTTGATTACTGAAGTGGCTGTTGTGAGAGAGTTGTTTCATATTTTATTTGACCAAATTCAAATTAAAGAATCATTAAGACATAACATGATGAGACAGCCTAAAGGGACTGGAGGGAGGTGAGTTAGAAGAGAGAAACAAATATAATAAAGTGCATATTGTCAAATTGCTTGAATAGTTTGATACCTATGATTTGAGTTGTCACATAAAATGATGGAACTAACAGGGTATTGTAAAAATTCCATTGCAAAAAGTATCCCCATTTAAATTTTCTGGTCTATAAATGATAGTCCCCCCCCCAATAATAATCCTTCTTATTCTGAAATATTACTAACATACATTTTATAAGCCACTTTCAAACTTTTAATTTTCTTCATGAAAAAGACTAATTTGGCCCCTGATTTGACATCTGCATTTTCTTCTTTTTCTGGCTTCCTGTCCATTTCAAATTCTGTTAAATCACATTTGATGTGGAATAATTCCCTCCTTGAGTGAAATCTGAATTTGGCATCCAAAATATCATATTACACTAGGTCATGACTTAATAAATACCTGTTAAATGTTGGACAAATGATCAAGGGTCATGTACTCATAATATTAAGTATGGGTGGGTTACTATAAAAGAGAAAGAAGCTTTTCTTATTTGATGTCATCACAATTAAAGCATTAAAACAAAGACTACACTTAAGTAAAAGTTTTTATGTCTCTCATATTTTATACTATAGTTTCATATTAACACTCTAGCAGTACTGAGCTACTTCTATTTCCACGATATACACTTTCTTCTACATGTTTGCATGTGCAATTTCCTTTGCCTAGAATGCCTTCTTCATTCCACCCTCAGAATATGGTTCATTCTGACCTCAGAATATGGCTACATGTCCTACTCTTCCTTCAGATATCGAGTTAGAAGTCACACCTTGAAAAGCCATAATAGACATTCCCACCCTTTTAGGAGTTCTTCCAATGTATTGCACACCATTTTATTCATATCGCTACAAGAACACTTAGATGACATAAGGAAATAAACATTAGTTATGTTTGTTCCTCTTTCTTTTATGACTGTGATCTCCTTGAAAAAACAGACTGTCTCTTTCCCCACTGTTTTACTTCCACATAACACAGAGCCTGGCACTGGGTAGGAAAGTCCTTGACAAATATTTCTTGATGAACTCACCAAATTCCAGTATTTGTTCAGTCAGTGTATGCCAATTTCCTTTCTTTTTTTTTTTCAATCCTAATATTGCATATTGCCTCTGCCAAGCTGACCTATGAAAGCAAAATGTTAACATTTTGTGGCAGGTAATTTTTATCCTGAGAGCCAGTGCATAGATACTAACTTCTTGTTAGAAAGGTCACTGCCCTGTTTCTCTTAAGCTTACAGTTGACATCTGGGGAATTTCTCCGGGGCATAAAGAGGCCTCACAGAGATATTTATTGTGGCATTATTTATAATAGGAACTGTTTGGAGAGCCAAATAAATTGTGTTATATATCCAAACTATGAAATACTATGCAAAACTAGGAAGAACAAGGTAGATCTAAACCTAATAAAATAAATTAATATCCTACTGTTGAATTAAAAAAAAAAGTAGCTAAAAGGTACTTTCAATACAATATCATATATCTTAAGCAAACTGGACTATATTTTCTATTTCTATTTTTTGTAATAGAGGAATATAAATATACAGAAAATTGTGAGGACTAAAACTGAAATTAGTGGCTACATCTAAAAAGGTAGAAAGGGGAGCAGGAATAAAGCTGAAGGTCAAAGAGACTTTATTTGAAATGCTCTACTTTTACCTTTACCATTTTCTTTTTTTTTTTTTTTCAAAGAAAGTTTAGCCATGAGAATTAATCTTAAACATATTGAATCTTGATATATGTGAAAGGCAAAAAACACATACTCTATGGGTACCTGGGTGGCTCAGTCAGTTAAGTGTCCAACTGCGGCTCAGGCCATGATCTCACATTCCTGAGTTCAAGCCCCGCGTCGGACTCTGTGCTGACAGCTCAGAGCCTGGAGTCTGCTTCAGATTCTGTGTCTCCCTCTCTCTCTGCCCCTCCCCCATGCATGCTCATGCTCTCTCTCAAAAATAAACATCGAAAAAAACATACTTTATGAATTACTTAAAATTAAATTACCCATCTATTATAAAAGGTAGAATCCCAAAAACTAAAAATTGACCTGTAATAAGTATACCTAAATCAAATTTTCTTTTCATAAGAAATAAAGAGAAGGTACTAACTATCTTCTATTAGGCCAAGTATGGATGAAAAATAAGAGGAAAAAAAAGTTACTTCACATGTCAGAAATATGACAAGAACCATGGGTTTTGAACCCGTTAACATGAGGGCTGCCCCACCCCTGACTTCACCACATCATGACCATGAGATATGATGAGTCACAAACTCCAGGGTATCCTTTACCCCAATCCATAAAATGAAAGTGGGTACCAACCTGGTGACCCTCAAACTTAGAAGTCTTGGTGCTTTTGAAGGAAATTCACAAAAACATTATTATATTGAATAATATGCTATCATTGCTGCCTCATGATAAATTACAGTGTAGATAAATGGTAATATGCAGTATATTTGTGTTTTAAAGCTTCCCCTCTCAGTAGACTTTGATATGAATAGAGAATATGTTTTAGTCACTTTTATATTTATAGCACCTTTCATGGTATATGGCATATGAATGAGAAAAAAAACAGGAGAAGAGTTTTAAATGGTTAATTCTGTTTGTTAAACTTAATCCCACCCCCACCCCATACCTTGTAGGTAATAAAACCATTATTTTATTATAGAAAATCCATAGTTGGTTCAACTCCTAGAACACAATTAAGAACTGTGTTACGGTAATCTTTAAGGATCATCTTACTCTAAAATAATGTTTGTACAACTTTTATTAACTGTCATTGAAAAGCCCCTCTATCAAACCTCCTGAGGAAAATAGTCTCTCACCCAGATGAATGATGGTGGAAAAAGAATCATTTCTCTGAACACTTAATATCCATTTTAATCAGCACCCTGCATTCTTCAGAATAGTTCTCATTCACTTGTATAATTTCCTCTTTCCTTGAACCAGCATTATGGTTACTCTCATTAAGTAGATTTAGATTTCTACTTGGGATAACACGGACTCTGGAACCAATCTGCTAAGATTTGACTTCTAGGTCTACTGGGTATAAGCTCTGTGACCTTGGGTAAGGCACTTAACATTTCTATGCCTCAGTTTCTTTATCTCTAAAAGTGGCATAAAAATAAAGACCTTAACCCCTTGATATAAGGCTTAAATCAATTAAAATATATAAAATGCTTAGAGCATTGTTTGGCCCCTATTTGCTATGCAAATAATCTTTGAATGAAGAAATAAATTCCCTACCCTAATCTTTTTACCAGATTGCATGACTATTCAATTTTAACAAAGTTGGCCAAGATTGGGTTAATACTATCCAGGAAAATGTCCTCAGTTTCCTAAGGAAAGCCTGAGGAAGAAGAATAAAAACGTATAAAGAATACAAAGATATAAGTGATATAAGTGTCTGTAGAGAAATAAAAACCAAGGCTTCCCTACGTGGATGATTAGCCATTTCGTATCTGCAAATGATTCCATCAATTTGGAAGGTACCTGGTGGATTACCTGACACATAGTAAACACTCATTAAATTTTTGTTTAATTAATTAACCAATTATTAAGTTAACTAGTAAATGAAATACTTGTCTGACTATAAGCCAAGTCACATGACATCTCTAGGTTTCTGTTTTCTCAACTGTAAAATATGGAAACTTACCTAAATAAACATTTCCTTAATCATGTCCAACCAAAATATGATTTATTAGAGTTGCTAATCAGTGCCCTTGAAAAGAAAGTCACGGGTGAATAACTTTTGGAAAAGGTGCATGCTATTGCTTTCTCTTGAATTCGCAAACACATTGGCATAGTAGACATTTTGACATGTTTTACCATAAGGAAATGCTATTTCTCCCACTATTGCTCAAACTTAATTGACCACGGATATCTTTTCTTTGGGTTTCTATCCCATTAGTACCACCCAGAATTAGTGCAATTCTAAACAAAAATGGGAAACATTGCTACTCATTGTTTGGTTTGAAGACCAGTGCAAATTATTTACCATCTATGACAAAATAAGTATAAAAATTGAGAATAGGGCTTTAAAAATGTTTACGGCAATTTGACAGAATAATATGTCTGTTGAAGATAATAATAAAAATTAGATATTACATCTTCTGTTCTCCCTTCAACTGCCTTTTTTTCTTAGAAGTGCTTTTTTTTAAATCAGATTTTATTTAGTCTATTATGCACTGTACATTTAAAAAGAAAAGAAAAAAAGGTCTCTTCACCACAGTTTGGGAAGTACTGCATTAGATGAACACCTACATCATTTCCAAATTTTTATGTTATATATTTTCTCACTGACTCCATGGGGGAGTCCTTTAAGATGAAATTCCTGGGTTCTACCCCAAACATTAATCAGAATCTATATAGTTATAGGGGATCAACATTTCCACAGGTCCCTAGGCAATTCTGACCATACTTTGAGAAATAATGTCTTACACTGTGAGGAACCTGATGAAAAATTCTATTTTATTTGTTTCAGCAGTGATAAACCCACAGAAAATCAGTATGCGTATAGAATAAATAAATAAGGAAACCAGATAGCAGAATATAAGTTTGTTGTTATATGGGACTTCTGAGTCCTATATCTATTGATAGAATGGAGTTATCCCAAACTGGAAACAAACTACTAGCTTAAAAAACAAAATCCTTCTCAAGGGGCACCTGGGTGGCTCATCCAGTTTGGCGTCTGACTCTTGGTTTCAGCTCAGGTCATGACACCACGGTTCATTAGTTCAAGCCCTGCATCAGGCTCTACACTGACAGCATGGAGCCTGACTGGCATTCTCTCTCACCCTCTCTCTCTGCCCCTCCTCTGCTCTGTCTCTCAAAATAAATAAACTTAAAAATAAAATAAGATAAAATAAAATAAATCCTTCTCATCACTTGGTAGGGAAAAAAATGTAAATCTCCAAATACTCCACTTAGATTTCACCTCTTGTCTCATCTATTTGTGAATGGGTGGGGTTTTAAGCATGATCCTTGCAGAAATGCCAATTGTTTTTCATATCCATACATAGTGCTTTAACTGAAGTAAGTTGATTTGTTAAGCAGCTCTCTAGAATTCAATTTAAGATGAAAATACATTGGCCCATGTCTTAACCCACACTATATTCAACATGTGGAAACAAATAATTTAAACCCTTTGTTTAAAAATATGTTTAGTCTTAGTTCAATAAGGCATCGATCTGATTAACATCATTTTGGTATTTATGTACCATATCTTCATAGTCATACCTATAGAATGTTAAGTGTTTAAAGTACAGTTTGACATACTTTTCATTACTTCATGTATTTCATAATTTTTAATTTTTAATAAGGCAAAAACGTGCATTTTTTATTCCTGTCTTAGGGTATTATATGTTTCCTGAGATGAACTTAAACCCTGACCCTAAACAGCGGTCCTCCACCCAAACTATGTCTTAGAATCACTTAAGGTTTTAAAATATCTAATATCTGGACTTTAATCCATCCTGGATGGATTAGAAAATTAGAATTTTTTAAGGCTCCTCAAATGATTCTAATGTAGAACACTGGGGTTGGCAGCCAGAAAAAATGATCAGGTGCAATTCCTATCAAAAAACACGTTACAATTATCAGACATCTCATGCTCAAGCAAATGCAAGGATTTGGATTGATGTGGAGAAAGGACAGCTGTGAACCCACTGTGAAGAGTTTCTTTCACTCACTAAAGATTAAGAAGACAGATGATGTTCAGTCTTGAGAGAGAAACATACCACCTTTCCACATTCCTCATGCTTTCCCTTCTCCAAACACTTAACCACCATTCTCTGCTCCTCAGATTAAGATTGTTCACAAACAATAAGGAAACAGTTAAGAGACAGCAATAAAGAGACCACAGAGAGGAGAAAGAGAATGTCTTCATTAAGCTCCCCCTCAAAAAAAACCCAAAAAACACCCCAAAAAACTAAACAAACAAAAACTCAACACTTATCTGCTCTTCTAGCCTCAAGCCTTAGTGTTGAATTCCCTGAACCACGAGGGACTTGAAGACATGAATTTCTTTTCTCAGGGTTAAAACCTTTCACCTCTAAATACAGCAGGAAGCCCTGAAGGTAGGGAAGGAGAAGAGTGGGGGAGGAGGATGAAAAGTGTAGAACTTTATTACTTTTGTGGCAAGAAGGCTTGAAAGAAGACTTTACAATTAGCCAAACAATATCCTGTGACTTTCTCCTGTACATCTAGAGGTCACATCCCCAGCTCCAATCTCCCTTCATTCTGTGATGTCATTTCATCAAAAGGATGTTTTCCACCTCAAGTCTTTGTTCCTGGTAATAGAGGTAGACCTGAAATGCCTCAAAATCTCAAAAACAACGACAAAAAACAAACTAATAAACCTTGTTTAATATGTAGAAAAACATCTGTTTTGATTAAGAGTATCTTATATCATAATCAAATACAGTTACAGCTGAAGGGCAATATGTTCTCTGGGGTATCACTTCTTTGAGTTCAAGGAAATACTCCTGTTTGATCTAACTCACCTCCAAATTTACTTTGATTTGCAAATTCAGTGTACTTTGTGTAAACAAATACTGACAATGAATTAGCAATACCATGTGACCTCTCCTTTCACTGTGCAAATATAGATTTTCATGCTGAGAATGTGTGTGTCCCCTTCATACATTTTATTTCAGATCTTAATGAGTAACCTTGAGCCTTAATAACTTTTAGTTACGTCAAGCGTCCATATTATTGTGATTTGATAGTTTTCTCAACTACATAAAACCTCCCTCATTAAGTGAGAAAGTAAAGGGTACCTAGTGAAGTGATATTCTGTCCAAACAGGAACACGTTTCTGTCTTTTACACTTTCTACTGGTAACTAATTTCCTAGGAGACTACAAGGCAAAATGTGAGGCATGATAATTTGCTGCCAGTATTACTCAACCTTGCCATTTAGATAAATTATGTTACCTATGGAATTTACTCTCAGGGAAATTATTGTTCTGTTTCAATCAATTTCCTCATTTCTCACTATCACCAAACAATATTCTTCTTAAATTGATTTTTATTTAGTATTCACTCAACAAACATTAACTGTGAACTACCACATGACAAGCATCATCTTACATGCCAGGGAATAATCCAGACTCATGGTCTCAACACTCAAAGAATTCACAGCCCATCTGGGGAGAAGAAATAAGAAAACCAATGATTACAAGCAATGAGATAGACAGGCACACATAAATGACAGACAACCACAGGCTTTCCTCCATCAGAATGCAGGGTAAGGGTGGGCGGCTAATACATTTTGGCTGGGAGGAGAAGGCAAAAGAATAGTCAAGTAAGACTTTGCAAGGAGAATGGCATTGGAATAAAAGTTATTTAGGCAAAGAATATGCATGAATTTTGTGGAGTTCTCAGCAGAGGAAATCCAATAGAGTCAAATCTTTGATTAGTGTCAGACTATATAAAGAAAATTTGCTTGCAGTAGAAATTATCCATGTAAATTCCAAAATTTTTCCAAAAAATGTAGCATACATTTTTTTTTTCATTTATACTACCCTATATAATAATTTTAGTACATTTAAGTTTGAGAGCCACGGAATCAGAATAAAGAAAATAACAAAAGGAAAATCGACATGAGCTACCTCGTGATTCAAACCATTCTGCTTTTTAGATAACTACTATGTCAAATCCCTGGTGATGAATGCAGGACAGGAGGGCAAAATCTGGATTATTTCTGGTTAACTGAAGGGATTTCCATTCTATTTTGGTATTACAACACATTTACCTTAATCTATGTTAAATCGTTTGTCATTATATGTACACAATATTATATATAAAATCACTCAACTCTTGCCTGGCTAACAGTAATAAGTTTTTCCTATATTTGAATCTAAGGCTTGATTGACCAGGCTCATATACCTAGCCATCAACTTCTTATTCGAAGTTGATATTTCATTGAGTGGTTTCATCAAGTAGATATTTCTGCCATGATCTGGTGAACTAATCTCATGAGCAATGTACGTTCTAAAGCCAGGGTATGAGATTCTGACATAGTGCAGCTCTGCTTGGGGTTCACAAGAGAAGAGAGGCATCCCAGCACTATCATGTAGAGAATTTCAAGCATTCCCATCAAGGTGGGTGTATAATACATCTGGAGAGTGGCAGTACCCTGTGTGTCATGTTAAGGAATGCGAATTTATCCTGAGCTTTTGGATGATATTAAGCAAAGGAGTAACATGAACATACTATGTTCATGGAGAATAGTTTAAAGCACTGTTCATATCAGGGAGGAAAGTGAGGGGCCTATGAGGATAATCCCAGTAAGAAATTAGAAGAGATGGAACCAAGTCAGAAGCAGGAGGAATAGAGCAGAGAACCGAACAGAAATATTTAGAAGACAGAAACACTAGGTTTGTCTTTTTATTGGAAGGGAAGGTTTGGCATATGCAGTGATGAATTCCATTTTAGCCATTCTGATTCTGCTTTCTGTGAGCTAGTCAAATGGGAGAGTTCAGGTGGCAATTGGATACAAAGATGTGAAGTTTAGCAAAGAATTCCTGGCTTGAGATAGAAATTTCAGATATATTAACATGTAACCAGACAGAGAAAAAGGTCAAAGACTGATCTAATGATAACCCCAACATTTAAGAGATAAAATATTGATGACAGAATAAAAAATGAATGGGCTGGGGGATATTTTTTAACAACATAAAGAACACTTGAGAAATTTGTAAACAGAAAAAAGGGACCCACTTTATTTTAATTTTTAAATGTTCATTTACTTTTTGGGGGGCAGAGAGAGAGAGAGAGAGAGAGAGACAGAGAGAATGAGTGGGAGAGGGGCAGTGAAAAAGGGGGAAAACAGAATCTGAAGCAGGCTTCAGGCTCTGAGCTGTCACCACAGAACCTGACGTGGGGCTCAAACTCACGAACTGTGAGATCATGACCTAAGCCAAAGTTGGACACTCAACTGACTGAGCCATCCAGGCACCCCGGAACCACTTTCTTTTAAAATCCATGGGGATCTGAGGCAAAACATGAACCAAGGTCTTAAAAGAGTTATGGGAACATGGAGTCCTCTCCTTGTCTATAGGGTCACCCCAAGGGCAGGTTCCAGTCTTGGGTTAAATCACAACCCTTCCGCCACCAGTGTTTGTAAGTGAAACTCCATAACTGATAGCGGCCTTTTAAAGGAATGGGTGATGTAAAATGGCAGCAGAGAACATTAAGAGTGTATGTATGCAGGAGGACTCTTCTTAGAACATTGGCTTTAAATAGCTTTATTGTTTCAACCAAAGTTTAAGGAACAGTTGTTTGGGAGTTCACATAAATGTGTCACTCAGATGCCCATCTAGAGAACCTTCTTAGAGAAAAGGAGTTGACTGACAGCCCTAGCTACTCCCCTTTGGATCAACCACTTCATTCTTGCCAAGGCCACCTCAAGGCCACCTTTCCCCGAGGGTGTTCCCAGGTGATGCATGAACAGAGCCATGGTACTAATTCTGGAGCATTATTATTGGACTTCTCTAACAGGCAACCTTTGCTTTTCTATCAGCATGGCCAAGAATTTTCTCAGAACTGCTGCAGTCCCTGGTTCCACCTACAAAATCTTTTCCTCTCTGTCTCTGTTCAGTATTACAGTCTTAAAAGTACTCCCTCCTGATTTCTCCTTTTTTCTGCTCATCCACACAGGCTGTTCCCACCTAAATCTCTTGCACTTCCAGTCCCGTCACGACATCTGCTTCCAGGATGACCTGAATGGACACAAGGGATTGCTCTGAGAGCTGAGGATTTAAAGTTGACAACACAGACAAACTCCTATCTCCAAAGATATTATAAATTGTCAGGTTTGGATAGAACAAAAGTATGTACATCTTGATTCTACTTTCAGTCCCTCGGGCAGAGTGATCTCCATCTCCTGCCTTTTTATTTCTTTTTTTAACTCATTGCTTTGATATTGGGACACCGAAAGATTCCTAAGATGGCTTTGCTCCTCTCTCAATTTAAGTTTAAACTGTTCCCCTTACACGTCTGCCAATGTCAGAGTGCCGTTTTCTTTGCTTTTACGAACAATCTCAACATTTATAATTTATTTCTCAAAGGTGCCCCTTGGCACTGTGGCAGAAAGTGTGTCATCATATACCCATGAAATCTAGGATGATTCTGAGATAATTCAGTAAAGATTAGCTACTTCTCACCTTGCCCCCTCACTCTGGTTCATGCTGGATCTCTGCCACTGGCTGACAAAATGTGCACGTAACTTTCTATCCTCATTCTGAATTGCATTTTGAGACCAGCATGTCTCTACACCCACATGCCTCTCATCAAAATCCTAACACTGATTTAAAATGCATGAGTCATTTTATTCATATCTTGGGTTCCATTTGGGAAAATGCTGATCCTAGAAAACAGGAAAGTCTCATTTCCTCTCCCTCGTTTTCCATGATCCTCCATAGCCTGTACAGCAATTCTGCCCACTCTTTGTACAGCTGACGGCTCACAATGCTTCTCCATCGCAAAGGCTCAACACTTGGCAGCGGCTTGCGGAATGACCACTTGATCCAGTGTACACAGGCACTGACTCTTTCTCAAGTTGTTCAGGTCTGCCTCCTTTAGCAGAGGTGTGTGGAAAGGAGAGGAAGAGAGGAAAAATTAGAGTTAGATTGGGAGGAGGCCTAGGGCACCTCTCTGTGGGTGGAGAATGACCCATGGTCTCTCATGGATGACACAATCCATTTCAGTTCCTCCTTTTGCTCCTGTGAAGCATTGTGAACCATCCCAAACAATCCATTTTGCAATAAAATGCTGTTGCATTCTAGCATTACTGTCTGTAGCTCAATTTAAACTCGACCCCACATCAAAAGGGAGTAAAGCAAGTTAGCTGCTATGTCCCAGTGGATGCTCTTAGGTTGTCTTCAGGGCTTGAAAAATGTCCGTGGAAACCACATTTTATAACAAAGTGCATCATATATCAGTGGACATGCTTCGAAAGATTAGAGCATCGCTGCAGGCCTCCTTGGAATGCAAGCACTAAAGCTCCGTGTGTTGGTGCACAGAAGGATCTAGTCTTCTCTTCTACAGTAAATTAATAAATCATCACATTCAGGCACATGCACAAAACATATGGAGAAGTGGAAAGGCATGAGGAACAATGATTTGGAATGATGCACTTTAGTGAACTTAAGGGCATAGTCAGAAGGAGTGTGAGTTAGCTTCCTACACACTCAGAGCTGTCAAAGCAGTGATGGGGATACTGGGGGATAAAATGGGGTGAAATGCCTAGCTCAAAACTATTTTGCTTCTCCATTTCTGGAAGAGGATTTCATTCTGATCCCACTGTGTCTCTCACCATCTTCTAAAATTATGTTCAAAGTTAACTTCTTTTTTGAAAGCATTCCAGACTAATCCTATTAGTCAGTGTATTTGTGTGTGTTAGATACATAAACATGCACATAGAGCAATAGATGTTGAGGAGGTCCTATAGTTTCTACAGTCTCTACCTATAGTTTCTTCTATGTGTGCTAGTTTAGCCCTGTCTCCCTGGTGTAAATAATAGAGACATTTTTGTATGTTGGTCTTGCCTTTCACATTAAGTTGCTAACTCTTCTGGGGCAGGGATCATGACTACACAATACACTGTCTCTAGATACCCATCTGAGAAAGGCAAATTCTCATGGATGAACAGTGAACTTTGGTCAGGAAATCTTGGGTCTACTCTGACATATATTTAGTCAGATAACAATCTCTATGTGCCTCAGATTCCCCTGCTCTAAATCAGGATCAGAAGCCATTTCTTTATGAGGTGTTCTAGGAATTCCAATGATAGGGAGAATTCAAAGAGAAAGGTAGTATCACACTGCTCTCTCATGCTATTCTTCCAAGTTGTGGAGAGATTCTCTCCTCATCCACTGGCTGGTGCATTGAAGACATTTATCTTCTCTATAAGAATGTAACTTTGCCCCCTAGTGCTGGGTAAAATAATTATTTTATTTCATTTTAGCATTTTAAAATTTATATCTGTTTATTTCTATTTGAAAACTCTTATCCAACTACCCTTTTCAATGGGACAAGTTATATAAATGTATTTTAATAGGTTCCCTGGAGTCACTTTTTCCCTTTTTCCGTGATTCTTTTTCCCCCCCTCTGATTAATTCATCCGCAACAGTTTATATTTAAAATGTAATTCTTAACAAGACCCCCATGGTGATATTCATTTGAGGCTTTTCTCTATCAAGTATTGTCATAATTAGTTTTAAGGTCCAATCTCCACTATTTTATAAGGAACAACTAAGATTTAAAGGTGAAAAAAAAGTAAAATGTGGTAGCAAGCACTGAGGGCAGTTTGGAAACTTTGAAATCTATGACAAAGGCATCCATCAGTTCAAAAAGCACACTCAGGAAATTCACCTCTGTTGCTTCCAGTCCCCTTACTGAAGATGTATTTTCATTATTCTAATCAGTAAGTAATATGGGTGCTAACAGTTGAGGCAAAAAGGAATAAAAATCATTCAACAAAATATCATTGGAAATAACTTGTCTTCCAGAACTAGAAGTCTAATTGCATATTTAAATAACAATAAATAGGATAAAATTAAGTATTAGCAATATGATTAGCCAAAAAAGAAGAGAGATTATATAAATTCTGAGGGTGTAAATGTTCAAATGATCTAAAAGAAGTAGGGTGACAAAACTTAAAGAAAGCCTTGAAGGACAAGATAGAAGGACAAGATATGGTGACTTGTTAAAAGTACTCAGCAACTCCTAAGAATTGATAATAGGGGTGGAAAACAAGGTTCAAGTTTTCCTGGAAAATATTCCCCAAGCCACACCTTTGAATTGGTTCTGATGTGGAAAAAAGGCTACCTCCAGAGAGAGAGGGAACTTGTACCACTTCTTGAAGTGGCTAATCCAAAAGCACAGCCTATGGCCCTAGGACATTTGATTGTAAAAGTATAAGTCCTGGGCTTATACCCCAGCAGCAGAGGAAGCTGAGAAAGCTAGCTTATACTAGATTTCTCTCCAGGAGTGGGAGATAGTCTGCTCCTCCCAGAGACAGAGATGTGTCAGGAGGGGGTGGAAATCCACATACATATACATTGATATGCAGACACTGGGCAGCCATAGAGAATGATAAATGCTTACTATGAGCATCTTCTATTCAGTCGGTATCAGTTTCACAAGATTTGAAAAGATTTAACAGAGAGTGAGCATTCTTGCCCTTGAACTCAGCATTCTTGCCCTTAACACTTCTTCAATCCAATATCCTCGTTAAAGAAACCAAGGGTCAAAAAGTAAAAAGATATGTCCAAGGTCACCCAGCTGATTAAATGGTACAGCCAGGACTAATACCCTGGTCTTCTAATTCCCACCCAGTGCAGTGCCTGGGCGCCTGAACCATGTAAGGGAAACTCTTACTTCCTAGAGGAACGAATCTGCTTCAGGGAGGTCTCCTCTGCCATTGAGATGCAAAATTCTATCAGGACAGGACTATTCTAAGGCCCTGTAATAATAATTATTATAATAATAATAAATGACTACATGATTATCCTCTTTAACCAGCCCCAGGCTTTGCTCCTTTCATCCCATGGTTCCCCTAGTGGATTACACAGTGTTTGACTGCAACAGATTCTATTCTCTTTGACAAATCTGAGAACTCCACTTGAGACATGACTCATGGAAAAGGAATTATCAAAGAAAGTCTCTGCCCTTCACTGACATGTAAAATTGCATCCTTCACATGTCCCTTCCTGGGATGCAATGTCCTGATCTATAATATCAGGGTACATGGTTCTCAGGTTTTTTGATAGGTTTAATTTGTGTTTTGGATTAAAAGAGACAACAATGTACAAAGTAAGTGCCTAATAAAGATGCATTGAATGAATAGTGTTTTCATTTTTAATATGTATCAATATTCATATGTAAGAAAGCCAAGCTTCTCTATCACATGCTCATCCTAAATCATTCTCTCACTCTTTTTCTCAGTCTCTCTCTCTCTCAGGCATACCCATGGAAATGTATGTGTAACCAGAGACAAGTACTACTTCTATTCATCAAGGGCATAAATATTTCATTAGGAAAACATAAAACTGCTCAAGTATTTACCATCAAGCCACAAGTATTTGGCCCCTTTACTCTTCAGTCTCTTACCCTTGCTTTTTTTTTTTTTTTTGATGTCATAATCTACTGATCCTGGCCATTTCTTTGGCTCAGTAGTTTCCCAAATACAAAGTCCTCACCATCTTAGCGACTTGGATACCTACCCTATGGACTGTTGAGTATTAGTCTTAGCACATTTATACAATACTATATATTTTGTGTTTTTTCCAAAACAGATAATTTTCCTGTGGTTCCTGACCAAAGAGCCTATGTTTTCCATCATGTTTCTCAAATGCACTGGCTTGTTTTTTGGGTTTTCTTTTTTTTAATTTGACCTTGTTATTTCAGGTCTATGATCCTAAGTGATTTCTGCTTTTTCAAACTTCAGTGTGTTTGCAACACCATCTTGCTCAGCATCCTCCAAATAAATGTGCCATCAATGTTATTTATTGCTTTTCCAGATATCTAATAAAGACTTTAATCTCTGCCTGCCACTTGTCACTGAAATGGTTCCCTAAGTAAATACATGGATGAACCAGTTCTTATTACAGAAATTTTAGCCTTTTGGATAAGTAATCCCATATTTTACCCTGTATTAAATGTTTTGTTATTAGATTGTAATTTCTGATATTCTAGAATTTGTTACCTATAAAAATTGCAATTGCATGTGGTTAAATCCAATATATATATACTGTGGAAAGAGCACAACACTTGAAGTTAAAAGCTATCAGCTAATTTCTGTCACTGAGTGATTGTAGGCATTTACTTTTCTTTACTCTCTAGGCCTCGGTTCCCACACTTAAAAATGAAGCTTTAAATTAGGTGATTTCTCACTTTCCCTCCAGGCTTTGAGAAGTCTATATATACCTGTCACGAACCTTATTTAAGCCTATCTTAAAAAATACTTTAAAAAATATTGTTTAAATTGTTCAGAGGAAAAACACATAAGACACTTTGGAAAACAGTTCTACAAGATTTTACATCAGAGACTATTTTTTTAAATTTGGAGAGAGGTTCTAACTGCCACAAGCTTTACAGAAGTTTTATATATATATAATTTTCACTTCAAATAACATCTACCTATCCCGTTCTTTGAAAATACTTGCATGTTTATGATGCCCAAATATGTAGTGAAGACCAAAGTGAACCAATTACCTCTCATAGCTTCACTATGAGAAGTTTGCTACTATTAACCACCCACCATTCAGGATCACAGACTCAGTCTTCCTTGACTTCTGCCCTTTGCTTTCTCCATTCAATTGTTTTCCACGTTTCCACCCACCTGTAGCCCTTCACTAATTCACCATGCCAAGTCTATCCCCAAATTCAGGGCTCGATAACTATCACCTAGATTATTTTAATCATTCAGTAATGATTCTTCCTGCTTCCAAAATTTCTTTGGTTTTTAATTCAACCTATATAAGACTTTCAGATAGATTACCTTAACCACAGCTCTTATCATATTATTCTCAAAGATGCCCACTGAAGTGCTAATGTTTACCAGGTAGGTTTCAAATCCTTTGGTCTGTTAATGTGGGAAATCAAATAGCTATGTCCTGGTTAAGGAGATTATAGGGAATCCATTACACTGCTTTCTGGCCCTGCTGAAAACAGTTGATCAGTATCTAGTTAACCCATGAATATAGGGGTTGGGTCCTGCCTGTGCTCATGAATTCCTTAAACCATGTTATCTATGGAATATCTTATCTTGTTCTCCACCCTGCTTTCAGCATCTGTTCTTTTGTAGTCTTGGGAACACCTTGTTTTTCTGCACACTTTCTATAGTTCTTATTGGCACATAGCCACTGACATATTGAGTAATGTTTTCCCTATAATGTATGCGTAATAAATATGGGATCTTCAGAGCAGACTTTCTTTAGCCTCCCTCGCTCCTCTCTTGACTTGCATGGAGTCTTGAGTAATCCTTCTGCCGCCCTAGGCTTTTCTGGATGAAGCCAAAAGCCAAACCCACAGGAACTCACATATTAAAGAGTATTCTGAGATCCAATCCAAGCCATCTCTCTGGATTATTTTTCTATTTCCTGGTTCAAACTATATTCTTTCCAAGGCCTCATTCAAAGTCAGCCTTTTAGGTAGAAAGAGGTTTGCCTCTTCTCTAAGTAGAAATTAACTTCCTCTGAGGTAAAAACAATAGTGATATGATAGGAGGAGACAGGATTCAGTAGGCTGAGTGGGGGGTGGGGGGAGGTTAGGGTCTGAGATCCTGGGGTGGGGAAAAACAACTATTTTGTAACAATGCTGGGAGTGTAGGACCACAGCAAACCCCCTCAGGCCTAAGGTTCCCCTTGTGAATGTAGCAGACCTCACCTACTCCCTCTCAGGTTTCTTCCAGGAATTTGACAAAAGACCTAAGTATAGCCACAGACCACCCCTCATACAATGGAAATGAGCCAATCAGGAACTGACAACCCAGCACCTAGAGTTATCAAGCTTGTAAGGATAGAACCTGAGGGGAAAGGGTTGGGGCAGGGCTGACCAGAACTTTATAAAACAAGGACTTCCCCTATAGTCCTAGGGCACTCACTCTCAAAGTTTCTTCTCTGTAAAAAGAGCTTTCCTACTATTCTTCCTTTCTGATCTTATATTCTAGTAAACTTTTGCCTGCTGCTCATTTGATAGCCACCTCTTCATTCGCCAAAGCAGTGAGGCAATGAATCCCAGGTACTGTGGTAAAAAAAAAAAAAAAATCCTGCAACAATTAAGATATTTTTATACTTTATAATTTAACTGAAAAATTAAAATTAAAAATTATACTGCATCTGGATACCTTCTTTTATAAATCCATCCAAGTTTTAAAACAATTTCTTTAGAGAATGATGTTCTATTTGCTTACTTAAGATATTTTAATTTCAAATCTGTGTTCTACTTATTTAATTAATATATGTGTTTCAGTGCTTTGCTAAGTAGTGATATTCCACAAGTTCAATTCTACTCATTACTCACTGGCTTAGCTATCAAGTTCACCTCTCCTTTTGAAGCGTGCACAAAATATTTCCTATCCTATCCAACTCAGAAAAGTCACAAGTTTCTTTAGTTTTCAAATAAGTGTATCTGCCCATCCATCAGGTAGAAGAACAGGATTAAATACATATGAGAAATAAATAACTCCATTAGTCACAAGAATAGACTCATCAATCAGCCTCTGAGGTCAAACATTTGACAGGTGCCAATAAGCTCTTTCCAATATCACCTTTCAGAAATGAGGACATCAAAGGAGTTAACCATGATGCATTCAAGGGGACTACCAAACTAACTGGGACAAAAGACGCCATTTGGCTCCACTCAAGGTTGCAGGATGAAATTAGAACCAGAATACACTTTGTGATATTGTTAGTTGACCTAAATAGGTAAAACTGGTGAGCTGAAGACAAATATTTAAAATTTTCATAAAAGTGATACTTAAAAGTTATTCAAAAATATCAGAACACTGAGGTATATATAGTTTTACTATTGCTATAAATCTAGTCAGGATGCCCATTACCTTGTAAAAAAGGAACTAAAACATAGCAGCATTAAAGTTGGGCCATACTCTCTTTTTTTGGCATATTTGAGGGGCTTTTTAGGTCTCCTTTCTGGAAACTCTTTTGGAAACAAATTGAATTTTAATCAAATATCCCTGAAAACATCAATTTCCATGTAATTCATAGCCTAATGAGAAAAGGAAATATAATATTTTCATTCTCTCTGTTTGAGTTCATATCTTTACTAATCACATGAACAAAATGAGCTATAACATCTCTGACAACCCAAATGTCTCCCTCTCTGCCCTCTTCCTCATGGAGCTCTTCCTAGTCACTGTTTTGCCAACAAATTTCCTTCACTTAACTAGAAGAGCTGGAGAAAAGGAAGCCAAAGTCATGGATTTTCATTCTTTGACTATGGACTGAATCCCTTAATTTATGCAGCTAGATGGAACCACCTACAAAGAAACCTCTTTGAACAAATGGAAAAACCACTTAATGTGCATAGCCAAAGCAAGTTTTTCAGGAAAACTATAGGGTTGACAAAAATTAGAGTTCTTATTTCTTATGGTTATGATATTTTTGAGAATATACCTCTCCCCAGAACCCTAACCCCATTAGACATACTCAGCCAAATTACTACCCAACACATATATAAGATAGTAGAAACAACACAAAACTGGTTCCCTATCTCTTCCTCAAAGCTCTTGCCTTCCACAGAAAATATCTCACCCTTAACACTTATGCTTAATGATAAGAGGCTACACCCCCCAAAATAATTTCCCCAGCCTGCAACCCTAAATGCCTTACACCTTCTTCTTCAAATAAGGATCTTATTTGCCACCTCAAGCATTCCACTGGCCAGAATTTCAGACTTGGGTACTAGTTTTAGATAACTGAGTATTTATTACTTTTATAGGGCCAAATCATATTCCTAACAAGCAATGCATAGCTGCCTGCCCAACAGGGATGGAGTATGGGGAATAAAGAACAAGCATCAGTGAATGAACTCAGCAGCCACAAACAAATTACCAGAGACATGTACCTTCCTGAAAGGTAGAGAATTATGGAGGCAATATTGCATGATGAGATATGTAAGTACAACCTTGGAGGTTCATGTGTGGATGGAAACCATTTAAGTAAAGCACTTAGGAAAATTGCTTTCTACTGTCTGGATGAGGATTTATCATGAGCTTCAGTTTTTAAGTAAAAAACCTTACATGTAAACCTGGACTAAGTGTTTTTTCCAAGGTGACACAATAAGGGAAGCAATAGAGATAAAAATGGAATGCTTGAAACCAGCCTCCTGATCTAATCACCAGACACTTTGGGAGATTATCTGAAGAGGTCCTAATGCAAAGTAGAACCTTAAGAGTGAGAGGTCAGCCTAAGAACTGCAGCAGCCAACTGGGCAGCAATAGAAACGGAATTGATTGCTTCCGTAAAGAGTGATAAAATTTTATCAATCATGACACAGAAGAAAAAAAAATTGCAATCCTATGTATCATAAAAGAAAAGGCATTTTCTCTAAAATGCCTTTTGCTCATCATTACTAGTCACTAATGGTCATATGACATCTGACCCTTTTTAATCCTGGCATTCTGGCTTAAGTATAAGGAGGCAATTCCATTATGTCTTCGTCTATTTTTTTTAACCCATTTTGGTATGATTTCTTTCACACATCCATTTCACAGAGCATCTGCTACATATCAAGTGCTGTGAAGGGGGCATAAAAATGGCAAAGCTCATTTCTACCTTACAAAGAACTCAAGTTCTATTGCTCATGGATGCCTAAATAATCCTCTGGGCACAGGTGCTGAGTGCTCTAATATAGCTAAGGATAGAGTGCTATGGGAACACACTAGTGGGCGGGAGAATGAGAAGAGAAACCTGGCCATGAGAGAAATAACTTCACAGGTGGATACAGGGAAATGGTATGGAGAGAAGAGAATTCTAAGTAAGACAACGTGAGCAAAAGCTCTTCTGCTTCAAGTACTTCCATTTTCTTTGTCAGACATTTGTTTCTCACATCAACCCAGGTTTTATTCATCATCATGTTTTACGTTTCTGAATCTCAATATCCTCAGTTTCCTGTATAATAATGATATGAAGGGTACCTTCCTAATATGGTGGGTGTGAGAATTAAATGAGAAGTTCCACATAAGGACTTTAAAAGAAACCTGATAAATTGTGAACTCTGCATATAATTATCACACTTGTTTAATCAATGGATACAGAATAGGAGCCCTGTCTCCATGCTGGATATGAGTCAGGTGAGATCATTAATGGTCCTACTCATGGAGAGGAACCCAAAGCTAGGCTTGATCAAAGATTACTACCCTCAATGGTCTCTCACATACTTCAAATCACACAAATAGCAGGCGGATTATTCACTGTTCTCTGAGAATTATTCAATTAGCTAGCATTTTCAAAGGAAGAGATTATTAGTAAACCAGTCTGAAGGAGCAAGATCAAGTGTTGCAGAATGCAAAACCCTGAGGGCATGGGAAGAAAACAGGCATATTTTGATATGGAGAAAAATCTAAAGTATCACAACTGAGAACACATTGGGGAAAAGGACAACAAAGGAGCATGGTGTCTAAGGTTCATTTTGGCTACCTCAGGGTTCTGCTTGGTGTCAGGCCCCATAACCCTGTTCTTAGGAGATAATCTATTAGATTAGAAGGAATGCTTTTAAACATCCTATCAGCCATATGAACAGGATAGTTAGAGCTACAGGTGGGGGAAACGGCATGGTACTAAAACTTAAGAGCTTTTGTTCATACCAACACACCCCCCCCCCACCTAATTAAAGAAACTTAAAGACATTTTAAGGATAAGGTGGCTGTGATGGGTACAAATTAAAATCAACAACACATTTGGTTGCTCTTAACAATTAGATGTACTAGAGAAAGCATTTTACAACATTACTTTTCTCTGTGGGTACTTTTCACTGAAGAATGTGTGTGTGTGTGTGTGTGTGTGTGTGTGTGTGTGTGTGTGTGTGAGACAGAGAGAGAGAGAGAGAGAGAGAAAGAGAGTGTGTGTGTGCGCGTGCGCACAAGTGCTGCTGAAGAGGGGGTTGCACAGGATGTATATAAAAAGGGACTAAATATAACCTGTATTTGTCATTTGAGGATCCATGGCATATAGTTAAGAATAATTAAGACTGAAGAGCCCATTGAAAAGTGACACAGACGCCCATACTCTCTTGGGAAGTAAGAGGAAGTAAAAAAAAAAAAAAAAAAAAAAGTTGATTTCTTACTACATCAATGCTTTATAAAGAGAAGCTTAGAAAAAATAAGGGAAAAGATTTTCTACCCCAAACCCAACCTTCTTTATTTATTTTATCCTAGTAAGAAACATTACTTTTAAATACAAAAAACGTATGCTATGTCTGGATAGTCTTAAATCCAAATTATTCTGGAAATTTCAGAACCCAGTGGAGAAGAGGGGAGTTTTGTATTTTCCGTTGGTCAGTAGCATGGAATAAGTGTCCACATCCTCCATAAAGTGGCAGTAATAAAATACTTCTCATATACATACACCATATATTTAACCTTATATTTAACACATATACATACAAATAACAAAACCCACTTTAAAATATTAATTCAAATAATCTAATATAAATGATTATAATCCAATTTTTTGGATTATAAAATAAATAAATGAGATTAAATATAGAGCCTGGCACACAGCTTGGAGTGTTGAAAAAATACCTGAAGTGTCACTATAGGGAAGTAATTAAGAGTGTGGACTTTAACATCATGACATGGGCTGGAATCTATACTCTGACTCAAGAGCTATATGATCTTGGCAAGTTGATTAAGACTCCTCTTCTGTAAAATAAGGACGACATTTCAAAACTCAGAGAGTGGATGAAATAATTCATCAAAAAGGAACCTGACACATAATAAAGTCCTGATAAATACTAATAAATACTAATAATTATTACCATCACCATTTACATTAACTAGCATTTTCAAGTCATAAAGCAAAAATACGGCAGAGCTGGTGTTTAAACGAAAATCTTCTGCCTCTATGTCCATAGCACTTAATATTTTCTATACTGGTACTAATAATTTCTAGAGAAGAGTACACATGTGAAGTGATACTTTCTTTTGTTTACTATTTTGTTAAAGTATTAATGGTAATGGAAGACTCAAAGCCAATTCAAACCCTAAGAATATGGATTTTTATTCTTCACAAACTTTGAAAATAGATCCATCGAGTGGAAGAAAAAAAAGATTTCTTTCTCTCCAAGTTCAGTGACAAATAGGGTAAATGTAGTAGTATGTGGTGAAGCTGCAGGGACCATATCAAATTCATTTATGAAATCAACTAAAAAAATGGCTCTACACTTGCCAGACCCTTTGCCCATTACAGGATGAGCACCCATCACCACAATGTCAGCAGGAGTACCCTGAGCAGTGTCAGTGACCCATAAGTGAGGCACAAGACTGGCTGACTGGGAGCACATCTGCCTATGCACTAGCAACAGAAGAGCTTCTGTGCTATGCAGGTGATGTCAATACAGTACATGTGGCAATTTTACAGAAGGATACTATTAAACCTATTCAGATGAATGAATGAATATTGGGCAAGTACTATGTGGTCTAAGTTCTATAAACACCATCAGATTGCCAAATGTGAGACTCGGTACCTCCATCACTTTTCTTTTATATATGCTGGTCCTCTTAATGTCTGTTTAATCCAACTCCCAGCCCCACACAAACACCTAATTATTGATGGAATTGTTATCTGAGGCAAGAAATAAATAAAGTTCTTTAGATCCATATTCTAGAATTCAGCAATAGGTCATGCTTACCAGAATCCATTCAACAACTATTCAAGTAGTTACTGAATACATTCTGTGTATTCCAGATTTAGGTGTATATAAACAAAACAAATGCAAGTTGGTAGAAAATGCCTGTCCCATTAAACTTATAATCATCTGGGTGAAAACATATAATAAGTAGATTTGGAGTATCTTAGAAAGGGACTGACATGACAAGAGAAAGGAAAATGGGTATGTTTCTTTTCAAAGAGTTGGTTTGCAACTTTAAATAAGGGTAATCGGGAGAACCCTTTCTGAGAAAATTTTGAAGGAGATAACAAGCAAACCAAGCGGGTTTCTTGGGGAAGAGTACCCCAAGCAGAGCCAGCAATAAACGCATGAAGACCTAAGGGGAAGCATGACTGATGAGCTTAAGAAGAACAGGGAGACAGTCTGGCTGGAGCAGGGTCAGGAAAAGAGAGGAGTAGATGAGGTCAGACAGTTACCAGGAATGGATTGCACTGGACCCTGTGGACAATCATAAACACTTTGGTCTTTAAATGAGATAGGAAGCCACAGAAGTGTTTTGAGTAGAAGCATAATATGAACTTACTCATTATTTAACAAGATCACTCTGGCCCGCTGCCTGTTTTTGCACAACCTGCAAGCCAAGAATGCTTCCTACATTTCTAAGTGGTTCACCAAAATAAATACAATTAATTAAAAAATTTAAAAAAATAAAATGAAGAATAATATTTCATGACATGTGGAAATTACATAAAACTCAAACTTCAATGTCTTAGTAAAGTTTTTTTTTTTCCTGGAATGCAGCCATGTTCATTGTCTATTGCTGCTTTCACGCTACAATGACCAAAGCTGAAATATTTAATCTCTAGCCCTCCTCAGAAAGTTTGCCAATCCTTACACTAGACTATAAAGGGAAATAGAGAAGCAGAGACCAGTTACGAAACATGGCAAAAATCAAAGCAAGAGATGATGGCAGAGGTGGTTAGAGACAGTCAGGTTCATGATATATTTGGAAGGTGAAGCCATGCCCTTCTGCTACTACATTGCAAGCAGGATGTAGAAGAAATAGAGGGGTCAGAATGATCCCAAGTTCCAGGTCTCCAAACCCCAGCACCACTCACTCAGGTGTTTCAGTTTCTTGTTTCATTGTTTGATACATTTCCAAGATGATCATCGCCCCTGAGTTCTTAACGTTGCAAACTCTCTTCCACCTCACTATCCCCTAGGAGAGAGCTCTTGCATTTGCTTGCTAATCTTTCTCCCAGATCAAGATCATGTCTTCATCTCTTCATTTTTCTCTCTTGGTTTATATACCAGAAAGTGGGGAGAAGAAAAATTAAAGCCAGGTAGAAGATATTTTAAGGGAGCCCTCTCATTGCCCTTTGCTTCCCGGCCAATACTTGCTAAACAGCAGTGGTTCCTTAGAAACTCTCTGGCAGCAAGCAACACCCACTTTGGCCCTGTTAAGAGACATTCAAGAACCAGACGTCTAAATGGCAAGCTATTCCTCTAGAACAAAAAAATCTAAACAGATAACATTATTTTTAATCAATAGTCTTATTATAATAATTGACTCTCATCCATTTTTGCCAAAAAGAAAACATTTGAAATTTCACTAAAATTGCAGTAAGAGTTTACCAGAACTACTTTTTAGTGCTAAAATTATATGACAATTTATATTTCACCTGTGATTTTTTTTAAAGCTGAAATATATGGTCGTCATTAAAGTTCTAATTTTTTTTGTCACAACTTTATTAGGCATCAGGTTTTGTTTTTTTCATCAAAATGACACAAGTGGATAAAATTGCCTCTAAGGTCCTTTTTAGTTTTAGTATTTTGTGTTTGTGAGTGCTCTTGGAGGTCTGCTAATATTCAAGAAGTTTAAGGAAGAGGATCTGATGTGAAATGCTAAATCCTTTCAGACAAAATTCAATTCCTTGCTTTTTAGGATGCATATATTTCCTTCCTAATGTGTCTCTCCTTTTTCTGTCCCTACAACATAGACTTTTGTATAGAAACAGTCTCTTTGTTCCTTTCTAGAATCAGAGGTCGGCCTCCTCAGCTTATAATGTCACCACTATCTCAACTGGCTAAAGGCTATAGTGAATGCCAATTACTACACCTGCAGTTAGAAGCCAATTATTATTTTTTCCTTAAAATAATGTGTGTCCTGTAGTCAAAATGAAGAATGCAATTCTTCTAATGAAAGCCAGTTGAAGACTGAGCAGGGGTGAAAGATAAGGGCAGTGGGGCAAGAGAAAGGTCAAGGTACAGTATTCATTGAGAGGACCGGTCAGAGAATTACAGAATGTCAGAGCTAAACAAGATCTTAGAGATCATGGTGTCAGAAATATATCCTTGGCCCTGAACTAGTCTTGGAAAAGAGGATGTACCCCTCAGCAGATGATGTAGAAATTCTGATGCCTCAAATAATGTTATTCAATTTTACATATATTCTTCAAGGAAGTGTGTAATAAAAAATAATAAAGCACATTGGGAAAGTCAGACAAATCTAGAGATGAATCTCAGTTCCACCAGTTCTTACATCTGGATCCTGTGGAAACTTAACTACTTTTTCAGGATCCCAAATTTTCCATAGAAAAAAGGGGATGATCATTATTTAGTTGGGGGGAACTATATGGTTTATTGATGATGTAGGTCAACCATCTGGTACTGAGTCAGCATTTAACGAATAGTGTTCCTTACCATGTTCTGTATGTAGTTATGTTTAAAGTGTTCCTCCAATCTGTTCCTGTCTCTAATGCTTTCTACTGCTCTGTTCTCCAACTGCCTTGATCTTTCTTGAATGCTTTATACATCTTCCTCATCCTGAAAGGGATATCAAAAATCCTTGGGTAGATGGTCTTCCAATAGGTCACATTGAGAATTTAAAAGCTGTTGAGCATTCCTTTGCAAATGCCATCACTGTTCTCTCCTGCAATTTCCTGAAACTTTATGTAGGGTAGATTCCATCCATTCCAGAATGAGGTTCTTTTCTCTCAGTCAGTAATATGGAGGTAATAATTTTCCCCTCTATTTATCCTTTCCTCTCTAGAGAAGGTGAGGGTGAAGAAACGCAATGGACTAGAAAACACTTGGTAAATTTGACTTAATTTTCCTTAGTAGAAGCACTCAGATTCCTAGGATACTAAATTTCTAGGAGAGTATCCAAGGTTGGGAATGTTGTAGATACATTTGTGCACTGGAATCAGCCTAGGGGTGTAGAAAAGAAGTCATTCCAACACAACTCGAGCAACTTAAGATCGTCCCTAAAGAAGGCAGAAGAGGTGGAGTTCACTGTCCTCAGATGCTGCCTTACAAATCAGTGATTAATCTAAGGGGAAAGGTCACTTTTCAACTTTTTTTTTCTGTATCTATGCAAATGCCATGAAAATCCACATGTCACATTTGCATGTATCATAGGCCCCGGCATTAATAGCATATTTAAAAGTCATGATGTCACTGCCATTAATCAGGCCCCATGGTGCCAAGCTTCAGTGTCATCTATTAATCACCAGTATTGGCAGACACATGTATTTGGAAAGGCTAAGTTTAGATTCATAAAGCATGATTTACTTTTTTTAAGTAGCATGATTGAAGATGTATTGCTGTCTTGTTCTGCTTTGGAATCTCTCACCATTGTGTCCTTAGGAAAGGTCTGGCATTTCCAAGCTGATATTTAAGCAGCTATTCTGAAACAGAATACAGTTTTAGAGGTCCTGAAAAAGCCATTGATGAATATCTAGCTTCTCTTTTAAAAGTGTTTAACTGGAATGTATAGGGGATTCAGTCTTGTTCTCTCTGAGCCACCACTTCAGAAACACAGGACATTCCCCAAGGAGGTAAAGAAGCCACACCACCAAAGTGTGTGATAGCACTGGAGGAAGGGCACTGGATCAAGCCCCAAAAGATTTCTTTCCACTGGGTCCTGCTTCTTACCTGATTTCTGGGAAAAAAAAAAAAAAAGAGTTGCTGGAAATGTATTTGCTCATGGATTTTTGATGCAATCCTAAAATTGGCCATATTACAGAAGAGCCACAGAGGAGAATCAGTTCAGTGACTGAGGAAGAGAAAAAAAAGGAATAAAATGGAGGGGCAATAACAGACAAATATAAAGAAATGGGAACCCAAATGTGAGGTGATGGAAATGAGAAAATAATTTGAAAACTGATAAAAATGAAGTAGATTACAGGAGGGGACAATAAATGGGTGATGGAGAAAAAAATGGTGGAAGGTCTGAAGAAAAGCTATTCAGAACTGTGGGAACCATAGGCAGTGACTGTTTTGTCAGTGTGGAGTACTCTGCTTACTACTCTTCCTCTTAAGACTCCTTCTCTTAGATTCATCTAATCCATTCAGTTTTTAGCCTACATTTAACACCAGATTGTATGCTTTGTACAGACTTACAGATCTTAGCATAAATAAATAATACCAGTTTCTGTTTACTAAGTCTGCTAAGACTGTTGACATGCTTCATGTGGATTACTTGTGTGACACATTTTCATTATTTCTACATGATTAGAAAGGCACTTTAATTACTTATTATATATATAAAACCTTGTAGAGAAATGGAAGACTCACTCATACAAAAATCCTCTAGCTTTCAAGCGTGGGATTGCAATCCTGGAATAGTCACGAAGGTTCGACAGGAACTGGGCATTATACTGAATTCAAAACAAGGAAACAGGGGCACCTAGGTGGCTCAGTCAGTTAAGCGTCCGGCTTCAGCTCAGGTCATGATCTCATGGTTCGTGGGTTCGAGCTCCGCATCAGGCTCTGTGCTGACAGCTAGCTCAGAGCCTGGAGCCTGCTTCAGATTCTATATCTCCCTCTCTCTCTGACCCTCCCCTGCTCATGCTGTCTCTCTCTGTCTCTCAAAAATAAATAAAAAAACATTAAAAAAAAACCAAGGAAATAAAGTTATCCTAATCAATTACAGAAATTATATATGTATATATATATACATATATAATTTTTAAGTTTATTAATTTATTCTGAGAGAGAGAGAGAGAGAGAGAGCACATATATGTGCTTGAGAGAGTGGGATAGGGCAGAGAGAGGGAGACAGAGAATACCACTCAGGTTCCACACTGTCAGCATGGACACCAAGGCAGGGCTCCAACTCACAAACCATGAGATCATGACCTGAGCTAAAATCAAGAGTCAGATGCTCAACTGACTGACCCACCCAGGTGTCCCTGTATCTATCATTTTGAGATAAGATCTTCTTTTGGTACTACAGCCCTCTCCCAAAACCTTGACCACATGGTCTTTCATATAAACTGTCATTTTCCAAACATCCCAGAAATGTTTGAGATGCATAGCTTCTCAGTGGAGTCTACAAATTTGGAAGCTCTAGAAGTGGAAGACCAAAGTGGTGCTTCTCACATTCTCATCATTTCTCTGCATCAAAAAAGGAATGATGTAAAACACTATTTTTAAAAATGGTTTATACATTGACTTTTGACCTGGAGATGTATTTTATCTTTACTTTGCCTTTATTTGTATAGTTCAGTTTGCTTCAAACCTCTGCTCAAGAAAGATTCTGGATGAGGAGAAAGTAAAGAAAATGTACAGAGGAATGGCTTATTGAGATCCAACCACAGTATCCGCTGGACACCGCTATGAGGAATGCAAGACAGTCTCTGCCTGCAAAGAACATACACTTGGGAGAAGGGTGGTAAATAGACTCCAAAACAATAAAGGACAATAACCTGTTAAGGTTCTAAAATGGAAGTCCTTCAAAATTACCAGAGGGGCACATGAGAGGGCATGATTTCTCCCCTCAAGGGGAGATTTGGTTAGGGAAAGGAACAAAAAATGTGACATAAAGCACTTGTATTTGAGACTACAATTCTATTTGAGAAACATTTTTGGAGGCTTTTGTTTCACATATGGTAATGGAAAATGGTATCAGAAGGACCAATGTCTTTCAGAAATATTCTGTCTTGAATGAATATAAATAATTATCAGATACTTTGTATTTGAAGTTTCAGCTTTCATCAGAGAGCTAGATATTAAGAAGCCAATAGTAAAACTCAGGTTTGTTACTAAATTTTAAAAATCTAGAATGAATTCTATGGTCTCATATTGGGGTCCATCTTAGAAATACATCAAAAGAAGTAGATAGAAGATAAGTTCTGTGGCACTTTCTACTATCCAAGCAAAGATGATTCTGACAGTGGAGTGTACTCGTAATCTAAGTAAATGGGGAAAACAAATGACACCAAGTTAGAAATTGTCGATTCCAATTAGTAATTAAATTATCATTGTTCTGATATTCTAGGAAACAAAGTTTTGTGTATCTCTACTAATTTGAATAGCTATAAGCATTTGCATTTTTAAAAATTCTATGGTTTTTTGCATGTATAGAAATTTAGATCATCTGTTAATTACGATTAAAGTAGAAAACGTATGAATAGGGAGTTTCTTTCCATCCTTCTCTCACATTGTCACAGGATTCTGTAAATGACTGCTGTTCTATACTAAAAATGGACTTTGAGGTTCAAACTCAATCTTTCTGTTTCACAATCCAAGTGGATGCTGGGATATATATATAGCAAAGGAATGCCAATTATAAGAGCCGGAAAATCTCCATTGACAAAGAATTTGACCCAGTTTCTACTAGTATCTCCTCTGCACACACACCTACCATCCTCAAAAAAAAAAACAACACTTTTAATACAATTGGGATTTAAGGGAATGAACATTTCACAAGAGGGGTGATTCAGCCCATTTTATTCCCAGACACCCCAGAAGGATCCTGTAACAACAATCTCCTTGAGCCAATTGTTTCCTTGGCTTCTTTTCTCTTTCTCTATTTGTGAGGATGCCCTTTGTTGCTGCTCACTGTCTTAGTCATATCCGGCAAATACAATGAATACCAGAGAATAGGTGACTTAAACAACAAACATTTATTTCTCACCGTTCTGAAGGCTGGGAAGTCCAAGATCAAGGTCCTGGTTGATCTAGTGTCTGGTGAGCATTCAATTCCTCATTTGCAAATGGCTGTCTTCTTGCCATTGCTTCACATGGCCAAGGAAGAGATCATTTCTTTCAAATCTCTTCTTATCAGGGTACTGATCCCAATCATGAGGGCACCACCCTCATGACCTCAATACCTCCGAAAGGTCTTACCTTCAAATACAGTCATATTGGGGATTATGACTCCAACATTTAAATTTTGTGGAGACTCAAATGTTCAGTCCATAGTATTCATCATTTTCCCACAAGAATCTATATTTCAAGAGGCCAAGCAGGCAGAAGGGACAGGAGTAGAAGCTGATCCATTTTCTCCAAGAACTAGGAGAAAATACGGCTTTAAAACAGCTCTAGCACTTCTGCATTTGTTAAAAATCCCTCTCTTCCTTGACTGCCTACTTTTCTTCTTAATCTGTTTCTCTTACATCCTGCCTCCTTTTTGTAGCTTTGTCCAATTTCTCCAGATAGGACTTTAGTGTTTCTTACTCTAAAAGCAACACCTTTGTTTCTATGTTTAACCCACTAGCTCAGAAACTATTAAAGCAGAGGAATTGCTTAATTTATAACATTGAAGGGGCAATTGAAAACCCTAAGCCTATTTAATAAAGCACCTGGAGAAAAGCCCTATCATCTCTGGCTTTATTTAAATAAATTATTATAATAATTAAAATATTTTAATTAAACATACATATAGACATTAACTACTTAAAAGTACCAAAGCACTAAGAAAGTAAATTGGATTCTCAACTTATTTCACAGGAAACTACAAACCAAAGCAACAGCAAAAGCTATTCTCAATGCCTTTCATAACAACATATATTTTTATCACATTTTATTAGTGAAATTAGTACTATAAACAGGTCTCAAAGAGAAGGTAACAGCATTAAACCTTTATGAGTGACCAGGAAAACATTCTACCATATTCTTTAAAATAGGCTAAAAGAAAGACAATATTAGGAAGTAAAGAGATGAAAGGGTTTTATAATAGCATCTGGGAACAACTTGACAAACAGTTCAATACTGTATGTCAGCTGTGGATAGAGCTGAGTAAAATTAAATAAAAGAAACCTTCCATTTATGGTTACTAACAGAAAATCAGGCCACGGGCATAAAGGAAAAGAAAAAAGCAACTAATAAATAGTAGAATTAGAAAGGTTTTAGTGTAGATCCTATCTCAAATTATTAGGGAAAAAAAAAAAGATCAGACATAAACACATGATTTCTCAGTGTTCCACTCAAGAAAACTTTAGCCTTCCAGTATTGGCTATGAAAATAGAGCAATCACTCTGAGCAGACCCAAAAACAAAACAAAACAAAACAAAACAAAAACAAAAACAGTTTCATTTCATACACCCAATACATTTTTAAAGGTGTGTATAAAGAAAACATTTTAACATTAATTCCACTTCCCCATTGATTTCTATTAAAATGAAGCATATGAAAAACCCTATGAAAAATACTTGAGGCTCATCTTTTGAGAAAATGTGCATGTACAAATTATAACAGTCACCTCCACATTCAACCTTTGTTGATACATCTGTCTATCTAGCCTTGAGCTCTTCTCCATCTCCTCTGCCAGAAGCTAATCAAACCTCCAGCTAATCCATACCATTGGATCGAGACTTCTGCTTCCAGCTATGATAAAGTAGCTTGTAAAAGACTAACTCTCCCACTGTGAACAACTATAAAACCTAGATAAAATAAAAAAAGTATATGAATGGATCAGAGAGCAACCAATGGAGCCACAATTTAATGATCTAAAATCTTGAGAAGGAAAACACATTGAGGTAAATCCAACTTTCTCCACTTCTTTTTCCCCTTAAGGCATCTTCCAATTTGTAAGCTGTGCGGGATTGACTATAAAGACATAAAGTAGGAGCTCAAAACTTTTGAAAGGTTCAAGAGACTAGGGAGATGGAAAATAAAGTTCAGAATTAGCACGGCAGTTAGGGCATCAGAGGGTTGAGACTAAAGACAAAAGAGAACTACAAAGAAATGAATCTTTATATGCACTTCTATTCTGATACATTTGAATATTCCTAAATTATACTAGGCAAGAGACCCAGAAGCCAAAACGAAATGGCAACTAAGAAGTTACAAAGAAAGCTAAACAGAGATTTTCATAGTCTCAAGATAATGAGAAGGCAAAGCTTGAAGTTCTGGGACAGTCAAGAGAGATCAGTGGTAAACACCCCAGGCTTTTTGTTGTGATCTCTGACAGTGTATAGCCTAGGAATGAGAAGAAACCTCCCCCTAAATAGGCTCTCATAATGACTGGAAAGTAGCCTATCATGTCAATGTTTTATTGGAACAAGATGATCACTACCTAATCCATGCATTCTCAACTCAACAGAGGTAATATTGTTTCCAAGGGAGTGAAGATTGGCCCTTAAGTGGTAAGAACAAATCCTTAGATGTTAGCTCATTGCCCTCCAAAACTCAACTCTACCCAACAAAATCTTACCCCTTATTTTCTGTCATTGGGCTTTTTGGGTATCCTATGAGCATTGAGTTCTGTGAACTCACTGACACTGAATTCACAGAAGATACACAAAATGTATGCAAGATAAATACTATGAAACTATGGTGAGTAGATGGTTGTAACTGGAGGGTTTTCTCTTGATTGATGGTTAAAAAAAAAAAAAGAACAAATGTCAAAAGTATCTGAATCAATATCTGGGAGATACTTAGGTTGTCTTCTCATTTCATGCAAAAGGTTAAAATTTAAAATCACTAAAAATAATTAAAAAAATAATTTAATGTTTTCAATCATTTTAGTTGAAATATTAGTTTTAAATGATGTTTTAAATGTGACTATATTACTGATAATATTATGTATTTATATAAGTTGCTAATTTGCATTTGTAATTTAATACATTGAAAGTTGCAAACACAATTGTAGAGTTAAATGCTAATAACTTTTTAATTTCAACTCTTAACATTTTTATTTAGTCATCTTAGCCCTGTATTGCATTAAAAAAGGCCTTATACTTAGTCATTTTGTGCAAAAAAAAAAAAAAAACCAGATATACAGACATTCAGAAACAGATACACAGTATATAGGTGTTATTATAATTTCATGGGTAGGTGATAAAGAAATAAAATGTCTCATTAGTAAGGAAATAGTTTTAAAAGGTTAAGAAATGCTAATCTAACTGCCTTCCAGAGGAAAATTAAATTTTCTCTGGAGGAACATATAACTTTTTCCTTATTTCATCCAGAGCCTCCAAATTTTACCATGCACAGTATCTGACATTCAATTAACAATCACCAGTTATGTCAGAAAAAGGGAAGAAAAGATCAAAACCAAGAAGAAAAAAAGGCAATAGAAACAGACCCACGGATGGAAAACAAATATTGGAGTGGTCAGACAAGAATTTAAAATAACTATGACTAATATACTTAGAAAATAGATGACAAGATGGGGAATTTTACCTGTGAACTAGAATTTTTAAGAAATGAGGAAACAGAAATTCTAGAACTAAAAAATGCAATAACTGAACTCACCAATTCCTTGAAAACTATTGGGGTGCTTGGGTGTCTCAGTCAGTTAAGCATCTGACTCTTAATTTTGGCTCAGGTCGTGGTCTCGTGGTTCATGATTTCCAGCCCTGCATTGGGCTCTGTACCAACAGTGAAGAGCCTGCTTGGGATTCTCTCTGTCCCTCTCCCTCATGTTCTCTCTCTCAAAATAAATTAATTAATTAAAAAAAAGAAAAGCATTATTTCAAATTAGATCAAAGACATCAAGACATTAATTCAAGGAACTATGCAAATTCCAAGAAGGATAAAGAAAAAGAAAACAACACCTGGGCAGAGCATAGCAACACTACTGAAAACCAAAGAAAAAGGGAGAAATTTAAAGTTATCAGAGGACAAAAAGACACACTGCATTCAAATGAACGATAAGAAAGCGAGCTGGAGTTTCAGCAGAAATGCTGAAAGATATAATATGAAAACCATCTTTAAGTGCTAAAGAAAATGTAAACTTCTTTCTTCTGGAATTCTATGTATCTAAATTAGAAGTGTTAATCTCATATTACAATATGTGTAGGCTGATGCCATAGGAATTTAGAGGTTGTTTTGTAGCTGCTCTTAGGCAGACATCTGTCTCCTGAAGCTTTCAATGGACTCACTCAGTTCATGAAAAGGAAAAAAAAAAATCTCTACTCCACCTTCAAACATTTCTTTGCATATAGATCCAAACTGATCTGTCTCAGTTCAGGTTACAATTTATTCTTGGCCTGATTCTCATTTTTACCCAATGGCTAATCCTTCAAATACTTAAGTTATTTTAAGAACCCATCATTTATCTGGTATTCAGTGTTTTCAAAACTTTCTCCCTCTTTTTTTTAACCTCTTGTAATAAGTCTCTGAGCAGAAGAATTGCATTATTGGTGGCACAAATATTCTTCCCTCCCCTGCCCCTCTTTTAAAACCCCACTATAGGTATATCTCTGACACAGATTTTGTTTAACTACTATTCTGCATTGCCTTGTTTTCCTCAAACATCTACTCCTCAAAGTCACCTGAACAAAGATTTGACATCACATTCTTCATGCTTAAATAATTGTCTCAGGATAAATTCCAAATCCATTAATATATAATCAAAGCCTTGATTAACTCACCATTTCCTTTTCTATATAGTCTTTGGAGAGGCTTGTTAATCAACCTATACTCACTCATACACACACACACCACACACACACACACACGTACACCTCTACCCCCTCCATAACCTGTTCATAATGTTCTCTCTACCTGGAAGAACTTCTTCTTGCACACAAGGCTAGCTCATATACATCCTTAAAAAAGTGATGTAGGCACTACGCTCAAGCAGCCTATTCTGAAGCTCTAGACCGAGTGTTAGTACTGCAACTCCATGTTCCCTTTATACACTATACGGAGTTACTGACTACATAACTGTTCTCATTCTACTAGGATACAGGTTTGAGGGCAAGGGTACCACAGCCAGTAGTTACCGCAGCACTCAGTAGAGAGTAGGCTCTCAATAAATGTTAAAATGAGAGTAATGTAGCTCCCAAGAGGATGTAAAATCTGAAATATAGTTTCATTGGCCAAATTAAATTTAAAATACTCAGTGATATTTTGAAATTACCAAAATCGGTTCTGGATTTAAACATCAAATGAATTATTAAATTGGGTATATTTGTCTCTGGATAGGTTGAGTAAAACAAAAGATTAGATAGCAAGTGCCAGGGTGTGGCATGCTTTCTATGTTACCCAAAACTCGATTCAGTCATAGCTATGGGCTTTATCCTGCAGAGGACGGCAGGTGAAGGCTCTCCTTCAGTTGAGGCCAAGACCTTTGCCTCTTTGTTTTTCTTTCTTTCCTTTTTTTTAATGTTTTTATTATTGAGACAGAGAGAAACAGAGCATGAATGGGGAAGGGCAAAGAGAGAGGGAGACACAGAATCCGAAGCAGGCTCCAGGCTCTGAGCTGTCAGCATGGAGCCGAGGGCGGGGGCTGGACCGCACAAACCGCAAGATCATGACCTGAGCCAAAGTTGGCTGCTTAACCAAGGAGCCACCCAGCCGCCCCTGTTTTTCCTTTTTAAAAATCTGATCTGTTTGCCTATTCCTTACCTTACCTGATAATCCTATTCCCACAGGGTCATTTGCATAGAATTCTGATTTTATGATGATTATCTGGGTTTTATGTCAGCTCTTTTATTTAAAACCTTGATTGTCACATGACTTACAATTTTGGCACTCATACCACTGTCCTGTAGGTAAAACAACTGTCTTGCACCCACAGGAATACATGTTCTGGGGTGCTTGGGTGGCTCAGTTGGCTGAGCATCCATCTTTGGCTCAGGTCATCATCTTTCGTTCATGGGTTTGAGCCCTGCATCAGGCTCTGTGCTGACAGCTTAGAGTGTGGAGCCTGCTTTGGATTCTGTGTCTCCCTTTCTCTCTGCCCCTTACCTGCTCACACTCTCTGTCTCTCAAAAAAATAAAATAGGAGTGCGTGGGTGGCTCAGTCAGTTAGGCGTCTGACTTCAGCTTGGGTCATGATCTCACAGCTTGTGGGTTCCAGTCTTGTGTCATGTGCTGACAGCCTGGAGCCTGCTGCTTCTGATTCCCACCCCCAGGCCCCTCCCCTGCTCATCTGCTCACATTCTGTGTGTCTCTCTCTCAAAAATAAACATCAAAAAAATTAAAATAAAATACAATAAATGTTTTAAAATTTTCTTAAAAAAAGAATACATGTTTTGATTTGTCCTTTGGCACAATAGAAGATTCCATTTCCTGAGCATGAGATTCTGGCTTGAAATTCAATGGATAGCTTATGGAAGTTGGGAAAGGGGTCTATTTCCTAAAGAAATGTATCCTTTCTTCAAAAAAATATTTTTTAATGTTTATTTATTTTGAGAGAGAGAGAGAATGAGAATCAGGGAGGGGCAGAGAGAGAGGGCGAGAGAGAGAATCTCAAGCAGGCTCTGTGCAGACACGGGGCTCAAACCCACAAACTGAGAAAACATGACCTAAGCTGAAATCAAGTGTCAGATGCTTAACCAACTGAGCCACTCAGGCACCCCTAAATGTACCCTTTTTTGATTTAAATCAATCTGCTCAGAAATATTCACCAAGCACTGCATGAAAGCAGAAAAAAGATAAAAATAGTTTCTTAAGCAAAATATAGTTTCCTCAGACACAATGGAGGAAGAAGGAGGAACTAGAAGTAGAATTCTGATGTACTTTTTTATAAACATGGAGACATGTTATACTTCCAAAACAAAAGTATCATCTGATTTCCTTTTCAGAAGCCACCTTTCCCAACTATGGCTACCTACTACTGTTCAATCAACAACCACTGAATACCCTCTGAATATCTGGCACCAAAATTAACCTAGAGTTAGAAAGTAAATTAAAATAAATTAACTTGTTGAAGGTGAGATGGTATAGTTTCAAGTAACTTCATAAACAGTTTCAAGATGAATTCTTATAAATATTAAATTCCCAAATTCAAAAATGTGGTATTTATTTATTCAATAAATATTTATTAAGTATATATTAGAGCCAGGATCTCTGTTAAATACTGGAAATGTAAAAATGAACAAGATATGTGCTCCTCCCTCATATATACACAGATATGGATAACTAAATAAGCAGTAACAAAGAACATGTGTGAATGATAATACAGGGGAAAAAATAGAGTGTTCTGGGTCCAAATGACAACAGCTCATAACCTGGTCTAAAGGTTATCATGGAAGTCTTTCCTGAGAAAGTACTGAAGGGAATGGAGAAGACAGCCCAGTAGAAAGGATAGGGAGGGAACATCAAAATTATACCTAACATCATAAGCTAAGTGGTGTGATCAAGTAAGTACAGTGATAATAATTCAAATAATTTAAGGAAAACTTTTGAAAGAAAAACTTCTCTGACAGGTGTTCATTTAGGAAATCACTGCTTTTCATCTACGTTCTGAGGTAGCTTGGATTTTTGCCCCAAAGGAAAAACTGAGTTCTCCTAATATGAACATTATAATTCTGAGCATTGTTATTATGTGAGGGGAAATTCTATTATCTCAGCCAACATAAATGTTCAAGAATTCTAGCTATAAACGAACGCTAATCATTCTAATTATCCAGATGTTATTACTTTAGATTTGAAAGGAAGAAAGAAGGAAGAAAGAAGGGAGGGAGGAAGGGAGGAATGGAGGAAGGGAGGAGGAGAAGAAGAAAGAAGAAAGAAGAAAAAGGAAGAAAGAAGAAAGAAGAAAGAAGAAGAAAGAAGAAAGAAGAAGAAGAAAAGAAAGTTGGGGGTGGCTAAAAGACCTGGTAGCCCTGACAGTATAGTCTCTATGATGGAAAATAAGTAGTCTAGGGAAAAATAAAATGCCCTGTCTTCCTGCATAAACTTTGTCCACTGAATGAAATGCTAGCTAGTGAAGCTGCCATCATCTGCTGAACAGAGTGGAGAGGGAGGGCAGTGGGGCATATTTCAACTTACTTGTGAATCGGTACCATTAAGACATGTCTGTCCTGGCTTTCAGCCCTCTTTTTAGCCTGGGATGGAAAGTGATGTGTAAATCTTCCCTAATGGATAGTGTTGTCCACAGTTTGCCATACTATTCCCTGACAAGAGATCCAACATTTTGTCTGACAAGAAAAACAAAATCAAAACTCTCTGCATATTCAACATGACTGTGTGTGTCCTGACAATTTTTTTATTCCTTGGCTCCAATTCTCACTCACAGACCCAATTATGATCAAATCTACCATTTCAGTGTGAAAGGGAAGATGAAAAAAAATTCATCTGTCCTTTGCTTGATTAACCAGGGATTTGTCTAAATTAGTCTTGATGAGGGATGGCCTGTGACAGTAGCTTAAAAAATTTTTTAAAGCCATATGGCACTTCCTTCAAACAAAACCTTATGAGGAAGTTCATATATAAAAAAGATGGTATGAAGCTGCTTTGGCTTAGCCCTTTCCCTTCCTTCAGGACTCCAAGGCCTAAGGAGTTCCATCACACTGAGCTAGGCCTAAGACAGTCACAGTCCCATGAATACTCATCTCAGACCCATCGGGGCTACCCACCAATGTCTGTTCCTTCTTATTTGCCTCTGTCACCACCACTAACCTAGATGTCTCTGGCCATTTGTTTTAACATGTCTCATGCCCACATTTCTTTGCTCATCTGCTATTTAAACAATCCCCACTCTTTACCTCCCCAAGCTCCTTTCTATTAATTTCTCAGAACATCTCCTTCACCTTCTTACCTTAGCTGAGACCTAATTCTCTGAGAACACTTTTTCTCTAACTTTTTCAAGTAGGAATTGTGTTCTGTCTCACATACCCTATTACCTCAGAGCCAGAAAGTGAGGTTAGTGTCCTCCTTGCTTCCCCTTGTGGCTTCCAGACTATTAGACCCCTTCCCCTTACAAAAACCACTACTCCTCTAAAATGTATACCATCTTGATAAATCACAGTCTACCCTACATACATACATCCTTATCTCCTTGTTGTTTCCTTTATTTCCTCAAAACTTTACCACACAGCTCCTCTCTACCACAGCTGTTGCCGTTATTCACAGTGAATTCAATGTCCACATTAATGAGTCATTCAATTTGCTTCTCTTTTCCTTCAAGTCTTCATTTTCCCCCACTACCTCCCATCAACTCAAGTACATGATCAAGGGCACACTGTGCACCATGTGCTTACTAGGAAGTCAGTTGTAAACATTCTATTTGACTATTACTTCTAAATATCCACACACACCCCAATTTTCTCTGGTACTCCTACTGCCACAATTCTTTGATTTCCACAATATCCCACTTACCCTTGCTTGTCTCCACTTTCTTGCTTTTCTGTGATTATTAAACTCCCTTGCAAATGATCTCAGCTACCTCTATTATAGCCACCTGGGAAAACTCCAACTCTGAGAGAATCATATGATTAACCTTTTCTATACAGGCATACCTCATTTTATTGTGCTTTGCTTTATCCCACTTCATAGATAATGTGTTTTTTACAAAATGATGGGTTGTGGCAACCCTGCACTGAACAAATTTATTGGTGCTATTTTTCCAGCATCATTTGATCACTTCATGTCTCTGTGTCACATTTTAGTAATTCGCACAATATCTCAAACTTTTTCATTATATTTGTTACCAGGATCTGTGATCAGTGATCCTTCATGTTACTACTGTAATTGTTTTCGGGTACCACGAACTATGTCCATGTAAGAAAGTTAACTTGATTGATAAATGTTGTATGTATTCTGATTGCTACACTGAGTAGCCATTTCCCCATCTCTCTCCTTCTCCTTGATCCTCTTTATTTCCTGAGACTCAAAAATACTGAAAATAGGTCAATTAATCACCCTACAGTGGCCTCTAAGTGTTCAACTGAAGTCACAAGTCTATTATTTTAAATTAAAAGCTGTAAATTATTAAGGTTTGTGAGGAAGGCATGTTAAAAACAGAGACAGGCTGAAAGCTAGGCCTCCTGCACCAAACACCTACATTGTGAATGCAAAGTAATAGTTCTTGAAGAAAATTAAAAGTGCTACTCCAGTAAGCACAGAATGATTAAAAACAAAAACAAAAACATTATTGCTGATACGGAGAATGTTTTAGTGGTCTGGATAAAGATTAAACCAGTCATAAAATTTCCTTAAGTCAAAGCCTCCTTCAGGGCAAGGCCTTGATCCTCTTCAATTCTATGAGGGCTGAGAGAGGTAAAGAAGCTACAGAAGACAAGCTGGAAGCTAGCAGAGGTTGGTTCATGAGGTTTAAGAAAAGAAGCCATCTCCATAACATAAAAGTGTGAGGTGAAGCAGCAAGTACTGATGTAGAAGCTGCAGCACGTTACCCAGAAGATCTAGCTAAGATATTTAATGAGGGTGGCTATATTATAGAATAGATTTTCATAGCAGATGAAATAGCCTTCTATTGGAAAAGGATGCCATCTAGGACTTTCATAGCTAGAGAGGAAAAGTCAATGCCTGGCTTCAAAGCTTCAGAGGACAGGGGCTGACCCTCTTAGTGGGGGTTAATTGGCTGGTGACTTGAAGTTAAAACCAATGCTCATTTACCATTCTCAAAACCCTATAGCTCTTAAGAACTATCTATTCTGCCTGAGCTCTCTAAATCGGACAATAAAGGCTGGATGACAACACATCTGCTCATGACAATGTGACTTACTGAAAGCTACTGCTCAGGAAAAAAAATTCCTTTCAAAATATCACTCCTCACTCACAACATACTTGGTGACATAAGAGCCCTAGTGGAGATGGACAACATAATTAATGTCGTTTCCGTGTCTGCTAACACAACATCCATTCTGCAGCCCATGGATCAAAGAGTCATTTGGATTTTCAAGTCTGTTATTATTAAAGAAATGCATTTCATAAGACTATAGCTGCCATGGATAGTAATTCCTCTGATGGTTCTGGGCCAAGTACATTGAAAACCTCTAGAAAGGAGTCACTATTCTAGATGTCATTAAGAACATTCATGATTTGTGGGAAGAGGTCAAAATATAACATTAACAGGCATTTGGAAGAAGGTGATTCCAACTCTCATGAATGACTCTGAAGTTCAATACTTCAGAGGAGAAAGTAACTGCAGATGTGGTGGAAAATAGCAAGAGACCTAGAATTAGAAGTGGAGCCTGAAGATGGGACTGAATTGCTGCCATGCCATGATAAAATGTGAATGGATGAGCAGTTGCTTCTTATTAATGGGCAAAAAAGTTGGCTTCTTGAGATGTAATCTATTCTTGGTGGAAATGCTGTGAAGATTGTTGACATGACAACAAAGGATTTAGAATATGACATAAACTTAGTTGCTAAAACAGTACCAAGGTTTTCTAAGACTGAGTCCAATTTAAGAAAAAAAAAAAAAAAAGCTCTGCTTATGGGTAAAATACTATCAAACATTATCACATGGTTCCAAGAAATCATTCATGAAAGGAAGAGTCAATTGATGTGGCCAACTTCATTGTTATTTTTTTTCATTGTTGTTTTATTTTAAAAGTCTGATTTTTAGAGGCACCTGGGTGGCTCAGTCAGTTAAGCAACTGCCTTAGGCTCAGGTCATGGTCTTACAGTGCATGGGTTAGAGCCCCGCATTGGGCTCTCTGCTGTCCCATGGAGCCTGCTTCAGATCCTCTGTTTCCTTTTCTCCCTGCCCCTCCCCTCCCCTCCCTCTCAAAAATAAATAAATAAAAATTTTAAAAATTCTGATTTTTAAAATCATTTTGTCTTATTTTAGAAATTGCCACAGCCACCCCAACCTTCAACAACCACTACCCTGGATCAGTCAGCAGCCATCAACATCAAGGCAAGACCCTCCACCAGCAAAAAGACCCTCCACCAGCAAAAAGATTATGACTCACTAAAAACTCAGATGATGATGAGCTTTTTTAGCAATAAAGTGCTTTTTAATTAAGATATATACATTATGTTTTAATAATGCTGTTGCACAGTTAGTAGAGCAAAATATAGTATAAATAAACAAAACTTATATGCACTGGGAAATCAAAGAAGTCACTGAACTCATTTTATTGCAATATTCACTTTATTGCAGTGGTCTGGAAGCAAACCTTCAACGTCTCTGAAGTATTCCTGTACTTGCATCTAAATAGCTAAACATTCCTGCAAAAGCTGCACAACAAAGCCAAACTTTAAATAGGAGCTCATTATTGTCTGGCATTCCCACCAACACCAAAGACAAGGACAAGTCACCAACATTGACTCTCCTCATTTTCTGATCATTTTCTCTGTTAATAAACCGCTTGCATCTACGGCCCTCTTCTTCCCCATTACAACACAGAACGCCCTTCACTCCATCAAGGCCAGCTCCATAGTTTCTGTAGATCCCATTCATTACCACCATCTCAAAGACACTGATCCTTTAGTTGTTTCCTCTCCTCCCAACCACTTTCCCAGCTTCCATCACAGAGGAACTTTCTTAAAAGACCTGTGTTTTATATTTCCTCAAGTTCCTTCATTTCTCAATTTACTCCAGACAAAACAGGTTAAATTAAAGTGCGTATTATGATACCTTATTTTAAAGAATATATACTTATGTGTACATAGGTTGGAAAGCCAGGCACCATAAAAGCTGTAGTTCTCTCCAAGTGATGGGATTGTATCTATTTCTTTTCTTCTTCGTGCTTAAAGACATTTTCTTTGAGTACACACACTCATACACAAATTTATAATAATACAGATATTATTTTAAGTGGCATTTCTGATTTCATGAATGCACATCGTACCACTGATAATTAAGTTTCTAGATTTGCCTACTGGGCTTAAATGACCTTGGGAAAAGGGGCAACCACTCAAAGATTCAGTACTGCCCACTCCCCCAATCCTAGGAGGACTCATTACTCATATTTTACCTATGAGTAAAATGTTATCCTACATTCTATTTCAGCAATCTGCAATCCCATATGTTTGCGGCCATCATTGCCATACTTCTTAGGCAGTAATCTCTTAGAAAGCCCCTGCCCTGAGGCTACATTTGTCATGCCCTGATAGGCAGCTTTAAAGAACTCATAGATGAACAATACTCTTTGAGAGTAGTTAACAGCAAAAGAGAAAGAAACCAGATACACCATTAAAATATTAAAGACAGTAGAGTTTTGTGATGATAGGAATAAATTATCAGTAAGTAAGAGAGAACAGATCCCATAGAGGAAGTTGACAGACGAGCAAAAGAAATATGAAGGTTTTCTTTTAATTTCTTGGGTCATTGGTGGGGAGTGGGAAGAGGAGGGAAATTTTCTTGCACTAAATTTATAGCTAAAGCTGTTTGTAGCTCACAGATGATAACTCCTTCAAATGTTCCTGTGGCTATTTCTCATCCTATAATACGTGTATTTCTCCACACAGGAATGGCAAGCTGCTGTCATTCTTTAATTTGGGTGCCTCTTTGGGATGCCTCAGCTTACTTCCCTGCTCTGATTTTAATGCTTCCATGATTGGCCATTTCAGGCAGACAGCGTGTTGCAAGATTTTTCACATCATAGCTCTATTAAATCAATCCTATTTGAACTCTTTCCTTCTCACCACTTCACTGAAAATAACCTCCTGAGGATTGGAGGCTTTGAAAAGGGCAAAAAGCTTTAGTCATTGCTTTGAAGAAAACTTTATGTACAAAAGAAATATCAGACAGAGCTACTTCTATTCACGTATCATGTTTACAAGTCCATTTAGGGCTATTTTCAGAGGTCATCTGGCCTAACGGCTGAACAGTGAGCTAACTACAATGGAGAATAAATGGAAATGTACATTAAGAAGAGAAGAAGAGGAAGATAAATGGTTAATGACAGCAGCAGTAAAAATATAAAAATACATGCAAAAACCACTCAACTGTTAGGATTCAAAAAAGCAGATATAGTGCTTGCTTTGGCAGCACATATACTAAAAAAAAAAGAAAGAAAGAGAAGAAAGAGAAGAAAGAGAAGAAAGAAAGAAAGAAAGAAAGAAAGAAAGAAAGAAAGAAAGAAAGAAAGAAAGAAAGAAAAAGCAGATAGAAAAATCCCTACAAATATTTATCACAGGATATCTACTTTTCCACTAAAGGAATTATTTCTTCCTATTTTCCGCACCCCATACCTTAACTTTAGATATAAAACAAAGGACTTGGGGGCACCTGGGTGGCTCAGTCAGTTGAGCATCCAACTCTTGATTTTGGCTCAGGTCATGATCCCAGGGTCACAGGTGGAGCTCCACTCAGCACAGAGCCTGCTTAAGATTCTCTCTCCCTTTTCTCTGTTCCTCTCCTCTGCTTGCATACGCACTCTCTCTTCCTCTCTCTCAAATTAAAAATGAAAAATTAAAAAAAAGAAGACTTTTAAGGAACACCAAGATAAATTAAAAAAATTCACACAGGAGATTCCCAGAATCAGCCATCACAGGTAGCCCTCCATTTTAATCTACCAGACTCTCCCTTCTCCAAAAAATGCAAACTACACTCAACAACAGAAACTCCCACACACATCATTTGACAATAATAACGATAATCCATACAATTGTAATGCATGTTTACAATTTTTAAAGCACTGTCTGCACATAATCTTTTCTTAAATAATGCAAATCATAAAATTTATGTCACTGTCCAATCTATCAAAATCCACTACTGCAGTATGTGAAAAAGTTCAGTACATTTTTCACAGCCACACACAGTGAGCTGAAATTCCAAGTTTTTACAGCAAAAATAAGACCCTCCACATCAATATTGCAACTATGAGCCTAATTTGTCCTAAGCTCCTGGTCTTCCCCATCATTTATGTCTTTAGTTTGTATTATCTCTCCTCCCTCCACCCTTCCTCTCTTCTCTTCCCTTTGCTTTCAGTATCCTATTAGAATAGAGTCGCTAATGCAGTTATGTGTTATTTTTTGTTTCGTAGTTAATTCATTTTACAATGTACATGAATAATTCTATTCCATATTATCCTCACAACTCGACAAAATAGATAGCCCTGGAATGATTCGAGTCTTCCAGACTAGGAAGAGTAAGCTCATAGAGGAGAAGAGCCCAAGGATCTCAGCACAACATACTGCACATTAGTGTTCAGAGCCATTACATATGCCTCTGGCGGTATGTGCTTTTCCTGACCATGTCATCATGGTGACTTACACTCTATCCCAGTCCAGTTACTAAACCCACTGTGGTAGGATCTCTGAATGTGGACCAACAATCTGGTCACGAGATCAGATAAGACATCAAATACAATCTAGGAAGACAAAGTACAAAAGAAAGAAACATTTTAAGAAAGGCATTATACAGGTTTGAGGTTTCTGAGCTTGAGAATGGACAAGCAAACCTAGGTATCAAACACATAGCACGTTAAAAGTGTTTAAAACTGTGTCAGTATGAACTAAGGTATTAATTTTTCTTCAAATTGTTATGATGTCAGAATGTACAAACTCAAATAACTAGTATTTAGCCTTGAATGTTAGAATACTATATTAAATAATAAGTTTAATTTAAAAAACTCAGAACATAAATACTAATCTCTTGGTCCAGAACACTTGGCATTTATGACAAAGAATTTAGTTCCCTCTTAAAAACTTCACATGGGATTTCATATATATCAGTGGACACAGCTACTACAATTGTAGTAGGAACTATCTCTGTCTAGGGTACTTGCCTTACAAACATCACCTTATTTTAGCAGCAAATACTCTGGGTAAAGCGTGAGGGATGGATGAACAGAGAGCACATCGCAAATTCATCAGATGTCTACAGTTGGACTGGTGTCAGAGCAAACATCCACCAATTTCTAATTTTCACAAGGACTGGCCTTTCATTTTTTATCAGATTCTTTTGGAAATTAGAGATCATGTAAGAGTGCATAACATTCAGTATATTTGCAGGTCACTTGTAGTGGAAAAGTATGATTTAGCAGAAAGATAATTAGATTTGGTATCAGAAGACCCTCTGTGCTAGCCCTGGCTCTGACTCTAAACTATCCCCCATCTGTAAATGAGGAAATCATTAAGTCCTTTCTAACTCCTGTAGTTTCTGGGACAAAAATGATATACTTGTCAGTTCTCTTTTTAGATGTCCTCTAAAGCCAGCAGGATCTGGGGTTAGGTGTGGTAGTAATATAGAAGGGACCATGGGAAGACATGTATTGACTGAAGAATCAAGAGGAGAAAGAAGCAAAACAACACTGAACTACCTAAATACCAAGTACAAAAGGTTTTTCTACCCTTAGATGTTGTTTATTGCTTATAGTTTTAGGCTCCACAATCAGTCCGATATAGACTGGTAGATAAAAATCTTTCCACTTTCAATTCTGGTTTTACAGTTATTTTTTCACTATAGTAGTAATTGCCTAAAGATAGTAATTCTTTAAAATACAGAATATAGGCAATGTAATGGTGGAGAAATTAGAAATATTATTGCACTTCTCAAGTGAAATGTCATTTTAAATCAATTAAAATAAATGTATTTATTTATATAATTAACAATGTTATTTTTTAGATATTAGAAAGAGATCCATGAGGCAAATAAACCAAAGCAAAAATTAAAATATTGCTGTCTATCAAGAGCTACAGGAAATGGGACTGGAATATCTTTGCTCAATTGCTTTAAGACAGTATATACTTCCCAAGCCCTAAAAAACATCCTCAAACTATAACCATCAACAACACCATCTTGCAATCTTGAATTATTTTTCTTTTGTATGCTATATAAGGAGTGAAGGCAGTGTTAAATGTTTATTTTTAAATTCCAGTTCCAAACATGGTTGTTTTCATTGAAAAAAAAAAAAAAGCCCAATGAAATGACCAGCAGTGAGAATGGAGATGTGGTCAGAGCTCATCCCAAGCTAATAGCAAGCTGAGTGACTGTTTAGGTCCATAAACTACCAAAAAGAAGTTTTATTACTAGTACTGGTAAAATAGTAGGAATTAATTTTAGTAATATATTTCATTTAACATATCTAAAATATTATCACTTCAACATGTAATCAATATAGAACATATTGGTTAAATATACCATATTTTTTTCATATTAAGTCTTTGAAATGTGGTATCTATTTTACACTTAGAGCACATCTCAGTTCGGAGACTAAATTTTCATTGGAATATTTGATGTATATTTCATAAAATTTACAGTTGAAAAAGTAAATTCACATATCTAAATTGTTCCAAGCATACTGAAAAGCTTTCCAATAACTGAATCAACTACAAGTTTTAAAAATTTAAGTTAATTAAAATTGAATAAAAGTAAAAATTCAATTCCTTAGTCCTGGTAGCTTCATCTCAATTATTGAATAGACACATGTGGCTAGTGGCTCCCATATTGAGCAACGCAACAGTAAGGGAGGGAGAAGGGTGATGATGCCCAAGTGTGGTGCTGAAAAAAATCCTAAACGTTTCTGATAATTTAATAAGTCTAGGAGGCATAATATTTATGAAATATTACATCCTGTGTTATTTTTCCTAACCTACACATTAGTTTGCTGAGAATGTGGTAACAAATTACCACAGGGTCGATGCCTTAACTTAAAATAACATAGAGTTACACTCTCACAGTTCTGGATGCAAGAAGTCCCAATCCAGGAGCGCCACCCTTTCTAAGGAATTCTAGGGAAGCCTCTTTTCCTTGCCCCTTCTAGCTTCTGGTGGTTGCAGTGGTTCTTGTGGGCTTGTGGCAGCACCACTATCAATTTTTGCCTCTGTATTTTGTTTTTATTATTATTTATATTCAAGGTAGTTAACATATAGTATTGATTTCGGGAGTAGAATTTAGTGATTCATCGTTTACATACAACACACAGTGCTCATGCCAAAAGGACCCTCCTTTTTTTAAATTTAACATTTATTTTTATTTTTGAGAGACAGAGACAGAGCCTGAGTGCTGGAGGGGCAGAGAGAGAAAGGAGGCACAGAATTAGAAGCAGGCTCCAGGCTCTGAATTGTCAGCAAAAAGCCCAATGTGGGGCTTGAACCCATGAACTCATATGAAGATCATAACCTGAGCCAAAGTTGGGGTTCAACCGACTGAGCCACCCAGACGTCCCAACAAGTGTCCTCCTTAATACCCATCACCTATTTAGCCCATCCTCTTACTACCCACCTCCTCTCTAGTAACCCTGAGTTTGCTCTTTGTATTTAAGAGTTTCTTAGGGTTTTCCTCCCTCTCTGTTTTTATCTTATTTTTCCTTCCTTTCCCTATGTTCATCTCTTTTGTTTCTTAAATTCAGCATATGAGTGAAATCCTATAGTATGTGACTGACTTACTTCGCTTAGCATAATACAGTCTCATTCCATTCACATCATTGCAAATAGCAAGATTTCATTCTTTTTGATCGCTGCATAACATTCCAGTGTGTGTGTGTGTGTGTGTGTGTGTGTGTGTGTGTGTGTGAGTGTATACACACACACATCTTCTTTATCCATTCATCAAATGATGGACATTTGTGTTCTTTCCATAATTAGGCGGCTATAAACATTGGGGTGCATGTGCCCCATCAAATCAGCACATTGTATCCTTTAGATAAACACCTAATAGTCTGCATCTGTCTTAATACTACCTTCTCTTCATGTTTCTGTTAACAGCTCTTTGCCTCCCTCTTATAAGGACACTTAAAGGTAGCTAGCGACTGAAGCTTGTGATGGCATTTAGGGTCCACCCAAATAATCCAGAGCAATTTCCTCATTTCAAAATCCTTAATTATATCTGTAAAGAATCTTTTTCCAAATAAGGGAAGATTTCCAAATTCCAGGGATTAGGACTTGATATCTTTGGGTGGTCATTGTTCAGCATACTAAAATTTGTAAAACCCTAGAAGGATCTCCTTCTACCTGAACATTCAATGCATTCAAATGCAAACAAACCCAGGCCCACCAGCAATCTATTCCTACTGTAAAAGGCAGTGACAGGGTGGCCAGAGGGTCCTGAGCCAGCAAAGAGTTAATAAGCTACAAGAGACCTAAAGGGCACAATTGGAGAAATATAGGTTGATACCCTTATTAACACACAAACTCCTCTGTTCTCTCTCTCTCTCTCTCTCTCTCTCTCTCTCTCTCTCTCACACACACCCCTATATCTTCCTCCCAAGATAGCGGTTGGCAGAACTCAGGATTTTTCAATAGAATCCTATCTGAGGAGGTGCAGCTGCCATTGCCCAGTGTAGAATGGTCTAGGGTACAGAATACTCCAAATGAAAATTATAAACTATAGAAATGAGTTGTCATGGAGAAACACAGATGCTCTTAAAAGGAAGAGATGAGCAAATGGTTTATGCACATAAATTGCACAATTTCCAGGACTCCAGAAATATAGCTACGATGGTCTGCATGTATGTTAATATTGTCATTTAAAAGATACTGAGTGTAAGTAAAGAGAAATATTTAGAAATGGTTTTAAAAGATGATGTTTGAATGCAAATAGGGGTCTGGCAGAAGAACAAAATGGAAAGATCCTCCCATATGTTTCCTTTATCACTGCAGAAATTGATGGATAAAACTAAGGGTTCAGAAGAATTCTGAGTGAAGTAAAGTAGTCATCTCCTGTCTCCGTGAATGATAGCTCCTGATTTATTATCAGACAGCTAGGGTAAGATCATAGACTCCAAATAACAGCATATTAATAGCTCTACTTAAAAAAAGAAGAAAAGGCAAAGCATCACTTACTACTTTATTATGGAAATTAAGCATTTAGTAGATATCTATATAATCCTTTTTTGAATTGACAAGGGAAAACTTGCTCACAGAGAAAATAAGTTTTGGTTTCTTTGTTTTCCCTGAAGGATGGAACTTGTAACAATAGCAGGAAACAATTTTTAAAAGGCTATCTCATACTCTAGCTTATTGTAAATTGGGCCATCATCCCTCTAAATACAAAGCAAGGGAATCCTACTCAAAATGTTAAAATAGGTGACAGATAAGCACATTGGTTTTCAGTTTTTGTTTAGAGTTTCTGATTAGTCTTGGGATTATCTAATTTATGAAGGGAATACATAGGATCTTAAAAACAAACAAACAAACAAACCACAACAAAAACCCACCAACTTTCCCTCAAGTCAATATAACAAACATCCAATGAACACAGGCTTGGGTGGGAGATTCCATAGTCTGGAAAAATCATTTTCCCACAATGGTAAAGGTTATTAAAACACATCACAGCCTCCTGTTGTCACCTAAGCTACTAGAGTCTTGAGTCACTGATCAAAACAATTTTTTTCTCAGAACAGTTTTTTCCACAACCCTCACCCCCAACACCAGCCCCAGTCCTATTGCAACACACCCCCAACTTCAGGGAAAGTTCACAAAAAGACTGCAAACAAGTGTTGGTAATTGGACTATTACCGGCTCCCATGGATAATCTGGGTAATTCTCAACACTGTCACTGAATGTCTCTGCAGTCTATAGGGAAGCTGAAAGTGAGGCACGTTCTTAGACGGATTTTGAGATGGTTTCTATTTTAAAAGGCAGCCAACCACCACCACAATTGGCCCTAATTGCTTCTCTTGTTGGCAGTCTCAGGAGAGAGGACAAGGGCTGAATGAGCAAGGGAGACTTGCACTCCTCATTAATAGCTCTGCCTCCCTGGGTTGGGGCTGAAGGCCCTGGGGGAATAGTACCTACAGCAGGGGCCCTTACAGCTCTTACTGTCTTACAGATAAACAAGATGCCAGCCTAGGATTTTCAGTTTAGCATCCTCAATGGAATAACCTGAACTGATTAAATGAGAGGGACAAAGAGGACAGAATGGGGGGGCAGTGAAAATGAGGGGAAGCTATCTTTGCTTAGGAGAGCTGAGAGAAATAACTGGCTACTGTAACTCAGGGGTTCAGAGAGTTTTCCTCTGCCTTGAATTGTGAGATCTAAGGCCTCATCATATCTGAGCTATTGTGAGGTTACACTGGATATTCTCTTCCTTTCTCCCCGCCCATTATGAAAATGATATTCACTAATGAGGAGGAGATGGTCAGTTCCCCTGGGTTTCAAAGGGGTCTGCCTAGGCCAGTCTCCCAGATACTTGGCAGTTTATAGCCCTTTTTCTCACATGGATTCTGACAGTCTCTAACTTCTATGGTAACTTGAAAATATGCTTTTACAATCTGATGAAATGAAACAAAGTTAAAAGGAAACTACATAAGCATATTTAAGCACATTTAAGGACTGCTTTCTACCTCAACTTTGCTAACTCAATTCCACACCCATATTTTTATTTTTCTCAAGTCCTAAATGTCAAATAACATTCAAGGACATTGATGCAAACAGATTTCTCAATAGGAAGAGAAACATAGTGCATTCTTGGATTGTCCCAACATTGCATTCTCAGGGCTGTGTGAAAACATTTTTCCATTTTTTTCTTTTTCATTTGAAAGGGTTTTGTATATATGCCTGTGCGAGGAATTTTTTGAAGGAGTACAGGCATTTGGAGGACTCCCTCCAAAGAAAGATTCAATGGGAAGGAATGCTTGACTTGCTGGGAGGGTGAATCAAAAGATGTAAGTATTCATTAGAGAGATAAAATTTACAACTAGTTCTAGCTCTTTTCTCTCTCAAATTAGATTCATACACATTTATATTCTTTATGTATCTAAAATAGTTACGTCGGAATTGTGCCTGGTAAAATACGTCACCGTTGAGACTAGAGAGTTTCCAAAACCAGAGTCCCTCTCTCCCTGCCAGCCTCCCTGCCAATCCTTCCCTCTCTCTCCCTCTCCTCCTCTCCCTGCTTCCTGCATGTGTCTATGTTCATGCATATATGAGTATTACATATATGCACCCAAAGGTATACCTGCATTGTAGAAGTTATAGGTATCTGGTGCAAAAATTCTACATGTGTTACAAAGTATACCAAGTAATTTCCATACACTAATGCATTTCATCTTCTCAGCAACGCTTTAGGTAAATATTATTATTATCATATCATTTTAGAGACGAAGAAATAGACTCTGGAAGAAGTTGAATGACTTGCCAAACAACACACAAATCTACTAGGAGAGCAGGAATTCAGAGCTCAGTTCTCTCAGAAACCAACCAGTATCTAGTGTCTTTCTCCATCTAGCTCAATCCAGGGTCAAACATCCTCTCTGTTAAGTTTACCAAAAAGAACATTTTAGAGTAACATGCCTCATCTAACACTGAAACTCCCTTTGCACTGCTTTCCCAAGGAGTACATTAACATGAATAACCCCTAGATCTAGACAATAACAAACACTGTGATGTTTACCAAAGTGGGATCCAACTACCACCCATGTCAAAATTACCCTACATCATAATCAAAATGCTCACTCCTGAGCCAAGACCTTTTCTGCAAGTACTGTCATATACAATTTTTAAATTTGCCAATGGTGCCCTCACAGCTTACCTTTTCAGATTTCAAATAAACCAGCACCTTTTCATTTTAATTTGGATCAAAGTTGGTTTAGACATCTTCATTAATGTGGAAAATGAATTCTAATTTGTCTTTTTGTCAAGAGCTTCATAAATAAAGGCAGAAATAATATAAAAAGCAAATGTTCTTAGATGTCCGAGATGGCAGACTATTATTTAAAAATCCGTTAATGTTATAAAAAAAACTACTAGAAAATGCAAAATATATATCTATACATGTGAGACAGAGTTGGAAGATCAGTTTGCCTTGAAGTTGAGTAAGGATGAGGAGCAGAGAGAAACGTTAAAACACAACTAAGGCAGGAAAAGGAAAAAGAGTCTTCTGAACAAAATCATGATAGGGCAGAAAAGGCTCCAAATATTGGAAAATCTGGTAAAAAAAAAAAAAAGACCCTCCCACTCTCAAAAAGTCATAGGACTAGACCTCCAGGCACCTTAAAGAAGTCTAATCCTTAAGTGTACCATCATTCCTAACTTTTTTCCCTGGGAACCCTAATGACTAAATCAGAATTATTCTCTATGCTAGGTTAGAAAGTTAGTGTCGCTTGAAACAGAAAAGAAACAAATAAAATCCCATGGAATTTTCCCCATCTTTTCCCTGATTCAAAACCTTCATGGGTAAAGGGTAGAATTTTCTCCTCTCACAAAAGGAAAAAGTAGAAAAGGCAAGCACATATACAAGGGAAGTCTTGACAGATTAAATGATATCTTTCTACTGTGGAAAAATAAAAAATGAAGAGTTTTCTCCTTTCCACAAGAACTAAGATCTAATTCCATGATCCCTTGTCTTAGGTAGGAAGGTGATGATAGTTCTCTGGAGGTCAGGGTGTAAACCTTGGTTTTGAAAAGTTAAACTCTGACAGGTATAAGTAAGGAGTCCTCTGAGGATGGGAGGTGACCCAGAAGGCTGCTTAGATTGGAAAAGGGCAGTGATATGACAGGTCACTTTACTCAAAGAAGGCACTGAGATGTGGCATAATAGAATACATCATCATTCCAGTAGTGTTAGAAGCTTCAGAGTAGGAAGGGTGGGCATTGATGGCTGTATGTCCAGCAGGACTGACGGACACCTCTAAGGGGTATCAGGCTTCCAGTTTCCAGTATACACAAAGGACCAGAGAGCTGTGAGAAACAGCATTGCATAAGGGGTTTCACTAACAATGGCAGTGACCAGGAAACTCTATAAAGATGAGGTTTGTGCCCAGTCCTCTAGGACCCTTTAAGACCCAAGAAGCTGATGAAATTGAGTGAAAGGGAACACTCTTACCCATCCAACTGAAACAACAACAACAAAATACCTGTCATTACAACTTGCCATGGCACAACCAATCTGCCTGCTCTTTCAGCCTGAGCCTTGACCCTTACATAGTCCAAAGTTGTAGCCCGCGCACACTTGACACCTGGTTCTGTGGACTGTATTCAATTCCAACCCAAACTTGGAAGATTCTAAATTTCAGTCTCAACAAACTTACCCTACAGGCTGTACCTCAGTCTGCTTTGACCCTCAGCTCTGTGCAAAACCAGTGTCTGACACTTTGGAAGTAAAACAGAACAGAGCCACTGTCTCTGATGATTGTCCCACTTTATCAATTCAACTGAAGTCTCCTTTATCCCATATCAAGATCATGCCCCAGCCTTTGTGTCTCGCCCACTCCCCTTTCTTGCTAAATATCACTCTTTCTTGGAAATTCTTATACTGTCTCATTATTCTGATATTTCCAGTAGTGGAGAAAGCAGAGGCATTTGGCTGGAAAGGATTATTGAAAACAGAGCAACATCTGTAGCTCAAAGCAGCCAAGAGGTTTGTGGATATTGAAGAGAAAGCCAGGATGTTGAAGTCCAACTTCCCAGCCTTCATCACTTTGCCCAGGGTCACTCCTGGGGGCTGGCAACTGTGCTAACTCCAAGAAAAGATGCACACGGGATACTTCTTCATATGCACCTGACAAAGAGGCTTTTTAATTTTGTTTAATTTATAGAGACATTGGGAAGCTTTCATAAAAATTTCTCTCACCATTTTTATTAATCAAGTTATCACCGTTGGGAAGTTGAAACATTTTAAAGAAGCAAGTAACTCATTTTCCATACTGCTCAGAGATCGGCTTTATCAGAAGAAAGAGAATTTCATAAACAATTATTAATATTTAAATGTTCTATGCAAACTGATAGAAGACTCAGAGAGAAATCTGTAAATGCTTGTCTGTGACTGGTGGGGCAAGAAGCCCCACTAGGGGGGAAAAATTAAACCTATGACCTGCCTGTGTGTGGGGGTAATGTGGTGCTTTTAATTTATTTTTTTGGAGAGTGATAGCATCTCTTCAGATGGGAGATATGATGAAATCACAGGAGAGGCTGTTCCATGTGACTTCAAGGTTAATAAGAGGGAAGCTTGGCAATGACAGGGCCAGCAGACAGAGAGAAAAGCCTCCCTTTAAAGATACAGATCGAAGGGTTAGAGTGATATCTATGTGACATTTCACCACTGATGTTCCTGATTAATTATCAACAATTCAAAAGAATATCAGTGTAAAGAATTGGGAGCTCTTGACAGTTAAAAGGACATAACCTCATTAAATCTTTGGGATACAGCTTCTCTCAAGTCATTTCAGAGATGGGAAAAATTATCTCAAGTGTGTAAATCAGAAAGAAGTTACAGCAAATTCTCAGCATCAATGTGATTTCAAAAGCATTTATTTAGAACAGTAGCATTTGCCATATCAGTTGTAAAACATGTTCCCAAAACATGTGTAATATATTGATTAAATATTTATTGCAGAATTGTTTGTAATAATGCAAAATTAGAAAAAAGCCAATATGTCGATCAGTAGGGGAATCACTAAATAAAATATGGTATATTCGTATGTTAGAATTTGCTGTTAAATAATAAACCTGATCTATTTGTAATACTTATATAATGTCTACAATATGTCAGGCACTATTCTAAGTGGTTTACATATATTAATTCATTTAATCAGCACAACAAACCTGTGAGGAACACCCTATTATATCCCAATTGTACCAATGAAGAACTAGGGAACAGAAACATTAATAACTTGTCTAAGGTCACACAGCCAAGCAGTGTTGCTTCACAATCTAGGCTCTTAACAATCTGCTTTACTTCCTATGGGCTATCTCAGTTGCATAGATTAAAAAAAAAATTGCTATAAAAACGACAAACTGAATAATACTAAAAAGCCACATTAGAAAAAAATCAATCATACCATTTCATACTCTTTATGGATATCTATTAGACATTTTATACACAAAGACACATGTATATGTATATATGTATGTTTATTTATGTTTATATATATATATATATATACATATTTATGCATATACACATATATAGTCTAGGGTTCTGGTGGAAGTAGCTTGCCTTTCTCCTTAATACTCTAATTTCGAAATTAAGAATATGTCTATATATCTCTTATATAATTAAGAAATAAGATAAAGCAGGTCTACACAAGCCTACAGTCTTTTCCCCAAAACAGAGGACAGATGATAAACCATCCTATACTTCTCTCCCAAAATAAGTATGAACTACTTAAGGGCTCTTCCTCTTTCCTTCATTTCAACTTTTCCCTCATCTCAACTATTCATATTGGAAACTGTTTTTCAAACATGTGCAGGATTCTCTAGGTCTAGACCTTCACCTATGGTCTCAGGTAGGGTCTCCTCAGTAAGTTCTTTGGGGAGGTATTTAGTCACACCTGTTGGTGGCTCTTGGAATCTGGACTACAGATATTTAGCTTTTGACCTGTGCCTTGGGTGCTGACCCCAATTACAGTGTGACAGGAAAATTCTTGTTCTCCATTCTGTTAGGCATGAATCTTCCTCAATAACCAGCTAGGGACCTGGGACAGAAACAGGTATACCACAGAGACTGATGAACAGAATCCCTGACAGGCTCCAAATGCAATAATGAGAAGAGAGGGTTGGGGAAATGGACACACAATCTCTGAAATGGTATTTGGGAAGATTCAGTGCCATAGGCTCACTACCTCCACATTCCTTCCTGCTGACGCCACAAGGCAGATCTTTCCCTACAAGTCTGTTGGGGTTTGAAAACACCCATGCATCCCCACACAAAGCAGCAGCCCCATGGCCAGCTGGGCACCAGAGCAGAGCTATAGCCCAGCGACCCACAGCATCTTAGGTGACCTCACTTTCCTGGCTTGCTAGCTCAGCAGGAGGCTGGAATTCTGCTTTCCTTTTCTATTATCAGGACACCTGCATTTGCCTTACATGCAACCTGCTTCATGAAGAAAATCCCTTCTTACTTGTCCCCTCCCATTCCTGGTCTCTCTTCTCTCTGCTCATTTCCCTAGATCTTTACTCCAATCCCACAGAGAATCTTCACCAGCTGATTGAATGCACAACTGCCCAATAAGTGTTCACACACATTCCAAGATCTCCAATGATTTGCTTTTCCCTTTAGTTTCGACTTCTCAGAAGTATCAAGAAACTAATCTTGAAAGGTGCAGACCTCAACAGAAACCAAAAACCCACAATACTGACAAATGATCTGAAAACACCATGAAGCCAGTAAGTGGAAACTTGATAGTTCAGAAACATATGCTTCTTTCATTATTCTACCTACAATTGGAAATACAAAAGAGAGAGAGAAGAGAGGAAAAGATGCTATGTCCACTTTTCATACCTTTCTATAAAGTTGTCTTCTCTCCCTCTCAGAGACAAACACTTGGATGTATAAGAACTATCAATGTGCTTGGGGCACCTGGATGGCTCAGTCCATTAAGCATCTGATGTCGGCTCAGGTCATGATCTCGTGGTTCGTGAGTTTGAGCCCCACATTGGGCTCTGTCCTGACAGCTCAGAGCCTGGAGCCTGCTTCAGACTCTCTCTCTCTCTCTCTCTCTCTCTCTCTCTCTCTCTTTCTCTCTCGCTCTCTGTCTCTCTCTCAAAAAAATTAAAATTAAAAAAAAAAATGAATGGCCAATGTGCTTAAATCCAGAATCTCACTAGCCCAGGAGTCTGTGCTTGACAATCCACAGAACTTGGTTGGAGGCTGGGGTGGGGAGGCATAGGCTAATATTTACTCAGCACCAGATCCTTTATATAATACCCTATAAGACAGGCTCAGAGAGAGTAGGTAACTTGTCCAAGTCACACGCTGAAAAGCAGCAGTCAGATTTAAACCCAGGTCTGCCTGCTCCCACAGGCCATGCTATCTCCTCATCACATGGGGCAGCAGGGGTAGCCTTTTTGCCAGTATTTCTAAGTCCTAAGACTATCAGAGTCGGCTGAGGATCATTTTTAAAATACACATTTTGGGGTCTTATAATTCCCCCAAATTTTTACTTTTGAAATCTCAGGTGGGGCTATGGAATCTAAATGTAGTTTAAAAGCACCCCTAGGTGAGTGTGATGATCAACTGAGTTTGAAGACCACTATTTTAAGGTTGCCACAGTAAAAATGAAAGAGGCATGGCTTATTCTGATCAAAACTCATTATGGGTTTTTCCAGTACAAACCTATCAAAACCTACTTACAGTTACTTAGTTTATACTACTACTGACGGGTAGGGAATAGAATAAATGTATCCCTGCCACATACAAAGCTCGTCTTCTATTTGCTTCTCTGCTCTCCCCTCGCTCCTATGGCTTTTCCCAGGGTTATGGCACTGCAGGGTCTGGCCATCTAGTCTGTGTTTACCTTATCTGTGCCCTTCATAGTTTTGTAGAGGGCAGCATGAAGAAAAGTGATCATTTTAATCTGCTCTCATCCAGCACCCTTTTTTATCCCTCTGATCATTTTATCTGCCCTTCTCTAGACCTTTTCTAGCTCCATTTCCTCTCTTTTAAGGTTCATCAACCAGAACCACATATAGTGCAGATGATCTAAGGTTTTGTACAAGGGCAATGCCCTTGGTGTTCCTGGGGGATGCAATGTAGTTATCCTAAAAAAGGCAAATCCCAGGCTTTACAACCTGAAATAGTATGAAAAATACAAAGGAAGAGGAGATAGGCACATGAGTAAGACCTTCCTCTTTTCAGGCTTAGCCTCTTTATCCTTTCCTTCCTCCTTATATCTAAAGAGTCAAAAGAGTGGGGAGCTCATAAGGGGACATTAGAGGGTTTCGGGAAGCAGAGATGTTCATTATGTCCAACTGGTCCATACAGAATTGAGATGGTTCTAGGCAAAATTCTCTTTGCTACTGTCTTTCTAAATCCACTCCTTATTGGTTTCCATCTCTCCCTTTGCCTTCCTCTGCATTTCTTTAAGTGGTCTATTGACTACCCAAGGTGTATCCAGAAGTCACCATCTGCTCCCAAACCCTGGCCCTCCCTACTCTCCTCCTACTTTCAAATAAAAGTGCAAATTTGCAGGAGAAATTTTGCTGAGCCGGCAGCCCGAAGGAGCTGGTGATCTGATTATCCGATTAAAGCAATTTACTCTGTGAATGAATCTTAACCCTTCCAGAGATCATACGAATTTTGAAAGGCATTTGTCAAACCTAAATAATCTATGATTGACTACACTTTTTGGAGCATTGGAATATGCATAAGTGCATGGGTGGGGGGTTCTATTTTGAAAAGATATCTGCCACTTTCTGTTTTTTTGCAAACTACTAGGCAGTGTGTGTGCAGGCGTGTGCGTGTTAAATAGCAGAAAAAAGCAGCACAAAATGCACGCTTGATTAAGTAGAGACAGAGAATGTTTTGGGGGAGAGATACATGTTAACTGATAGAATCTCAATTTTTTTTTAAGCTCAAAAGCTCACAACTGTAAAGGATTTCCACATTTTAAATTGTTTCCCCCTTTAATACCTTTGCCTGCCCAACAGCATTGCTTTCCATTATTCTCTTGCAGCTTGGTAATGTCTTCCTGGAGTTCATCATCAATTCCTTTTGTATTTCCTTTTATATTTCTCTCCCAGCAAATCTTAGCACCAAATGCAAATTGAATCACAGCCTTCTAGAATCTTGGCATTGGAAAGAACCTAAGAAATCATGCAGTTACACTTATCATCCTAGTTTTAATAGGCATCTGTCATTTTTTCAGCCCATTGTCTAGTCGTCCATTTTCCTGATAAAGGATTAGTGTGAATTGCTTTTGAGAAACCACTTCACCATATCCTCATTGCAGGGGGTTTGCCTGAGTTTGACCTCATCCTCAGGTGAGGGGATAGGAGGCCCTGACTGACTTTGTAGGAAAACAACTACTGTAGGGGCATTTGGGTGGTTCAGTCAGTTAAGCGGCCAACTTCAGCTCACATCATGATCTCACAGTCCATGGGTTCAGAGTCCCACATGGGGCTCTGTGCTGACAGCTCAGAGCCTGGAGCCTGCTTCAGGGACTGTCTCCCTCTCTCTCTGCCCCTCCCCCACAGACACTCTGCCTCTCTCTCTCTCTCTCTCTTTCTCTCTCTCTCAAAAAACAATCAAACATTAGAAAACAACTATTCTGTACACCCCTACCCTGCCCACAGTACTTGGTTCAAGGAGGAGAACAGGGGCCAACTATTGCTAAGGAAAATTATGTCTAGACTTTTTACTCTATTGCTGTAGACTAAGCCAGCTACTGCTCAGCCAATAAATTCACCTTTTGATTAACATAATTCTGAGCTGGGTTTTCAATCATTAGCATCAGAGAGACAGACCTATGATGGGGAATGCATTTATTTTTACTGTAGCCTGCTGCAGTTTTCTAAATGTTAGGAAATTCTGAATATCTTCTCTGAGGCTTCTGCCCTTTTGTTCAAGTCTTTTCAAAAAAAAAAAAGTTTACAGAGATGATCAGGAGGTCTTTCATTCTGTCATCCTTCAATTATTTAAGCACAATTAGCCTGGCTGTCCTCCTCAGATCCCCAAGTTATCAATGTGGGCTAAACATTTTGAATTACAATTTTTTATATGACAAATTTAATCCACTAAATTATACATATTGTTATGACTCTTATTTAAACATGGTTCCTATAAAGGAATATCACCATAACTATGTGGGTTTATAGCTCTTTGCTACTCTCTCCCACCAACCCCCACTAAAACTTTATTGTTATTTATGTAACCTAATTATACTCTTTTTATTAGCTGCTATGTCACACGAGTGGTAACTTTTGTCCTCCAAATAACCCAGAAAAATTTTCACTTGAAATGGCTGTCACCTCAATCTTATCTTTTTATGATAACATTTCTATCATGCCATCAATACATATATCTCACAAAAAATTAGAAGACATAGATAAGCTTAAGAAGAAAATCTCATAGCTAAAATTATCAACCACAAAAACCAATGACATATTCCTGGATATGGATACCTCCATACATGGTTTTTTTTTTAAAACATATTTGCATGTCTATATACACTAACTTTATTTTATAACAATAAAGTACATAATAGTCTTCTGTAGTCTTTTTATCTACTTTATCATTAATGTAGTTGCATGTCAATAAGTAAATGTTTACCACACAATTTGCAATGACTGCTTAGTATTGCATTATGGTAATGCTACAATATGTTTGACTAATTGAAGACTTGTGTTTTTGTTGGTTTTACGTGTCTGTCATTAAATATTTTTCTGATTGTTTCCTTAGACTAAGTCTCTTGGGTAGAATATTCAGTTTAAGTATCATGAATACTTCACAGCATTGGCTATATATGTCTGCATTGCCCTCCAAAAAAATCAAACTAATTTATAATTCCATCAGAAACACCCTGTACATCACTAGGTATTATAAAACAAAACAAGCAAACAAAAACCCTAATATTGAGGACATACAGCTTTTGGCCCAGGAGTTAGGCTGTAAGGATTGTTTTAGGTCTTAATTCTTTTATTAGTCATGTTTTATGTTCACCCCCTGTCACATTATCATCTACAATTGGTAAGTTACTTCTATAACACAGTCAATAGCATTGATAAAAATCTTGACTATGACCAGGACTTTTTCAGGTTTGGTCCTTTGAGAGGTCATTCCAGATTGATGTTAGTTTTTAAGTTAATACATGTTGGATTTAACAAGCAATTGCATCTCTTTCACTATTACCCAACCCCTATCTTCAAGTGTCCACTAGATTTGGTGTCTTAAAAAAAAAAAAAATCAGGATATGTCTGTGTGTGTGAATTTCCCCACCACATCTCCACCCAGCTCTCCCTTGAGATTAGAATTAAGTCCAAAGTACCAATTCCCCACTGTAACATTTTCTACCTTAAGAAAGATGAAACTGTCAGCCAAGCAAGTCAGGTCAATAATTTATCAGAGTCTGCTTTTAGTAGATATTTCAGTATGAAAGCCCTCATCTAGACCATTTATAAAAGTGTCAAAACTGGCCCCAGGAATAATTCCTGTGAGTCTTAATTATTAGCCTTCCTCTACATATAGAAGTGCATATTTATTCCTATATCTTTGCCTCTTGTTTTCTTTTCCTTCTTCTTCTTCTTTCTTCTAATCCAATTCCCTATTACAAATTATTTATTCTAACTCCATAGTGATTCACTGTAATAGTTTTTATTATGTAAATATGGTAGTAACTTCCAATGTTCCAAAAATTATCTTAAACTTCTAAAGAATATGAGTGTATAAAAACATACATGCCAAAGTTAGGGACTGTTCAGGCATATTCAAACTGGCATGAGAAAGAGATAGAACTTAGGCAAATTACTTAACATGAAGTGCAACAGTCTTAGTTTGTTCCTTTATCTATCAAACAGATTAATACCTATCATGTGTATCTCAGAGGATCCAGTAATAACAAATGGAAAGGGTGGTGGGGGAGAGTGTATCATCATAAATCATCAGAAAATAAGGTATAATCATTAATGTATTTAATAACAGTAAATATATATATAAATAAAATAAAATATATCTTATTTAATCCTTAGTAAAGTTAGAGCTATTATCTCAGTTTTAATAGATACGGCAATGGACCTTGAGAGCTTGCCATCCTCTTGAGTAAAAGCCAGAACTGAATCCCTAGCCCCAGCACTTAAGATCCCAAACCAATAGCAATTTGACTTTACAGACTGCAAAATATGTGGTTGAAAGTAATTCACTACTTATCATAGTATATCAAAGTCTGTAAACCAAAAAATAAAAATGAATACAATTTACAGTGGTTCCAAATTGTATCTTTGGTTATCTCATTCCTACTCATTGGAATTTCATGCTCTTTCCTGAGTGATATAAAAAGTGGATGGAGGTGCAGCCAGTATGAAATTATTTATATTTAACATCCAGCCTTTCTGAAGGCCCAAAGGGAACAACGGATACTGACACCACTTTAATAATTGTGTTGACTATGAATTATTGCTGTGCCTGACTTCACTATAAATGCTGTGGTGTTTTGTCAAAATCTGGGTGCGCCCAAGGGAGTATATTGAGCACATGAATGTCATCTGTCATATGTGTCACAGCAGAAACAATGACTGGGAATGCTAGGCAACACCAGGCTACAATTCTGAATGAGGTATGGAGTAATTCATGTACTTTTCCTTAAAATATCGCCTCATTGATAACAATCCTGTGTGTGAAATTACCTATTCCTCCAAGGACAGGAAATTTCATTATTTTAACTTGAGCCCATGTAACTAGACTTTGTCACCAGAAACAGGATCCTATTGTAATCCCTCAGCTACCAATATCCCCTTTAAGATCCTTAAAACAAACAAACAAACAAAACATTTTACAAAATGGGTCCTTGATGGTAGAACAAGTACAGATGCCTGGAGGGACAGAGATGTCATAGTTATACTGAAGAAGAGCAAATACACTAGGGGACAGAAGACACTGGAGGCCTGGGGATAGAGAAGCAGATGTTAGCCCCAGTTTTCTGTTGACCTGCTGAGTTGAAAATACTTAAATAACTAAAATGTCACATCTAGTCTTGTGGGATCCCCTTTTAACAATGACTGTTAAGCCCAGCAAAGGAGTTCCTTGTAGGTATTTCTGAATGGGCAACTGTATGGCTAATGTGAATTTTCAACAATTGATGTGGCTTAATTTATCTACTAAAGGTTACTCTTACCAAACTCCTACATAACATAGAAGATATAATTGCAGGAAACTCACTTATTTCACATCATCAGAGAAGGTAGTGTTACATATAAATGAACTTTTCTGTACACTTAAGGCTTAAACCTTTTGATAGTCTAGTCTTCAGCAGTATGTAAATGTGGCTAACCTTCCTCAAAATGGGTCCCAACGATGATGATGAAATTTAAGCTCTTGTTGCTGCTCAGATAGTAAGCAATCTGACAGCAAGGAAAAAGTCAAGGACTGGAAAAAAAAAAAACCTGATAAGCACATCTAAACAGATCATCTCATGTAAGAGTAATAGGCTTTGAAGGGCAGTTTGAGGGGAAAATTCCCTGAACTTTGATACATGTGTAGCATGTACAACTTTGAGTGTGAAAAAAAAAGTCCTTGTAGGTACAGATAAGAAGGCTTTTCCATGTTGTCCCTCAGATATCACACAGTATCTCTGCTCATGAGAAATCCTGTTCAGCCTGTACTCAACTGGAGACTGATTCTTCCTGCCATGGGCAGAGTGGATAAATCCCACACCATCTCTCTCTCATGGGCCAAACAGAGGAGAGAGAGTCACAGGTATATCAGGAAGAAGCAATGCTGGAAAACATACTTAGGGCAACATTTGCAAACACACAGTCTCAGAGAATATTCTAAAACAACCAGAGAATATCTGTTTAATAAAAAATAAAGAGCAATCATGCCAGATCTCTAAACAGTAAAAGGCACAATGTAATCTTTTTTTCCTTTCTTTCTTTTTTTAAGGTTTATTCATTTTTCAGAGAGAGAGACAGAGACAGAGATAGAGCATGGCGAAGTTGGACTCTTAAACAAAACTGAGCCACCCAGGCATCCCTAACCCTTTTTCATCTATAGCTGGTAATGACTCCTTTTAAAAAGATCTGAACTCCAAATAATTGCTGAAGCCAAGGTTTAGATTTCTTTGCAATTAATAACAAGGATCCTGACTGCAGCTAGCTTTCATCCTGGGCACACTCTGGGAGACACGGGAAGAATTAACAAAACCAACGTGATGAAAAGACAAGAAACACTAGGATACGCTGCATTGTCGCTGTGTCAGAGTGAGTGAAAAGAAATCACAATATCAGAAACCCATTTCATATTATATATTGCTCATTGCATTCCATTATGCTTAAATTAATGGTGTAACACACTCTACTGAAACTGAATCCATAGGGTGCATTGCGTCTTATTAAATTCTACCTTGTAGTTACCAAGTATTATTATAACACTATTGTCAATGACTGAACCAGGAGGACCCTAAATGACACCTGCAGTTTGCATTCTGGTTTGCAAAGAGCATAGGAATGTGATCACAATTAGAATATACACAAGTTAACACAGCATGTTCACATTAATCTACTAAATAGCACAATTAATGGTTTTCCTTAGGGGGATTTTATTTTTGTTTCCTTCAGAAACAAGTGATGTTTTTGGATAAGAGCACTACTACTTACTTACATTTGAAAAATAGAAAAAGAAACCAAACAAAACAAGATGAAAAAAACAAACCTCTGCTCCAAGTACAAGGACTTGTATTGAAGTTTAATTTGCAGTTTAGAGTGGGCTGATACACAATAAACAATAGATAACATGCATGGTAATACTGATGCAAAGTGTCTAACATTACTATTTCCTCACTGACTTTCATTTCTTCCCTTATTTACATGTATCAATGATTACCTTACTTTTAAAGTTTCTTTATTTGTTTGTTTAGAGAGAGCACCAGCAGGGGAGGGGCAGAAACAGAGGGAGAGAGAGGATCCCAAGCAGGCTCTGTGCTGTCAGCATGGATCCCGGATATGGGGCTCGATCCCACAAACTGTGAGATTATGACATGAGCTGAACAAGCTGGCTTTCAATTTTAGAATGCCAATTACAGAGGAAGTATGTGATGGTGGTAACTGATTTAATTTTTAAAGTTTAAATACTCATCTTTTCATTTAAATAATAATTTTATCAACTCTGAATAAGGAATGTAGTTTTTAACACTCTACAAAGAATCCAGCACTTTTGAAGGCTGAGTGTATATTGAAACACTGAGAGTGATGAAACTCAACGTGTTACCACTCTTCATTATCCTTCATTAGACGTGTATAACAATTTATATCTCCCTTTCTCTCCCTTCCCCACAGCACATCACATTTAATCATCTTATCAGCAAAAGATATCTCTCATCTTATCTTTCCTAAACCTTTGTACAGCCAAAGGTCCTCTTCCCTAGGGAACAAGCAGGGTGGTGACACTCTGTGTCAAATGAAACTTTTTCTTTAAAGATCACTGGGGATGGGGGGAGGAGGAGGATGACTGATTAGGATAAGCTATTAATGAATAGTTCTGCGATATACAGAAATTGACAAAATGGGCAATAAAAAGTGATATTTTTCAGTGAAGATAGAGTATCACATGATATTAATACCAATATAATTATTTACCCTTAAAATAACAGACCTCCCCTACTTTTTCTCTGTTAATTCTCAACAGGGTCCTATAAATTTGTGTTGCTTTATTTTTTCCTTTATACCCATTTGATGGTGACAGAAGCTGAAAAGTTACAGTATAATTAAAATAAATTCACAATGTTGCCCACAGTCAAATAGGTACACATACACTTAAAACATACACACAAATTTATGGCTAAGTATTGTTGAGCCTTATAAGAAAAAATTAGAATGCATTTTAAAATATTAATTAACACACATCTCATAGGACAAAAAGTATTATTGGTCAAGAGCAAGGATGACATGCTTATGAAAATCATGCCTTTTGGGATCAATTGAATCACTTTCTATGAATGACAACACAGATTGTAGGGGAGTGAGGGACATGGTCTTGCTTGATAAAAATCAAGATCTTGATCTGCATGGAATTCCAAAAAGGGAACTAAAATTTTAAATTGTCTCCATGCTTTCAACAAAGTTTACAAGTTTTAAAGTTTTATAACTGAAAGTCGAGCCTCTTTATGAAAAAGTTTGCAGAGCGGGCGGCAAATTGTGAAAACTGCAAGCTTCATCAGAAAGAAAGTGTATGGATGTTAATTAAGCATTCATTAGAAAAGGAGCCTAAGTGAGCCATGGGAGAAGAAAGGAAGTAATATCTAGCTGTTGGTAATTTAGAAAGTCAGAATAACCTGTCTTGATTAGAAGTTAAGGGTCACAGTTTGGGGAGGAATACAGAAAAAAAAAAACAGCAAAGAGGTTTTTTTCTCTTGCTTTTCAGATCTTTCATTTTAAGACTTCAAGAGCAATTGTGCAATATGATTGAATGGATATTTTTTAAAGGTCAGACTATAGTGAGAAAGGAACCACAATGAAAGTTTAAGAGCTCCTCACAAGGACTGATTAAGAAGACTACTGTAAAAAAGCTAATTAAGGCAATTAACCCAGCATCAGGCAGAGCAGCTGGTGGGGATTTTCCAGACAAAACCTGAGCTACCTTAGATGTCCCACTGTCAATGACTTAGTCCAGGGGCTCCTGGCTTTTACAAAAAGATAAGAGTAGATTTTAATTTAGGCCTGGGAAGGAATCCAAGGGTTTGATTAAGTTAAGAGATAATTGATAATTGCTGAGGAGAAGTTAAAATTGTCTAAGTGTACTTAAAAGTAATAATGTGTACTGAGAGAGTCTCACACACTACAAGGGACAGGCCCATTCTGACTTGTTAATTCATCTCATTTTGACATTAAATCTAACATCTATTACTTTAAGGTAAAACATATCTTTGTTTTGCAAATTTTAAGTGGCTGGACCATTAGCATCACTTTTATTAATCCCACTGTCTAGTCATAGGTCATTGCTTACCCAACAGAGCAGGATCACAAACTTGATGGAGAAAATTAAAGTAGAGGTTCTAGTCTATGGCATTTACCTCTCAAATTTGCATTATCTGGTCATAAACAAGTTAGAAAACAACAGGTAAGAATGCTTGGCTGAACTTGAAAGAAAGAAGAGATGGAAATTACTTAAAGAAAATCACCTGATAGAGACCTACAAGTCATTATTAGGAGGGTCACACTGATGGGAAAATGAAGGCCTCAACAAAGACAGAAAGCAGGGCAAATGGCCCAAGCCCCAAAAGAGCCGAATGAAAATTATGAGTTTAGATGGTTTTGGCTGAGGGAACAGAAGTCTGTCAATTGAGCCTGTAATAAAGGAAGAAAAGAATCATCTAGACTTAGAGTCTAAGAGAAAAGGGGGTTCTGATGGATGTCCAATGTTGTGAATGAAAGAAGCCTAAGCTAATAATTTGATTCCAGTCAATACAGAATTGCTCCTATGTTTGCACAAAACTATTAATAAAATAGGAGTTTGCATTTTACTGAAAGTAATTAAAACTTACAAGTCAATATACTTTTATTTTTATTTCTTCAGTTATAATAGCTTCTATTTAATGGGTCCTTCCTAAGTGCTTTATTTGATAAGTACTTTGTAGGTACAATCTCACAAAAGCTTTTTTTTTTTTTTTTTTTTTTTTTGGATAGAGAGCACACAAGCCAAGCCAGAGAGAGAGAAAGATAATCTCAAGATGGCCCCATCCTCAGCATGGAGCCTGATGTGCAGCGAGATCCCATGACCTAAGCTGAAATCAATAGATCAACAGTAGGGTGCTCAACCAACTGAACCACTCAGGCACCTTTCACAAGACCATTTAAAAAATTTTTTTAAATGTTTATTTATTTTTGAGAGAGAGAAGACAGAGAACGAGTAGGGAAGGGACAGAGAGAGAGAAGGAGAAACAGAATCTGAAGCAGGCTCCAGGTTCCGAGCTGTTAGCAGAGAGCCCCACGTGGGGCTCAAAACGACAGACCACGAGGTCATGACCTGAGCCAAAGTCGGATGCTTAACCAACTGAGCCACCCAGGTGCCCCATAAGAGCATTTTAACCAACCTTTTGAGGTATGTACCATTTCATCTCTATTGTACACATGAGGAAATGGAGGCACATGAAGCCACATCACTTTCTCAGACTTACACAGTTAGTAACGTCGCTGCTACAAGTCTACCTGCATGAAAAACAAATTTTTTTCAGAAAGAAAAAAGTGGTTAAACACTGAATAGTGTGTAATCAACACTTATTTTTGTTGTTTGTTTTTAAGAACTGATCTTTAATGATCAGTTTGTCAGAGTCCAAGAACTATTCTTTTGGGATTCCAATTAAAATTGCATTGAATTTAAATTTTAATTCAGAGAGATTTCCACAACTCAAGATATTTGGATTTCCTAACCATACATGTTCATTGACCACTGTAAATTTTCTATGTCCTTCCTTAATGTTTGTTTTTTTATAAAAGTTGTTCTTATTTTTAATATTTTTATAGTAGCTTTGCAGTTTTTGTTTCTATTGTGAATTGTATCATGTAAACTGATTATATTTTGAATCGGTTATGGTTGATAGAAAGAGTCATTGCAGATTTTTGCCCGTAGATCTTGCCGAACTAGAAACATCTGATAATCTCTGTCCACTCTCTCTCTTAGGCAAGTTAGAAAGTCACCATTTATTCATTATCAAATATTCCTTGAAGAAAGAAAATCTATTCAACATGATTATGCTATGCAGAGTAGTCAATGAAAAGTGGTGAATGAAGGCCCAGTCTTCACCCATTCCTACCAACTAATTCATTCATAGTGCTTCAGTGGAGAGTGGCAAGGCATCTCAGGTTCATCAAGAGTAAAACACACACTACACTAACAGGTACCTCTAACATCCTCACAGCTCTTTTTCCTGGAATACTACCCACTCCATTTTGATTTAAATATATATGAAGAAAAGCATACAAATCAGGAGTGCACAGCTTGAATTTTAAGGAGGTGTCAAATTCCATGTCACCAACATCCAGATAAATAAACAGAACATTCAGAAGTCCCTGTATATTCTTCAGTTTAATGGTCTACCTAGTGTCCCAAGTCAGAATACCTGGGAATTCCGCTTAGCTCTGCCCTTTTCATATCTGCATACAGTTAACACTAACTCATGGTGATGGCACCTCTGGATCCCTCACATCATCACCTCTTCCCACACTTGACTGTCACAGCCTTCTTCTGGACTCCTCTCTCTCCTTTTCGAGGAAACTGTGAGTCATTTACTGGGCCTTCCCAGTCTCCAGTCTTACTCTTCTCAAATCCACCCAGGGGTATGATTACTTCTGGGTCATCTTCTACAAGAAGGCTTCCTTGAGACCTCAGGTTGAACTCTACTGTCTCCAAAATGCACTAACCCTAGTGCTCAATTTGTATATTGTTTGGGAATTTTTGTTCATAAGTCTGTTTCCCCAAATGTACCTTATAGTTGTACCCACAAAGTTCAGAATAACTGACATCTACAAGATGGCCATTATATGTCTAGTCAACTAAAGGCAAAGGGCTATAACTGCCCATCCTCTTTTTAAAAGGCAATTCTCAAACCATTGCTGGTTTTTGTTGTTTTTTTTGTTTTGTTTTGTTTTTTTTTTTTTTTTTTTTTTTTGTCCCAGATCAATTAAATACTGTGCTTTGGGATTATTTTTCCCTTATAGGTCACTCTTTGATCTATCTTTCAATTTGATTTTATCTGAGAAATACGACTGGGTGACAGGGGAGCTCTAAGGTTTTACATTCTGATTTATGGCTCCAAACAATGTATGGGAATTGATCCTCAATTGGATGAAACCAGATACTTTAGTGTAGGTATGGGAGAACACAGTTTCTTCTCACTGAGAAGAAGCACATAGACATCCCTGTAATTAAAATTTTAAGAATGAATGTAAAAGAGTCTAGGTTTGCAGAGATAATTTTAGTAGTACTTTATCCAGAGTCACTATAATCCTTATTAAATTAAGAACCATAGAAGAGGTCACATCTGATACAGGAGACTTTTCTGTAGTTCACAACAATTCTGATACACAGGGCTCACTACTTCTGTTTATTACTGTTGCACAGTTTTGCATCATTCTGGGGGCTTTGTTTCTCTTCTAATATCTGTGATGAGGGAAGGACTGAAACAGTTCAGAAATGAAAGATTAGTTTCCTAAATCATAAAGATGAGCTTTGTAATCATTTTCCTTTAAGCAAGGAATTAAAGGATAATAAAAGCCCTAATTAAGGACCTCATTAGTTTAACTAGATTTTCATATGCAAAACACTGTTAGGAAGAACTGCTGTTGAATGGCAACACCTCCTGTCCGAGACAAACCCAAAGGGAAGCATTCCTGCCTGACTTCTCTTTTGTTTGGATCTTTCTGTGCTCTCAGGTTGTTCCCTTTTTCCATGACTTCTAATTCTCTTCACCTTCTCCATGATTCCTCCTCCTTCTTTCTTTTGGTTGCCCAATCTTTCAGCTTCTTTCTTATTTTAAAAGTTTCCATAATTCATACATTCATCTATTAATTCAACTTACCATTTCTGAGCCTTCAATATGAGTGGGACAGACAGCTAGGAGTTGGGAGGCATGGCTTTACAGAACATGTTCTTTTCTGTCTTCTTGTCCTCTGGACCATTCACTTACCTTTAGCCTGCAGTGTACTTAACTTTTTTTGGTCCTCTTTCTCTAAGGGTAAAATGGATCTTCCAGAGTGCTTTTGAAACCTCCCACATTCTTTCAGTTTTCTTCTTCTCTTATGCAATCACCCTGACATTGCATTCACTACTTTTGACTTAACCCAAGTCTGCAGTTGATATGAATGATTCCTTCTGCCAGTCTGGAAAAGTGGCAATAATACATATTCTCCCTCTAATAGCATGGTTCTATTTTTGGAGTTAATATTTAATCTAACACAGTATAGGAACTATTAGGTGAGGGACTAACCATTCTCAAATTACTTCAGTATAATCCTTTGGTTTTAACTTCAAATTCAAAATCTCAAACGGGGGGTTGGGTGTCTCAAGTTCTGAGATTGTACTCTAGGATTATTGAGTAAGAATCTCCTGTAGGTGGAGTCTGGGGGTTACAGTACTTAAAATATACCTTGGGAAACTCAAAAACTAAATCTGAGAACCACTGGGACAAGCTGTGAAGCCAAATCTTGGTTAAAACCTGAGCCCCACATTGATTCCTGCCATGAGCTTTGGTCTCCTCATTTGTAAAATAGTATTAAATAAGATCTAGTTTCTGGAGTTATTAGAATTAAATGAAACATACACTTTTTAAAAAGTACCTAGTTAATAAACAGCTCAACAATTAAAATATTTTCTATGTGTATTAATAATGAGATTTCTTCTATTTTCATATCTTTAAATTCAATAACAACTTGTTCTTACTTATACTTTGCTGGCTTTGTGAATACAACCAATACCACACAGGCCTAGGGCACCAAAAGCCAAATAGAAAGTTTCTTTAAAAATAAAGTGAAACTGGGGGAGGCTGGGTGGCTCAGTCAGTTAGGCACCTGACTTCGGCTCAGGTCATGGTCTCGTGGTTCATGGGATCGAGCCCCACATAAGGCTCTGTGCTGACAGCTCAGTACCAGAAGCATGCTTCAGATTCTATGTCTTCCTCTCTCTTTGCTCCACCCCAGCACCTTCCTTCTTTCTCTTTCTCTCTCTCTCAAAAATAAATAAGCATTAAAAAATAATAAAAAACTAAAGAAAACTGACTAGTAAAATTATTTGATTAAATAAAGTAGAAAAACTAAACTACATAAAGAGTAAAGGAGATGAATTTTTGTTTGGCTTGGCAGTTCATTCTTAATTCTGTTAATAACAGCTGGGTGCCTACAATGCATTAGGCTCTGTAAAAAGAGCAGAAGTCAAGAATACCTGGGGCCTCAGGGGGTATATTATTGATCTAGGAAAGGCCTCACTGAAGATGTGAGCCTAACAGAGGAAGATAGAGTGGTAACTAGTTGGAAACTAGTTCTAGAAGCCCTGGTTGGCAGGCAAGATGAGAGAGTGCTGGGAGTGAGAAAAGGAAAGAATAAAGAAGTCAAAAAGCAGGCAGATTTCATTCTGCAGTGCAAGGGCAGACAGAGGTACAGCATCTGGGAAGGCAGAAAGTGGTAGATTCAATAAGGGTCAAGACTAAATGCAGTAGTGGAAGTACGATCTATTCTAGTAATATTTCATTGAGGAAGGAAGGAAGGAAGGAAGGAAGGAAGGAAGGAAAAAAGCCTTAGCCACCTGCACTGCATGAGGTAGGTGATGGAGTACATGCTTACTGAATGAACAATGAGAAGGAAAGAAAGAAGGCAATTAAGTAATAAACACTTATTAGTGCAAAAGATCATTCTGGCATTGAATAAATACTCAGAACCTAGTAGGTCTAGTAGGTGTAATACGCAGTGCTATATTGTGTGTGTGTCTGTGTATGTACATTCAATGTTCAACAAGGCTTGGCTACAAAGATAAATAAGAGTTCAATCCCTGACCTCAAGTGTGTAGAATATCAAGAATAATAATAGTTCAGATGCGTAGCATTTGAAAACCCAGTATTATTAAATATAAAACAAGTCATGGTGATTCAATATTTATCACCATATTAAACTAAAGAACAACAGAATGTATTGGCGTTCCAAAGCATCCATTTAAGACTTTTATGTCTTGAAATAACTCCAATCAATATTAGATTTTATTTCACTTTAATCTATTTGGATATTTGCTAATATAAGATAGCTAGTGTAAAATGATTATCTCAGAAAAAAAATGTCATTTGCTGGCTTGAAGGTCAATGTATCATCTATGCACGGCCTGAAATAGCAGCTTCTGCTTCTGCTCTTTAGCCAGCCTCTTGGTGAGAATTGGTTTTCCTAAGGTTTTCGAGGTCTTATTATATGCCAACAGAGTGTGCTGAGTTATGATTTTCTTTCAAGTCTCTTAGGGATTATTTTTTTTAACAAAACATGGCCAAAGAAAACTTAGCCATAAAATTCATGTTGTCTAAAATTGAATAAACACTCTATCATTAGAGAATAATATTTATAAATACTCTTAAAATAATACATAACACGTATTGTCAACTTCCTATAGAGCAGGAACTGTGCTAAGCACTTTCCATGTATTAAATGCATTTATTTCTACTAACAATCTCATGAAGTACATATTGTTGTCTCCTTTTTACAGAGGAGGAAACTGAGGCACAGGGTAGTTAAGTAAATGATCAGATTGTACAACTCTATTGTTTCTTTTTATCTAATTTAAACCCTTAAAAAATAAGTGCTTGGTTGAAAATGTTATCTAAAGAAATAAGGGGAATGATAATTTTCATTGCCTGGACACTTTCTAAAACTGACAATGAGATGAAAACAGATGAAGACGATAAAAAGCAGAATGTAATTCTTGCTAAAACTCTAAGACCAATGAATTAATATATACACTGTGTTATTTTAGAAAATCAGAAATAGATCTCATTTTTAACCCCAATTATTCAGTGAAGCTAGGTAGTATCATCTCTCTTGTGAGATATTTCTCTCTAGCAAAAGCAGAGAGAATACCTGCATTTAACATTTTAATTTTCTCAGAGCCAGTATGCCAAAGAGGGACAGGACAACCAGCAGAGAGCTGCCCAACAAAAGTGGTGGTGGTGACAGCAGCAGATGGAAAGTAAACCATTGGCGTATTGGAAATAATCAGACATCATCCTACAGCTGGGAAATCAGCAAGAAATGAAGATCAGGCTTTCTCCTCATTAAATCTGTAATTAAGGTCTCATTCTGCTTCACTGAAATCCTGCTGTGTTGGTGGGTGATACCCTCTCTGTACTGGGGTGAGGGAACCCCTACAAATGTCAGAGTGATAAGTTAATCAAAGGGTTGTACGAAGATAAAGCAAGGTTGATCAGAGATTTAGGAAAAGCCATTGACAATAATGCCAAAATTCTGATCAATTTCTACCTGCCAATCTCAGCCTGATATGGGACTTGAAGGATCTGAAAAGTACTGAGGACTCTACTCTGTTTACTAATATGAGTTTCAATAGTAGGAATAAAAATTAGAAACTGTTCTGCAAGCTTAATAAATGTAATCCTCTGGCATATATAAAAATAATAAAATATTTCATTTGCATTACAACCTTTACTGAGACCATAAAAAATGCCACAAAGTCAGATCCATGGTATATTTAGCCAAGTAATTAAATATGAAAGAGACAATGAAGAATGATTTGTAGGAAAGAAATATTACCTTGTCACATCAACATTTGAATATCAACATTTGAATATAAGGCATGTATCCAAATATTGTCAGACTTATATCATAGTCCAGTACTGACTTATTAATGACAAGTTTATATAAAACATGTTTAATTGTACTATCATACCAGTCTATCCAAACTCTTAAGGTAATATTTTCTGCAACTTTATTAATTTTGGCATAGCTCCTTCTATTTATAGACCTATAAATTTCCTCTTTCGGACTTCAGAAACTTGCCCAACTCTCATTTTCCTGAAATTGAATGCACCAAAACTGACCTTTCACAACTTGGTAAGCTAGAGTTATAGCCTTCTAAGTTTTTCTCATTTGGATATTACTTGAAATACCTGTTGAATAAAAGGCAAGTGGCTTTTGAAATAACTTTCAATACTGTCTTAAAAAACTCACAATATATCATTCTTATCTTCATGAGAGAAAGGCAGCATGTCATTGATTATATGTAAATGAAGTATGAAATCCAAATGACTATAGCAGTTATAACACTGCAGACATTTTACCTTGAGAGAAAAAAGCAGGGTCTACAGTCTTGTTTTCTTTTTATGGCTTAGACACAGGCTTAAAATTCTCTCATCCAACTAGTTCCTAAATTGTCACCAAAAGATTCTCACGGAAATGTGGTCCCCTCATTTTGCCATTGTGTAAAAAGACCCAAGAAGGAGAAAGTCTAGATTTGGACCATAAACATGTCACTCACTAGTTATGTAACTATGTTCAGTAACTATGCTCAAGTGATAAACCTTCCCAGACCATTTTCTTACACCTCAAAAGGAGATAAAATACCCCTCTAACATAACATATATGAAAGCGCTTTGTAAATGGTTAAGGACTATGCAGATCCTAACTGGCTGATGATGTGGTTTGGGGGGCCTAAAAACCCATAATACTTTCCCTAATGATTTCCATTTTCTTTGGAGAGCCAACACAGTTGCTTTCCTAGACATCAGACCCCAATTACCACCAAGTTTATATAAAACATGTTTTTTATAAGGTTTTCCCAGAAACAAAGAATAACTCCATAATATTTTAAGGAAATATTTTTTTTAAGGAGGCTAATAACCTTTAGAAAAATAATTATTCCACTTGGTATAATCTGTCAGATGTAGTATATCCAGATTTCACACATGTTCCAGAGAAAGGCCTCTCAAAACTTAATATTCTTACTAGTCACCTGAGAAGACTATCCTTAAACACAGAATCTGATACAGAAAGTCTAGGATGGGGCCTAAGATTCTGCATTACTAACAGGATCTCAGGTGATGTTAACGCTGCTGGTCTCCAGGCCACACTTTGAGTGGCAAGGCTCTAGACCTTCTAGAGGTACACTCTTCAATATGGTAGCCAATAGTGACATGTAGCTATTTACATTTAATTAAAATTAAATTATACTAATTCATTTCTTCCGTAGCACTAGGCACATTTCAAGCGTTCACTAGCGCATATGGCTAGTGGCCAGCACTCTGGACAGCACTAAAACAGAACATGTGGATCACTGCAGAAAGTTCTATTGGAAACCTCGGCTCTATAGCACAGCAATAATATTGGCGGGGGGCGGGAAGGGTGCCTTGACCTCACCAGTTTCTTCACTGCCTCTCCAGTTGTATACTCATGCATATACTTGGCATCAATGGTTTAACTAACTGCATATTTTACATACATAAGGTTATAAGGATATAAATGACCTCATCATAGATACATACTTGGTGATAGGAACCACGGTGATAGGAGAAAGATGGATTTTCTGTGAGTCTGAGCTTTTAGATAAAGAGGAGAGAGACTGAATGCCAATTCCCTGCCAGAAGGAATGAGAAGAGGGTCCAATGATAGCCAATGAGAGAATGAGTAAGAGCCAGCCTTGCCCCTCTCCAGGGAAGAGTGAAGTGATATTAATCAGCACACTATTGTATCCAAAGAGGGTTCTCTCAGGAGAAGAGCAGTGCATCTGTCCCACTCACACATCAAAGAGGTCCAGCAGCTGAAAATGCTTGTGTCAAATCTCCACTCAGACTCTTTTTCTCCTTGCTTTCCTTTCCTGGTTCATTTGCTATTCTGTGGGCTGTTTAGCAATAAGCCCTTCATCTGATTAACATTTCAAACCCATTGTTGGTCTGTGCTGGCTTAAATGAACTAATCATCATTAGTACTTCAAAACCTGTCTGGCTATGCCTGCAAGGGAAAAAAAGAAGAGAAGAAAAGGAAAAGGAAACAAGCCTGACTCATTAAATAAGTCACCTATAAGTAGTTGGTCAAGACTGGAACAAAAGCAGAATCCCGAATATTTTAATCATTCATCAAGTCATGGACATAGATAACTGAAGAGGAAATGAGACCTTGAATATTTATATCCATAGGTAAACGGATAGGTATATGTACAGGTATAGATACAGATATAGATATATTTCCACCAGGCAATGATGGAATAGAGAGATCATCGTCAGAAAGATGAAGAAAGGAAACCTGAAATCCTATTTATTCCCTTTCTTCTGATCAACTTTCCCTGTGGGAAATATTAGTTTATGACTGATTTCAAAGCAAAACTTGTCACAGAACTAGTTTTCTATTATTTTTGCTTTATCTATTTCAATTGAATTGTATTTCCCAAAGTAACTGAGGTGAGTCATCTTTTTCTTTTACAGTTGCATTGATAGTGCATTACTTTTAATGTATGTTTTATATCATATCATAGAATGTAGTTGAACCTATGGCCTTACTGGCCCAGATAACCCATTAGCCTTGGCTTACACTGGGTTTACCAGAGGAGCCTTTTGCTAGATCAGACTTTCCAAGTAAATATATTCATTGTTTACTCTGGTTTATACTAAAGTTTTCAACATACTTATAATTCTGAGGCTTAAAAAAAACACAACATATCCAGACCATTTCCTGTGCTTATCTGCAAGACACAGAGAAGCCTTAAAGCATGTTCTCCATTTAAATGGTGAATTTCAAGCTGAAGCAAGAACATTTTTCTTTCATTTCTCGTGAAGACAACATTTCCCACAGATTATCCAACTCCTGTGAACTAGAAGTATGGTTCCTAAAGTGTGAGAAGTGTAAGAGAGATGACCAGAGAGGGTAAAAATTCACAGCCTTTCATGTCATTGAATCATACAGTATATACCATATTCTGTTCTCAATTCTCTTTCAATTATTTGATCAAGTCAAGGAGAAAGTCTCACTTGGTATCTTATGCGTTTAACACCATTTCCACTTGCCTTAACAAATAAATCAGCACTTAAACTCAGAGTCTTCTGAGGGGAATTGTACCTAGCTAAAAACCGTTATGTTTTGTTTTTATTGAATTTAGTATTTTTAACATTCTCCTTTTACCTATGGCACATTATGCTGTTTTTTTCCATTTGTGGTAGTAATAAAATGTTTACTAAAAACACATTAAAAGGTAATATCTAAAGAAAATATTAGCCTTGTAACAAAGCAAGTGAATACAGCAGAAATCATGAAATATTAGTACGAATCTGAAGCACTTTTTTGGGGAAGATGAAAGAGAAAATGTCTCATTCTTTTGTAGAATGACTAGTTAGGGCTGAAAAAGGTCCTGGGAGCACACGGCTAGCTGAGTGGCAGAAGCCACAAGTATAAAAGCAGCAAGATGTGCTAAGATGTGCTAAGAAGAAAGAAAGAAATTCACCCATTTTCAATTGGTGGATTTCAATAGGGCAAGTTGCTTAGAGTTTGTTACAAGGTTTTCTCAAGGGTGAGATTTTAAGTCTCTCATTGGTTTCTTTAGAAAAGGAGAAAAAATGCAAGGTTTATTAACTGTGTTTCAAACTCAGTGTCACTGTGCCAGTTTTTGACAAATGGGACCAAATTCATTCTAAAAGGAAAATTTCTAGAGCCCTTATCATTAATTACCCTAAGAAGAACTCAAAATACTAGTTCTCATCTACGGATAATTTAAGATGAAACCCCTCATTTGTGTTGAATCAATAATCATTTATTAAGTACCTACTATTAATGAATCAGTTGGTGTTGGCCATGTCAAGGAAACAAAGTGGTGTCCTGATACTCAAAGTGTGGTCCGTGGTATCACCCAGGTAGGCCTTTAGCAGCCCTAGTATCACCGGGGAGCTCTGCAGAAATGTATATTCTCAGGTCCTACCCTAAACCTACCCAGTGAGAATCTGCACTATTAAAGTGATTCATTTGCACATTAAAGTTTGGGCAGCTCTGTTTTAAGATACAGAGACAGTCTTCAAATAGCTTAACTTCCCAGTTTGGAAATAATACTGACACTAAAATCATTAAGGGCAACAAGCGATAGTATAAATGGCATAATGTGATTTTATACAAGGTAATGATCTCCAAAAAATCATGGAAGAAGTAACATGATAGAACTTTGTCTAAAAATCTATCTAGAATTAGGGGTGCTTGGGTGGCTCGGCTGGTTAAGTGTCTGACTCTTGATTTCGGCTCAGGTCATGATCTCATGGTTCATAGGATCAAGCCCTGTGTCAGGCTCAGTGCTGACAGTGAGGAATCTGCTTGGGATTCTCTCTCTCTGCCCCTCCCCTGCTTGTTCATGCTCTCTCTCTCTCTCTCTCTCTCAAAATAAACATACATTTAAATAAATAAATAAATAAAAATAAAAACCTTTCCAGAATTAGAGGACAAAAGCATGACCCCACCTTGTAGTATAGCAATGATTTTTAGGCAGAGAGGACAGAACTCTATGCATGTCATCTTAAACATACAGATAAAAAAACCTATGTGACTAGAGTGAGGGGTCCATGTTGGTAAGGTTGAAAAGCAGACTCAATGGAAAGTATGGGGAATTTTTGATAATCAAGCAAAGGAGTTTACTTTTTATACAAGAGGAAATATATTCCATCTCTGAAAATATGCAGACTAGGAGGTCACAAAGAAGAACCAGTATCCTGCACACAATAAACGCTCAGCGTTTGCGAAGTTGAGTTGGTTACTCTAGTCCCCTGGTGGGTAGGATGAATTGCAGGGGGGAAAGTCAGGATGGTAGAGTCTATAAATATCCTTGGTGTGGGATCAAATGCTTTGAATAAGGTCTGTTTAGCAAAAGATAGGCAAAGGCCCTGAAAACAATAATTACATGTAAGAGACTAATATAGTCAAACTACTGTATCACAATGATTATGCCGATTTGAATTTGCCTCAATTAAGGAGCTCTTTCATTGAAATAAAGTTTCTAAAAATGTTACTTAATGGCACTACTACACTTCTGTTCAATTCATTCAGCTGAAACCCATGTGCTTGCTATGTCTCCTTTTATTCTCATGTTCTGTTGTAACCCAAATGACAAAACAGTGTAAACTATGGCATTTTAATCAAGGAGGCACCTTTTCTTCAAGCGAGGCAATACCCTGTGCTGGCAAAATCTTGAGCTGTGGAGCCATGCTTGGGTTTGAAACCTACCTATGGCATTTTCTGGCCAGACGCTGGTTCTGTTTGATACTGGTCCATGCTTCACTTCTTGATTTTCAGTTTCTATATCTGTAGATGGAATGAGATACTATCCAGTTCATCAGACTGTTGGCACAAGGCCTAGCATAGAACTGATCCTGAAAATAGGTGCTTCTTTTACCATTCTTATCATCATCATACTCCTCTCACCTCCTCCTGCTCCTCCTCCACCATCACCATCATCATGGACTTGATGAAAGGACCACACCAGAGGCATATTACTATATCCTTTTCAGTTTAAGAATATGGCTCTGCTTTTACACCAAACCAAGTTTCTATAGAGTGATTCTGTAGTTAAACCAGAAGCTTTCAAACAAAGGAAGAAAAAGAGAAAGAAAAAAAGGAAGCATTATATTTCAGCTGTGCAGTTGTGTTCTGCAAACATTCAAGTGTACTCAGGGACCAGTGATGTGCTGATGTGGGAAGTCAGATGTGGGCAAGGCTATTAACACCTGGAATTCCTTTCTTCAACATTTCTTTTTTTTTTTTTTTAAAGTTTATTCATTTTTGAGAGACAGAGAGAGAGACACAGCGTGAGTGGGGGAGGGGCAGAGAGAGAGGAAAACACAGAATCAAAAGCAGGCTGTAGACTCTGAGCTGTCAGCACAGAGCCTGATGCAGGACTCAAACCCACGGACTGTGAGATCATGAGCTGAGCTGAAGTTGGATGCTTAGCCGACTGAGCCACCCAGGATCCCCTCCTCTACATTTGTTATTCTCAGGCTAGATCCTGCAATGTGAGTTGCACCCACTTTTATCCATCATATATTCTGGCTCTTCTCGACCTTCCTCCTCTCTGCTCCTTCCTCCCTAAACCTAATTGTTGTTTAAGCTATAAGCAAACAAGCCCTCCCCAGCACTCCTCCTTCCTCCTCTAGCACCAACCCACTGCCCACAAAAATATTCTTTCTCCAGAAGAGAGAAGAAAATTTAAGAGCCCCAGTGCCTTAGTCACATTTGCATAAACTTTCCATAAACTCCAAGAAGACTAGAGCTTTCTGTTACCAACTCTCTAGAGCTTCCCAGGAGGAGCTAAAAGAAGCTTATGACTCATAGTGGTAACTGCCTCTGGATCAAGTCTCTGATCTTTCTCTAGCACTCCTGGTAGCTAAAAGCACACATGATTATCCTCTTTTGTAAACAAAGAGGAAGCTCCCAATTCATTCATAGTTGAATAGGTTTTTATTTGGAAGCCATCTGGTGGGGTCAGGAGCATAGTTGGTGGGAAGGACTTGAGCTGGCATTGTTGGCATATACAGGATTTAATCTATGGCACAGATTATTGTAATGACTTTTAAACTTTCAGCCATTTTCTAGGAATGGAGCTCCAGATTTGATGAACCATTTCAGAGCCCAGAGGAATCTCTTCAATGCTCATGAACCACCTACATACTGTAAAGAATCACAGAGTGCTACACGACAATAGCTTGAACATCTAGTCCAAAGTGCTTATTTTCCAGTGGGCAAAAACACTCTTGATAGGACTTAACCAAGATAAGTCAGGGCCAAACCCACATTGCACTGTATCAGAGGTTCTCAAACTATGTTGCATGAAAAAAACATGGAGGGCGTCCTTTTTTTAAAATTAATTAATTAATTTTAATTGAAGTAATAGACATGGGTGAAATAGGTGAAGGCGCATGAAATAGGTGCATTAAAACACATGTTTCTGGGTCCTATACCCATGCTTCCAGACTATGGACCACATTTTGAAAACCACTTGTCTTCATCATACTGCCTCTCAGTCATGCAGTAACATTATGAAATGCTCAACAGAGTTTTAAAAATAATCATATTAAATACTGCAGTTTCCATGTCTTAGAGGAGAAAATTTTTTGAAATACTGAATTATCTTCTAAATTTTATCATAATCGCCCATTTCTCCAACCCACTCACTCATCCTGATCTTCATACCATCCCATCTTATATGTACTTACCAGTGTGTTCTAGCTCCTTGTTGGTTTGTCAGGATAATACTCAGTGGTATGTAAAATTAAACTAAATGTTATCATTGCTTTCTTTAAAGGAGGAAGCTTTTTAATATAAAAGGCAACACTGTTTGCTTGAAAATATCATACTGTGAACTTTCCTATATTTTCCTTAGGGTGAACAAAAGGAAAATGTTGATTAAACAAAGTGGCTTTTAGGAAGTAAAAAGACTGTGGTGGGAGATTAAAAAAAAAAGCAAAGAAAAAGGAAGGAAGAAAATTAGTATTTTTGAGTACCCATCATGTGTCCAGTGCCAGAGAGGTATTTCCATATAGTTGCACTTGAACATTCAATCTGCAATGTTCCTGGTGAGGTAGCTTGCATTTTTTATACTGTGGGTCCTGTGCTCCCATAATAAACATGGTCTCGTCTTATCAACTGCATCTATGCAACACATATGACCTGTACAACTTGCTCATACTCTTTACAAAAACCCTTTAAGTCACAGAGATAACATTTTCACAAAGTGAGTCGTCAATGAGAGACAATTTACTCTAAGTCGCATTGCCATTGCGTGCTAAAATAGGAACTATGGAACTATAACCTAGCTTGTCTGATTCGAAGTCTACTGCTCTTTTCAAAGATTCAAGGGTCCACAGAATGCTGTGCTGTTTTCCTTTTATAGTGGACACTACACATGAGGCTCTACATACATAGAAGCAAAGACTGAAGAACACAGAGAAATCAAACAGCAGGTCTGGGATGCATACATCTCAAATACATCTCTCCTTCTTTCGCTCGCTCATCATAGTCCCTCAGGCTTCAGTGTGCCCCTAAGATTTTACTTGCTGGAACAGGGTCAGAAGAGGTACAGAACATGAGCTCAAGAGAAGAGGGGACACATTCTAGGTGTCCACCTGCTTGCCTTGCACACTCCCCAAGAATGGCTCATGGGCACTGCCACAGTCTCTGGAGAGTATTTTTGGTGTCTCAGATGGCATTTCCCTGAATATCATGAATAGTCATTTCATTCTGTGAGCTGGTCAGCACAAAGGAAAGCAAAGAAAAAGAAATAGCTGCTATGAAATGGTGGGCTGCCAGAAATCTGAGAAAGCACACGACAACATAATATCTGAAGTCTAAAGGGAAAGTTCTAAGCCAAGATTTCTGTATCTCACTTGACTACCCAGCCAATCAGCATCAGGGCCTCCACTCTCAGACACGTGACCTTTTTACTGGGACACGCGGCAGTAATCCTGCAGATGTTCCAGGTGTGGGCTGAAAGAAGTTGCTTGCATTTCTCTTCTGGTGCTGAAGGCCAGCTTTTACTCTCTATACCCCGCCCTCATATCTGTACCTGTATCACATGCAATATTAATAAGAGTATCCTTCTCTGAGGAGCTCTGTGCCGCTTGTTCCTCCTACTTCTGAAAGGAAAACTAATGCAGGAAGAAAGGAATCAATAGCAGAAATAGCACGTAGGCGCACAAAAGCAGAAATCTGCTCAGCTGCTTGATATTAGCGCTCTGTGGCAAAGCAGTGTGCGACATTGGAGTGGCATTTCCTCCTGTTCCTTATGGAGTTCAGTGCAACTTAGCTGTTGGCTACTGAAGTGAATTCTGAATTGAATTAATTTACTTTCGACACAGCTAGCATGGCACAGTGTGAGATGAAGCAGATGCTGATTTAAATGTAACATTACAAGTCCCTGGGCCTAATATCTTCATAATAAGGAATGTTGCTGCGGACATAAAGGAAATTGTATTTGAATGTGCTCAGAACTTATGCAGGTCAGAACTAAAGCTTCAGAGTATATTAAGTTAAATGACAGATTGAAGAGAAACAGAGTTAGGGCTGTACAAATATTAACCAAGTTTTTACCACATCTGCAAGTTCAAAGTATTAGATCTGAACAGACTAGCAGGAGGGGTGCTGAGTGATTCTAGCTCATGCTTACAACTAGCAGAAGTGACCATAAACCACAGGAAATAGGGATGACAGCTGAGAGCCAAGAGGCCTGGCACTGAAAACTGACAGACTGGCCAGATGGCAAACATCATTCAAGTACCTGCCGTATTTTGACTAGGATTATCTCTTAATACCCTCGATAACTCTTTAAATTCTACAACAGAGACAAATCTTTATATTATACCTACATTTGCCATTTTTTCCCATTAATAACATAATAAATCACTTAGCAGTGATAGAAGCATTTTATTTATTGTCAGTAGACATTTTACAGTCTATGGTCAAAGTACTGTAATAATACTTAAAATTGTCTTCCCGACGAGAATTCTAGCATATTCACTTGTAAACTCTTGCTATTTGTAACCTAAAGACAATCATCTTTTTACAAATTGCTACCACTCTTCTCTTTAGGTCACAACTAGAGATTATATTTTTTTTCTTATTTTTTTTCCTCATGGTCCTTTATAAACTAAATTTTCACTATAGTTCACTGTGTCAATTTAATTCAGTCTATAAATTCAACACAAAATTAGTGAATAGCTACCTTATGTAGGGAATGAGAATGTAAAGAAGAAATAGATACAGTCTTGGTCTTTAAGCAACTTGAACTCATTTCAAGATCAAAATTTGTATCGTCCCACGCTAGCAATTAAATTTTATCATTATTTTGCAGAAACACTCTCCCTCAAGATGGATTGGTCTCCCCACTCCACTCAAAAAAGACTACGCTAATAGTTTAGCTCTCATTTTTCCCTCTTCCTTGAAAAGCTGCTTCTACCTGTATGTATCAGATAGGCTAGACTAGTTTCTATTAACAAATAGTAACAAATGAGCCCCAGACCTCAATGTCCTACAACAACAAATGTAGATTTCTTCTCTTGCTAGGAGTCCATTACTGATTCGCTATGGCCTTATTCCAAAGAAAAAAAACCTCTCCCTGGAACAATGCCATTTGTGTAGCAAAAAGAAAATCCATGGTAACAACCATGCACTGATCCTTAAAGTTGCCTCTGGAAAATGGCACACATTTCATTAGCCAGAGCAAGTCACATGGCCAACCCCCACAGTAATAGCAGAGCAAGTACAATCTTCTTCCAGGAACTGGACAGGCAGTGAATATTTACAAACCACAAGCCAGTCAACTCCTTTATACCAACCTTACCTATTTAGCAACTCTCAGCTCAAAGCCTACTATTATATTTTCCCATTTTAGTTCTCACCAACCCTAATGTTCTTCAGCAGGGTCTATCTGTAATACACATATAAGCATTTATCTATGATACATTATCTTGCAATATTTTAAAATAATTTTATTTCTGTTGCACTTGTCTTTTTTATTCAATGGTAAATTTTTTGAAGGCAGGGACCTTGTTTGGAATTTTTCCCTTATACATAACATAGTTCACAGAACTCACGGAGTGGAATACTGCAGAGATTGCACTAGCCTTGAGTATTTCATGTTGATTGGTTTCAAAAATAACTCATCCTATGCATGTACTGGGTTTCAATCAAGGCAACTAAAAACAAGATCCTGTCCTGTACAAGTACTTTAAAACTGAGGATTTGTATAACAACCTATTTTCATAACACATAGAAAAACCATATTACATATAATATTACCATAAAACCCAGGTTAAATGCAAAAATACAGTTAACATTATATATAAAAGTGAAGGCTGCCATTACTTTAAGAAATGTAGAAACTTCATGTTGCTTTTCAAGACAACATTGGGATAGGAAAAATGCAAAGTTACTCAAACAATGATCTAGAGATTAATTATGCTAAACATTACAGTGAATGAAGAAACTATAACAAAAAAGGTTTAGCCTACGTGTAATATAATTAGAGAAAAATTGTTCCATGCAAATGTGTCTCACATTAGATCCAATATCATATTTATCAAAGCACTCTGAGTATTGGCTGTGATTTCCTTGCTTATAATTATAGAGGCACTGGGTGCATAAACTTGTATATCATTTGCTTTTTAAAAAGTGTTTTGAGGATTGATAAAATAATTTGTTTGGTGGTTGTGGTATTCAAGGGGGAACACAATGGAACCTGATACAAATGTGTTGACCGCATGTGCTTCAGAGAGAATGTGCAATTAGGAAATGGAAACATAAGCAGGCAGATATGTAACAACAACGGAATTTTAAGGATCCACTTAATAACAATCAACTAAATACATCATATGTATTTAGCTCCTTGAAATCATTTCATTAATCTGAAAATTAAGCATATGCTACTCCTGAATGGGAGAACAAGGGACACCGGTTTGCTCAGGAGATTGTGGAAAGCAGGCAAAGCTGTTTATCTTGAGATTATAGGTCTGGCTTCAACCAAGAAGCTAAAGACAGTTATTGCTACTTTATGGCCCATATGAAATGAACTATCATTATCAGTTTAGATGCTCATTTCAGCAGGCTGTCACCATAATATGGGTTTGGATAACCCTAATAGATATGTGGACAAATGTCTGCTTGGAGAGGTAATATAGTATACTGAAAAGAGCCCTTGGCTGAGAATCAGGAGTCACGGCAACTCTGCCTCTAACACCTATTATGAACGTCTCCCCTCTGGACAGAGTGGGCAGGGAGAGAGAGAAGGAATCAGATAGATAATCCCTCCTCCAAATTTCTCCCTAGCCTGAAGGTTAGAGTATCCTGTGTAGAAAAGTTCCTTTTGGTTCTCCCCAACAGGAACTTTGTCCATATCTTGTCCAGACTATAACCCAAATCATCCCTGGCCTTGCTTTGGGATCTTGGACCTGATTATTATTGCTTTCCCCTGTAGATAAAAAGGACAGGATGTCATCCCCTTGCTCTTCCCCTCAAATGTGCTATCGACAAATTGGCGCTTAATCTAGGACAGATTCATAGGCCTAGTTATATGGCCTATCTCCCAAGTCAAGCCCTTTTCTTTAATCTTTATGCTATACCACCACCTATTACAAAAGGTATAAGGAAACTGTCCAAAGTAAATTGGTTTCAAATAAATTTGTAAACAAATAATGCTACATTTGAAATATATATGAAAAATAGGATGTGACGAGTTCTGAGTCCCTATAATGCTGAGTTGTCCTTAGCTCTGAGAGGCTCACAGGTATTAAAAAAAAGAATAGCAACCAGGACAGAAGTGTGCATGAGTACCTAATTGCAACCTACCTATAGTCCTCTCCTTCATTGGCTACTTCTTGCTGCTTTCAGTGGAAGCTCCATGTTGTGTGTGTGTGTGTAAACTTTAATTATAGATTACTAAGATGACAAGGTGTACTTTTTAAAAAATTTTCTAATTTGAAACTTGAAGATTTGGAGGGTTAATACAAGGGAAGCTGATGTTAAAGCTTCAGCTCTAAACTGGCATCATGACACCAAGTTAAACGTGTTGGGAAATGACTACATTCACAGGTGACAGGGAGGAGGGGATGGGAACCGACACTATTCAGTGTCTGCCACAGGGAAGGCTCTCTGCTGCCTTCATGCACAGTAGCTGGTAGAGAAACTGAGATCCAGAAAGCTGATGTCACTTGCCCAAGGTTGCACAGGATGGAGCCACATTTGTGCTCTGACATTCTGACTCTGCAGCCCTGAACCATTCAGCTTTTCTACCTTAAACAGTTCTGTGTAGGAGGTGGAGAAAGGAACGGGCTTCATTTCTATATGTTTCTAGCTTCAAAAACCATGCCTTTACCCATTAGGCCAAACTTTCTTCCAATAACAAAGAAATGGAGTGATGAAGGGTAGAATAACAATACACAAAAGCCAAATTCCTCCTCCCAACATCCCCTCCCCTACGCCAGAAACTGCCAAATAACCTGCCTGGGAGGTCCTGGGCTACACTCTGAAAGGCAAACATTGCAGCCTAGGAAAGCTCCCATCAGCCAGTTTTCTAAAAGAGACTTAGTATGGGTGGACGTTAGTGGGAAGTGGAAGGGTAGTATCTCATCCCAGCTCTTCCACTTACCAGTTACATGATCTTGACCAAGCTACAGGACATAAACGGGTTTCAGTTTTTACATTTATAACATGAGAACACCAGAGACAATGTAAATTGTTGGTTTTCCTTTCCCTCCCCCTACCCAAAGCAGTAGAATCCATTATTTAAACCCAACACAGGACACAGATGTAAGTGGCTTTCTCTGGGTGATCAAGGACTCAGTATCACCTCTCATCGCACCCCATGCCAACCCGGGGCTGGAGAGTCCTCTGTGCACGGGTGCAAACACCTGATTTAGACCCCTTAGGTCATCTCTAAGCCCCTTCCCAACTTTGACAGCCTATGAAAGCTTAGGATTGCTTTGAGTACTATCAAGGAATCTACTATTCGTTAATAAAACTATCTGTGTCTCCCCTGAAGAATGCTAATCATAAACCTTGCAATTAGTCTCCTTTGAGTTACAGATCTGATTTATTTAGTTTTAAAAACACTACAACATCCAGCACTTTAGACAGATTTACTCGTCAGTTCAGAGGAATGAAGAACTGGACTTTGATCCATTACCACTGTGCCAGGAATTGATTTTGGGGAAGGATATGTGATTATGGGATAGAATGTGAATGGGGATGGTTTGGGTTGACCTCAAGCCTGATTCTCCATTTGTGTGTGGTGCTGCATGAGTGACACAAGGCGTGAGGAGTGCTTCATAAGACGTAAAAAGAACTGATTGATTTATCGATCTAAGGAAGACAGTCTCCTTGACGGAGACATGCTGTCAAACAGTGGCAGGATGTGCTGCTAAAAGCCCTCCAGATTGATTACCCTACCTGGCACCTGATGCCTCGTCACTGTGGCAGGTGAAGAGTGCTGGAAATGTACTCACAGCTGCATTAATAAGATAGGAGGAGAACAAACAAGGAAGCCTGGGTCAGGCACGGCTCTGGCTGAGAAGAGGGTTTCCCACCGCTCTGAATTTCCTCAAAACAGAAAGTCTCTCAAATGGTGTGAAACACACAGGCTGAAAATGAGACAAAATAACTAATCCAGCTGAAAATGTGTGCGGCAGCAATGACACCTCTGGCTTCTGAAGTTCTATGATTTGGTTTTCCCATCTGTTACTACTTCTAAAATGTGACAAATTCCCATTTGAATTCTTACATAATTGTAAAATGCTTCGGAAACAGTGTACTAAGAGATACACCTGGCATAATATGCAAAACACTTCTCCTTGTAACCATGCTAGAGAATCTCCACACATAAACACCACCACATCCTAACATGTGGATCAATAAAAAAATTTAAAAGGCACACACACATGCACACATTCACGGAAGTAATCTTTAACGCAGACTCTTATTATAGGCATGTCATAGCCAAAGATCAATGCCAACGGATAATCAGGGAAGGCACCCAGCTAACACTATGTGGACAAAAGTAGTAGAGGGAAATAAGTCAATTATAATGGTGTTGAAAGAAGGTATTGATGCTATTATTTCTCAGAAGACCAGTATAATCTGTGACAGGTAGAGTCACACCCTTTTGAAAGGAGACAATTCAAAATCTTGAAGTGTTAAAAGAGAAATTAGCCAGCTCCAAATCCTGAAAGAAAATGGGAGTTTTTGACATAATGTTTATTTGCTCAAAAGGATGAAAAGAGTAGCAACAGATGTGAATCATGAAAAATGTTACTCCAGTAAGGTGCCTGGGTAGCTCAGTCAGTTAAGTGTCTGACTCTTGATTTCTGCTCAGTTCACAATCTCATGGTCTTGAGTTCAAGCCCCAGAGTGAGGCTCCATGCTGGGTGTGGAGCCTGCTTAAGATTCTCTGTCTTCCTCCCTCTGACCCTCTCTTAGTCTCATACGCACATGCTCTTTCTCTCTCTCTCTCAAAAAATATTAATGTTACTGCAGTATTTCTGGTACTAAAATATAAACTATAGAATTATAGAAAGTTTGATCCAGAGAGACCAGAAAATTATCAATCACCTTATTTTGCCTATGAGAAAATTGAGGGCAGGGAGGTTACAAATCTCCCCAAAGTCACACTTCATGTCAGTGGGGAAGGAGCTGGGATTTGAACCTAATCTCCTGACTTCTGAGTACAGTGATCTCCCCACTATACTGATCTCCCCACTTCAACCTCCTCCTTCACCTGGATCTTCCAACATCTTTAAAATATGCCTCAGACTTCTCTCATTAATAATAACAAATACAACAATACTAATAAACAAAAACAAAATACTCTCCTGTAGCCACAATATCACCAAGTCTTCTTTTAAACTTAGAGTCTACTAACATAATGATCTTGCCAGCAAGGCCTAACTGAAATAGGCCTCTGTCCTTGCAGGGGAGATGGTAACATCTCACATGGGGCACCCCATCATCATTTCAGAAAATGTGCCCTTTCATTGTGGTGTCAGACATGGAAGGGATGGGGTAGTGTCAGATGATGGTCTTGGGGAGAGAGGAAGTCATTAAGGCAAAGCTAATTTCGCGTTCCATGGAAATAAAATCTGGCAAAAGCAGCAGCACACTTTACCAACCAAAATTTTAGAGAGGGACAGGGACAGCTGAATTACATCTCTAAAGATAACACTTTATATTACAGTGAAAATAACACTTCTGAAGCAACAGTTCTAGGCAATTTCACAGCCTACTGAATACTCCTTCTGCGCAAGGGGTTTTTTTTAACAGGGGATCTGTGAACTTGGACAGGAAAAGAATTTACATCATTGTTTTCAGTAGGCTATAAGTGAATTTATCTTTTCCTTCAATTATACCTAACAAACTATGGTAGTATTGAAAGTACCTGTGATGTTGTCTTCAACAGAATAACCGATATTTCTATATCATATTATTTCGGATGACGCAGATTTTCAAAATGTACTTCATATTTTTCCTTATTTTGAAGCTACGCTATAATTGAAAACTTTTTTTTGTGGTCTATGATTGTACAATTGTTGCATGCTCCATCTGTTGAAAAGCCCATCCTTCCTTAAAAGCTTTACATTTTTGTAAAACACAGTGAGCATACTTGTGTGCATATATTTCCAGGTTATCTATCCTGTCGCACTGTTCTATGAGTCTATACCTCTGCCAATACCATACAGTATTGATTACTGGACAGAATAATAATAGATCATGCAAAGAGGCAGATGGATTCCTCTCATTTTTGTTTTTTTCAAAATTGTTTCTGTAATTCCAGTTCCTTTGCCCCTCAAATATAAACTTTAGAAATATATTATCCATATCTACTAAAAACCTTTCTGGTATTTTGATAGGAATTGCATAAAACCTGTTTATCAATTTGAGGGAGAGCTGCCATATTTACTATGCTGAGTCTTCCCATCTATGAACATGGCATGTTCCTCTATGTATTTGGCTATTCCTTAATTTCTTCCTTCAGAGTTTAGTTATTTTTCAGTATACATATTCAGGAAAGTTTGGTTAAATTTGCATCTAAGAATTTAATTTTTGAGCAACTGTAAATAGTACTGTATTTTTACTTTTATTGTCTACATGACATTGCTAATATATGGAAATATTGATTTTTTTAATATTTATCTTCTATCCCATGGCCTCTATTATCTCACTTATTAGTTCTAGAAGTTATCTTACAGGGTCCATGTGACTTTCTACATACACAGTCATGCTATCTCCAAGACAGACACTATCATTTCTCCTTTCAGATCTCCACAGCTTTTATTTTTTATTGCTACTACACTAAGTAGAGCTCCCAGTACTACATTGAATAAGATTAGCAAGAACACATATACTTACCTTATTGACGATATTAAGGAAAAAGTATTGTCTTTCATCATTAACTATAATATTAGCTGTGGGGTTTTCATAGATGTTCTTTTTCAAGTTAAGAAAGTTCATCCCCATCCCTAATTATCTGAGTTTTTATCATGAATGGGTGTTGAATTCGGCCAAATGCTTTTCCCATACCAATTAATAAGGTCAAGGGACTTTTCTTCTATAGCTTGTTAATATGGTAGGTTACATTGACAGATTTTCAAATATTGAACCAATATTCTGTCCCTGGAATAAAACTCACCTAATCACAGCATATAATTCTTTGTATAGATTTCTGAATTCTACTGGTAATATTTTGTTAAGGAATTTTGCATCTATATTTATAGACCTTTTTTTCTGTATTTTCCATTCTCATAGAATGAAAAATTGTTTATTTTTGTTTTAGTTTGGTTTTAGTATGTGGAAAATGCTGGCATCATAAAATGAATCACTAGGTCTGCTCTTCTGTTTTCTGGAAGAGAGTTTATAGAAATGGTATTAACCCTTCCCTACATGTTTAGGGGAATTATTTCATGAAACCATCTTATCCTGTTTGGGAGAGTTTTAAAACTACAAATTAAAATTTAATAGTTATAGGACTATCAAAATGTCTATTTCATACTGAGCAAATTGTAGTAGTTTGTGTTTTGAGAGAAATTAGTCCATTTTATCTAAGCTGTCAAATTTATGTTTGTAGAGTTGTTCATAGTATTCCCTTACCATCCTTTTATGTATGCAGCATCTGAAGCGATATCCTCTGTTCCATTCCTGATACTGGTAACCCGTCCTTTCTGTCTCTCTCTCTCTCTCTCTTTTTTGGTGGGGGGAGGAAACAGTGGGTGGAGTGAGAAGTTTTATAGGTGTTTGTCAAAGAGCAAGCTTTTTGTTTCATGATTTTATTGTTTTTCAGTTTTCAATTTCAATTTGTTTTTATTATTTCCTTCTTCCTACTTGTTTTAAGCTTATCTTGCTCTGCTTTTTCTAGGTTCTTCAGGTAGGACTTTAGATTATTGATTTGAGATTTCTACCTTTTCTAATTTAAGCATTTAGTGGTAACAATTTCCTTCTCAGCACTATTTTAGCTGTATTCCACAGTTTTTGATAAGTTACATATTCATTTTCATTCAGTTCAATATATTTATTTCTCTTTCTTCTCTGATCCACAGATTGTTTAGAAGGGTGTTGTTTAGATTCCAATTATTTGGAGTTTTTCCTGTGATCTGTTATGATTTCTAATTTGATTTCAATATGGTCAGCAAACACACTTTGTATGATTTCAATTCCTTTAAATTTGTTGAAATTTGTTTTATGACTCAGGGAAATTACTACCATGTAGTAATTACTACCATTACTACCATGTTGTTTTAAGGTGCCTGAGTGGTCTGCCCTCTTCTCCCCACCCTTCCAGAAACTTATGTTTCTTTTATGTATAATTTTCAAAGAGTTTAGTTATACTTACTGATGGAAGAGGGAAAAGCACATCTACTTCATCTTCCCAGAAGTCAAAGTCTGAATTCCCATGTTTTTTGTTTATATATTAAAGCATTATTCTGGGAATAGGTCCATTGCCTCTATCAAACTGCCAAAGGAAGTTGTGGCACACAAGAGGGGAGAGAACCCTTCCCTAGACTTTTCCCACAGAGTCAGTAGCCTACAGCCACCCTTTCATTCTGTCCCTGTAGCTGACCAACTGACAAGTTTTTATTGGTATTAAACTTATCCATTACATCCTACCTATGAGGTTATATCAAATGCCTACCAGTTTCTAATTTCTCAGCTTCTGTCTGAATCTACACCCTGCCTAACTATGGGTAATATATTTGCTTCCCACCTTAATGGATCTGTTCACTGCCTGGCTTCAAACACCATCTATGATGTAAGCCATAAGCTGGACTCCAGGTCAGCTTCCCAACCCAGAATTTTATTGACATCACCATGACATTTTTCAAGGGGAAAGAAAAAAAAACTAAATTATGTTACTTGAGCAAATATAATTTTTATTTTAAAATCATGAGTCAATTAAGTTATTTTCAAGATACTGGGGAAAACCAAGATTCAAGCATTCCTTCTGAAACATATATTCAAAATGAAAATAAACATTTACATAGCTTAAGCTTCAAAATCAGTAGTGGCTCAAGGGAGTTACTCTCAACCTAGGAACATAAATTTCAGTTTGAGGAAAGAAGGGTCATTCAGCTATTGCATAGCCAGGTAATTCCATCGTATCTGTCTACAGGGATAGAAGTTTGTCAGAACCCCAAAAGCCCCTTTTGTGCTTTGGCAATTATCACAGTTTTGGTAGCAGAGAGGAGGAAAAGAAAGAGAAAAAGGATAAAAGGATAGGTAGATTAAAGTAGAGGGTGAAATCTGTGTCAGCCAGGATGAAGCCTGCCATGCTCACTAATGTTCTTAAGCCCCTAAGAGGACACTGCTAACAGCTGTGGAATTACCAAGTTTTGAAAATAAGGGTATTATTCAAGGGAAATATTTATTGATCTCAAAATGTGGAGAGTGTGAGATTTATGATTGAGAAATTATATTAAGCAATTAATTTATTTACCTATACAAATGCTGATCTCGGATACCTTGTAAATTAAATTAACACCAAGGACAGAGTCATGAAAAGGACAACCATGTGTCTCTGTAAGGTTAGTATCTAAGTCAGGAAGTTTTTGAGGCTTAAAACTTGGACCACTTGATTTGGTTGGATGACCATGCATCAGCTCTGTGTCATTTTTAATAATTTGTTCATCTGCGGCTGAGATGGTTTCCCCAAGTAGAAAAAAGAACACTGTAAGTGGAAAAGTACTAGACAGATGTATAATTATTCTCTATTTCTCCCACCCTGGGCACTAGAATTGTTTACACTGAGCAATTTGAGATACTGTTAAGATGCAAGCTGTCACTTTCCCTCAATACAGGGGAAATACGGCTACAATGTTTGACTACAGCTGCAATCATTGGATTTGGATAACAAACTTAAAACTTAAAATTTATGGGTGAAGTGAACTACAGGAGAACATGACAAATTTCCACTCACTAATTTTTCCAGAGGAGAGGTTTTACATGTTCCTTTTTTTTTTTTTAAGTTTATTTATTTATTTTGAGAGAGAGAGCAAGCATGAGTGAGGGAGGGTCAGAAAGAAGGAGAGAGAGAATCCCAACCAAGCTCCATACTGTCAATCCAGACCCCGATGCAGGGCTCAAACTTGGAAACCATGGGATCACGATCCGAGCTGAAATGAAGAGTTGGACGCCTAACTGACTGAGCCACCCAGGCACCCCAGGTTTTACATATTCTTACAGCTCTCCTGGATACCAGCTGACTACACTGGCACTTGGGTCATGAAGCCAGAATAGCACTGGTTCCCACAGCATCCTCAGGCTCAAGAGGCTGCAGAGTGGAGGTGACTGGGCAGAGGTGCACAGAGAGAAACAGAGTTGCTGTACAGATGAGTATGATAGTGGCAATCACCTGTCCCCCTGTAGTCTGTGACTGTCACTGTCTTGCCAGACATCCAGACTGGGCACTGCAAGAGGAAGTCCATCCTAGTCCATATTGCCACTCCAAGCAGCCAGGAAATAATACAGTGAGGGCAGGAATGACTGCCGAAAAACATTACTTGAGGAAATCATTTTGTGCAACAGATATGCTCAAAATGGTACTGGAGCCTTGGGTTATACAATCACAAAGGAAAAGGAAACCCATGGGGTTTTCCCCTTATTATTTGTTGGACTGACAGAGGATACTGAACTAGCTGGACAATGAAATGAGTGTCTAAGACCCAATATCACTACCTCGAGCTTGTTTTCAGTTATCTCCAAAACTGGATTGATACATGATCACCAATTACTAGGACAAACTCCTTCCGCAAAAGAAAAGGGACAAAAACACAGTGATTGACATGGAATTGTTTCTAGATCACAGCACCGCTCATCTCTTCATTTTCTTTTTCACACTGTTCAGATGACAGGGAGGAAGTCTGAAAGGGGCATAGGGCTGGTCTTGGTGTAGCTACCTTACACAGCCCCTCCTTTTATCAAAAGGTCTGAAAGTATCTCTGCAAAGCAACCTTTCCCTTCATGGGCTTGTTGACCCGACTTCAACAAGCTGCAGAGGAGAAATGTGGTGGAGCGAGAAGAGAACTAAAGGATGACAGAGATGGGAAGGAAGGAAACAAAAACCATTCCTTCAGTCTGTTCTCCCACTATCACCGCACCTTGGAGTCATGGAAAATTGTCTTTCCTGAGCTCTCTTTACTGTGAATTACTGGGAGATAACAGACTTAGAAAAGCCAGAGATTCTGAAACTCTACAAAACATCATCAATAATATATACCTTCCCTACAGCTCGATGAAAATAAAATATTAATATGCCCAATTTTAAAGAGGGAAACAAGACTGTGTGCTGGAATGTTATTCATCTTAAAGCGATACTCTTGGTCATACATATGGGCTCTAGTGAATTCCATGGTTTCTGTTCAATCTGCCACCCTGTTTGGGCACTTGTGACTCAGTGAGGAGAGAGATGCCAGGGGCTCCTGGGCTAGTACACAACTTGATAGTGGTTCGGGGCGGGGGGGGGGACATACGGGATGTCATTATTTTTAGTTTGGATATCCTCCAAGGGCTTTCTTTAACCTTCCTCAGGACTCCTTCCCCTCATCTTTTCAGACTCGATTCTTCAGTTAATGTAGGGCCTTCACATTGCCCATTTGCACCCCTCCAACAGACACCTCACTTGTTCTAAAAAATCAGACTGGTTACTGAGAAAAGACTGTAAAAAGCTACAAGATTTAGGTAGGTTTCATATCATCTCGGCCCAAGGGAAATGTTAATGTGTCTTGATGGGACATCATTAAGTCTTTATGACAGTATAAAAGCAATAGTAGAACTGGTAAGTAAGACATAATATCCGTCAGATCAAATTTGGAAAGCTAGTCTTCAGGAACTCTAGTACTTAAGCTGGAACACGCACACATACGGGATCATTTATCATAGTTGTATGTTTCACTATCGCCCCCCCCCACAATAAAAAAAAGTAAAACCTAAAGGCCAATGGCAAATTCCATTTTTGCAACAAACATTTAAAAGTATTCATGAGTTCATGACAATTTAATATGCTTCTTGTTTAGTCATGAGAAAAAATGCAGTTAATATATATTTAAAGATACTTATTGATATTAAAGTCCATCACAAAACAAATCTAAGATACATGCAAATGACATCAAGATGTACAGAATACTGGCCTCAAGGAACACCAGGGAGTGTTGATACACTGGTTTCAAAATGATTTTTGAAGAGTTCTAGAACTCTACTGAAGAGCCTCAGGCCCCTGGGGTGGGTAAGAGAGGGAGAAACAGGCACCTAATGAGCAGGGCTCAGAGACTCAGTTTGCTGTAACTGGGGAAGTGCTACTTATATCTATTTTATACCATATCATAGTCTGACATTAAAAAAGAAAGTAAGAGACTTACTCAGTGAAATTTTATCCACTCTCTATTTTTAGAAAATATCATCTTCTTTAGGGGCGCCTGGCTGGCTCAGTCAGTTAAGCATCCAGCTTCAGCTCAAGTCATGGTCTCACGGTTTGTGGGTTCAAGCCCCACGTTGGGCTCTGTGCTGACAGCTCAGAGCCTGGAGCCTGCTTCATATTCTGTGTCTCCCTCTCTCTCTTCCCCTCCCCCACTCATGCTCTGTCTCTCTCTCAAAAATAAATAAACATTTTTAAAAAATTAAAAAAAAGAATATATCATCTTCTTTAAATTTGTGGGGAGGATTAAATGAAATATCATAAGGTGAAAAATAATATATAAATTGTATATTTTAAAATAATAACAGTAATATAAATATATGTTGGATAATTGAAGTTATTTTTGATAACAGTCATACTGTATATGTGTATCACTGAACACTACGGACTCCCAACCTTGCCAAACTTCCATGTCATGATTTTTCTAAACCTAAAATTGCATTATCATATCTACAAAATTAGCATTCTAAATTACTTAAAATAAATATGTATGGATGTGCACCTGTGTATTGGCCATGCAAATTAGCACACGCAAATATGCCTATAGATTAAAATGAACGAGGGTGTAGAATTAAATGAAATCAGTTGGTCAATTTAAATTCTAATAAATTCCACCACCCATACAGATTTAGGATAAGTAGTCATTGTGATTTCTGAGAATTCTCCACCCCAGAAGGTTTCAGATACCCTGAGCTGTGGAGAACAGCATGTGAGGGGCAATGATACGTGATTTCTGACAGGGCTGCTACAGCTTCTGAAGATGATCTTTTAAAAAAGACAAGAAGAAAACAAACAGGTTCATGGAAATCATGGAAAAGCACCCATACAAGGCATTATGATGTACTACACACAAAACAAGATTACACTATCCTTGCAACCCAGAAGTTTACAAACTGAACAGCCCATCTATCAGAGGACACATATTAATGGGATTATAAGTAACTGCATAGGAGGAAGAATATATCAGTATCAAAGGATAACAGTTGTTAGAGCTATGAATGTTACTGGTAACCATATGAGATATTAAAAACCCCACTGCCTTTGGTGGAGTGGGATGGTGGAAGACAGGTAAGCAGGCTGACTTTGGCAAACCATAAACAGACTAAACAGACAGCTTTTCACCATGTCCAGAGCAAAGTAACCACTCAGAAATGATGTTATCAGTGATTCATTTCATCAAGGAAAACTACAAATTTGATTTTTTTAACTTCACATTTAATTCAATAAATAAAACAATAAGTACCAAACTAAACATGACTCTGACTTGCAATCACTGACCCCTGTGACTGCAGAGTTTAAGCTAAGAGAAGTGAGTTCCAGAGAAGTAAATGGTGCCCAGGGGCTCCGAAGTGGCCACTTGAAGCTTAGGTTTTAGCTCTTCTAACCGTTAAGCAAATAATCTGCATCTTGGAGATTATAAAGGTCAGGAAAAACTTCCCTCTGTCCTATTTCTCACATTTTCCCTTGATTGCTGGCTTGAATGACTGTCAGTTGTGTTACTGGCACCTTGATTTCAGTTTAAAATGTATCAGGGGCAGCTTAATGGGGGCCGTACTGCAAATGAGCCACAGCCTCCTCATTCTACTCAGTCCCCTTCTCTTGAAGGGTATGATGCCAGCACTCTGCTTGAGTCCAGATGAAGCCATCAAGGCCGTGAGGGCCAAGAGATGACCTCCCCGTACCAACTCCCTCTCCCATATAAAATTCCAGAAAAATCATGGTCTCCCTCCCACTAATAGCTGCAAGTTATTTTAAAGGTTTTAGGCCAGAACATATTTGAACAGCATTCATTTTTCATCTCTCATCCATGTGCCCAGTTTTGAAGGCGTTCCACTTTAAAAAATATTTTTATTTTGCTATTTCCGTTTCCACTTTTTGGCCAGCATTCATTTCTGTCAAAGGAAGGAAGCAGAAAAACAGTGTTATACATGTCAGATGGAGGGAATCTGCTAAGTGTCATTGAAATAAAAGACAACGGCCTATATTCCGCAGCTGTTATGCATAAGCACGCTGTCCATAAGAATAGGGTTAGGGTTAGAGTAAATTATTCCTGAGAAATAGCTTGCGCAAACATAGCAATCTCTAAATAGTGTCTAATAAAAATTAAGCAAGGTTCTCTATCTCATTTCCACGTAAATGGGTGTCTTACCACTTAGCATTATCTCTAGAAGTAACCTTGTCATATCCTGCCAACTGAAGAGTATTACAGCTTGTCAAGGTGGAAGGCTGAGCTCTGCAGCAAGTTCCTCTTGCAAACAGAAAACACACTGGCTGACAAACAAAACATGCTCTTGTGTGTTTTTTCTATTCTCTTAATTAGAAACTTATGCATAAGCTAAGGAGGTGAGTGAAGAGAATCATGTGTTCTGAAAATCCCTATAAAGCAATTCCCCTAATTCTTCATGTAGTGTTAGGTCAAAGTAAGGAGTTCAACTGGACTTTTCACCACCAAAGAATATTATACTTTTTACTCATTCAGAGTCCTCCAAGAAGACTGTAAGCATGGACATGTCTAGGATCCTGCTAGGTATAAACCACAAATAATGTAATATAGTCTTCTGCTTTCAAGTGTAAAGATCAAGCATGACATATAAGAGAGTATTTTGACAAGATGGAAAAGATTTCCAAATATTTGCATATTTAATATGAAGTATGATTTCCTTGATTGGTTGTGCCTGAAGAGGTTCCCTAACTAGGACGAAGACATGGGAACACAGGGTAGAATGTGATGTAGAGGGAAGGCCATGGTCAGGGAAGAACAGAAAAGAGGGAGATGCCAGAAGCCTAGAACACTGGGAATGTGGGTTAAGTCAGCCCTGACCACACGCCTTCATGTGAGGTGGGAGGGGTGTGGGTGGGCTGGGGTGAATAAGAGGAATGGTAGGCTCTTCCTCTGGCCTTATTTTTGCTAGAAAGTGGTTATTCCTCAGCTAAGAACCTCATCTAACCTATTTCATACTAGAAGGTTAAAAATTATATAGAAAAATTAAAAGTGATACAGAAAAAGTAATCAATGGAGAGCCAAGAGAGTTTGAACACCAGGATTTTCCCACAAACACACTACCCCCAGACTTCCGGGTGGCCATTTGCTCAGCTTTAGTTTACCTCTCCCCCCTGACTCCTTCACAGATGGGTGATGTAAGCATTAGGAAAAATTCCCACTGAAGCCTGGGTAAAGGAGTAGCTTCTATCATATCACGTCATTCCAACAAAAGAAGGCCACATATCCATTCGAACAGTGCAAGAGCAACTGGAGGCAGTCCCAACTGCTAGGGTTCTCTCTTGCTTAGGTTCCCAAAGACACGTCCCCTCTGGCTGACCTGGGCATGGTGCATGGCTATCCTGTCATTGTATGCAGGGTCAGTCTCCTATTGAACAAGTAGGGTTCTTGCAAAATAGGGGTTGGGGGTTGATTTTAAGCAAATGGCTAGAGATACAGAGCTTCAAGCAAGACAAAAGAACTTTATCAACATCTCAAAATTGCCCTTGACTGAAAAATAACTAATAAGCTTGCTTGATGTACACGGAGTTACCACATTAGAAAATAAGCTCCAGGAGAGCAGAAGACTTGTCCACCTGAGCCACTGTTTTATACCTCTGATTAAGCCCAGAACCAGCATGTTATGTTCATCTCATATGTATTACACTAATACATTAAAAGTTAAGGATATTTATTTAATCTAAAATGTTCATCCTGGATTATTGAATTTTAGTTTGAATAAATTTTTCTTTCATCAGCAGCCAGGCTCCTCTTTCCCTCCATCTTATGCATACACAAAATAACAATTTTATAATATAAACACTTGCTGTAATCAAACCCTAGAGTCCTATAGAAATTAAAATTTCATGAACATTTTTGCCCTCTGAGCTGTCTGGAGAAGTGGCCGTTATCTTTCGAGTGACACAGCCCATAAACCACTGAGTGGAGAGCATCTCCATGCCTGGTTACAGTTCACCTGGGATGGGAAACTTCTCCCGGACACATTTGCTATAAGGGACTTGTTGGTGCTACTAATACTAATGAGTATTCTAAAAATGTCAGGAGCTCTTTCCATGACGTGAAGGAAAGGCTTGAAGAACATCTTTAATAAACATATTTCAAAGTCAGTAATAAATAAAAAGTTTGTACTAAGTCACATATGATCTAAGTACATTTTCAATATACTTAGATATACAGCTTTAGGCCTATCTCTCTAAATGTTTAGAAATTCTAATAAGTTTTATAGCTATTAATTTAAAAATATGGGTATTTATGAAGTTTACATTTTTATTTAGACTACCAAATCAAATTTGGTCTCCAGTTTTCACTACGTTGGAAAGTCACAAAAGGGATTATTCCAATTTTTTCCATAGTATGTATGATTGATTTGATATAAGTGCATCAACTATAATGTGAACTAAATATTATTAGCAAATGTATCAAGTAGCAACATCATAAGATAAGAGGGGAAGGAATAAAGTTCCAAATTGAATGAAATAAATTCAAAATAAATCCTTCTGTATGCTAATTAATTTAAGAATTTGAGACCCAACCATTATGCTAGGTGTTACACATAAGCCAGAGAGGCAAAGAGATGGGGCTCCTGCCACAATCATCATACAAGGCAATGGCAGAGATGGATTATTAAGATAATAATTGGGTAAATGTGAAATTTCAAAATGTGTCAAGTGCTCTAAATTAAACATTTGCCCAGACAACAGGTATCAGGGGAGCTTATCCCATCTAGGGAGATGCAGGAGTGCTTTCTTTTATATTTTTAAAAATGTTTATTTATTTTTGAGAGACAGAGCATGAGCAGGGAGGGGCAGAGAGAGAGAGAGGGAGACAAAGAATCTGAAGCAAGCTCCAGCCTCTGAGCTGTCAGCACAGTGCCTGACGCGGGGCTCAAACCCATGAGCCGTGAGATCATGCCGTGAGCTGAAGTCAAATGCTCAACTGACTGAGCCACCCATGCGCCTCAGGTGCTTTCCTGAGACATGGACACCTGTGCTGAGATCTGAAGGGTGAGGGAAGAATGCCGTAGAAAGGGAGACCACATGGTTAGGGTAAAGAGAGCACAGCAGGACCTAAGGCCCATGGTAGGAGGAAGCCAGTGCTCTCCATGACCTGGAGTTGGCTAGTGTGGCGACAGAGATTTTAGTTTTCATTCTCAGAACAATGGGAAGACATAAAAGGTTCCTAAGCATAGGTGACCCTCATTGTGCAGACTTCTGGAATAGCAACACACAGAGGGGACAAGGATGCAACCCAAATCGAATCTGGGAGATAAGTGCAGAGGCTTTCTCCCTGGTCCAGATGAATGAAGACAGTCATTTAGGCAGGGCTGGTAATGGTGATGGCATAGAGGAAGAGAAGCATATGAGTCTGAGCAACGTTTGGGAAGTAAAAGTGGTGCGGTTTAGTTATATATTGGATACGAGGGATGAGGAGGGAGGTGGTAAAGGTACCTTGAGAAAGAAAAGGCACTCTGAGGCACTGTTACAGGGTGAACTGTGCCCTCCAGAAAAGACATGTGGGAGTCCTAACAGTAACTCAGAACGTGACTGTATTTGGAAGTAGGGTCTTCACAGAACCAATCAAGTTGAAATGAGGTCATGAGGCCCTAATCCTACTGGACTGATTGGAAACAGAGGCAGACCCAGACACAGGGCAATGTAAAGACACGGGGAGAGGGCAGCCATCTACCAGCTAAGGAGAGAAGCATACAACAGATCCTTCCCTCCCAGCCCTCAGAAGGGACTGAAGGTACCTGGAAATCTGGCCTCAAGACCTTTAAGACAATAAATGTCTGTTGTCTAAGCCACTCAGTTTGTAGTACTTTGTTATGGCAGCCCTGGAAACCAATACAGGCACATAAAGCCTAAGTGACTTTCTTTCCACAACAGACACGAACTTAGTAAGTAATAAACAGAAAGTTCCTGTACACCTTCACCCAATGTTTTGTAATGTTAGCATCTTACATAACCAAGGCACATGAGTCAAAAACTAATTAATGTGGTATGAGGTACCTGGGTGGCTCAGTCAGTTAGGTGCCTGACTTTGGCTTAGGTCATGATCTCAAGGTTCGTGGGTTTGAGCCCTACATCGGGCTCATAGCTTGGTGCCTGGAGCCTGCCTCAGATTCTGTATTTCCCTCTCTCTCTCTGCCCCTCCCCACTTGTTCATGTTCTCTCTTTCTGTCAAAAATAAATGAACATTAACAATTTTTTTTAAATTAACATGGTATATGATTATTGACCAAAATTCAGACTTCACTCAGATTTCATCAATTTTTAGTCACATCTCCTTAGTCTCTCTTTGTGATTGTTTTTCCGATTTTCCTTGTTTTTCATGACCATAACAGTTTATACGAGTACTGGTCAGACATTTTGTAGAATATCCTTAAGTTGGGTTTGCCTGATGTTTTTTCCTCATGATTCTACTGGGGTTGTAGGTTTGGAGGAAGAACATGAGACAGGTATAACTCCCTACTCATCACATCATATCAGAGCTACTGGATATAAACATGAGTTACCACAGGTGATATAACCTTGATACACCTGATTGATGTTTGCTAGATTTCTCCATGGTAAAGTTACTATTTTTCCCCTCTCCACATTCTGTTCTTCAGAGGTGAGTCATTATGTCCTGTATGCATTCAAAGAAAGGAGGATATCCAGATTTTATTTTTAAAGGCAAAAAATAATTACTCTTCCTAGAACTTCTGCTTGTTTAGTTTTCATTCTTACCACCCATCATCGCTTCACTAAAACAGCTAACAGAGTGCGATCTAGCTGGCTGTCAGAGCAGAGCCTCCTGGTGCTAAGCATTGTTTTAGATTGCAAGAAAATTATTAGTGACTGAAAGGTAATGTCAAAATTGCAAGGCAGAGTATAAGATCAACTGAAGACACTGGATAAATGAACTACATAGAAATTATTTACAAATATTGCCTATGAGTTAGCAGATAAAGGTCAGCATATGTTCTTGGATGACAGCACCTTCAAAATAAGGTCAGCAAATTTGCTAAGTTGTGACAGTGTTGGCGAGGCATAGAATAATGACTAGGGGTAATCGAGAGTGATGGTGAACAAGAGACATGGGATCCACTAATTTGGATAGTGAGAAAGTGTCCACTGAGGTTCACATCTCACAAAGTTGCACAGTATTTTGTAACCTGTCAAGAGGGATTTGCAGCAGCCACTTGAACTATTAAAGCCACCTAGCAGTCCAGCACAGGATGGGTCCATAGACATCACTCGTTGCAAACATCTCATGGAATTAATAGGGAACCAAGGTATACAAAATGTAGCTGGCATTGTTAAGTGTAAAGAAAAATTAATTGGCCTAGGAGAGACCAGAGTAAAAATTCCTAAGTATTTTTCCAACTATCTCTTAATCTGTCTTATTTCAGACTCTAGTTGGAAGCCAGGGATAAGATTAAGAGGGCTATACAGCAGCTGGCCCATAAGAGATAGCCCAGGGCATAGAGCCTTAAGTGATGATGAGGATATATGAATAGATTCCACTTCAATTAAACTCTTCGTATTCGTACAAATTGCAGAACTCTCTTATAAGATGGCTCACAATGACAGAATTTAGCTTAATATTAGGTCAAAACTTGTTCCTAGAATTTAGCTGTATCTTAGGTCAAAACCTGCTCCCACAAATTTAACAATTCAAGAAATAAGGAGCACCGGGAGCCAGCCAATATATAATCTATCCAGAATATATTTCATTCTTGTTTCCCAATACCAACAGTGGACAAAAGAGTACTCACATAAACACAATGTTATTAACTCTCCTTCTCTTTTATATTTTAATAATTATTTTGGATAAGGAATAGACAGTGAAGTTCTTCTCAACATGAGAACTCGTAAAACACCTACTTAAGTTTAGACAGATGTATTTCCTTTATTAACAAAATATTATTTTTGGGGGGGGCGGGGAGAGAGCGTGCACATGCATGCGCGTGAGCAGGGGAGTGGCAGAGAGCAAGAGAGAGAGATTGAGAATCCCAACCAGGCTTTGTGCTGTCAGTGCAGAGCCCAACACGGGGCTTGATCCACTAACCATGAGACCATGACCTGAGCTGAAATCAAGATTCTGATGCTTAACCAACTGAGAAACCTAGACACCCGTGGACAGTTATTTCCTTTTTAAAAATTTTTTTAACATGTACTTACAGAGAGAGCATGAGTGGGGAAAGGGCAGAGAGAGAGGGGAGACAAAGAATTCCAAGCAGGTTCCAGGCTTTGAGCTGTCAACACAGAGCCTGAGGCAGGTCTCAAACTCATGAACTGTGAGATCTTGACCTAAGCTGAAGTCTGCCACTTAACCGAGACACCCAGGTGCCCCAGTTATATTTTCTTTCGAAAATGGGAATGGGAGCAAACAGAATAATGAGGACGTTATTAGGTACCAAAACAATATGTTTATATTAGTTGGTAAATTATAAAATGGGGTAACAAATAATTGCCAGATATTCCAGAGGTTTGGGTGTGTATGTTTTCCAAACTACACCAATTCATACTGTTTATCTTCTACTCTGGGAAATAGAGCCATATTCTGAGCTCAAGACTTCCTGAATGTCAGATATGACCATAAGCCTGGATACCTAGTGGTGCACTGAATGAGTCAGACTTCTGTAACTCTGTGCTTGCATTTATTCATGTAACTTGAACAAAGGAATTTACACAGTAATGGGAACAAGCAATTCCCCTCTTCTTGCCAGTTAAATCAACTTGACCTAGAACATCCTTTCCTTCCCACTCCTTCTTCCTTATCATCTTCTCTGGTATCATGCCTGTCATCACCATCTTCACCATGACTTCTTTCAACACATCTTCCTTTATCATCATCCCCTGCTTCTACTCCTGCTTCTACTCCTCCTCCCCCTCCTCCCCCTCTTCCTTCTGAGAAACCGACATGAGACTAATCCCAAGTAATCCAGTACTGGAGTGGTAGAAGAAATGGAATGACCATTCCAGACAATGGCCTGTGAAGGGCCTAGAGTCTGAAGAACACCACCAGGAGCTCTGGAGCTGTTTTACAATATCGTCCACATAAGAAATGCTGACCCTTTATGCTCTCATTCGGTGCGCTTTGAGGTTATGTTTAGGTTCCTTTCTCTTTTTTTTTTTTTTTTAAGTTTTGTGTTTGTTTTTTTTTTTTTTACATAAAAACACACTTTGGAAATGAACTCATGGTAATTGTGAAACTTCTTAAAATCATATAATACTTGTTGCTAAGATAATAAGAAATGAGGCAGATGAAGGGAACAGGGTCTATTGATCATTCTCAAATTCTCAAGTTGTACAAGCAGTGTGGAGTAATACAGCACTGATTAAAACATGTAAGAGCCTTTCTCCAGGTTGAAGGCTGCTCAAATATTTCCCCAGAGGCAGTAATATTTAGCAATCTTTAGGAGATCATTTTTCAGTATTCTCTGGCTTTAATCAATGTTATCTTCTTCCACTTACTTCTCTATAACTTGTATGATCTCTAGAAGCTTTACTTAAGATACTGCCCACTTTTATTAGTTTTTGCTCACAGCAGCAGAGTGGTTGAGCCACTCGATACTGGATATATTTACCATAGGGAATAACATCACACTCCTATATATTGTGGGACATATCAAAAGTTGGTATGTGTATCCAGGAGCACAAGTCATCAAACAAACAAACATGGGTCTGACATTCAATTTATCTCAGTATGCTACAAACAGGAACAAGGGACAAAGTATGTCAGAGCTTCAAAGTTGTATCTCTTCATCCACCATAAAATGACTAAAAACATCAAATTATATTCTATGGTATTATTTTGTAATTATTATACTATACAGTAAATATGAATATACATCTCAGTTTCCAACATAGTTTAGAAATGAGAATTAATCACATTTCATGACGTTATGGAATGTGATAATTAGGAATATCTTTATTTTAATGGTAAACTGTTGTACACTTAACCAACTGGGTTTCAAAATGACCAATGAATTTATAACAGATAAAAAGAATTACAAAATGTATTGTTGTAAGGGTGGTCACCATTTTACTGACTATATGATTCCCAAATAAACTCATGGTGCACTCATGAAGAGTAAGAGCTATGCCTTTCAATTTCCAAGGCTATGCAAAATCATGGCTTTGGGGATTTTAGGGGGTCAGTGTCAAACTAGTGCCTAATAGTGAACATGTATATTTGCAAAATATTTGTCCTCAGATAGTTGACAAAAGAAAATGCATATGTCCAATAAATCAATTCAAATTCTAGTAAATGACTGAAGTATTGGAAGGATATACTAGGAAAATGTCATTAACTTCAACTGATATAAAAACTATGACTTAAAATATGTTTGTTCCGGGGCACCTGGGGGCCTTAGTCGGTAGAGCATCTGGCTCTTGATTTCAGATCAGGTCATAATCTCATGGTTTTTGAGATGGAGCTCCATGTTCGGAATCTGCTTTGAATGTGGAGCCTGCTTAAGAGTCTTTCTCCCTCTCTCTCTGCCCCTCCCCTGCTCTCCTGCTCTCGCTCTCTCTCTCAAAAATAAAATAAATTTAAAGAAATGTTTGTTTCCATGTTTATTAAGGTCAAGGGCTTGGGCCTCTGGTGTCCCAAAGAGGAGAAGTTAGGTTAGATACACCTCACAAATGTTCCAAGTGGCACTGAGGGAGCATGCAGCAAGTCTACAAGGACTGCCATGGGGATTCAGTGGGTCAGGGACCTCTTCTGGTTAACACAGCAATCCTCTGAAGCAAGTGGGAAACCAGAACGTACATAATTCTTAAAACTCACTCCCAATAAGCAAAGCCACCACCAGGGTTTCTTCAGCAGACTGGACAACACTAAGATCAGTTTCAATAAGCACCATAAGCATTAACACTTGGAAATTTGTGTGGAGGATGGAAGCGATTAAAGGCATTGACCAAGTCAAGGCAAAGTTTGGGTGGAAAAAAAGTCTTACTTGTGCTGTGGTCTCTACCTCAGGAGGAGAGAAAAAGAATCCAGAAGGGATTTAGAAGAACAACAACAACAAAAACTATCCACACTTGAGACATATGAGCAATAACTGTGAGTTCATTGCTAAGTGAAAAGAGCAATGAACTCACAGTTATTAGGACTTTCAGGCTTTTAGCCTTGGTTTGGCAAGTAGCAGATTTACTTAAAAAAAAAAAAAAGGCCAACACCTAAGCACTCTGTAGAAACTCCTTAAATAGTGCCCCTAAGTACTTGTTTAAAATACTTTCAATGCACTCCAGAGTGATCCTGCAAGCACCTAACTTTGTAGCTGAAACACTAGCAGCCTAGAAGGTCAGATGCATAAAACTTGAGCTAACTTCTAAGTCAAAGAAGACATTTAAGAGGCCAGAATTAGATGATTTCAGTAGTCCCCAGGGGCTCGTTATCTGTCTGGTATTTCTAACAAAACTTTTTATCAGACAGATATGAGACCTTTAAAAATATGCTATGATCTGGCTTTTGGCAGGTATGACAAAAAACAAAAACCTAAAATTCCTAGTATTTATACATCTACTAATTAATCCTTTAAACAGTCAGTGCCTCACATGTGTTAAGGTATTTTTTTTTCCTGAATGAACAAATGCCTCACTGACTCACCTCAGAAGACATAGTTTATTACAAAAAGGACATCTCACAGCACTTCCCTGATTAGAACTCAGGAATAATTCTCAGCCTTGTCTGACTCTCTCTAACTAGGGAAACTTCTACCACCTTCCATCTGAGTGTCTTTCTGAGGAAGGAGCCCATGAGAGGACTAGGTGCACACTCTGGTTAGATGCTGTCACCACTGGAACATTATGAATTTGACATCTCTGGAAGGCACCAAACCCCACCAAGTCTCCTGTCCCATCATCCATCCTGCCTCTGGAGGTCAAGGAACTTCAAGCTGTGATCATGGAGAAACAAGCAGGACATTCACACCACATGCCTGCCTATGATTTTCCACTTTCCTTTCATTACTATTAATGCTGGTAATTAATGGCAGGACTTGTGTTTGAGTGAGATTTCTGTTCCTCCCACTCCACTGTAGATGCTGGCTTTGAGATCTGATAGCTTTTATTTGTAAGGGGCAAGAACTACACCATGAGGTGCCATGGTTTAAAAGGAAAGAAAAGATGAATGAGGACAGGGAAAAAGGCAAATCAAGAATGAAAAATCTAACCTCTAGACTAAAATAAACTTGTTTTAACCAAGGATTATTTAATCAATAGTACCACTGTTTCTTGATTTATCTGATTTTTTTTTTATTTCAGTTCCAATAAGTATATAGAAATTACTTGTCCCTGAAAACATGATTTATCTCCTCCAAATGCAAATCCCCATTACTATAAAAGGGCATCCAAGGGTAGGCTATGTGGATTTCAGAGGAAATATTTGTAAAGGGAAGTCCATGATCAAATATCAATATAAAGCCTAAACAAATGGTTTTATTGTTGTTGAGTGGTCCCTGTACAGTCTCTATAATTTTATTTGATTTGTACAGCAACACTATGAAAAAGTACTATTATTCCTATTTTACAGGTGATGAAACAGACTCAGTGAGCCTATATAGCCGCTGCAAAGCCCAAACAGCAGAACTAGCATGTGATTCCAGAGCTAGTGCTCTTAAGGATTACTTTACACTGTGACATACACGGTGGGATTTTTCATGGGAGAGGTTATGTGCAAGATAAGAACAGTGGCGGGGGGCGCCTGGGTGGCTCAGTTGGTTGAGTGTCTGACTCCTGATTTCGGCTCAGGTCATGATCTCATGGTTCTGAGATGGAGCCTCACATGAGGCTCCATGCTGAGTGTGGAGGCTGCTTGAGATTCTCTCTCTGCCCCTCTTCCCCTTCCCTGCTTGCACATGCGCACGCACACACACGCTCTCTCTCAAAAAAAAATAACAAAAAAAGATGAGAGCACTGGGTGAGAGGTCAGAAAGTGAGAATGTGAACCTGGGTTCCAATGTGCATTTGTTATACAACTTCCACTAGAGTCATCAGTTTCCTTAACTGTGCAACAAACAACATCGTTTGGCTGCTGAACTTGTGGGTTGTCCTGAAGGCCCATTATTTCAATATGATAAAGAGATATATTAATATCCTAGCTTTGTAAGTGATAGGTGAGGATGCAAGTATGAGAACAGATTTGCAGATACAAGGAGAAGCAAAGGAGATAATGCACAGTGAAAGAAACGAGGCCCATTGGAGGCAAAAGCTAGAGAAAGTGAGCTTCACACGGCAGCTGGAGATCAGGAGAAGCCAAACACAGCTCAGAGGCAGGGTCTACCTCACAAGACCCAGGGGAGTCAGGCCTCCCGGGAGCAGACAGAGAAGCAAATCTTTTGGGGCAGAAAATTATTTGAGACCCTCTGGAGTCACTCAATCTATTTCCTGGGATACAGAATAATATAAATCAGATTGTCAAATCTTAGACAATAATAAGTATTGCATGTAAATGAAAAAGTGAGGTAAACATGGGATAGGATCTGAAATAAGAGGGCAGCTCAAGTCTCTTTCCCATTAGGAAAGTATTGTGTGCATCATTGTGAATGTAATTAGTTTTCTGCCCTTGAAAAGGAGCCTACAATTGTAGCCTCCATTTTTATACCCATTCTCTCTCTGACCACTTGTTATTCAGATTATGTCCTTTGCAGAATGAGATTCTTATTTTCTTCCTATTTCCTAGACTATTCCATCTCTGAAAACTTCACTTTTTTCCCCCTCCTGACCTCTGCACACAGGTTTATATCTTGGTCTTTGGCTCTTTGCTCTACATACATTTGACTTCTGGCATGTTATCTCAACCCATGACTTCTACTTGTATATAAACGACTTCAAGCCTTTAGCTCCAACCTGCCACCTTTTCTGAGCACTGGTTCTATATTCCCTGCAACTTCTAATTCATATTCTTTCTATTACCTACAGCTCATTATCCATCCTCTCTCTTATGCTCTAACATATCTCTGCTCTTTGGCTTTCCTTCATATTGTCAGTTATGTCACCATTTTCCTAATCAGCCAAGGTCAAGACTTCTGAGCTGACCATATCACACAATCATCCCCTTCGATGCAACTGGGAGAATTATGTTGCAGTCACATCTAACTTGTGCATCACATTTACCCTCTTCCCCGTGGCCCCACAAAGTACATTTATCTCCAGAGCTGCTCCTTTATTTCTGTGCAGTACTTATTCTGTCCATCCTTCTATCCATGCTTCCCTTCCTTTCTCAATGCCACCACCTTAACTTAGGTCCTAAAACTTCTTAGCTTTGGAAAATGGAAAGAATTTTCTAACTGAAACCATTGTCTCTCACCTTTAGTCTTTCAGAAGCATAATTTAATTTACATGCAGCCAGATTAATATTCCTTAATCTGTTTTAATCAAATCACTGCCCTTGTAAATAATATTTCCATTGGCTCACCAATCTGGGAGAACAAACTCACCCAGGCACATCATTCTTTTCACTATACTCCTACAAAAACCCTTAGGTTCTTTCAAAACAAATTTTTTTTCATAGCCTTTACACACATCTTGCATTATCCTGCCTTTGTGCCATCCATCTCATGGTATATTCTGCCATTCCTTTTGTGTACCTATAACCTTTTATTAACTTTGAAGCATTATGCATTTTATACACTCTAAGTCCTGTTTTCATTACCAGCCATTTACTCTTCTAAAACTCTGTCACAAATATTCTATGTGTATCTACAGTGTATGCAATGAAAAAGAATAAATGCATATTATTAAAAAAGAATAAATTTCTTCAAAGAGCCCCAGAATGATGTAAATTCAGGTCCTTGTAGTTCACTCTCAACTTGAGAAAACATAGACATCTCATGCCCCGAAGGTCAATCCACTCAGGTTCATGGACAATAGTCCTATGTAAACAAACTCAACTGTCTCATCTTATTTTCATACCCATCCATCAAGCAAAGAATCCTGAAGCTGTCACAGATGCTCCCTATGGCCACCTCCCATGTCTAGTGTTGCTAACCTTGGCAGCCAGAACTCCCTTCCTTTCACCGGAGGAGAGAAATGCTGGTGGTAGATCGTAACCTCGAAGCAGCAGGAAGACAGTATTGTACTTCAACCTGCTTCCTTTGGGACACAGCAACAGAGCCATTCAGTGAGCAAGGCACCTGCTGTTGGACAGGTGCCCAGTGCCAGGAGTGTTCATCAGCATTTGAAGCAGAGCTCTGCCAGAGATCTGTGGGGCTCCATGTTTCCATCTGAAAGTTAAGTTGCAAATATAGCAGAAACAGTAACAAATATAGGACTAACCCTGCATGCAGTTGGGAGAGAGGATAGAATGAGAAGGGGAAAGGCAAAGAAGGACACAGCAGACTATGGGGAGGGTATCCCTGGACACTATGATGGGAATCCAAAAATAGGGGCTTGAGTTCCATTACTCAGGATCAAGTTTTCATCAATTAAAAAAAAGTTTGCTTCAGAATCTTCTGGGTTATTTTCAGCTCTTTATATTTCTACAATTCTAGGAAAGAAAGTATCAGAGAAAAGAGAGAACAAGTGTACTCCTGACTAGAACCAGGTACATTTACCCATCAATTCACTCCTATAATCTCCTATCTTTGATATGTCAACAAATAAATCAGGAACAATTATATACATTTATCACTCCTTTTTCAACTTTCTTTGTCCCTTTTCTTCTTTCTTTCTTCTTTTGTTCTGTTTCTTTTCAATACAAGCTTCAGCTGCCACCAGAAGCTCAACAGAGCTCTATAGAAACAAACCTGGTAAGGCATATCTCCTTGTTGCCAAAGCACAACCGAGGTTATACTGAAGGAGCAGCCAGGAGCTTGGCACTGGCCAAAGTGAGGACTAACAAGAGACGAAAACACTAAATCACATCTCACTGCTCAATGGGAATCTAGCTCTTTCCACATTCCTCATGGGGCCCCCTGTAATATTCTGCCACCACCTAGGCTGAGCTTAGCCAGGGGTAAACTGTAGCCAAGATGCCTTCAAATTATCAGGAAAACGATGTAGCAGTCAGCCAGACCCGTACTGCCTGCCTAGAGTCTCCTAATCATCACTCCTGCATTAGAAGTATTCAAGTAGAGACAGAAGACCTCATGAAACCCCTTTCTCTCAAAGATCTTCTGATCTCTTGCTAGATCAGAGGTGCTTAAGCCCTAGACATGACATTTGAAAGATAGGAAAATCCAAATCTCAATTCATTAGCAAAGCATTGCCTTTCTCTTCCTTTCTGCTCACCTTTTACCTAGCGTGTGTATCTCCTTGAAAGCATAGGTCTTGTAAACAGGCCTTTCAGGATGCTGCAAAGCTAAAGTAGAAACGATAAAAGATTTATATTCTAAGTAGTTTTGTACATAATGGCTGCGTATAATTTAGGGTTAATATTTAAGAGATGAGAATATCACTAAAATAAATGTTTTTCTGTTTCCAAAGAAGAGGAAGTGGAGTATGTATGGATACAGGCCCCTCACACACACACACACACACACACACACACACACACACACACATATTTCCTTCATGCCTCCAAAGACCCACACACCTTCAGGCAGGGACCAGAAGACCATATTGGCTGTGGTGAACAGACTTCTGGGAAAGAAGTTGGAATAGGTCTAGGAAAAGAATATTTTGCCAGCTTGCCAACCAATCTGGTCACTCTGGTCAAAGGTAGGCTCAGCAATTTTCCTCCAATACTCCTTCTCAATGCCTTTTCCAAAATTTCCCTGCATTAGTCCATAATGGGTAGTAGGAAATTGCATAAGATATTGTGTGTGCTGGCGTTGGGCACCCATAAATGAATTATTGCCTCTTTATTTTATTATTTCTATAGGATCAAGATAGACACATTCCAGGATGCCCCTGATACGTGGTTTAAAAACGGGAAATAGAAATGAAGCTTATGGCAGCAGATAATGAAGACAATAAAGATGATGATATAGCAGAAGCTAAAATTTATCAAGTATTTACCACATGCCAGGGATTGTGCTAAAAGTTTTGCATGTATAATGCCCCCACCACCTCATATAGATACACAGACATAGAAACATGATATTAAAAACCATGTTCTGACTCTAGTGAACCCATTCTTTTTATTTCATTTGTTTCTGATGTTGCTGGTATACATATAGAATAAGTGGTTGAGAGGTAATAGTTCTAGAATTGGACAACCAAAGTTCAAAGTCTTCCTCTGCTTCGCACTCTTTATGTAAACTTGAAAAATTCTTTAATCTTTTTAACACTCCATTTTCATATTTTCTTTTTAAATTTTTTAAAATACTTATTTTTGAGAGAGAGACAGGGTGCAAGTGGGGGAAGGGGAGAGAAAGAGAGAGACACAGAATCTGAAGCAGGCTCCAGGCTCTGAGCTCTCAGCACAGAGCTGGACATGGGGATCGAATTCATGATCCACGAGATCATGACCTAAGCTGAAGACAGACACTTAACCGACTATGACACCCAGGTGCCCCTCACTCCATTTTTATCTTAACCAATGAAAATATTAACATTTATCTTACAAGGTTATATGAAAGTCATATTCATCACCCCATAGATCTTGACACAAAATGTCAGGTTTGGTTGCTCAACAAATTTGTCTTTCATCTAGCACCCAGATCTTGATTTCTAACACTATTCTCTAATGCAAGGAACTGGAGATCTTTGAAAAAATCGCTCATTCTAGGACTGGGATAAGAAATACTCAAGATGAGCCTGAACATCTTACACTGCCAGAAAGCAAATAAATGCTCGAAAAGCAACCAAAACCCCACAAGGATGAGGACACATCAAAGAGGCACAGAAACCAACTGAACAAGCTCCCAGTGGCCACAGCTCTGCAATTTAAACAATAGAATTTAGTACTACATTATAATCCAAACCATAGCATAAACATTCTTAGTTCATATTGCTATAAATAAATTACTGAATTATTGAGGGAGAAGAGACAAATCTTCTGCTCAAAAAATTGACAAGTTACTCATACAGATGCCTTACCTTCAAGGAGATGGTGCATAACTCCCCACTCCTTAAGCATGGGTTGTGTACAGTGATTTTCTTCCAAAGAGTACGACACAGAAAGGTGGAGGGGGGGGAGGGAGCATTAACTTTATAGTAAAGAAACCTGAGAAACACTTCCTCAGCCAAGTATTAAGGTCAACATCAACAATGATAAGTCATATTGATAGCATGTATCCTTGATATGATATGCGGAAAATGCTACTTTACCTCTGTGTTCTTCTTCCCAAAAATCCATAACCCCAATCTTTGAGAAGAACATCAGACAAATTTCAGTTGAGGGGCATTCTACAAAATACCTGACTAGTACTCCTTAAAACTATCAAGGTCATCAGAAACAAAGAAAGTCTGAGAAATTGTCACAATCTAGAGAAGCCTGAGGAGACACAACTAAATGTAATATGATATCCAGATGGGATCCCAGAACAGAAAAAAAGACATTAAGTAATAACTAAAGAGATCTGAATAAAGGATAGACTTCAGTTAAAAATAATTTATCAACTTTGGTTCATTAACTATAACAAAGGTACTATGCTATATGAGACATTAATAATAGGAAAATAGGTGTGGAGTAACTGGAGGAGTTGCTGTAGTGTCTCTGCAATGGTTTTATATCTCTCAAACTGCTCTAAAGTAAAACTTTAAAGTTAAAAAGTATTTTTAAATGTTGCACACCTTCTCTTATTTTATAACAATCCATGGAAAATTATTAATGCAAAAATAGTATAGCAGGGACTCTAGATTTAAGTAGCAAGGGTAGCCGTGTATTTAAAGGGGCCTTGGCTACATATTTTCTCTTTGCTTCCCAAAATCCCTAACAGGATTGGGTCAGGGAACTTCAGTTCTAAGAAGGGTCTTTTGGCCCTGAGCCTGGGAAGCCTATGGTGACAAAGTGGTGTTAGGAAAAACTTTTCTGAAGAACTGAAATGGAGGAAATGTGTTTTATTAAGGACCCTGTGCTCTGGACATGGGTTACTATAGTTGACCATAGAGAAATGTTGTTGTTGTTGTTGTTCTCAAAAAATACACTTGGTGAGATGCCCAAGATACCTGTGGGCAACTTCTGCTCACAAATGCACAATGCAATTGCCTAAGGTGGGCAAGGTTAAAAGGGAGAAAACAGAGGACATAGAGGAGGCAAAAGGGAAGTGAGTCAGCAGGAGAATCAGGAGAAGATGACTCTGGTTCCATGCTTTAGCAACAACAAAAAATCCCAGCTCAGGGACCTCTCTGTGCTGGGGTCCCCAGAACAGCCTTGTGCATTTCCAATTCCCTCATTTCTCAGGTCCCTATATCAGCAAAAGACAGATGGTCTATGACCGCCAGGCAATCAGAAAAACTGCCAAGTCAAGGAAACTTGGTGGAGTGAAATGATGTGGTAATTCCAGTTAGCTGAAGGATGAGGCTTAACTCACACAGAGTTGGGGAGGAGTGTGCTGTATACAAGATAGCTCTTTTTGACTGAAAGGTATGTTTACAAGCCTGAAACTAGCACCTTTCAACACTGGGCCTCCTCCCACTTCTGGAGCTATGAGTAGGGGAAGCCCATATATTATATCTCAGGCTTGCAAGCTGACTGTGAAAAAGGCAAGGCTGACTTATTTCCCTCGTGTGGAACACAAGCTCTATTGACATCTATCTTTCACTGTAAAAGCTGAGCGTTTAGATGTTAAAGCTGCATCTCATAGAAGTTATGCTAACTTCGTAGTGATGATTTTATTTTCAGAGATAAACTAGATGGTGTACTCTACAGCTATCAGGACCATCTTCTGCATCAACTGACCACTAATAATTTCCCTTCTACCATCAAGGTCACGTGACTCCACAGAGATGACTAAACACCTAATGGGAAGGACTAGGCCATGCTAAGTCCTAGGTCAAGAGGGTAAACTTGGGGAAGACGGTAGCAAAAGGAAGGAGGGTGGGGAGTGGCAACAGCTATAAACTAAGAGATTGAGAATTCAGTCCAAATGGCATATCATGGCAGACTTGCAGTACTGAGTTAGAGGTGCTGTGAGGATTAAATGAAATGTTACACGGAGCACTTAAAACAGTGCCAGGCACAAAGCAAGCACTCATTGAGGGGTAGCTCTTGTTATGGTTTGTGTTGTGTTTACTATCTTTCTTGCTCTCTTGTCCAACAACAAATCTGGTCTGGGCACACATACATTCTAGACCTTTCTCCCATCATAGATTCATCCCTCATCCTTTTTCACACCATGGATTTCTACTTCTGTCTCCACTGAGAAATGATACACCATAATCGCCACACTACACTGCCTTTCCCCACTCTCCTTTGTTTTGGAAACAGTTTCTTCTGAAAGGCAGCTTTGCTAGATTTTTCCTGTCAGAGTCCAGGGCAGAGACATATTGCCACAAGAAAGGTGCTCTCTGATGTGGGGAAGGGTGATTCATGCAGGCTTCCCCAGTGCCCGGGTGGGTTAAAGATTCTTCAGCCCAACCACCTGCAGATTTGGCTTCCTAAGCCATCTGATCTCTGGAGAGAGTCATCTTCTAAGTACACTTATGTATGTTAGATGCTAGAAAAAATGATCAGCGTTGCCAGTTAAAATACTGGCATTCCGGGGAACCTGGCTGGCTCAGTCAGATGAGCATGCAACTCTTGATCTCAGGACCGTGAGTTCTAGCCCCATGTTGGATGTAGAGATTACATACATACATACATATATAAATATGTAAAGAGACAAACTTTAAAATATTGGCATTCTGAGTTATAAAAAAAAAAGCCAGAAATAATCTTACGCTGTCTGTAGTCCTCTCAAACATACCTACTGGGTTGCCAACACCTTCCTCTGGGTTAATAAACTGCAGTTATTGCACAGAAACCTTTGGGGGTCCACTGTCAGCCAAGGCCTTAAGCGCACTCTTACCAGCCATTCTTTCAGTATCTGTCTTCTGGCAAAGTGGAATTTACCTGGTTACATTACTACTGACATAGACATAGCTATTTCTCCCTACTCGAGCCAAGACTAAGCCCTGAAACATTAAACACCAGTTATTCGACTTCTGATACAGTCACATCCTAGGCTGTTTCTTATCATTCCCACTCTACTGCTCCAGTCTTTGTCATTTGGTCCTGCCTTTTTTATTTTTCCTTTTTTCTTCTTTTCCCCTTCTCATTCCAGCTCTTACTCTCCTGTTAGACAGGTTTGGAAACACCCAGACCTGAGACCAGCCTTCTAGGAACATGTGCACAGCAAGGCCATCTGGAGAGGCTCGCTCTCTCTGTTCTCATTTGCTCTCACTCACCCCTCCCTCTGCCCATGCTTTACCCCCAGTGGATTGTGTTGAAGGGCTGAAACAATCCTGGCAAGGTCACACTGTTTGATTCTGCTGTCAGTTTAAATTATGTCTCAGCTTTTATATCTAAATCACAATACAAGAGAATAAAAAGAGACAGAGAGAGAGAGAGAGAGAGAAAGAGAGACAGCAAAGAGGCATGGCAACATCCTACAAGAGGAGAAATGACATTTCAATTGGCCAATTGATCTGTTCCCTTGACAGCTGGCCCCCTTACTTCCCCCTAGTCATTATTTAACATATAAGAACCCTGAGCCCACTCCAAGCCCTCTGTGGAGGGAACATACTCTTTCTCCTGGAGGGCAGGGGAATAGAACATTTTCTACAGTGGCAAAAATAACAAGACTATTTTAAGATGACTACTTTTATTAATAAAATGTTGATCATTTATGGTAAAATCAAGCTATTTCTTTTCACTACTGAACTGCAATTTCCTAAGTTCCTATAGAATATATGTGGATGACAGCATCTAGATTTTATTCAGTTTAGCACTTACCAAGACAGGACTTCAAAATTATATTCCACTAGTGGGCTGTGTCTAAATAACATTTTCATAAAGTCAAGGGTAAGAAATGGCCAATCTGAGCTTACAGCAGTCTCCATTGGTCCCACATTGTATATACCCCTATTCAATAAAAGAGTAATTCTTTTTTGCTTTACAAGTGAGTTAACTTGGAGCCTTCAACTAAAGGGTGTTCACAGAGAGCTCTTTAAGACCTCTGTTAGTCCTTTCTAACTTCAAAATAGAGTGCAGTGGTTATACGAAAAGCAGACAGAATCAGGAACAGATATTATTGCTGGTACTCAGGGACTATACAGTCATGAGATAACACCACACTTAAACATGGTGTGAAATGGTATTTTACTAATGATATCAGCATCTCACTAAAAAGGTTATAACTTTTATTATTAATTCTAAGATGACCCCCTATTAGAATGAAATCTACTAGGTTTGTAACATTTCCTGAATCTGTTTTAGACTGAGAAAAGTTTTCTAGCCCTTACCAGTAAGCTACATTTTTTTCACTGTTTATCCTGAAGTGGTGTTCACTTTATCTGTTCTGGCCACAGCACAGGCCAGCATTTCCAAAGAGAATTTACTTTGAGATCAGTAGGCAAACATTAAAAGATACTGATTGCCTTGAAATAATGAATAATATAAATCAGAAGTCCTAATTCCATTTTCATTCTACTTCTATGTGATCATTAATTGACAAGTTCCTAAATTTGTCTGAGCCTTAGTTTTTTGTTGCTGTTGTTTTTGTTTTTAATCTATGAAATGGAGTTGTCACTACTTGACACTGCTACTTTTCAGTGTTCATGAAGACTAAAAGTGCGATAATGTGACACTCTTTTTAATTATAAAGCATTATATGATTGTACATTATTTTTAGGCTGTAATGATGACTTTGACTTTGTTAACACCATGTACTAACCCTCTAAGCTAATATGCACCTTTGATCTCAAATTCTACAGAGATAACTTTCTTTACCAGGTAGGGAAAAATAACTTAATATTTAACTTAATTCAATAAACTCTTGAATTATGCCCAGTGAAATGGTCAATGGTGAAAAAGAGCCTGGTGGTACTGTAGAATGGAATGGTTGGTTGTTACTCTCAAAACCCTCTTTGGGATAATAAGGTTATAAGTGGTTAGTTCTTACAGTCCCCCACCAGAGCAGTAACACTGGAAGAGTGTAGTTAATCTTGCTTCCCCTTTGTGCCATAGCAGGAGAAATGCTGACTTCACACCCCACATATCCACTACCCCCATCTTGGGCTGTAACAGTGAAATGGGTCATTTGCCAGATTGTGTACCAAATCTCTCAGGAGCACTATATTTTAACGTTCTCTGTCTCTCTGAGACTGAACTATGTTTACTACTTATAACTATTAGGTAGTGAAATACAGATCTCTCTTCACTATATTAAGTACAAGAATACCACATATTGTATCTTCATTCATACCTTATCTTTGTTTGGTTTATTCCAGTCAAAAGTTATTATATTTCAAATAGGTTGAGTGAAACAGAGTAAAAGACTGTTCCACAAGTTGCTCTTGCTGCATACATTCAAAAGTGGAAAGAAGGGAAAGAAGGAGAGGAACTCCTAGAATAAGCATATTTTATGTGGAAACTTGGTGATTTACTTATTCATACAAAGCAACTAACACTGCCAAATAAAAGACTAGGTCTTTCAAGCAATTCAACACTCCAGGAGTGACCAAGAGAAGTTACATGTTGGGCCTTATTTCTTTTTCCTAAATCCTGGGTTAACAGCTACCAAAGCCAAGGCAGAGCCTGGAACGGGGGCTTGGTCACTGTGGGGAGGCCACTGAGCGTGGACTTTTTCTTTTGTTTTGGCTTGTTGTTGTTTCAGTTTTGGTGAACCTTCATTAAAATTTTCCTCCACTGTGGTCTTGAGTCAGAGAACACTACTAGAGATGTGTAGCTTGGTAGCTGGCCAAATGCTTACTAGTCCCAGATCCACTCCAATAGGTTGAAAATTCCAGTGGTGGCATGCAGAGATGGCTCAATAGGGAGTCAGTATACAGATGCTATCCACTTTCTCAGCAGAGATGTGTTCAATCTTATTTAGCCTAGAGATACAGACGAAAACACTGTTTCCTCCTTCTCTCACTCCAATGAGGTCCTCAGTGGTGGCTTCATGTAGGCACCATGGATCTTCTCTCCCATTAGGAGGCTCCTGCAGTGTCAGCATCCAACTTCCTTTGAAGGCCAGTGGCTGTGAGAGCCACGCTTCCCTCAAGGTTCTTCTTAAAGCCCATTCTAGAGATTTTGCTGTTCGAATAATTGCCAATGTCTTCCAGCTCATTTTCAACAATATTCTTATGCTCCCAAGGGTTTTAGCCCGTTCAGAATAATGGGTCTGGTTTGGGTCTGATATCTGCCTTTTCCATTCTTGGTACCCTCCATTTTACTTAGGAAGCCCAAATGCTGGAATTGGTACCTTTCTATGTGGTAATACTAACAAGGTAGTCAAAGTGGTGAATTCAGGTTGTCGTCTAAAGGTATGCCCAGCCAGGTTATTTAGAAATACTGACTTATTCACAGATAGAAAAGCCACCAACTCAATTTAAGCCTCACTAGCTCTGCTACCTCAAATCCTCCTGGCCTGCTGACATCTACACACATTGAGGTGATGAATGCTCACTAAGGGTTAGTTATGTTAGTATAAGATCTGAAGCATGGTGGGGTGCCTGGGTGGCTTAGTTGGTTAAGTGTCCGACTTCTGCTCAGGTCATAATCTCACAGTCTGTGGGTTCGAGCTTGCTTTGGGCTCTGTGTGGACAGCATGGAGCCTGGAGCCTGCATTCTATGTCTCTTTCTCTCTCTGCCCCTCCCCTGCTCGTGCTCTCTCAAAAAAAAAAAAAAAGCAAACATCAAAAAATAAATAAAAAAGATCTAAAGCATGGTGACCTCTTCCTATTGAGGTGAAGTCAACTCAGCCCAGATCTAGTCAGCCCCAATTCAGCAGCTTGCTCACTGTGAAGAGCCTTCCAACCGATCCCATGGTGGAGGACTTCCTTCATGAAACACACATTAGTGCAGATCCAGCTCTGGTGAGACCCAAAGCTACTACAATTCCTGATCAAATTTTAGAGGCTCTATTTAAAAATATAAATTTAAAAATTAGATGTAAAAAGCAGGGAAGCCTTAGGCTATTGCAGTTAGTGATTATGCTTCTTCAACTTTATGGAATCATGCAACCACAAAAACCCATCACTAGGGCCCCTGACAGGGTTTTGGCATGGGGGCTGTGCAGGAGAGGAAGAGAAAATGTAAAGTTTAAGTTTTGTTAGTCTTAAAGCAACATGGCCTCTAAATGCATCTCTAAAATTTAAATACTTTTTAAAAAGCACAAATAAAAAATCATACTTATCCAAATATGAAAATATGTCCAATAAAAAATCAAATAACCATATAAACCATGTACTGAACTAAGACTTTCAAGTTTTTGATCTGATAATTCAATTTTTATCATGTACTAGCAATGATGTGCTAGCTGGGTTCTGCTCTGAGAAAGGTTCACAGATGAGTAAGAACTGTACCTTATTTATTAGGAGTTCACAGTCAAGGGGTGGAATCAAACATATTTCTAAGGAACCCAGTAGATTATCAAGTAATACAGCTCTGTTAAATCAGTTCATTTGACATAGGTGACCTATGGATACTTCTCTTAAAAGGTAAATTCTGAACTGGGCCTTAAGTGATAAGCGATACTTGGAACTATATGTGGGAAGAACAGCTGATGAACAGAGGGTCTTGGTAAACCAACACCTAAAGGCAAGAGATGCAGAGTATGTTTGGGGAACAAACTCAAAATTAAGACCCATGAATGCCAAGTAAAGAAGAAAGAAGAGATATATTTGCAATGGAAAATAAGAAAGAAAAGACTCACTGGAACTGAACTTTGAACAACATTGATATATAAACACAGAAATATGGTTGGTTTTCCTTTCCTGTGTACTATATGAAATATGCAGTTTGTTTGAACAGGAAGTTGGCATGAACACATGTGCACTTTGGCCATCATTGACTGGCAAAGATGGCAGGACCAGGGACTTGAAGCTGTCTGCAATGGTCCTGGTGAGAGTGGTGGCATCCTCTTCAAGGATGGAACTATGGGTAAAAAATACAGCAAGATTCTATCTATATTATAAATAAATTCTTCCTGGCTTACATTACATAAAAAGCTGAGAATGTACATGGAATGCAGAGAACAGAGCTGAGCACACTAACTAGGTGAGGGCATATGGAAAGAGAGGAGAGAGAGGAGAGAGAAATGTAAAAGAAAACTAAAGTTTAAAGCTAAAGAATACGGTGACATTCTTGACTGAGATGGAGGTTGTTGAAGGAAGAACATGGTAGGGAGGTAGACAAGGAAAAAAATAGGTGAGATTCATTTTAGACACTCACAGAACATCCATGTGTGGTTTCCCAGAAGGCATTTGGAGAGACCATGAGCTCTATACTCAGCTGCAAATCTTCTCAGACCTGAGGTAGTTTCATTTCTCTGCTGAACTCTTAGATTTTTGTTCTAACTGGACATTCTCCAATTAATGGGATGGCTTCTGTATTCCCTTAAATAATCCTGTTCAAGGAACTCTTTCCTCATGGAATCCTCCATTATTATCCCCAAAATATTCTAATCACACACTTTGCATTATATTAAATTGCTTTGATATTCATGTCTCCTTTATAACTGCTCTCACCTCCTTCCTTGCAGGTTACTATAAAACTGTTAGAACAGGCTATAAGCTCTTTTAAGAGTAGAAAGCCAGATTTGATATTGTTATCATAAAGGCTAATATCTATTGAGTATCTGGATTGTGCCAAGGACTGTTACATATACCAAATCCTATCCTATTGTACAGCAATCCTACAAAATAAATTTGCACTAATTATATAAAGGAAATAAAGCTAAAAGAAGGTCAGAGACTCTCCCGAAACAACTCTGGTAGGACTAGGCTCCAATGCAAATTCATCCTGTTCCAAAACTTACCACCATTTTCACATGATATAAGGATTATACATGGAATAATTTCCACTCCACCCTATCTTGAACATAATTTCACTTTTTCCTTAAAACAAGAAGACACTTAAATATGTTGGTGTGTCTCACTATTGGGCTAGATATAGTAATTATCCTGTTCTGTGGCCATATCAAAATATTCATTTTTGAGATTTAGAGATTAATAGAAGTCTGCTCCATAGTATATTTTATGTACCAGAATGGTAAAAAGAGTAAACAATACAGGAAGATTCTATCTATATTATAAATGAATTCTTCCTGGCTTACATTACATAATTCAATTTGTAAGTCACTTGTTTAAAACCTAAGATGTATATTTTTCCATTAAAATTATATTGTAAATAATTAATGTCTTCTTCTATGTTGCTTTATTTTCACCCATGATTTATTACATCTCATTCATGCCATATATTGTAGGTATTTATGTATGCTCCCCTTCTTTCTTCCTTACCTAGACTGTAAGCTTTCTGAAGGCAGAACATGTGCCTGCCTTGCCTTCATCTTAATATAGAATCTGGCACAGCCTCTTCTTCATACCATACAACCATTCCTCCACTTGTCCTTTCATACTTTCTAGAATTTGTAGCATGTCTACTAGGTGCCAAGCACTGAGACAGATGCTGATGTTACAAGATGAGTCAAAGGGCCATGTACTCTGCCCTTATGGAGTTTATAATCTGATAAGAAGAGCAAATATTTACAAAACTATATAATTAAAAAATTGTATGTGCTATAAAAAATCATAAGGACTGTTGAAAATATACATAGAAGAGACTTAACCAAGTCCAAAGAGTTAGATGTAAAATAATAATTTTTCCTTATAAAGTAAGAGATAAATTACATCCAGAGATGTGCCTATTACAAATGACTTTTTTAAAGCTATAATTGGTGGTAATGGGATTTTAATCAATAAATGAATAGTCATTAATAACGTTTCAGTGGGAAAATACATCCTAATATGCTTCTTCAAAGGCTCAAAATACAACATGGACCCTTTCTGACCCTCCATCCTTGGCAGCAAAAACAAACACCTGCTTATTGCTGCTGAGGCTTAGGTACAAAGAAACATCGATTTCTTTCTGTCACTGAAGACGATTCTGCAGCTGTGGGGCCTCTGGGGAGTGGAATGATGGCTTCCAAAGTTAAGAGATCTGATCGTACTCTAGAACTGTTCTGGGGTATCCTTAATTGAGGATCACTGGAAACTGGCAAAAGAAAGAAAGGCATGTAGCACACCACTGTGAAAATGGGTTCTTTCCTTCTGAGTAACTTTCTACATGTATCAGTGTTACGCTAACTACTTCCATGGATTTCGTATAAAAACTGCTCAAAGGATACTGCCAAGCCTCTGTTATGACAACAGTCTATTTATGAGTCAGTGTGAGAGCTGTCACAGATCCAAGGCCCCATGATATTACCTTTGCACATATACAACCATGTGATTATATGGTCCTGGTACACTAAGGCACATGGGATGTTTGATACTCACTGATTTTAGACACATTCTAAATAGCATGGTGGATAAGCCCAGTAAAATAACTAGGGGGATTGGGTTTGATCACTGACTTTTGTGTAAGTGTCAAGTCCAAGTGAACAGTGATACCACACTTAATTAGTCAAATAAAAATCAAAACTGATAAAAACTGCATACTCTCCAAATACTTCCAAAGTGAATAAGCCAAAATTAAAACTATTATCTTTCATCTGTAATCTTCATCCAATGTTGCTGATTTTATTCAAAATGCATTTTTCTCTTATAAAATAGCTGATAATGTGTTTTTTCCCCTGTTATGTTATGATCCTTTATCTCCTCTCTCCATGGGTTATTCTACTTTTGGTCTTTTGAGAAATGACTTCGATTTTGATATTGATTTTGAAATTATGCATGCCCAAACTTTTCTTATCCAAGCAAACCATATCTTCAATTTTTGATCTTAATAAAGTAAACCATATCCACCCAACACACACACACACACACACACACACACACACACACACACACACACAGGGTTTCTACACTGATGACAATAGCTAGCACAATCCTCTATTCAACAGATTCTTGATTAAATGGCATCATGAAAATGAACTAGGTGTTAAGTAGTTATAAAGTTCTGGACCAAGAGAAAAATCTAGTACAGCTCATATCTGAAAAGGGCTGGATATCAGGTCCTTATTTTGAGAAGAAGGACCATTCCTTAGTGCCCCCACAATGCATTTGCACATGCTTCTGTTAGCAATTACTTTAAGGTGATGTCATTTCTTGTTTGTCTCCTTATCTCTTCAATTACCTATGAGATCTCTGAGGACCAGAATGGCTTCTAGTCTATTTGTATTCCTAGTAATTAACAGAGTAGGTGGTTAATAAATACTTCATGAGTATATGTGAAGGAAAGAAATAAGAGGGAAAGTAAGGAAGAGAAGGGCAAAAGCAATCTCAATATTAAAAAAAAAACGGTTAGGGGATCTAAGTCAATAATTAGGCAACTTGGGCAACCTTTCTGGATCCCAGATCTTTCTACTCTGAAATGGCTGATTTGATTATTTCTTAATTTCTTCTAGCATTGTATTTTATGGTTGTGAATGGTGGGGGAGGTATATGTATATATGTATTTTGTGTGGTGTATATGAATAGTATTGCTGTGTAGGTAAAAAGCAGTAAATCCACAAAAACAGATAACTGCTTCAACAGAAAGTTTCTGACACCATTTTTGCAGTTAATCAACATTTCATATTTTTCCTTTGAAAACGTATAAATACACACTTTCTTAAGACATTTACTTGTCAGAATTCAGATCTAAAAGTGACTTATTAAAGTCCCAAGCAGGAAGAAGAGAAAATAAAAACAAAATCAGACCTTTACTGTAGACTGACACTAAGCAGGCACTAAGCAAAGTGCCTTGCCTGAGTTATCTAATTTACTCTTCATTACGATCTTATGAAGTTATCATCACTCTCTTCTGAGTAATCTCTACACCCAGTGTGGGTCTCAAACTCATGACCCCAAGATCAAGAGTCACAGGGTCTAGTGAATGAGGCAGCTATGTGCCCCATCACTCTCTACTAAATAAGGCAACTGAGGTTCTGCAACATGAAGTGATGTGTCCAGTCTACAAAGCTAGTGACAGACCTATCAGACTGATCTGGTTCTGCTTAACTCAAAAAAGAGAAAATGCTCTTTCACTATGCAAAGAGCATAATGATGATAAAGCACAAGCTTTAAATTTTATTTATATTGCAAACCACATCCACAAATACAAACCCAAAAACACTGCCTCTCAGATTTTTCCCTCAAAGTATCCTAGAGGCAGAGGAGGGGAAACACATACCTTAGGGGCTGGCGGTAGTCACCTGATGCATCTGTTGTAGGGAGAGTAATCTATTTGAACTGATAGGTTTCCTCAACACTAATACATGATTTTACTCTCTTCAGAAGAGATTTACATTTGTTTTAATGTAGAAACAACAACCCCCTTCCTTGAAACCTGTGAGTAAAACTGACACTCCAGGAACATGCAGCATGTTGTCCAATTGCTCAGAGAGTCCGTTCACAATGTTGGACACCACTAAGAAAATTCACATCTCCAATGAATAGCAATAGTCCAAAGCTTTCATGAGACATGGGGAGTTACAGTATTGTACAAAAAATAGGCTGAGGGATGTCTCCTTTCTTGCAAAAAATTCATTTTATTCAAGTGTCCAAAAGTAACTAGTTTTTGAAACCTAATAAATAAGGACTATTGAACTTTTACTTTCCTATCTCTCTCTCAATTTGTTTTTAAAGAAAAGGCTTTCACAAAATAGTAAAGAAAAAAAGGAGCTTAGCATTGTGGAAGTCCTGGAAAATGTTTGAGAATATCAGAAATGAAGTTACCTTCTTGTACCTGTTCATCTAAATACGAAAGCTCTGAAAGTGTTATTGTCTTTCTTCAATTCTTTGGATCATATGCTCTGGAGATAGAAGTAATCTTATACATCACTTATTCCAACCTCTTTTTCCACATGTAGGGGAAATGAGACTCTGTGAATGAAGATTACATCATTGCCATGATCTAGGCCTAGAACTCAGACCACCCGCTTCCAAGCCCAGTGCTCTTTTTCAAGTTTTTATTTAAATTCTAGCTAAGATATAGTGTAATACTGGTTTAAGGAGTAGAATTTAGTGATTCATCACTCCCGTATAACACCCAGGGTTCATTACAATTCTTGGCATATTAATACCCATCACCCATTTAGCCCACCCCCACCCACCTCCCTTCCAGCAACCCTCAGTTTGTTCTCTATAGTTAAGTCTCTTATGGTTTGCCCAGTGCTCTTAACATAGCAGATACTTCCAATATTAATCATACTGTGGCTTTCTAAGAGATTATCCATCTGATCTTGAATTTGAATTATATTTGAGAAGACGAAAATTTTGAATTATGACCAAGATTTTAGATTGCCAGTTGGGCAAGATTCGGCAAGACACCCAATTGCCATTTAGAAGGTGAGAGAGATGAAATATACCATGGTGGGTCAAAAATGCCCACTCTCACCATTAGCAATAGATTGGCAAAGTTCACAAGTGGCAAAATCTGTTCTCTAGAAGAATTAAACTTTGCAGTTTCACTGGCTAATACTATAGCTTTCTAATTTGGTTTACTAAAATCCAAAGTGAACTATATAATATCTATTTTAAAAGAGAATGCCATGGAATTAGATGTTGCTAATCTAATCCAATTTGCTGTCTGCTCTCAGTGAGCAGTTTGTAGTTTTATGATTGGATTAAAACAAACAATAGTAGAGGGTAGTGGGCTCAGTAAATATGTTCTTGTCTCACTGTTATGAAAATTAAATGAGTTAATATATGGAAACTGTAAGAATAGTTCCTGGCACATGTAAAGATCTCAGTAATTGTTTATAAAGGAAGTACTGCAGGACCAAGTGCTTGAGTGCACAAAATGGCAGAGTGAAGACACTCAGAACCAGGCTGGAGACAAGTCAAGAACTATTTCAAGGGGCCTCAGAAATATTCTTCTCAGAAATATTCTAGAAAGGCCTAAAAAATCTTTCTAGGATTGCTCCTCAGTTTAGATCAGATCCTCAGGTTCAAGAAGAATTACATTTACAGAAAATACCAAATGGCCAAAAGACTTCTTCCAAGACACCAGGAATTCATAAACATTTCCTACCTGAACTGCAGTTCTGCTCATTTAGCAAAGTATAATTGCAGAAAATTATCTGAGACTTATACACCCATAATACCCACTTCAGCAAAACCCTGAGGTTAAACTGTGGTTTTTAGGTAAGGAGTTCAGAAGCTCTCCTAAGATGATCTTTGTTGGTCTCCTCTTAATTGAATTAGTTAATAGAAACCAATCACCATTTTCCACATTGATTGCAACACCTGGAATTCATAATGATTTTTCCTTTTTCTGAACCTTTTGGGTTTCCACAAATCAAAACTGATAACATCAAACCAAATTTCATTTTTTCTCTTCTGAAAATGAAAGATGAAGAAAAACACATAACCACTGAATTTTCACACCAACATTTAGATATGGAAGATTTTACTGATATGAATTTATCACCACCTCCTTCCTTGGCTTCCTATGGCCTTGATGAAATTATCTGAGAATTTCATCCCTCCTAAGTATTAAACAGGTACATTAAGAATGGTTTCATAACCTGACCTGTTTAAATGAAAGAGCTCTAATGAAGAATAAATTCATCTAGTAATTACTCAATTTATTATGTTTCTATTTTCAACTACATATTTTAAAAATTAAGTTTATTATCATGAAGATAATACATGCACATTGTTAAAAGTCAAAGTGTACAGAAAAGTGGATGTTACATTTAATGTGTTTTTTTAATAAATTGTGATTCATAATTAAGATTATATTGCCAGAATAAACGATACCCTGTTTGCAGCTGCACCAAAAGATCATGTATAAAAATAATATTACATTTAACACTGGGTCTTTTTTACCTGAGATCTATATGTTTTAATATTTTGAAAGGTTGAGTATTTATAAACATGATTTTGTACTCACTACATTCTATCAGCTCCCAACATTTGGCCTCTTGTTTCCTTACAAAAAGAGACTAATAGCTGTGGTGAGCAGCTGCAGAGATAAGCATTGTTCCTACACTTTGGAGGAGTCATGTTGGGGTTTAGGTAACTATTTAACTGAATCCTAAGAAGAGTTAATATAAGAATCTATTTAAGAAAGAGGGTTCTTGATCAAGCAGACAACAGGACAAGGTCATCTGCAGGCAGAGAATGACCAGGCCATCCTATGCTGAGAATGTAAAGACTTCAAGGAGCTCTGTGTCTAGCAGGTATTGGCAGAGAAATCAAACATATATCTATCTATTGTGTCATCTATTCTAGAAAATAAAAAGCAAATAAGCAAGTAAATTTTGAAACTTAACAATTTTTCAATGTAGATGGAAGTAATTATGAGTCTGGGTAGTCAAGTAGATTGCAAGTTGAAGGTCAACAGGAAACCAAATAGGTAATAAGTAGGTAAGTATGAAAGGAGGAGAGTAACACAGTACTCTTTGATTTAGGGAAGAAACTGCAAGCCAGAAAGAGTGTATCCATGTGAGGTTTCCTATTGTGTGTATGTGTGATGATGGAAAGAGCAGAGGGTGAAGGAGAGTGGGGTGGGGGAAGGGAAGAAGGCAAGTTGGCAACATGCATTTTCAGTTCAGAAGATACAGAGCTCTGAGATTTGCTAGACGACATTATGGCTATAGCTCAATCAGAGGCTAAGCCTTTGAGGAGTGTTACAGAAAGTGCTGGAAAGGAGTGTGGTACCATCTGTTTGCAAGGAGCCATTTGCTTTTTAAAAAGAAAGCTAAAATGTAGCTGCCTTACTGATGACAGGGTGCTGTGTGATATGTTCTATTGGGAAGAATAAGGAACCATAACCCAAAAGAGAATGGGTATCTCATGAGCTGCCAATGACCGTCCATGAAGTTGTTTTTTTTTTCTTCCCAGTAAAACATAGATAACATGCACCTCCTTTCCAGTTCATAAGAATATTATGAACATCTGCATATTAAAATAGTGCTTAGAACTCCTGGTAAATACTCTATAAATGCAATTTGCAATTATTTATTTCCATGGACCAGTACATCAGACAATGACTTTTAGATGCATTTAAAGTTGAATTTAATTACCTTTTCTGAAACTTGGAAATAGTCTGCTTCTATCTGGACAGATGCCAGGACATCATATCTAGCTGATACTGGCGTATTTATTCCAACCAATTCTTCCAAGTTAGTATCAGCTGGTTTATCAATACCAGCTAATAGGCTTTTCGGGTTTCTCGGAAATTAATTATAGTAGATTTACATTAATTGCTAAGTTGATAAAAGAATTCTCAAAGAATTTGAGTTTTAAAACTTCTAATGTTGTTGCTGGTAAATATCAGAGAGCCACAACCCCAGAAAGGTCCTGTCTTGGTCATTTTCCTTATAACTTCAACTATAAGAATGTCATTCCTATACTTCCAGGCTATCTTTATTAAATTAATAAACAAAACCTAATTAAATTTAACTCAGATTAATTAGTTTTAATAAAATTAATTAAATAAAGTTAATAAAAATAAAATCCACTCAGTCCACAAGTATTTATGGATATTTGTGCCAGACACTGTGGTCAATGCTGGAGAAAGAAGTGTACACAGGCAGAAATGGCCTCTGACCTGTTTAGGTGAAGAAAGAATTGCACCACCATGTACACTGTGTTTATCTTCTAACAAGACATAGCCGCTGAAATTTATAAAAAGGAGGAGGGTGGGGGCTTGCCTATTATCTACGGTGGCAAAGACACACGGATTTCTGGTTGGAAACCCCCCAGCAGGTTTCTGGCTTGGTGGGCTCGTAATAACAAGCCAATTATATAAAGAAAGGATCAGCCCAAAGTGTGCTGGGATGAAGCGTGCTTAAAAAGACCATTTGCTCCGCTTGGAATAGTTTACACTTTAAGTTTTTAGGGGGGAAAATGATGATAATGAGATAAAAATAAAACCCAATTGGTACATTTTCCATGATCAATCTAGGAAAGAAAAGCAAGTGTTATGCTGAAGTGGTTTCATAAGGGTAAGCCCAATTCAGTTTGATTTTTCCATCATGGGCCAAGCACGTTCTCTATTCCATTGACCAGACAATGTAATAACTTAGATGACACCACTCTGGGACAGTCAAATAAGAAATTAATTACACCAAATTAAACTGCATGTGACAACAATGGGAGGATTATTCTGAAACACATTTTGCTCTGGACACATATTTGATAACTTGAAGCAACTGAGGATTTAAAGGTAAAGAAGGGAGAATATTGGAGGAGAGTATTGAAAATGATACACATTTCATAACACTAATCATATCAAAAAAGAAAAAAACATGCACAAATTAGAATTATTATAAAACCTCAGTATTTAGGGATGCCTAGAAAATGATCTAAATAAGTAAAATGTATACAAAATATGTATTTAAAGAAATGTTTTAAAGCTTTGAAATAAATGCAGTGACTAAGAGCTGACAAAGTTTATCCAAGCTTGCTGGACTAGTTTTAATGAATAGATGAGACTGATTGTAATTAGCAGCACTCATCTGTATAAAATGAGTATCTGATAATTTATTTAAATTGGCTCCCCCCCTCCCTTAAAATGGTCTGTAGAAGTGCTTTCCTTTAAAGTGAATTAAACTTAATTTTGTTTAGAGGCTTTTTGTGGATATATTGAGATGTGTTCAAAACTAAATGGAGGCATTTGAGGTTGTTGTAAAGAAAAGGTTGAAAATCATTTATTTATAAGCCTATTTGTTGACCTAACAAATTGTAAGATTTTACAATAATGAAAGTAATTATAAACTAGATCATGAAATCTTATGAGATATGCTGAGCATATTTGAATTATAGATTAAACAAAATGCCAAATACACCAAGAGTGAACAACCGGTAAATACAAAAAGATAGGAGCACAGAGCTTTCCCTGGGCAATTCTTCAGGCAACATGAGTCCAGATAGAATGTTGCTAGAAGGGAAATGCATAGACAGTCATCTTACTTCACTTAGGATAAAAAGTACTAGTAAAACAATCCAAAAAATGCAAATCAAAATTAAAATTAGTAAAATGCTTTTTTATCTTTTGAAAATAACTTGTTCGTGTTGTAACAATGATATACCTCCATGGAAAAAGTCACATAACATAAAAAATGCAGAAATGTACAATGATGTATTACCTCAAATACCACCACATAGAAATTACTATCACTGATGTCCTTTCATAATTATCCTTATAGATATTTATGCATATATACATGTTAATATAAACACGTAAGGATACTAGGCAACTGTCCTATAGACTGTTCCACAATCTCTTTTTATCCACTTAACAATATGTTCTGAACATCTTTTCAAAGAAATTAACCCTACATAATTATTTCAATGGAACTATAAAATCCAATTATAATATGTGCCATCATTCAATTAAATAATACTTGATGAATATTTAGGTTGTTTTCTTTATTATAATTCATATTATAAAGCATTCTGCTGTGGATATTTTTATAGCTATAATATTAGCTACAGTAACTTTCTAGAATTGAGACAGCTAGGTCAAATCAGTGCATAATTAGCACTGGAATATATTGTACATTAGGGTACAAGAGTGGCCCATTCTCCAAGTCTTTGTCCGGTTTGGTAAGTGAACAATGGAGATTTTTCTCTCCCTCTTCCCTTGCCTTCTTTTGCTTGCCTTCTCCTCCCCACCCCTCTCCTTCACTCCCTTCACCTGCTGTGTCTCCACTCCCTCTCTCCTCCTCTCCCTCTTTCTCCCTCCCTTCTCCCTATCCATCTATCCATCCATCCATGTTTACTAGCCTCTCACATTTCATCTTTTGTCCATTGCCTATTTAGATACTTTGCCAATTTTTCTGTTGAGATTACCTTTCTTTGCTCTTATCGATTGGTAAGAGCTTTTATATATTAAGGATATAAATGTTTAATCCATGATGCTATTGCAAATATTTCCATTAATTTTCATTTTCCTTTCAAACTCACCATATGCTGGTTTTCTTTTGCCATTAGAAAGTTTTGTGTGTTTATATGATAATATTTATAAATCTTTTCCTTTATGGTTTCTAATTTTTATGATGTTATTAAAATAGAGTTTCTTATTCAAAGATTATATTTGCTCCTAATTTTTTGTGACTATTTAATTTTTACATTTCAGTCTTTCATTTATTATTATTTTTAGTCTACTATAAGGTCTTTAGACTAATATAAGAAAGGGATCAAGCTTTCCTTTCTTCCTGAGAGTCAGCCAGCTGTCTCACATAATTTATTACAGAATCTAACTTTTTCAGATGGATTTGAAGAGCTCTTTTTATCATATATGACATTCTCTTATATTCTTGAGTCTATTTCAGACTCTATGCTCTGCTGATCCATTTTATCAATTAAACTACATTGTTTTAATTATTGAAGTTCTATAATGGATTTACTTGATAAAAATATATTTTGAAGTTTTTATTTTTATATCTGTCTTAAGGTATATGTTTCATTTAGTTATGAGATAAATAATGCATGCCACAGTGCTAGACTATCTGTGAAACATTCTTTCAGGTATAACCTCTCAATTAATAAGCTGACATAATGATTTAAAATTTTATTTTTCTGCATTTGTGATGTCTTGACCTAGGGCAGGTTATCCTACACCTTCCTCTTTCCTAAGATGGAACACCGGATGATAAAGATACAGGCAGTCAAAATCAGATATATATGCATTTTCTTGCTATCCGTTAACTCATCCATTAGTGGACTCACAACTTTAAAAAATTACCATAGTTAAGTCATTTGTATTTATTGTATTACCTTGGAATTTGACTGCAAGACTTTAATATGAGTTACTTCAGACCCCTGCCCCCTTAGTGACTTGTGCCTTGCAATGGGTCCTTTTTGTCTTTTTTTCTCAGGCTCCCTGAATGAACTAGCAAGAGGGATCTTCCTTTAGGAGCATCTTTCTCTGAAGTGACAAGGAAGCAGCATCTTTCACAGCTGGCAGTGCATGCCTGCATAATACCTGGATGCCAGAAGTGCTCTTGAAGAACAAACAGGCAACCTGTTTCCTCCTCAAGCAGCAACAAAAGCTGTCAAAACCACAGGTGCACCAGGAACCACCCCTCCATCAAGCTGTTTACATACCTCTTTCAGTCTAGCACTTGGCAGCTGAGGTTGATTCTGGCCTTGGCAGCAGAGACAATTTATCTCTTAGGATTTAAGTCATACAGATGGCATTAGAATTTAGCAGTCTAATGCCGGCTTCCCACAATGCTACAGAGTTAAGACCCTGGGCCAGGTAGTGCACCATTTTTATTTAGGAAAAAGATGGATAGGGCCATGCAAGCAAAGTATACAATTTTGGGTCCTATTTGAGGTCTCAGAATTCTTGTTTTGAACTATACCGTTTTTGCATAGCTAATGGTTGGTAGCTATGGAGCTAAAAAGCAAATGAGATGCACTTGTATTTTAAAAGCATATTTAGAATTATTAAGTTTACATATTCTCTTCACAGATGACTTGCAGGAACATTAATATACAATTTAGCCTTTATTTATAGTTGCAAAAATTCCCAACCTCAAGTTTACATTGAATAGTCTCACGCAACAATTAAGTGGCCTATGTGGGGAAAAAACATGTATTTTTCATAGATCTAATCTTGTACCTGTGTTCCAAATTTTGTGATATTACAATGTAAGAGATTTTTCATGGAAAACAAATTGATTCAAGATATTAAAACATAAATACATAAAGTTCATTATCCACATGTTTTAATACTCTCTCAAATTCTGTTAATTAACTTTTACAAAATTTGTCATGGGATAGAAAATAATGTATATGTCAAATAATGTTAGAGATTTAGCAATAGCTTGTATGGGAACCTAGAAATGAATAAATTGCTGTTCAAGGACATTTCTTCTTTGTGAAATAAGACAAAACTCAACTTAGTAAGAATTATATACTCTACTTACTTTGGTTAATCAAAATGTGAACTCAACTCTTTAAGTGGTATATCCCAGCTTACATTAGGCTCAGTTATTTTACTAAAGGTTTTTTTCTCTTTTAAATGAGGTTTATGCTAATATACGAAAAAAGGAATCCTAATTTTCACTAACCTTAATGAAAACATATTTTTTCAGCCTTGCTAGTGCATTTGAATATGTTTTCTATGCAAACCAACTGAAAAAAGATAATACTTCCATTCCTATACCCTTTGAACAAATATAATATGCTTCTTCATCATGCTTTATTGATCAATATGCAGCCAACTGGTTTCTGGGTTCACTAAACTATTTTTTGAAGAGGTGGAGTCCTTTTATTATAATCTCTCTCCATATTATACTTAGAATATTCAACTACAATATGTGGTATTCACTAGAGGTTCAGGGATTTATGCAACCCATACGCCAAATATATTATTTGATATTATATTCATAAAATAAAGGCAAGGTATTAAGGTCTTAAAAGTCCACTAACAATCCTTCTTTCAAACACATATAAGATTTTCCACCATCAGGGGACCTTAAGTCTGTGGGTACTGCTTGTGAAACTGTGTTCTCAACCTAAGTAGATGAGCCAAAATCCAACAGAAAGACATCACCGTGGTAAGAAGGCAGATATTGTTAATTTAGAGACAGAGTCCTGGTCCAGCCCTCTATCAAGTCATAGTATATAGACAGCTGTCCATAACCAACCCGGCTTATGAATTGTTTCTACTCAGCCAAAATGAGGCAAAACTCTGTTGAAGTTTCCAAGACTCTAAAGAAAACAGAATGCTACATAATGCTATTACCTCTAGCTTGGCATTTTCTCTTTTGCCACACATGTATATTATCTTGGATACACACACAATATATATATATATGCTCATCTGAGGTTGCTTGACTTTCCTGGGGCTTGGTCAGTCAGGATATGGGAATGTTGATCATAGGGCAATCTTAGTTGAGTTGTTATGGTCTCTTGGTCTCATAATCCGATTCATAAAATTTGTTTTGAGATCCCAAGTCAACTTAGAGGACTCTTTTACCACCAATTAGTAGGTGGTTACTTGAACCAATTCCTGGATTCCTACAGTAATACCATCAATAAAAAGCCAATGCAGACCTACCCATGAAACTTTCAGTCTACTTTATACCACTTTGTAAAAAAAAAAAAAAAAAAAGTAAAATTTAAAAAAAGAAAAGAAAAGAAAAAAGTGATCAGCAGGAGAGCAGGAGGTGGTGATGCTAGATGAGAGCTTTCTGTCAGCCCTCAATAGTTACCGAATTTCAACAGACATGCATAATATAGCTAACACACAAATCCTCATTCCTGAGAATTGGCTGGGATAAAAGATACAGAAAGTCAACTCCACACAAACATAGACCAACCCAACAGGTCTCTCCAGTCAGCCTGCATTTTGGCCAGAATGTGGAGGGTTACTGAAGCCACAAGCTTGTTTCCCATCCATATATCTCATGGAGTTGATGTGGACAACAGATTTAGCTCTACATTACTGGTACCCAGCAACTAGTGCTATGACAACACAGGTAAGTAAGTCCGGGAATGCAGTTTCTTAAAAAAAAAAAAAAAAAAAAACACCTTGCTTTGGGGAAAAGATTACTGAGGGAAAAATAGGTATTCAGTTTATAAACTTCTGAATGAAAGAACAACTGCTTTATTGTTACTTATCACTCGGCTGATCATGACAATGATCAATATCACCCTCATGTTTGTTAGACAAAGAGAATCAAATCCCCTCTGGAGTGGCAGTGTCCAAACTTTCCCCAGGACTTCCATGGAATAAGTGTTTTCTCATATTGGATACACTACTGTTGTTGTTGTTGTTGTTTGTTTATTTTTGACAGAGAGAGAGCCAGAATGTGAGTGGGGGAGGAACAGAGAGAGAGGCAGACACAGAATCTGAAGCAGGCTCCAGGCTCTGGGCTGTCAGCACAGAGCCCCATGCATGGCTCGAACTCACCAACTCACCAGCAGGGAGTTCATAACCTGAGCTTAAGCCTGACGCTTAACCGACTGAGCCACCCAGGCACCCCACTGGATATACTACTCTAATGTTAACTGGTTCCATCTATTTCACCTAGGAACTAAGTAAATTTCTCACATCTTTGAGAAGGCTACTTTTGAAACAAGTAATCAAGGAAAGCCTTTTGAGTAATAGCCCTAGTTCAGGCACTGTTAAGACAGCTAACGCTTACAAAGAATTCTTGTATGAACTGCAGAGCAGTCACACCCCTTCACACCATTCTGGCTTGGTAAATTAAAGCTCTCTCCAGTTCTCCCCAGAAATGTCAAAATGAGCTTCACCTCACTGAATACATTTGTAATTGAAATCTCTGGGTTAAGACACAGACATTCCTATCAACAATTTCCAGTTTTCCCTAAGGCAGAAATGGAGAAGCTTCCCACTTCAACTAACTTACAATAGCATTAATGTAATGCCTTTGCCAAAGAACTGTTGCCAAAGAGGATTGTTTCCCTAAATATGTAAGAAGTGGTCACCATTTTATCTCCCTTTCTGCTTCAGGCCTTCTTCCTAGGTCAATCTCACCATTTTCTTTTTTTGTCCTTTTGAATAAATATTTTTGTTTCTTGCTCTTATTTGTATAGAGTGGATAAGTCTGTTCTAGTTTAAAAATAAAATACGACATTCTGTTTGGTTTTACTTGTAAATATATTTTCCATGTTTGGAGAAGAAAGACCCTCCGTGGGCAGGAACAATCCTGCTATATTCAGTGCTGTCAATATGATACAGTCCACTGATTTTTCTGCCTGAGCTAAGAACACTACATCTGAAAGCTTTCTGGCGCATCGTTGGCCCCAGGCAAAATCAAAAAATCTGTATGGTTTGTTTGGTGCTCAGGTCTCCTTTTACTCTATTTTTTCCCCTAGTTCCCCCTTTTTCTTTAGGGAACTATAGTCCTCATGGTCTCTCTCCTTGAGATCAAAAGCTCTTCTGAAGAAAGCACCAATAAATTTCCTCTCCACGTTAATATTCTTCTTTACCTATAAAAACCCTCACTCTCTTTACTCACATATGAAAGTTAACAGACTATTTTCTTTTCAGACTTAATGAATATTCTCACTGAGAATTTTAAATCTAAGTCCTTTGGTTTCTTGAGGAATCTTTATCCATCAAAGCCTCTCTCCTGCCTCCTGTCTCTTCTCCCTGCCTCTCTCTTCTCCACTTGCTTTGTCCACTTTTCACAGATATGCACAATTATTCTTTATCCCAACAAACCAAGAAGCAAACAAAACAGAGAAAACAACCCAACAACACACACAGATAACACACACAGATCTTGTTTCCCAACTCCATTAAATGACCACTCTCTCCATTCAATTCCCCTATTCGCACTCTTGAAGCCATATTCTACAGACACTTCCTTCAGCTTTTGCCACTCTTCACTCCTTATTACTTTACTATCTCAAGTCTCTACTGCTTCCAGCTCAGTATTCTAAAAATACTTTAAGAAGCCTCTATCAATCTAATCCAATTGCTTTGGGAGGTTCTCGTTCTCTCTAAACTCTCCTTAGCATTTGTTACCTGGGTTGCCATAGATGCTATTATTTTTTTCCTCTAAGACAGTCCTCCCCACCTGCATCTTCATATCCCAAATTTGTAGTGCCCCTTAACATACTCTATGTGCCTCTACTCTTCATTGCATGTAGTCTCTTCCTTAGTGATTTCTTCAATCCCCCCACTTAAATATCATCTCCTGGGGGGTACCCAGGTAGCTCATTTGGTTGAGCAACCAGCTCTTGATTTTGACCCAGAACATGATCTCAATGTTCAGGAGTTCAAGCCCTGCATCAGGATCTGTGCTGACAGTGCAGTATAGGGCCTGCTTGGGACTCGTGCTCTCCCTCTCTCTCTCCCTCCCTTACTTGTTCTCATTCTATCTCTCTCATATAATAAACATTTAAAAATATATATTTTTTGGAATATGTGCATAGTATCTTTATAACCCAACCCATCTGTACACCTCCATCGGTGGTGTACCTTAGTACACAATCTATGCATCCAGCATCCCAAGCTAAACTATTATTACTCCTTTCTCACTCTTCTCCATTTAGTATCTCTTGCTGTTCCTTTTGCTGTCACAGTTTCAGGCATCAGTTCTAAACTCTTCAGATGCCTCCTTTTCCCTGTAATGCCACATTCATTTTGCCACCAAAGCCTCTTCAGTTTATCTGTAAAACAGGTTTCTTTCCACCCTGGTATCACTGTAATTGAGACACATGTTGTCCCTTACCTGAAATACTTGATCGTCTTACTTCTACACACTGCTGACAGATTAATCTTCTTAGAACACAGCTATCATCTTATTATCCTATGCTTAAAAACCATCATTAGCTACTCACTACTTTCAATTATATCCTAATTACTTTGCTTGACACTTTAGAACCTACATGACACAGAATTGAAGCAGCATGACCAAAATTCCACCTTAATAAAACTAAAGACTCCTTCCAACAAATGACCTAGAATTTTCTTAATCTCCAGGGCTTTGCTATTATTATTGATATCTGTAAAACACGGCTTCCAAGTCCACTTGAGGAACTGATCTTCATCACCCTGGGCCACGCTTAAATGCCAAGTTCTTCCCAACAGTCTCTCTTTCCAAATTGGATGGGACTGCTCCTTCTGAACCACTGAAATATTTGTGTGATCTCTTATAACAGTTATTCTGAAATGATGGAAGTGAAAGTTTTTCAAAAATTGTAATCATACCAACATAAAGAATTACCATGGTTTATTTTTTTAATTCCCTAGCTCAACCTTAGTACCTTTGGCAACATGTAACACAGATCCTTGTGAAACAGAGCTCTCAAAAAATATAGTAGGCAGTCAATAAATATTTCGTTGAACTGTATTTAAGTCATCCCAGATATAAATTTGAATGATTAGGTTGAACCAAAATATCTTTGTTATATTCATAATGAAGTCTTCTAAGAGTCCAAAGGACGAGTATGTCTTTATTAAATCAATCAGTTGTAGTAAGTGGACTGGGGACTTATTCTGTTACCGTCATGTGTTTTTTGTTTTGTTTTGTTTTTTGGTGTGTGTGTGTGTGTGTGTGTGTGTGTGTATGTGTGCATGCACAAGGACCCTCTCAGTGCTGCTAAAATCACTCTACCTTCTTTTTTTTTCCTGGGCTTAAGGCAAGACCTATTTCTGAGTATAAAGCTGTTTAATAGTTTTGGGGAAAAACTCTCCCAAGATGTTCATCTTAAGCATGTCCAGCATGCAGCGGCTCTTCACAAGTATGTCACATATGATACCAGCAGGATGCCAATAGGTAGATTGTAACCTGTCGGTTCTGAATGAAATATGTGACTGACTCAAGCTGAGCACAAATTCATTGTCAATAAGTCAGCAGTTAACTCCAGGAGAAATGAATAGAGATGAGGGGATCAGCTTCCTTCCATTTTCTATAATCCACTTCTAGTCCACTTTCTCTATACTGACTTAAACCAGTATGTGTGTGTATGTGTGTGCATGTGCACATGCAGGCTAAACACAGGTTGGCTGGATAATATTTGAAATGAGATTAGAAAGTACTGTAATTATTTTGTTCATGGAGAAATATGCAGAGAGCATTTGACCCCTTGTAAACAATGCAGTATGGGGGACTTAAAGGGCTCAGTTCTTCTTTGCTCATTAGTACCTCATTAAGCTATCCTAATACTAAAACTCTTGTTAAAGCAAAGACTGCTAAGGAATGAACAGAGAAATGCCCCTAATAACAGTATTTTCAGAATACTTTCCTCTGGTTACACTCTCCTCTCATCACTTTTAGTTTCAAAACACAACCAGTTCTAGAGGGCATATTTTCCTTCCCATATTGTCCTGTACAAAAGCCATTGTATATTTAAAATCTGAAATGTCTCATCCTCTGCATGCTGATTTAATGCAGAAAAGGGAAGGGCAGCAATCCCAAATCTAAGTCCTTCTTGATGTGCTAAGAGCATGAGGAGCAGAGAATGAGAAACACAAAATTATCGATGGCAACACATGCCTATCCACCTCGAGTTTAAGCAACAGGAGAGGCTGCTCTGGTGGGTTTCAGTTCTGCATCTACATGTGAGAAAAGCAGTGGGTTTTAGGCCAAGCAACACTCTATCAAAACAGATTAACATCGGCAACTGCCATTCTCTGTAGAAAGCTAGAGATAAAAAGGGTAGATGACTTTATTTTTACTTTTTTAGCCAAATGGACTGTGATATTTTTTTAGCAACTCAAGCCAGGTCTCCTGGATAATTGCTTTACATTCATCTGACTAAAAGCCCAATGACAGAGATGAAGTGACCACATTTCAGGGAAGTGAGTTCATGGGGGTGGGGAGGAGGTTAAACAGTGAAACCAAGAAAAGGCAGGATGGGACACAGTAGTGTCTCTTGAGTTGAGCTGGGTGTTTAGTCTATCAAGGAGAGATCTGATGAAAAGGCATGGGAGGCCTCTTTAGCATCTTCCATTTAATACATGGTGGAGGGTGGTAAATGTGTGTGTTAGAAAGGCTTGGAGAGAGCTTGGAAGGAGAAAGATCAATTGACCCCACTTATGGATTACTCATGTTTCCCAACTGGTATGCAAGCACTGCTCTGGCAGAAGGGAGGAGACAGAAAGGAAATTACCACGTGTTGTGTAGCTACTACGTGAGACTGTGCATTTTTGTGCCAAACACTGTACATACCATTTTCCATTGATTTAATTTTCACCATAATTCTAAAAGGTCAGCATTAAAAGAATGCCAAGACTCCCAATCATGAGTCACATTTTTACAGAATTCAAGGGTAGGGTCTCAGTTGCCTGGTATGCCTGCCAAGGGAAGAGATTGTGTGTAGGTATTCAAGGGAGTCTGCTTCCGGGAACTCAGAACCAAATGGTATTTGATTTTTCCTGTTTCCCAAGGTTGGAGGCAGCTGGAGATGAAACTGTGTTTAAAATTCTAATTTAGGCTGAAAGCACCAGGGTCAATTCTTTTTTTTTTTTCCTTCGTAAAATATAATCAGAGTAGTGTGTTATGCAGGCCTGTTTCTATCATACATGTGGTCCAGGGCAATAATACAAATAGAGGTCTATATTCTCTTTATTAAAATAATACCATCATATTCTCCAAGAAGACCAGGTCTCACTTAGAATCCTCAATTCCCTGATGTCTGCATCTAAGGAACGTAGAACTACAACCGATGTCCCTGACTCCTGGTCCTCGCCTATGAATTTCCCTCCTTTTCATCCTGTGCTGTCCTCAGTTCTACAGTACATCCTTGTAGCGGTCCCTTACCCTCATGATCACACTCTTTGACAATTCCTGAAAACTTTCCTTTGCCAACTCTTTCAAGGAGAGGCAGGAAGAGGCCAATGCAGACCTAGAAAATGGGTCTCTGATTCTCTGGGCAGGAAGTTCTGGGATGCCAGGTGCAGAGGGTGCTACAGGGGGTCAGGAAAGCATTCTTTGACTATATTGACGCTTCATCCTATAAGGAGAGATGCGGTTGTTAAAGGACCAGACAAAATCACCTAAGTATGGGACCCAGTATAGAGCTCCTCTTCCCTAGGTCTAGGGAAGAACTCACAAGATTATCAGTCTACCTCAGTTAATCAGGTAGGGCTAACAATAAAAAAAAAAAAAACACAAAAACTTCTCACCTAAGAAATCTCTACACTTCTATAAACACTGTATGGAACAACAGAATTTTACATTTATTTCCTGGGTTGAGACGACAGCGTCATATATCCTACATCAAATCATTCTTATCCACAGATAGTAACCTAATCAAGAGACAAGAAATTTAATCATGTTTAGAAAAAAGTTTCCCCAAATAAATCTAGGAAATAATATATCTTTTAAAATCAAGTCATCTGAAATCAAATCTGCTGTTCACCATTTACTTGTGTGATTAGGTAAATGATTTAATTTATAGAAGTTCCAGTTTTCATAGCTACAAAAATAGAGCTAACATCACATATTTCTAGGGTTGTTGGCAGAATTAGATTAGCCATTCTATATGAACCCAGTTTCCCCTATATTTGAATATAGATGGTAGATGCTAATATTAATTTCCCTTTCCCTCCCTCTCATGTCTATTTTCTTACCGTTACCTTTCTTAGAAACCACTTCTAATAAAGTGATAAAAAATATATTTCATTCTTAGATTCTTGAGGGATGATAGTACACATTTTGTAACTATGTAATTCACTTTTCCATTAAAGAGAAATCGTTTAGCAGTGTTTATTGCCATATACTTACTCTTGTTTTGCTTGCCCCTCCCTTACTAAAATACACATATATAAACCTAAATTCAAGATAAAAGTATAAACTGGTCCAAATTTGTGTAAATATTATTAAATGTACAGGTGAGACGAGAACATCCTAGAACTGTACATTTCTGTACATTTTTAATTCTATTTTTTCCCTCTCATCTTTCACCATGTCCTTATCATTTCTAACTACAGAACGAGAACAAATTCATTTAATGCTGGGAAAAGAGGAAATGGGAAATGATCTTACCATGGCCAGAGGCCATACACAAGATCTAGCCGGGGAAACATGAGGTAAATTGGTGTCACACTGGGTGGTCCTACCTTTACCCCATGTGACCCCCTTTAAGATTTGGTGCCTTGACCCTTCCCTTAGAATTTGCATTTTAGAATCTTCAATCTCATTGCTCAATATAAAGGGACAAAATGCTACAGCTTCTATTTGATCCTTCAGAATGCAAATCAAGGATTCTTTAGGCCCCTGCATAAAGAAAAAATATTAAAAATACAAAATCTTGGCTTCCTGAGACCCTTTAACTTCTCTACCATACAAATCAATGCTTCATATTCATTTGGGAACCTGAACCATTTTTTATGGGATATGCATTGTGCAGTTTCAGGCTGTTAAGCTTTAGTTCGGCTTGAGTGATGCTGCTCATGCATAAAGATATGAAACAAGGCAGTGGAAAGATACAGATACATCTTCTAAACTAAAAGGCACACACCATTCAGCGACTGCTACTCCTTATACCTCTCCCAGAGGAAATGGGAATTGACACATACATGCCACACAAGAGGTAAGGGAAGCAAAAAGAAACCATGTTCACAAGTTCACCTGGGGATAAGCAAGAGATAATCACATCTGGGAAACAAATTAGGGGGTAAGCAAGAAAGTCAAAAAGCAACAGTGACAAAAAACAGGCATTGTGCAGACACTAAAATGGAAGAGGAAAAGGCTGAGAGAGAAATCTCAGTTGTAAAAGCATAATAGGGTCACAAACACAGGAGTCTTTCAGAAGGGGTGATGGCCTATGAATACCACAAGGATGAGGTAATTAAAAATACAGAAAAGAAAGAAAGGAAGAGACAAGGAACTTCACTAAGAGGTGACCGGTGAGGAAGGAGGATTTGTTTTCTGGTATTGGCATTCTTGAGGGATGGCATTCCAACTCCCATGGACAAAAGGGGGAAATGGGAAATAGGTGGAAAGAACAAATTAAACACACACAGAGAGGCAGCTGCTGAAGGAGGCAATATTCTTTTTTCTCCCACATGTGGATATGCACACGTACACACACACTACAGTAATATTCATGGACTAGCCAGCAAAAGTTACAATCAGCAAGGGTATTTCTGCCTGAATGGCTTGTAGGGTATGATTACTGAATTAAATCTAATGAGACAGAGGAAAGAGGCAGATCACAGGACAGAGAGTGAATTATAGTGTGGGTCTCTGGAAATTACAGGAAGTGTGCACCTTGGCGATATTAGAAAATAGAAATGTGCGGTCCTTTCTTCTTCCGTTTTTAGTGATGCGTGGATACTACTTGTGGACATTTCCATCGGAACCACACAGAATTCCAGGAAGAATGTTTCTTAAGCAGCTTCTCAGAATTCACATTTGGGGAGTATGCTTACTGCCCTTCATATTTGCTAAATCACAGAACTGGGAAGAGTTGGACTGGTTGAAAAGAAATCAGATTATGACCCAAGAATATTTAAAAACCTAGGAAATGCATTTCTCAGCATTGATCTTGAATTTCTTCATGCCTTGAGCTTGGCATCAGCTGCGTGTTCAATGTGGTGGGGTGCTGACAAGCTTTTGCAAGCTGGAGTATTTTCTCATCTATTTGCAAAAGTAGATTAGGCAGTTTCTGGGAATAGTAAGAAATGAGTAGGTTATGGGGTTAGATGTCCCTTTCTCTTTCCTTCTTTCCTTTCTGATCCGCTTATTCTGTCATTTAAAATACGCTTCATCCCAATATATTTCTATTCTTGTAGAGCGAGATTTCATTTAGTTTGATTTAGCCTATTTAGTACAGTACGTTATTTGGTTCATAGAACATGTGTGTGGATCAGGTGACAGGAATGCTCACAGGCATGTGATACCACAACGCACGCCCACACACACACACTTGTTCAATAAGACTGTGTGGCGTTGTATGAAAGTAGTTCAGCTCATCCCCTAAGGCACTGCTAAGGTACAATTTTCTGCTTCTGCTCTCCATTGCAGCACTGCCCTTCATATTCAAAGTTCTGCTTGGTAGAGTTCACTGGCCACAGCAGTTCGGGAATTAATTTCCATAATTATCTTTTTAACTTCCTCATTATAAAAGGCATCATCCCTGGATGGCAAGAAGCCAACCTGCTGACCCCAACAGGACAGTGCTCCACACAGACACCCAGATCGGCATGTGGTTCTTTTGTCTCCACTCACATTGTGGGAGCCAAGTGAGAGGATGCTGCATTTACTGTAAAATAGCATTGTCAATAAAATAATAACGTGAAATACTGACCCTCTGTGACAGTCATCATGGTGCCATGACTAGGGTATGGACTTCATTTTGAGATAACCTTAAATTTGAATCCTAGCTCCCAACTTAGGAGTCCTGTCTGTCCCCATGTGAAAGTGAGTTGACTTGATTGAGCCTCAGTTTATTCCTCTGTTCATGGCGGATGATACTGCTGACCAGCTAGGATTGTTGTAAGGTTTAGAGAAGGTTTAGACATTCTCCATATATGGTATGCTTGTTAACACACTAAGGGCTATTTATTGGGAAGATTAGCTTATTTGGGGGTATTCTGAAAGAAAGCCTTTTAGAGACATGGAAACTGTAGAATTTAGTGATGCAGTAATTATGTGAGGGGTGTTTTTGTTTTCCTTTTTGCTTTTGAGTCTTGAGAAGAAAGGCAGTGTTAAGCACTTATTACAACAACACTTATGTAATACCTTGTTATGTATATTTATACCTTATAAATAAAAACCTATTTCCAAAATATTTTACTAAATTATATTTCGCATAAAGAGTTTCATTTAATAATTTTGTGATATAGTAAGAAATATATTTGGTTTTTGTCTCAAGTGCTTCCTGGCACAGAGCTCCAAAAACCTTTGGAATTTCCTGGGTGATAGGAATATCTTTAGTTATTCATTTGATCACACCTGAGTTTATGCAAATGAGATAACTTAGGGTGGGATCCCTAGATAGCCTCGGGATGGGGCTGGTCACCTAAAGCAGTTAAAGGGTTGGAACTTTCAGAGACACCCACTGACCTCTGAGAAGGGAAAGAGACCAAAGATAAAATCCTTTAAAACAAAGAAATGTGCTGGACTTCTGAACTGGTGAACACATTCATGTGCTGGGATGGTGGTGTGCCTCAACTCCACCAGAGACATAAGTTCTTAAACTTGGGACCCTTCCAGACTTTACCCTATGTACCTCTTCATCTGACTGTTCATTTGAATACTTTACAATAAATAGGTAAGCATAAGTAAATTGCCTTCCTCACTTCTGTGACTTGTTTCAGCAAATTACTAAACCTTAGGAGGGGTCAAAGGAACTCCTGATTATAGCCAGTTGGTCAGAAGGCCTAGGAGGCCCAGGACTTGTGACTGTTGCCTGAAGTGAGGGAATGTCTCATGGGACTGAACTCTTCAACTTGTCTGAAGTGGTGCCAACTACAGGTAGATACTGTCAGAATTGAAGTGAATTATTGGGCCCCCAGTTGGCATCTACAGAATCAAGAGTACTGGTTGTTGGTGCTGAAAAACACTCCATACTACCACAAAGTTGTGAAGTAGCTAATAGTTTTTATCTCCAGTTACCAAAGAGTAAACTAAGGCTCACAGCAGGCAATAATACATTGACTGTGGGCACATACTAGCTTTGAGACTGCAATCCTGGCCACTGGATGTCTGATGCTAAATATGTTAAATGGCATCAGGCCAACTCTTTGGTGGATGGTTTCATTGTAGTAAATTATCATGAAAGCAACAGATTCTCATCAGTCTATTGTGATCATTATTTATGTGAACAAACGAATGATGACCAGTGGAACTGGAGATGAGTGGACTTTGTTGAGAAAGAAATGAAGAAATATGTGAAAGGATGTTCCATTAGAAGGGAATGCCTTGAACCATTAATGCAAGGAGAAGAAAATAATACATGAAGAGAGGAATAAACACACTTGGCAAACCAGGGCCAAACCATCAAGTGTTAGAGGCAAGATTAGTTGAAGGAAGGGCAGAGCACTGGCCCTGTGTGATCATGCTGAAAGATTTGGACTTGCTAAGGTGGGCAACTGAAAAATCCCTTCAGCCATTTAATTTTATTTCTTTCATTTATTTATTCATCCAGTCATGCATCCCCTCATTCAACTGGACATTCATTCATACATTAACTGAGTGGTTATTATGCACAAGACACAGTGCTAAATGTGATGTATACAAATAAAAATAATAGTCCTGGTCACAAGGAGTTTTAAACGCAGTGAAGTGACAAATAGGTACATGGATATTATTTGCCTAGTCCCAAAAGATGCCAGAGTGACCAACTCTGGAGTGATCTGGAAAGGCTGCAGAGGGGAGTTTGTATTTGGTCCGGTCACAGAAGACAACTGGAAGTGCTTCGGGGGCCAGTGTGTATGATGTGGATAACTGGACTGGAATGGACAGAACCTGAGGGAACAGAAGCCATTTAGACTATTACTGCAATTCAGAAGTGAAGCAATTAGAGCCTCGGGTAGAGTTATGGCTGTGGAGATGAATTTTAAGGGGGGAGATCACTAACAGTTAGTCACTGATTAGTTTTGGAGGTCAAAGAAAAGGGAGCAATTGCATAAATTTATGATGAAAGACTAGGGCATTGAGAGGATCACAGTGAAATTATTAATAATTAGGAGATGAGGAAGGACTGATGGCACAGGTCCTCAGTGCTCCCAACACGGCCTTCTCCCCACCCAGAAACAAGCTCTTAGACCTTAAAAGCCACAGTATAATTGTGGCCTTAATCTGTCCCTGCTGAGTACAATAAACGATCAAGGGGACCAGAGAAGACTGTGAAAGAGAGCATGAGCTGGCCCCTATAAGACACTCAACCCATGTTTTTCGGTTGAATTTGGTCTGAGAAGTGTGAGAGGCAAGGACATCACTGATGACAAGCCAGAGAGAATTCTGAGGGACACCCATGCAGCAACACCAAGACCAGAGATTATATACCTCTGAGAACATCTGGAATGGAATCCAGCTCCTCAAGTTGGGAAAGGTAGGACAAGTGACCTCACCTTATTCTATCTCAACGTCCTTGTCTATAAATTGGAAAACATAGTATTTTCTTCACTTTGTGGGATAGTGTGAGAATTCAGTGAGTTAATGAAATATTTCAATGACTTGACTTTAAAGTGACTAGAACAGCATTTGGTACATAGTAAGTGTTTCCAAAGTTCTGCTATTATTACCACTTACCGAGGAGCATACTGTTAAAGGCAACATAGAGAACAAAAAAGGAAAAAATAATATGAAAGCTGAATACAAGTACTGGAGATGATCCTAGAGAAAGCCATTTATTTCAGTGAAGGGATAAAAATGCAGTCCAATAGGAAGGAGATAATGAACTAAACGAAACATCTGGACACTCACAAATCAAGCCTTGAAGTGTAGGTCAGGTTTCCACAAGATGAGGGTGGGGTGTGGAAAAATGTTTACACTGACTCAAAGTATTTAAAGAAAGGCTGCAAAGCCCTTACAGGGAAAAGAAGAAGTCTCCATGGAAAATACTAATGCTGCTGCAGCTGCTGTGACTGCTACTTTATTACTACTAATAATATTGCTGCTACAACTATTACTACTACTACTACTACTGCTGCTGCTGCTGCTGCTATTACTACTACTACTACTACTACTACTACTACTACTTTCCAGCAAGAACCACAGTACCTCTCAAGAGAAAATGAATGCAAGGGAGATGGTAATCACTGAGGCCAAAGGATGCATCTTTTCTAGTATCTCGTAATGAATCTGAAGACATTCACATGACAAGTATAAGGATATAAGCTTATTGTTGAATTATTCCATTTAAATGAATAGACCAATAGTTTATAGTTTAAAATGCAGTTTACCAGTTTAAAATGCAAATAAATGGGTGCCTGGGTGGCTTCAGTTAGTTAAGCGTCCAACTCTTGATTTGGGCTCAGGTCATGATCTCACAGTTTGTGGGACTGAGCCCCACATCGGGCTCTAGGCTGACAGAGCAGAGCCTGCTTAGGATTCTCTCTACCTCTCCTCCACTCATGCCCAAGCTTGCTTACTCTCTCAAGATAAGTAAACATTTTTTTAATGTGAATAAAATCAAGTCTACAGAAGATAGACAATAGCATTCTCATGTGACATAAACAATGCCATAATTGTGAAAGCAAACAGACTCTGCACTCCAGATAATGGGAGAAGCCACACAAGTGATGAGCATTCATGTGGTTGAGTCCTATAGTGGTCACAGCTGACCTAATCCTGGGGTCTGCCACCCTTTTCCAGGTACTCTCTGAAATGCTCACTATTATTTTCCCTTTTTTCCTGCTGACAAAAACCTAAAGCATGTAAAAGCATCTCCAACGCGTACAAGAGGAAAGAACACAACGGTTAGCAAATGCACATTTGAGCTGCACACTCCCAGGGTTTTCGAAGTAATAAAAACCAATTAGATAGCACTCAGCAGCTAGAGTGAGAGAGCAGTGCAATCTTACCACTACTAATAGGGTTTTTAATAATAGATAGGGTTCTCTCTGCAGAGCTGGAGTTGGAAGCAGAAGTATCAACTGCACAGCACTCTGCTGACCAGTACTCAATGCAAAAATGTTACGTTAATGTTGTTGCTCTGTCAGTGTAAACTAACTGGTCAGTTTGGGCCAGGGCAGGACTTACACAATGACCACAGGGAACCTTGCACAGGTGAGAACTGCCAGAAAAAAAAGAAATCAAGCATTCTCCTTAGCTATTACGGGCAAGGTTATAACCTCCCTCAGGAGGAAACTAGGGAGGTCCAGGTCTGAACAATGTAAAAGTACACGTTAAGGTTAAATTTGGGGGGTCAAGGAATGCCAGAGACTTTTATGCTAAGAAAACACTGACTCTGATTCCAAGTAGAACAACTTTTAAATGCAGGTGGAGCAAGACTGTGCAAATCTTTCATACCTGATGGTAACCAAATACCTAAAGGGTTTTGTTTTTACCACACTCACTTTGCGGAAAAATTATTTGCCTAATGCTTCTTGGCTTAAAACACAGAGTGTGTGGAAAGTTATTTGTCTCGTTGTCATAGAAACCATCATTAAAATCATTCACCAACTCTACTTAATTCATCATTCCCTCCTTCAAAACTGTCAAAAGAGGGCTCTTTAAAGGGAAGGGAAGAGCTTCATACAGGAGGAATGGAGTAGAGGAGAGGACTCAGAACTGGTTCCTCTCCGAGCTGCCCCACCGCAAACTGGCAATCGCTCCACCCCCTTCCAGCTCATAGACTTTCTTTTCTTCTACACTACTCTTTTAAATATAATCATTTAGGTTTATGAAAGGAATTTCCTCAGGGCGTGTGGTTCTAGTGCAAATTCTGTATGATCAGATCAAGCTTGTGAATAATACATTTGTCTGTGAATCAACTCCCCAGGGCATGTCCTCCTGGCTGAGCCTCTGTAATGAAGCATTCTGCTGTAACTCAGTTAAGAATTCGGGGGATGTAAATATGTGTGGGTGGCAAGATGTAGAAGAGTTCACACCACAGGGAAACCATTTCCTCCTCGGGGGTCAGTGTCACGTTCAAATGCTGCTCAGAGAAAGCAGCTGCTGGTTTGCATGAGGTTGAATCCTAACAGTCTTTCAGAGCAAAGGGGACAGCTGACTGACCCTGGCTGCAAATACTGGGTGGGACAAGATAACCACAAGGAAAATTGATAGACTACCATCAAGAGATTTCATTTCTATCTCTGCCTTTGCCAACTTCATGACCCAAGATAGTACCTCTCCCCTCCTGGGAGATTCCATTTGCAGAGTGAACCATCAAGACTAGTTACTCTCAAAGGTCCCTCAAAACAGAGGAAACTGTGGTGTGTGTGTGTGTGTGTGTGTGTGTGTGTGTGTATGTATACTTTAAAATTGACAAAAATAATGCTGTTATTTTCTGAAATCTCACAAAAAAGATAGCAAAGTCTTCATTATTAATACTTTAAAATTAATTCTTTTCCCTTATGACAATAATTTAGAATTTTAATAATTTCTTCTGAATGTAGTCATCATGCAGTAAATATACATATTTCTCATTGAATGTAAGCTCCTTAAAGCTATGACTCATGAATGCATTCACAATACCTAGCCCAACATCTGGAACATACTAGGTTTTGATTTGAGTAAATGAATAAATGAAGGTACAAATGAAGATATGGTCAAATAGAAAGCGATTCTTTTGAGCAACTTATAGATGGATCTATTCATGAGATAGGAAAATGCGACTGTAATGCCAAGACAAGCTTATATGAAGGTGACACTGGACAAGAAGTCACTGTCCTTGATAGGCTCCAAAATTTGTAAGGCTTAAAACGTGTTCTCTGTTTTCCAATATAGGCTCATACAAAGACCACTATATTAGGTCCCTGAACCTTATGCCACTCTGGGACTATAGCATATTTTCTGTTCCATCAATTTCATGGTAACAGTAGCTGGGGAAAAACTGTTTCCATGGTTAATCTTGCAACCATTTACTCAGCCTCTATTATGTGTAAAGCCCTTTGCTAAGGTAAGTGGAGAATGCCAGGATGCATAACAGAGAATTCTAGCTATTACAGAGCTTGGGTCTCTTTGGAAGGATAGAACATTACTTATAAAAACTATAACCACACAAAAATATATGTATCAAATTAGTATTAATAAGTTACATGATGCACAAATGGGTGGTAACATTTGTTGTTGAAGTTACTGACCAACTACTATGTTTCTGGCACAACACAATCACTTTTACCTATATTACCTCATTAAGTCCTCACCATAACCATGAATGCTACATAATAATCATCCCAATACTCAGCCAGGGTAAGACCCAGAGATGTTTAAAGCAACTTATACCACACTTCTACCACAAAGAAGTGCTATAACAGAAAACTCTTCCAGTTTACTGAGCCGTATGTAGGCTGGACACAGGAAGCTTCCTGGATAAGGGTGCTTTTCATGATGGCAAGAGTTTACAAGGACAGAGACAAAGGGATAGGGACATTTGCAAGTTGGGAAGAGAAAGCTAAAGGTACAACTATGAATTAGAATGTTAGTTTAGCTACAATGCACTAAGTGTATCTAGGCAGACCCTGGTGAGGACTCTGCACTAAAAAGTTTGCACTTTATCCTGTATGTAGTGAGTAACCACTGAATGTCTGTAAGCTGGGCAATAACATAATGAAAGAGGTTTAGGAAATCTAGTCTATTGTTTCTGTGCTACACAAGAGATGGCAGTATGTAGACAGGAAAAAATTATTACTTAATTGACTAAATATAAATGAATTAGCAGCTGAGAGCACATTATATGGCCCCAAAGTTAGAATCATCTCTTCAAAGCCCTTCATTCAGTAATGAAGAATGCTCTTCAGATGGAAACACAGTATTGGTAAACGGGAGCACCGAGTTGTGGAGGATGAAGAGGAAGTTTGCATGCAAGTTGTCCATGCCCAAGGTATAAATGCAGAAGAATCTCTTTACACAAATGTATTAATCTGACTTCACTCCTTCACTGCAAAAGGTATAGGCTACAAAATTCAGTTTGGGTAAATGTGATGCCATTCCACAGTATCTTTAAAAAAAAAATCCCTGCAAAAAACACAAATTAAATCCAAAAGGTAAAAAGGACTATCAGAAAATAATTTCTTTCCTAGGGTAAACCAAGATCAGAACCAGTATCATTTGTACTTTGATATTCAGAAAAGAACATATCACTGTCAAAACTATGAATTTCTATTTTTAAAAAATATACTCTCGGTTTTATTGAAAGTAAATTAAAAGGTTGTACCTAAGGGAAGATGAACTTGAGGGAGACAAAACCACACATTTTCCATTGCATGTTTCCAAGGAGAACAGGGGGTTTATAAAAATAATAGCCAAGCCTTAGTGATTACCATTTGCCAGGTGGTATATTAAAAACTTTATGTTAATTTAACTCATTGAATCCTACAACAATATTATGGGATAGTACTACAGTACTATTACTACATGGAAACTGAGAAATGTAAAGTTTAAGAAAACATGCTTCAGGCCACATAGCCGGTAGGCAGTAGGACTCTAGGATGTTAGACCCGGGTGTTTGATTTCCTAAGTTTTAATCACTAGTGTCCCCTGCCTCTTGGGCATCATCCTAAACAAGGTGATGTGTCCAGCGGAGTTTACAAGGTAGTCCGAAACCACTGGGAACATTGCCACATGAATCAGCAACTCTGGATCCAAGATGAATACAGCGAATTGGGGGATGAGGAGCAGGTGTAAAGAGATGGGAGGAATGGTATGATGAGAGTCAGTGTGATACAAGAAAAAAGTTTGAGGCTGGATTCTGATGACCTGTGTTTGCTTCTCAGCTCCCTTACAAGGCCTCTGTCAAGTTACTTAGTCTCTAAAGAGCTTTAGTTCTAAACTGCTAAAGAGAGATAAAAACTACTATCTGCATCATAAATGTGTTGTGAAGACTAAACAAGTATATGTGAAAACACTTAGTTAAAATCTTGAAAAGACTAGGATTGACTATAAAGTGCTACATGAATACTGTTGTTCAAATACTTATTTAGATGCTTTTATCTTGCCAACACCTCCTCAGAAACAAAAAAAAATCCTTGCCTCACCACTGATCGGTCTACATCTGCACCATGAGTTCAGGTGTCCCCAAGAGCATTCCTTAATGTGCTTGTGTATTTCTCCCTCTACGCTATATAGATTCAGAACTCACCAGTAGGGAGCTGCAAAATTCACGGCTGTTAGCCTTGAACAGGCTTCCTATGAAATTATGTATGCTCTATGGGAAAATCTGGTACTTCTAATCAATTTTTTCTTAAATCAATCATTTAGAACATTGTTAAAACTTTGGTTTTCCACATTCACTCAAGCATCCTGAGTTAATGATCACTTCTTTCACGTGTCAACCCTTGAAAAAATTAAAATAAATCTATAATTTGGGCCCTGGGTTTAAAGAATTAAAAATATTTAGCTTCCTGTCTTGACCATCAATTGCCTTATTTTCAGAAGCTGATTGATAAAAATAAACTCTTAGAATCTCTCCAAGTCAATCAGGTTGGTACAAAGTTCTATTTTGTAGGTATTTTTCTCTTTTTTGGAAAAGGGAACACCAGGATTGCAGTCCAATGTATATTTTATAACTTAGAGATGGCAAAATTCAACAATAATTAAGATGGTGAATGAATAAATTAATTTAGAAAGACTTTTTCAGGGAGGTCTATTCTTTTTTAAAACATGTTTATTTTCAGAGAGAGAGAGAGAGAGACAGAGAGAGAGAGACTGAGACCACGTGGGCATGCCCATACAAGCAGGGGAGGGGCAGAGAGAGAGGGAAAGAATCCCAAGCAGGCTCTGCACTGACAGTGCAGAGCCCACTGCAGGGATTGATCTCAAGAACTGCAAGATCATGAGCTAAGCTGAAATCAAGAGCTGGACACTTACCCAACTGACCCACCCAGGTGTCCCCAGGAGGTATATTCTTAGTATTTGTCTTGCCGAGTATCCTCTTATGATGCCCAGGAAAAAAAATACTTTATTGTCACCTGAATATTTTAAGTACCATGTTGTGCCCAACCACTCTAACAAAACTGTATCACCAGATTCATGTACAAAGGTAATTTAAATATTTTATAAATTATTACTTATTTCCCTGTTTTTTTTCAATCTAGAGGAATTACTGATAAAAGTCCAAGTAATTGGATATGTAATGAACTAGAAGCACTGGCAATACCCCAAATTATACAACCGTTTGTATCTTAACTCCTAATTCTTTTAAGTCACTTCTGAATTTAAGCTAATTTTCTACTGGAAAATGTTTCCACTAATATTCCCCCAAATTCCTGATTTTAAAGTCCCTTCTAAGGACCATGGCCACAAAGAAACATGGGACCCCACATGTCCATGCCTTCTTGCCAGGTGGACCAGGGAATGGCAACTGCTCCTCACATTCTCCTTTGACAAATATACATGGGGGGGGTGTGTATGTCTACTTTGCTAAGCATTAAGAACCCTTCATCAAATTAATAGTTGGCACTTTTTTGTATACAAGTATTTCTAAAGGTGATCTAATGTGCTATGAGTGTAATCAGGTTTTTCTCTCATCCCTTTTTAGGAATCTACTCCGTGGGTTACTGTACAATGTAAGTTCGCATCACTGGAAGACTGAAGGTAGCAATATAAAGTTATAAATAATTGGGGCTCCTGGGTGGCTCAGTAAGTTAAGCATCCAACTTTGGCTCAGGTCATGATCTTGTGGTTTGTGCTTTCAAGCCCTGCCTCAGGCTCTGTGTTGACAGCTGAGAGCCTGGAGTCTGCTACGGATTCTGTGTTTCCCTCTCTCTGCCCCTCTGCTGCTAGTCCTCTGTCTCCATCTCTCTCAAGTATATGTAAACTTTAAAAAAATTTTAAGTTATATATAATCAACCTGAACTTAATTTTTGATATAGTTACAGATATGATTTCGGAAAAAAGTGTGCATGTTCGTATACACACAATGTAATGAAAATTACACAGAGGGCACTTATTTATTTTCTGCTGTGCTACCTGAATACTACTGAGAAAGTCCTGGAAGTAAAACAATCATTCCAAATCTTTATATTAAAAATTATATAAAATATTGAAACTATTCTTAAAATATTAGCACTGAGGAATCTTTAAAATTATATAATTATCTGTGCATTGGTCCAGTTTGGGACATATTAGTAAAGGAGTAAAGCTAGGTGACTGTTTGCAGGTCTGCCCTGCACCCTTGTCCCCTACATTATGGAAAATGATGAGAAACAAATAACTGAAGGATAAACATTTATTTTAATGTTAGACTAAGCACTTTCCCATTGAGACCTAGCAATAATGCTGAAAGACTTGAGGTAAGTTTGTCTTTTTTTTTTTTTAATGTATTTATTTATTTATTTATTTTGAGAGAGAGAGAGAGGGAGGGAGGGAGGGAGGGCCGCACACAAGCAAGGGGGGGGGGAGAGAGAGAGAGAGAATGAATCTCAAGCAGATTCTGTGCTGACAGTGCAGAGCATGAACTCACGAACCATGAGATCGTGACCTGAGCCGAAATCAAGAGTCAGACGCTGAATCTACTGAGCCACCCAAGCGCCCCTGTCTTTTGTTTTTTTTTGAAAGTATGAAATCTTTATGATTTATTTGCTGTGGAATAACTTTGCTGTCCATGTTATTTTCTAAACGCACCTAGGCACCTCCCCACAATACATTCTTTCTAAATCCTACAGCTGCACCCATAGTCAGGAAAATAGGATGGGCTCTCTTAGACTGTAAACCTTTGGACAAGGAGTGATTACATTTCACCCAGTGAGGAACTAAGACATTTGATGACATGGCACTCTTTCCTGCTTTTTTTTAATTTAAATTAATTTTTAAGTAAATTCTACACTCAACGTGGTGCTTGAGATCACAACCCTGAGATTAAGAGTCACACACTCTACTGATTGAGCCAGCCAGGTGCCCTGACATGAACTCTTTAAATATCAGTTGACTTATTCCTTCCTCTTTTACTAGGTTCCTGAGCCTTTATGTGAGCCACATAGAGTCTTTGAAGGTGGATAAAAGGAGGAAATGGATTTTGGTATAAGACATAACCTGTCACAAAGCCTTTGCTTGCTAAATAAAGGACAGAATGAACTCAAGTTACTACAGTAACTCAAATTTTATGATTCTCAATTTCCTTGTTTTAATTAAATAACATTAGAAAATGCCTACCACTGCACATTTGGTAGGTGGGACATTTGGTAGACCCTCAAAAAAATGGTAGCTGCTACTAGTATGACTACTGTATATTCTTTTCACAATTTTGTTGCAATATTTATCATCATCATCAGGTCCACCCTCTCCCTTCATAACATTTTTCCCATATCATCACATAAGTAGGTGTCTGGGAAATGTTTATAACTCAGTCAGAAACTATGTCACACAGGTGTGTAATTATAGTACCACTAGTCCCAGAATGTCTAAATCAACCAATTAACAATGGTAGAGAACAATTTCCCTATCACTCAATGATTCCTTATATGTTTGAATGAAAGTAACCAATTGAAAAGCAATCTGTATTATGATATTGTATACACAGGGATGTGTGTGTGCCCAACTATTTACCAAAAAAGTTCAGAAGTAAATTCTTTAACTTGACAAAATCCTGAGCATGAAGCTGTATGGAAAGCTCAATGTCTCTCACCTCCCTGAAGCTTGAGGAGAGAGGTGAGCCATCAGGGCTTGGAATAAGGCAGGACATAATAAAACTGATGCTTTGGGGTCAGTCCCTTTTACTCAATATTTCATTAAGTCTATATTAGAGGGGGGAAAGTTCAAAGACACTTCTAGAATACTAACCTTTTCATCTTGCCTTGTTACAAAATAGGCCTCATGTAGGGAAGGAAAAAACAAAATGAACTTAAATTTAAGATCCTTTCATGAAATCAGGTGTGTTTTTTAAAAATATTTTTTGGTATTTGAGAGAGAGAGAGAGAGAGAGCACATGAGTGAGCAGGGGAGGGGCAAAGAGTGAGAGAGAGCATCCCAAGCAGGCTCCAGGCTGATAGTGCAGAGCCGGACACAGGGCTCCATCTCACAACCCTGAGATCACAACCTGAGCCGAAATCAAGAGTTGGACACTTAACCAACTGAGCCACCCAGATGCCCTGAATCAGGTAAATTTGTTAAAATGCTATGTATTCAACATGTTCATTGCTTATCACAGATACTTTTTCTATACATTTCTCATTTCCACTATCTTTAACTTCATCTTTCAGGAGTTCATCAAACTATATTTCCAGGGTGAAAACTCTCTGGAACATGTTACCTGTAGGAGATTTTACCATGTTCTGTCCCTCTGTTGGCTCCTTCCTCATCTCCCCCTCTTTTCCAAGTCTTTGCTCCCTGTCTCCTCTTACTTGGCCTGCAGGCCTCTCTTGTCTCTCTCACAGCCCAAGCTGACAGCCTTCTAAAGATGAACTCAACAGAAGGTATGATGTGTAGAAATCCTTACTCTTACAAAATACTGGCCATAGTAAATCAGCTGTGGCACCAAAAATAAATAAATGTTCATTTTGGATAGCTAATTTTAAATAAAGACCTGCTCAAAGGCAGTGAGGGGAAAAAAATGGAGAAATGAATGAGCAGTTCAGATTATATTGATGACCCTGGTTATAATGGCAGGGATGGCAGATGCTAATCATTTAGGAATAAAGAAGCATGGAACTAAAATTTTAGTAACCAGTAAGACTAATTTTTGCTATTTCTTTGAGCACATGATGGGAAATGGTCAGCAAGATGAGGGATAACATGAGATGACAAGGAAATGTGAAACTGAAGAACAGATAACTGTCTACTTTTTAACTGTGGAAGAGAACAGATCTCTGCCATTCAGAAGGGGCTGAGCAATTCCAGAGAAGGGTTCAGAGAAATCTGGGCAAAATGGCAGGTTCAACCAGTTTGGCCTGTTAGATCCAAAGCCTCTGTTTGCTCTCTCAAGAGCTGAGCCTATATTAATGTAATGAGCCTATGTTAATATGGGTTCAGAGCAGCTACTCTGGTGCCAAACTGCTGAGTTCAAATTCAAGTTCCACTGAGAACAGACATATAAACTGTCAGTAAAGAAAAGTTAAAAATGGGTACCTACCTTCCTAGGTTTTTTCCTAATATATAAGTGGGTTAATAAAGTTCTTCCATCACTGCCTATTTTACAGTAAATGCTTATATATTATAGGTGCATAGTGTGAGCTATCATTACAGAGGAATGCAATTTATTTCCATTTTATAAAATGGACCTAGGGGTGCCCCGGTGACTCAGTTGGTTAAGTGTCTGACTCTTGATTTAGGCTCAGGTCATGATCTCAGGGTTCATGAGTTTGAGCCCTGTGTTGGACCCTGTGCTGACAGCACAAAGCCTGCTTGGTATTCTCTTCCCACCCCCACCCGACCCTCCCCAAATCTTGCTCTCTCTCAAAATAAATAAACTTTAAAAAATACAATAAAATAGACCAAATAATGTCCCTTACGTTCTCTAATTACTCATTTGCCTGATGGAAAATTATTAAGTTCTTATTTTACTTTCACTATAAAGTTTTCCTAAGGCATAAATTCTCATTTCAGGGCCTCCAAGTACCTACCTCTTCCTGACCTTTGAAATCAAAGATGATTTATTGTTCATACTGAGGATTCTCTTGCCAGTTCCTATATATCTGGAGTTGCAATAGGTTAAGTAGGAGTATGAACATGGTCACCAGTGGAGTCATGGGCCAACACAGGCAATCATAGAATCTGGATGATTTCATTGTAATATCAAGCCTGAGAACTAGTAGGCTGGCATTTCTCTTTCAAACCAGTGACATACTCTCTGACATATGACCCTAAGGAAAAAAAAATGCGCTCATCTGCTTCCTTAAAATTCAAAACTCCTTCATTTAGGAACTCTTTTCTTTTTAACTCTCTGCAATGCACACCTAGTCCCCCAGTACATCTCCAAAAGCAAAGGTCTCAGCACAAGCAAAAAATCCAGAGCTAATAATGTCTTTCCTTACAACATCCTTTTGTTTTCTCTGGCTCTAGACCTTAAACGGTCCATCTAATGTAGCCAATAATAACCATGGCCACCACTCCCAGAGCCATGTGATAGATAGCAAGTTGAGATCTTTGAGATTAACCCATACAACAATTCTTTGAAGTAAGTTAGTACTTACCCCTCTACACCTGCAAAACGAAGGGTTTTTTTTTGTTTTTTTTTTTTTTTACTGATGGTCAATGTGTCCAAAGGCATACACAGTAAGTGAAGAAACAAGGATGACATCTACTGTGTTTCATTCTAAATCCCATGCAACAAATTTACATGTTTAATTATACTCTGTGATTGCCAAATCTTCTTGTTTCACCTTCTGAGAAACAGATAGCCAAAATTAAGTCTCTACCATTGCCAGCTAGATATTTTGAAGGCAGCATATTTTTTTCTGTTAGACTGAAAAAAAAATTATCATTAACTTAAAATGTACTAAACACTGATCTCACTTCCAAAAGATGATGGATGTCCATGGGGAAATGAAAGAAATAATTTTCTATGTACCATTTTAAAGGTGGGGGAGGGAAAATTTTGGAAAGATAAGGCCTCAGGCTAATGGAAGATAATTGACATTTTCTTTTAGGAGTTGTTAATTAAAACAACATTAAATATTCCCCTACAATCTTTTGTCAGTCAATAGGATAGGCCACTAGAAGTGCCACTGAGGGGCTCATCAAAGCCTATAACATTCTCCCAGAGTAGCTAATTACAGCCGTTTTAAAAGGTTTCCAAGGCACTCACCAACATCTTTTTAAGAATTCACTTCTATAAAACACTCAAATGTTAACAACCTGCCACCCTGCCACCGAGAAGATGCCACGAAGAAGCATTCAATCAACATCCTAAAGCAATGTCCAGTCATCATTGCTTTATATAGGTCAAATCCTGTTTTCAAAAGGCCTGTAAAGAGATCCAATTACCTATAAGAATATAATATATGACAAAGCAAGCATCATGAAACAATGGGTAGAGAAAATGTAATTAAATAAATGATGCCAGGGAAAAGGTTTCACTTTTCATTTTAAAAAGGGGAACTTGCTCTATACCATATACCCAAATGATTTTTTTTTAATTTAGGTAAAGAAAAACATGTAGTGAAACCTACACCATTTATTAGATCTGTGAAGAACTGTTGAATTTCTAAGACATTAACAGAAATAAAGGAAAAAGTCCATCTATTTTTCTACATCAAACTTCTGAGGGAGAATTGCAGTGGAAATGAAAGACAGGAAAATTAACAGGAAATATTAAATTACTAAAGTTTATATTACATAAATGTCCCATTCATATAAATAAAACAAAATCAAGATATCAAAACTAAATGGACAAAGGTTAATAAAAAATTACTTTATACAAAAGGAGTTACAGTTGAATTATTGGAAATGACGAACCTGACATCTCAAACACCAGTCTGTACTACACTGAGGTATCAGCTTATGAGAATGAAAGGGTGAAAAATAAACAACAGTAGAAACTAAATTATAGAAAGGCAATCATAAATCTGGGATATTCATGAATTGTTTCTGATGAACTGGTACAACCCTGTGGGAGAAGACTTAACTTTATAATACAGGTGTCAAAAAATTTATCAAACCCTTTGGCCAAGTCTTTGACCATCCCACATCCATAAATTCACCCTACAAGAAGCATATTAAGATAAATACACAAATGTACTCACAAAGGAGATTTTTGTGATATTATTTATGAAAAAGGAAAAGAAACAATTTGTATGTCTATAAAGAGGGACTGATCAAATTACAAGAACATAAACTGAAAGAGTATTTAAGAAGAGTAAGTAGCTATGAGGACCAATGCTTATGATTTCATGTTAATCAAAACTTCAGAGTGGAACAATAAATATAATCAGTTCTGTAGGAAGATAGAGAAAATGAAGAGTATTTCTTGGAATGATAGGAAATGATTTCCCCCCATTTTAAAATTTATGTTGCTGTGACATTTTGTGAGTGAAATATACATAGGGAGTTTTCACTAGAGGACATTTTACTGTAATTAAAACCTTGCCAAAACCACTGATCCCCGAGGGCGAGTCACACACAGGAGGGGTGAATTCTAGGCTGTTAGAACCAAAAGTGGTGGTATAGTGGTTGAGACATTGACCTGGGGTACTGTTCATGAACTAATACATTTTCTTTGCCAGACCAATTGCCAGCCTTATTTTCTACTTTTTATTTTACAGTAAAATGGAACATATAAGGAATTTTCTGCAAAAAGTGCATGATCAGGTACTTTCAGTCCAGGAAAGGAAAGGCAATTGTATTGGACTAAATTTTTCATCATTAAAAGTCTGTTATAACTCTAGGGTCTCCACCTAGTCAGAGGCAGAGACAGAAATGGATACAGCAGCTTCACAAGAAAACCTTAACATTCACAGTTTAAAATAGATTTTTATCCATGGAGGTTGAAGAACATTTACCATGTCTTATTTCTGGAACTGAAATCAATGAATCACGATAGTAGCTCATATTTATTGAGCATTGAGTGTTTGTCAGCTTTTGTGAAAACACGTTAGAGTTACTATATTATTTGCCACAATCATCTCCATTTCATAGAAAAAGAAACTGAGGCCGAGAAAAATCAAATATGCCTTAATCTGTACAGTTTATGAAAAGGAGAACTGAAAATTCATTTAGTCTTATATCTCACAGCTAATATTCTATACAGTGTTCTTTCCTTCCAATAAGGTTGTATTTAAAATTTTATGGCAGTTTATCATCAATAAAGTCTATAATTTTATTATTACTTATAAAATGGTTAATTTTTCCTGGAGAACATCAGTGAATTATACATACTGTCATCTACTGACCACAGAATATCAACAACCCAAGTCTCTGTCTTGCATGAATCTCTATTGTACAAACTTCCAAGTGTCTCTTGGTCTAACAGCATCAGTAGTATGGTAGAAAGTCTTCCTCACTGACTGTATGTATACTCACAGGCAGGATAATCTTTCTAAAGCTCAGTTTTCTTGTTTGTAAGGTAAGAATAATAAAATCACAAAACTGAAGATTTGTAGTGGGGATTAAATAAGATAGTTTATGCAAGGTGCCTAGCCTAGTTTCTGACATACAGAAGGCACTCAACATCTAAGGAAAAAATCTTTTTCAATTGTTTGACAAGTACCTATTGAGGTTCTAACTTGTTATGTGATTCAGGCATGCCTGGGGAATGAGATGTAGCTATAAGCATGAGAGATAAATTCCCTTCCCTGTTGGAGTTTGTATTCTCCTTAGCACAGGATAAGATGGTAGAACACAGAAACTATTCTTGGGAACAAAGGAAGCACATACTTAATTCACAACTTTACCTGCCTCAATAAACAATTGCTCTGATGCATGGATAGCACTAATGGCTCGATAACAACCAATGGATACTGAGGCAAACCATTTATTGAGACTGGAAGTGTCAACACAGGCATAATCTACTAATATGTTAATTGTTGATGGACATTTGCTGGTTCATAGAAATTCGCCTTGTCACCGATACAAATGTCATTTGTTATAGCTTGCAAATTTCCTTACAGGCAGGGATTACTTCTCAACCAGACTGCACAACTCCTTGTAGAGTAATTAATAAATATTCATGATGCTGATATTGCTGCCAATGATGACAGATCTTGTACATTAGAAAGAGTATTCTAAAGATGAGAATGTTAATCTTATAAGACAAAGACATTCTAATATCATTCCAATATCCCAGGAGGCTTTAAATACTATAGCATATATCATTTTTGGTTATTTGTACCTCTGGGAAATATGAAGTCATGCCTCAGGGAATATTTGTATCAGTTTATACTTTAAATATTCATCTACAGATCATATATGCTTTCAATATATAATATAGTTTCTATGTAATCAGTTGGAATTGTTGTTCTCCTTCAGGTCATGGCTAAACTAAATCTAGATTTGATATGCATTTTGGATTCTGCAAAAAAGACTTTTTTAGGTTGAATCTCCTCATATTTACCCTCATTGGGTCTTCCTGCACCACATGCACTCATCTACACCATTATTTACTGGGGACCTACTATGGGCCAGGCACCATCCTAGCCATGGGCACACAGTGGCGTGGGGAACAAATATTTTAGCTTTCATGTATCTTCATATCTCCTGGGAAATACAATAAATAGGTAAGCAAATTCATAAATAATTGGACATTATGAGAAATAATCAGTGTGCCATGATAAAATTTGGTCAAGAAAAGTCATGTTAAGGAATTGCAATTATTATGACCTGAGAAAGGAGGATGGTCCCATCATGTGAAGAAACATGGAAAAAAGGTTTCAGATGGAAAGAAGAACATGTGAGAAAATCCTAAGAAGCATAAGAGGGTGAGGTGTGCCTGATGGTTAGTAAGCAAGAGAGAGAGTGTGTGAACACATAAATGAAGGAAGGAATTTGACAATGCCTTCTCAATTAGTGTTCTCTGACTCATTCATTCTGTACAAGTGGGAAAGTCACGGGTTTGAGCCCTTATCCTCTCAAGTGTGAGAAAGTCTAGGAGACCCAAGCATGGACTCCAAGCTAAGTGCACTCTCACATCCCTTACACTCCCTTCCAATTTCTCCCTCTGCAGACCCTGCTGCATCCTCTTCCTTCCTGGACCTGGAAGTTCTCCTAAGACAACCTGTGATTGACTCACTAATTTAAATTTGGGCTTGTAACACTCTTTCATTAAGATATCTTCTTTTAGGAATGCCACCTTAGTTCCATGGTGTGATTTCATTCTCATCAGCACATATGCACCTTACAGAGTATCTGAGTTTAGCTACATGTCACTTGTACATGAGGTTTTCATGTCCTTAAGTTTATGACCTTTCATAAATTATACAGGTTTGAAGGCAGGTTTTTTACTTTCGTTGTCCAGTTCAATGCCAATAGTAAAGGAGAAGCTGTCTCTCATGTTAACTCAATTCACAGTAACCCTAGGTTTTATTATATAGATGGACAAGTTGATAGACAAATATAAAAAAAGTTGTAATACAGAGTATGGGTCAAAATATGCATACATACGTACCATATGTATTTGCGTAATGTATATCTATTCATATATGTTATATATATTTCCATGCATTCTTAGAGATATATTATTTATCTCTCCATATACCCATCCATCTGTATATACGTTTTTCCAGCCAACAGTCTAGAGATAGATGTAGAAAAACAGAGGGACACTTCAACAATCCAAACTTGATTTGGGAGCATGCCTTATCACATGTACCTTATGGAGGTACATGTAAAGGTGTGCTTTGGAGATGCTATTTTTCATAATGATTATTTCCAATTGTGCATGCCAAATGGTAATCCAAGTAAAAAGGAAGAGCAACTCTGAGAATGTCAGAGTAGTGTGAACAATAAGCAAACATCACTGGGTGCAGTTGGAGGAAAAAAAACTTAGAAAGGGGTGCTCTGCTGGGCAGAATGGCTTTGGCTCTTGCTGGGGGATGGAGCTACAATGGGAAATGCCACAAGTGGTGTCAAGTGGCAGAGGACAGGTCAAAGTGCTCCTTGAGGCTGGGCTACCCTTGCTGAAATCAGGGCTGTCTATGGGGAGCAGGGAGGCAGCTACTGTGCCTGACTCATCTTAGTGCAGCTGAGTGGAGGGCATTTTCTGAAAGACAATTGCAATCGGCTGCTTCCCTAACAAATCACTGAAAAATTTAGAAAGAGGCAGGCTGAAGACTTGCAGGCTGTGTTTATGCCATTTCTGTTCATTTCATTCAATTCCTTGGACTTGTTTAAAGACAGGAAGTACATTCAAAACTTTGAATTTGTGAACTCTAATTAGAAACACAAATAAATCAGTGCTCTTTCTACATTGTGTTTTCTGATGCTTAAGACAGGCTTACCAATTTAGTGCTAGGTAAACACTAAAAAACAGTTACTGATGCTTACAAGCAAAAAAACCCCCCAAAAAACAAACAAAAAACAAACAAACCCAAAACACACACACACACCAAAAAACAAAAACCACAATGTGTTATTTTAAAAGAGAGACTTTTAAAACTAACTTAAGTTTTAAAGTATGTGTATTCCATTCTGTTAACAACAATAAAACAAATTATATACCTGCAATTTTTTTAAGACATTTTGGTGGGTAAAAAGCTTTCTGAGACCCCTGCTGACAGCAGAGGAGAACTGCACCCAGGTTGCCCTTACCAGAAACTGAATATGTAATTTTCCTCCTTGGCCACCTTAAATATATGTCATTCTCAAATATCTGAGACACAGCACTATGAGATGAGTGTGGAAAGGTAAATTCTTGAAAGAAGGTGATTTGTTACACCCAGGGATTTTCTTTTTGCTTAAGGTTTATAGGTCTCCAAAAAAATTATGCCTGACATAATAGAAAATTATTTTTTAAATATGAAAAATTGAACAACTCTCTAGAAATACACACCTTCTGTATTAGGATATCTAGAATTTTCAAAGATAATGTAATATTCTAATAAAGGATGAATAACAATGCTAATTTTACCTGAAAATACATTCATCTCTCCACAAGTTTATCGAGGGTTTATTCTATGTTAAATACCATTCTACATGTTAGGAACAGAGTTGTTTTATACCAGTCAAGGACAGTGCTTTCAATAACAATATTCTCTGAGGGGAAACAGATAAATAATTATGTAAGACAGTTTCAGATAACAGTGAGGGTAATAAAATGTTACAACATGAAAAGAGGATAGTGTAATAAGAAAACTGTACGGACAGTCAGGGTTTGCTTCACTGAAGAACTAATATGTGAACTGATTATATATATGTATGTACTGATTATAAGTATGTATGTATGTGTATGTGTATGTATATATATAGCCATGCAAAGATTTTATGCAGACAGAGCAGCAAGTAAAGGATCCAGAAGGTAAAGGCAAAGTATAATTATGCAAATATAAAGATTATATAACAGGAACAAAGCTTGGCTCAGCCTTTACTAGGGTGATAATTTGGATCTCTGCATTCTCTTGAAGGTATGCAGATGAAGTACAAAGATCAAGGTCTTTGAAACTAGACAAGTAGAACTTGGTAACAGTACTAAGGATGCCTTAAAGAAACCCTGGGCAAGTTTCTGAGACTCTCTTAGATAGCTTCCTCATCTTTAAACTGTTGAAATCCCATATCCATTCAAAAGATTTTCTTGATAATAAAAACTGACACGGTATGTAAAAAGCCTAAGCAAGTGTCCAGTCATTTTTCTTTTATCACCGTTTCCTCTGATTCAAAGGTTTCCCAAGTCTCACCTTGGTAGTAAGTCTCAACTCAGCTATGAGAGATAAGGAGATGCAGGTAGCAGAAATACCCAAAGGGCAGGCAGCTAGGTGTGAAGGTGAGTTAGTGACTATCCAAGGGCAAAGATGCCACTTCAGTCTTCTTCATAAACCTCAGGACTGACATAGGCACTGACATATAGTAAGGATAAACACTCACTACATTAAATAAAAGCAAGACTCAGAAATCACTACCATTAGGTAATCCATGTAAGACAGTATATGGTCCAAAAGTGATGTGAAAAGCAGCCTAGGACTTAATGATCTCAATGGCTCACAAACACTCTAATGATCTATGAGACTATGACCTCACTGCTTTGATCTATGTAAACAATGATATGACTAAGTCACATACAAACACAAATCAGAAATGGCTTTTGCTAAGAGGAATGTTAGAATGGTTATAGAAGGCCATGGGTATCTCCCCATACCTAGAGGAATACTGGTTCAGCTTTTCCCTAATTTTGGCCCATGGTGATAACGAAAAATAACCTTGAATATTTTCATGAAGTTTTTTTCAATGTAAAGGACTTCCTTTATTGTGAGCTTATGTCTTTCCTATATTTTCAGAATGGAAATGCTCTTACATTCATGAATGCATAGTGATAGCAAATGGAATGTTTTTTTTTTAATTTTTTTATGTCTTTATTTTATTTTGAGAGAGAGAGACAGAGAGTGAGCAGGGGAGGGGCAGAGAGAGAGGGAGACACAGAATCTGAAGCAGGCTCCAGGCTCTGAGCTGTCAGCACAGAGCCCGACGCGGGGCTCAAACCCACGAACCGTGAGCTCATTACCTGAGCCGAAGTCAGATGCTTAACCGACTGAGCCACCCAGGCGCCCCACAAATGGAATGTTTTATTGAACGTATTTGGAAAAATAAGAAATTACAACTCGTGGAGAGTACGTTAATTTTTTTTTATATGAAATCTATCCCCAAAGAGGTGTGGGAACTCTGGCACAGGTAAACTGATGAAGAGTATAACCAAGGAGGTAGAGGTCTGATTTGAGTTTCATGAGGGGAGTAGACTCAAAGACACAGGTCAAAAGGGGCGTAACAGAGAGTGGAAGAGCACTGGATGCAGAAGTTACATTACAAACAATAGGTCCTACTCAAAATGGACCAAGTAAAGACTAGACATAGTAAGCCCCCCACCCCTTTTCAGGGGAAGTTGGGAGACTGTGAGCATGTGGTAACCAAGAACTCATGTTAGTCAAAAAAAAAAAAAACAAAAACAAAAACAAAAAGCAATAGGTGTTGAGGGAGATAGACAGAAGCAAAGACACATTATTTAAAATTCCTACATTGTTGCTCAGTCTCTGACTACATTTCTCAAGTTCTAAGTGAGGTAAGAATGAGGTCCCCCATTGGGGTGCCTGGGTGGCTCATTTGGTTAAATGTCTGACTCTTGATTTTGGCTCAGGTCATGATCTCGCAGCTTGTGGGTTCAAGCCCCATGCTGGGCTCTGTGCTGATGGTGCAAAGCCTACTCTGGATTCTCTCTCTCTCCCTCTCTCTGCCGCGCCCCTACTCACTCTCTCTCAAAATAAATTAAAAATATAAATCATTTTAAAGAAAAGAATAAGGCCCCCCAAGTATCAGAGTTGAAAAAGATGTAAGGGGAAGGAGGTGATTACCCTAGGTAAGTGCCCTAAGAATGTCTTAGCACAGAATTTGTCAAGATTCCTGGTTCTGTACAGATACAGGTTCAAAGGGAACTCGGTACTTCTGTACTCCCTCAGTTCCGTAATACATTTCTTTTAAGTTTATTTATTTTGAGCATGAGCTGGGGATGGATAAAGAGAGAGGAGCAGAGAGAGAATTCCAAGCAGGCTCTGTGCTGTCAGTGGAGAGCCCAATGTGGGGCTTGACCTCCAAAACCCTGAGATCATGGCCTGAGCCAAAACCAAGAGTTGTAGGATAAATTGACCTAGCCACCCATGCACCCCTCTTACCTTAAGGCAGTTGACCAGATTACAATAGCTCTTTAAGCCTTCTCTCTTCCTTAATTTTTTTAAATGTCTCTTTCACAAGTCTTCCATGTAAACTAAAAGCACACTTATCCTCCTTCATTAGGTTAATTATGCAGATTAGTGTAGTCAGATTGCACTGGAATAATTTCTAAGTATTCTTAATCCATTTTTGAGTACTATATATGCTTAGTACTTATGTGTGTGCCCTTTTAATCCACTAGACCACATCTTGAAGGCCCTGGCTGATATTTCTGTCTCCAGCATAACTTCAAGTTTGGATTCAAAACCTAGCTCTACCACTAACTAGATATTTGAGTGTAGGAAGTGATTTAATATATTTATCCCCTCTTCCTTCATCTGTAGGGGATAAAATATTGACCTTCTTCAAAGTGTTTTGTGAGCTTAAATAGTTCTTTAGAAGAGGGGCTGAAATTTAGTAAGTCATCAATAAATGTTAGCTATTGCTGTTGGAAGGGGTGTTGTTAAAAGACTAAACTCTAGAACAATATTTCCTGGGATCAACTCCTAGCTCCACTATTTCTTGGATAAGGGATTTTATTTTTTTAAGATTTATTTATTTAAGTAATCTCTACACCAAATTCACAACTCCAAAATCAAGAGTCACATGCTCTACTGACTGAGACACCCAGGTGCCCAGCCCCTCAGATGAGTGACTTTAAGCAAGCATCGTAATTACCTTGATTACAGAAATAGGACAATTAAACCTACTTTAAAGTGTTTTAGGGTGAACTAGGTTTATGCGTATAATATTATAAATATTATAATATATATAATACACATATAATATATAAATCATATACCCCTTAAAAGAGTATTTACTATATATAAAGTTCTCAGGTTGCTGTTCTACATCAAGGAGGTTCTTTCTGTAAACTTTTTACTCTTAGTTATAGATTTAAGTCAGTTCTATATCACAAATACAACTCACTACTCCTTGTTTTCCTCCTTCCCATTCCACCTATCTGCCCTCTCTTTCTCCTCCTTCTGTTCCCTTATCTACTTTACTTTCTCTTTACTTTCCCTCCATTTTTGTTTTTGTGACTTGAAATCAATGTTCAAACCAGAGACTCTTCAAAGAAGAGCCTTCTCAAGAGAATAAAAGGTTACTACTTTAAGCCAAGAAATAAAACTAATTTCAAAAGAAACACAGTCTTGAGACAGTTTTCTGAAAAAGGCAGCATCTGTATCTATTTGTCCTGGGATAACCTTGCCCTATCAAAACTGGATCAGAATTCTGCTAGTGGACTTAAAGCACCATGTCTAACTTCTGTCCCCATGAAAACACTAAGATTGCATTCTTTTGTAGGAGGAGAGGCATTGGGCTATCTAATTGTTTTGAGTTCTCAAGTAAAACACATTAATTATGTGATATGTTGAGGATCAGTGAAATTCACTACATCGTTTGGTGAACATGAAACACATCAAAGTAAGAAAGGGATAAAAGCTTTCAATGTTCTGGAATAGGAATTCTAAAGCTAGGATTAATAGTCCTGTGGAGGAAGTAGAGGACCAAGAATGAAAACTTTCAGAAAAGAGAACACCTGTCTAAGGAAGAAAGGATTTTCTAATGGACTCATCCAAAGAGAGAATAGAGACAATTTTGGGAATGAAAGAGGTGTCCCAACATATGCTGGATGATCATTACATGAAGATGTCACACCAGGTTCAACAATACATAAGTTTGAGTTCAAATGACCTGAAATCTTTTAAAGTTGAAGACTCTTCATTGCATGATATGCATCTGCAAAGGCAAATCATTCCTACTAAATCTCAAACCCACAGAAGCCAAATAATTTAAGAAATTATGAGGTGTGCAATTTTTTTCCTTCAGCAATCGAAATTATTCCCCTATTTTTTTTACTTCCCTTTACAAATGTGACCCAGTGTGAATATACAAAAGTAATTTACAATTCTAGCCTTCCTAATTTGAAATTCTACAAGTCCAAGAGAGTAACCAGATTATGAAAACACTTGATTAATTGTGCAAACCAGCAGTTAAATATTATAGTTTAAAAATGCAAGTCAAAAATATTTCTTTTCCTTCAGGAAGAAATATGAATGTTAAAAATGTAGTGCCTCGCAGAAGCAAAGCTCCATAATTAATCTGTAGAGTCATCTCCACTGTCAGAAGCAGAAAGGCCCCAGAGGAACTGCTTTTCCTATAGAATGATGATGGTATTAGTGCTAACAGTGATGATAAGAAAGACCCTGAAAAGTATATGAGAATTTCTTTTAGCATCCTGTGTGGGGCCTGATTATAAGAACTAATATTTTTTGAGCACATCAGGATATGAATGGAGGCCATTTAAGTACATGTATGTATCAACCTAGACCACTATCTTCTATACCATAACTTGAGGTATGGTTAAAAAAGTATCTTCATCTGAGGAACTGACATAATACCTGCTTCCAAATCCTGGAGCAGTCATTTACTCACTGCACAAATCTGGGTTGCCCTGGCCAGACAATATCTGGAGCACTATGTTTGATTCTGAATCTCAACTTAAAATACCAGCTAAATGAAGTTAGCCAACATATTGTATCAGTGAACATTAAATAAAACATACAATCCCTCAACAAAGTCTCAGGTATATTAATATTAGAGAAAACTATGTGTTTATATATTTATATATAAGAAGTCATTCAAAATATCACTTGAATATGTTCAGAACAATTAATTGTATAGAATATATTTCCATGTGTAATCACTTTATCATTATTCTAATTCATAAGAAGACAAGACAACTGGAGAATTTTTCTCTTCCAGACCTTAAGAGTACCACACATGAAACTACTCCAGATTTAGGTAGACATTTCCACGTGATTGTTAAATGTGGTTTCTATGGAGTTCTTTTGGTCCCTGGTATGAAAGGAAATGATAAAACCCATAAATATAACCAATATGTACATACTACTATACAGTTTTAAAGCTATTTTACATTATAGTATTAGTTGAAGGTTGTTGTTGTTTTTTTTTCCAGTCTTAAAACTATGAAACCACATATACCCATGTACTTTACTCTATGTTCTGTGATAACTCCATCCCCCATGTGGACCTCCTAAAAGCCAGCAGAACAAAAAGTAAATAAATCCAGTTTGGAAAAGACAGTATAATGTGTGCTAAGATGCATTCCTAGCTCATCACACATTTTCCTGAAAACAATCAATACAAGTAGCCTGAGGCAGACAATTTCATCATACATGTACTTTCTGAAAACAGATCATTATTACCAGAAACCTTCTCCCTTACTCAAAAAGACAAAAAGTATGACAGAAACCATATACAGAGTTGGCCCCAGGGGAAATTGTGTGGTGGGCAAAATGCCTTGTGCCTCATTATACAGCCCCCCTTCTCTCCTTTCCCTTCCAGTAGAACAACGCTTGACTCCCAAACTCCCTCAGGCACCCACACCCTTTCAGGATCTCAGCCCCCCACCCTACCCCTGACCATGACCTGACAAAAATCTACGTTCAGAAATTATTTTATAAACTCATTCCAACAGTGATAAGGACCAGCACAGGTTTTAGAGTACCAAAGCAGTGTGCTCATAGGATATAGTTCAGGAAGGTACAGACATTAACTTAAAAAGAGTATTTTGTGAAAGTATACCTTATGAATCCAAATTCAGATTCCTTGAATGTTTTCACATAGAAAAATAATCAAAAGAAAGGAGATGGTGAGTATTTATATGGGTGTTGATGAAAATGGGAATATTTTTCAAGTCACCTTTGCTACTATCTCATTTGGGACTGCCATGGGGAAGAGACAGTTGGAGTCACACCAAAAAATACTGTAGATGCTCCCAAATCACATACATGTCTTAGCAAAGAACTGCACAATACTAAAATATAGAATGAGATGAATAGTGCTCTATAGTTATTCAATGGAAACTTGTTCAGCAAACTTAAGCCATCAATCACACAAAATCTAGTGCCTGTTGTCATTAGTGCCCTGGATGCATGCACTTAGGCTCTGTCACAGAGCTCTTCTCTAAAGAGGTAACATATCACTTCAAGCTGGGAGAAACACACAAGTTCCCATACCATCATCATACACCATCAGAGTAGTCACTGCATACACTATGGATATTCTATGCAATGTTGTATAGTAGTGTGACATAGTGTATAAGGGATAGAACTTAGAAGTTCCACAGATGTGACTTCAAATCAGGTATAGCCACTCTATAGCTGTGCATGTAACACTTGTAGAGTCACTTCGGAGTGTTGGTTTCTTCAACTATAAAATGAAAAAAAATGATAGCCTTTGGTTACTGTGGGAGTTAAATAAGTCAATACACATATCTACATAGATATATATATATATACATATATACACATACATATATACATACATATATACATATACATATATATGTGTGTGTGTATATATCATCTGAAATATAAAGCTTAGGAGATTAGAAGTCATAGTGATCATGATGATACTGATAATAAAAATTATATCACCAAAGTAGGAGAGTCAAAAGGTAAGGAAATTTCAAATCACTGGGTCCTCTGTTAAGTATTCACAGTGACTCTAAAGCACAGACCAAGAAATCAAATATTTTGGACAAACTGCTCAAATTCTTTATGACTAAGATTCCTGACTAAAAAATGAGATCAATATCAGTACTTAGCTCATACATTTGATGTGAAGATTAAATAAATTAACACACAAAACTTAGAATGTGCATGACACAGAGAAGGCGCAAGATAAATGTTGGCTATTACCGTTGTTACTATTATTGCCAACAGTGGAGGTAAGAACATGGCAAAAATATGGAGATGAATCTTGGTAGGAAAGTCACAGCTCTGTTGAAGAATGATAAGAAGTGAATACTGGGAGAACCTCATCCCTTTCATTCTGGATACATCCTTTTTCCATTCATTGGTTTACTTGCCCAGACGGCAATCAGAGGAGCCCAAGTGAGATTCCAGTGGTCATGCCCCAGGAGTTACTTCATTAGAATGTAGCCAGTTTGCTCATTACAGAATCACAATTGAATCTTGTCCACTGAGAATCTATGACTAATATCTAATAATACAACTATTTGCTATTTTGGATTTTTTGTAAACAGTTTCAAGAGTTTGGCAATGAAAATTGCATGTTAGCCTGTTGTCCACATTTACATAGAAATGATAAAGACACAGCAAAACCAATGGTTAAAAGAAGCTATGACATTGATAGGTCCAGACCTAGAATAAGATTACCGTCGCCATTGTCACTATCATTATCAACATCATCATTATTGTCACCGTAATCACCCTAATATCAGCTACAATTTATTATTTATGAAATTTTGTTTTTCACAGACTCACCATAACTTCAGAAACCAAAACTCATCAAAACATCACCATTATACCCATTTAATTTATTTTTCTTTTTTCCTCTTAACATGGATGTGCTTTGGGCCTTTCCATTTCTGAAATTAAAAGCTACATAATGCACAGCAATAACCCATCCTACATTTTCCATATACAGCAAAACCCATTTTGACACACAATATAGTAAACTATTGAATGAGTTACTCAATTAACAAGAAACAAAATGAAATGTTTAGCTTATAATAATGTATTACAGAAGGCCAATTCCAACAGTGACCTTCAAGTGAAGCCATTCAATCTTTTGCTGCAAGACCATTCCATTGTGCTTTGTAATTAATTTCACACATGGATATTGATAACAGGATTCAAACAGAGAATCAGCAGCACCTCAGAAAATCTGTCCCCATCAAGGGAGCCAAGGGGTTGGCTTGATGAGCTCCATCAGCTAGGATAATTATTATGAATAAGGAGGTGTGTCACCTCACTGTAGAGTGTAGAGGTACCTGTACCAAATTATATACAAGCAATAAGAAGTCAGTTCACTGGAACAACTAAGATCTCCTCAGTAAATGCAAATAGCCAAATGCAACATGGCTGATGATGTCTGTGAAGAAAACGAAAAGTAAATTTGGAAAGCAAGATAAAGAATTGAAGAATTGCTAAGTGTGAAAAGCCAAAAGAAGGGACAAGCCCAGGCCAGAGGCCAAGAAGAGTCACTCCAACTTTCTAGAAGTCACTGTTCAAATATTTAATAACTCTCAAGTATTCTTTTCCATCTTTTTACTATTTACCTCCCATCTTGCTAGCTCGATCCTACTCTACACTGAATTGCTACGAGCTCATTTTCTTCAAGTCTAAAATTCCAACCTCCAAGTAGCTTTGGATAATACAATGGGAAAGAAGCCACACAGCTTAATATTTTATAGACTCTAGAGCACACCAAAAATCGTGCCAATCCCATACTGTCAAGACTATCTTTCATGGAAAAAAAAAGGAACACAACAGAATTATCAATACAGACAGAAAAGTGAATTTCAAATGATAAAAGACACTTACCTAAATACCCCCTCAAAAAGTTACTTAATGCAACAAATGAAGAAAAATGCATTAGGTAAGAGTACTTAATGAAAATTCACCATGGATATTTATGTAGAGAGAGTAATAATCCCCTCAGTGCTTCTTTGTGTAAAATCATGACTTGAATAGGGTTCACTTACCTTAAAGAAAGGTACAACTAAACACTGTATAGAGATATAACCATTTAAATATTTCTTAATTCTAGACTGTTATTTAGCACTTCCAGGTAAAGACTCACGAATCAAGTAGAGGTGATAGAAAATATTGAGATGACATGTATGGTATATTCAGTGGAGAAAATCATTATATGCTGATGTCATCTGGTACCGTAATTGCAGTTGTGTTGTAAGAATTGGTTTCACTTACCTAGAAAAAAGAAGAGAAAAAAAATTTAATAGAATTCTTTAGAATCTAAAAGTTGCACTTGTTTCCTGCTTCCTTTTTCCTTTTTACATTCTTTTCACTTTTCAGGAAAGAACCTCATCAGCATCTCAGCACTGGTATCAAAGTTCACATGGACACCATGGAGATATGAAGTCACAGAGACGATGATGCCTGTCCTTGGCAAGAGAGAATAACAAGGCCCATCCCCTCTTTATATCTTGTTCTGCAGGTGCCTCAGGTAGGAAAAGTGAAAAAATATAACTTTTTTTTTCCAGAATGGAAAGGCATTGGTCAGCGCTATTTGGTTTAGAGGCACACCTGCTCCTTGAGAGAGTTTCCTCCCAGTGTTGCCGTTCCTTGCCTCAGAATCTCTGTTCATGGTCCCAGTTCTTTCAACTCTTGCCACCCCACCCCATTCCACTCTGCCATTCAGTTCTGCTATGTATACAGTTCTGTCTGTCCAACCTGTAGCATTCTGTTTAGAAATAACCTGCTTTATCGACCATGTACACACATTTCAAGGCCAAACTAAGTTTCTTCTGTGTGCCTAGCACCCTGTACTTATTGCTATAATAGTAGTTACAGCACTGCCCTATCATTAACTTTTTACTGGAATTCCATCTGCTAGAATAGGAGTTCCCTTGAGAGTAGACTCTGCATCATAGTCCATTTTTCAGAGTTTTCAGAGAATGACCTGAGATACAGAAAATTTCATAAATATCAGTGAATGAAAAAATCAAATAATTAATAAGCAAAGGGAGCTCCAATCAGAGCAAAACAAAGGGAGCTGACTGTCTGGGGTGACTACAACATCTAGGTTTGGTCTGTCCTTGCTTAGCTTTTCAGGTTAGAAGACAAATTACAAAGAAATACAAAAGCTCTTGGCTAGAACATTAAACTTTTTTCAGAGACAAAACATAGTACATGGTGCTACATTCACTTGAAGATCCAGAACAGGTAAGAAGCCTCTGAGCAGCTCCACTCAAAATTGTCCATGGCGTGTGGCTGGCGAGGATCTCATGCACATGACCTTACTCTGTAATCCTTACTTTCTTCAAATGTAAATCGGTGCTACCATACCTGGCCTTTCTAAATCACCATTTTTAACTTTTTTTTAATTTACAAATACTTAAAAGCACTTAGGCCAGTACAAATTTGTACACAGTGCCTCGTGGACCTTTCTTCCAACTTCCTACGATGATGGCATCACATACAGCTAGGGTGAGTATCAAAATCAGGAGACATCACCCTTTGTTAAAAGAACCAAATGAGATTATGGCAATAAATATCTCGTTCGTGGTACTTTTTTTTAGTTTAACTATTCTTTATTCACCACTTATTTATTAAAGCCTTACCAAATGTTAGGTATTGTACTGTCCATTCAGGATATATTTGTGATCAAAAAAGCCTGTCCAATGCCTTTATGTAGTTTATGTATAGTGGGAGATCACAGAAAGACAAGAGAATTAAACTGTTATGGAGGAAGTTCTGTTTGTATAAGAATTAAAAACCAAGGACATCTAATTCAGACTAGAAAGGAGGATGATGTGGTCAGATCAGGCTTCCCAAGGCAAATTTTTAAATCGAGACTCAAATCTGAATGATGAGGTGACACTGTCGAGGTAAAGAAACAGAGGAAATCTATGCAAGGGAAAGGAAGAGTATATATGAAGGCCAAGAAAAAAAATGTGGCTTATTTTAGTTTGAACAACTGTCATATTTGTTTTTTTTTTTTTAATGATTCAGCAACAGCGTTTTTATATGATCTTAAATCATAATCTTGTATAGCTGTAGGAATGTTTTAGTGAAGAGATAAACCTAGAAAGAAGGAAGGTTTGGACCAAATAGGACTCAGTAGACCAGTATCAGGATTAAAAAATAATAATAATAATGTTTATTTTTGAGAGAGAGAGACAGAGTGAGAGCAAAGGAGGGGCAGAGAGAAAGAGGGAGACAGAGAATCTGCAGCAGGCTCCAGGCTCTGAGCTGTCAGCACAGAGCCCTATGTGGGACTCAAACCCATGAGACGTGAGATCATGATCTAAGCTGAAGTGAGACACTTAACTGACCGAGCCACCCAGGCACCCCTAAGGATTTTTAATTTATTTAATATGCAATTAGTGTCCAAGGATATGTTTTAAACAGAGGAGCATCATAATCAAATTAGCATATCCTGGAGGCTTACAGAGAAATGGACACAATAGGGCAAATGCAGAGTGGAAGCAGGGAGATCAATTAGAGGTTGAAGCACTAAGCAAGGCAAGACATTACAGCAAGGTTAGCCAAGACAGTGGGTGAGAAGATGGAGAAGAGCGGGAAGATTGTTTCTATGATAGAATTGACTTAATCTGGAGATAAGCTGTAGAAAGGTGTAAAAGGGAGGTACTAATAAAGCAGATAAAAATGTTTCTAGCTTAATCAATACAAGGTGGTACAATTCAAATGGAGGGGCAACTTTAGATGAGTGATGATAGTGAAAGCACTTTGTAAACTGTAAAGCACTACTAAAATATAAGTATTTTCCTATAGAGAGAGTATGCACAATACACACATGCACAATTCTCAAAAAGGGTTAGAAAAAGAAGTGGCCTACTTTTTAGAAAGCAGCATCAGTGCATGGCTCCTAGTAGGATCTTATAATTGGTTTGTGGTGCCATTTAGCAATGCCAAGACAATTCATTAAGGGAATCAAGACCAAACAGGTGCTTCCATTAGACCATGCTCTAGTAAACGCACAAACTCATGCACACACATTCACATACAGCAGCCAACCTAGGACAGAATTAAACTTGCTGAAGCACCCTGAGAATCCATTCAAGAAAACTGTAGTAGAGAGGCATTTTACATTTAAGAATAGAAATTAATCCAAAATTAAAAAAAAAAAAACTTACTTAGGGGATTGGTAATTAAACAGACCATTATGTTTATTACTTCTCAGCGTCATTTAAATAAATACCAATCAAAGAACCCTATACTCTGACAGTATTTGGTGACTTAAATGAAATCAATGATGTCATCAGTCTCTAGGTGCCAGAGATCAATTAGACTATTTTTTTCTCATTAAAATGATTTGTTATTTGTGTACTAATTCCACCTACTTGATTATGTGTTGCTTGAGATTTAGGGACATACCTTGCTTATCTCTGAATTCCCAACACGGCATAGCAGAATGACTTGCATATAACAGGTACTCAGGAATATTGTTGAATTTTAGGAATTTCATTAGAAATGAAATGCACTCAGTTACACAAATGATTTATTTTCAACCTAACAGTATTGGTAGTGATTACTTTAAAAGCGTGTTAGTGTTGGGGAGGTACTTTGTCAACTTCTCAGGGAAACATCATTTCTCTTACGTCGACAAAGGTAATTTATCAGAGGGGAGCAGGGAGAAAAAGAAGTTGCTTTGAATGAATTCTAAGAAATGAATTTCTTTGAAGAAACAGGCTTATTAGTGTTACTAATTCATAAAATATGCCTAACAAAATCATGAAGACATTCACACAATTATGTTATTTTTGGAAGTTTCTCTCCAGCATCTACTGCCAACCCTTTTAACTCATAGCAAATCCTTAATGAGACAGATTTGGGGGAGGAATGTGCAGAGGAAACCAGGGACAGCAATACCACATCATCACCATCGTAACTGTTAATATTGTTATTATTATTTAATTATTATTGGTGGGAATCATTCTATTCCTCCCTTGACCTAGATGGTGTTCATGCTCCATCCATTTTAGCTGAGTATGATTTTATATGATCATGAGATCGAGTCTTGTCCTCTCTCCAACCTAATATATCTCAAACAACTGAGAAGTTCATATGACTCCTTCTGTTGTTCCATCCTCCACCTTACAGCTTACCACTTTTTCCAGGTAGCATAACCAAGACCTTAGGGCTGGAGATGCAGGGCAGAGGATTTCTGCCCCACAACTGATATAGCAATGTTGTGGACCTGTTGGTGTTGGAGAAGCTTGGAAAGAGAAAAGCGGCAAAATGGGATGGACCGAGTTCCAGATAAATCCACCTTGGCCTGCATTTCACATTGTATTGTAAAATGTGTTTTATATCCTGATGACATCCTACAATTCCCCTGATATTTGAATAAATTACTATCTGTTTTTATAAATGGAGTATAGTTAGATATTTAGCACTAAAATTCCTAATTTGGGGGGGGGGTGGGGAGACAACACCTGAGGTGTTCACTAATATTCTTCACACTAGGTGTCCTGACCCAGAAAAGGTCTTTCAAATGTGGACTGGCGAATGCATCTTAGCGAGGCTTATTAAAAAATACACATACTGTCTGTATAAAAACATGGAAACAAACACAATTAAAGGGAGGAAACTTATGCAGGTTAATTTCTCCCATGTCTTCTGAGAACGACCCTGCTCCCACTGCTTAACATTATATACAGGCTGTTATGGCAATAGGAAGGGAAGAACTCTGGGAAATCATCAGGATGCTGCCATGAAAAAGGAGGATAAACTTTTTCAAAACACACACAACAACAACAACAACAACAACAAAATACTTGCAGAGCTGGGATTCTTACTGTGATACCTACTCTTCTGCTGCTAGGCAGTACACGGTCAGCACACTCTCCCCAAATTTTATAAGCAAATCTTACAATTTTATGAGCCAACTGCCTCACTCAATTACTCTGGTGGCTTTAGGTGGGAGAGCTCTTGTGGATGAGGGTAGTGCCCCAGTTCTATGAACAACTAATGCCTACATTATTCCAAATGACTCTGCAGAGAAGCTTCCATGACTTAGTAGACTAAAAGTAGCCACTTCTGTCTTATCCATTTTATTTGACACCTTTAATACTTTTCAGTTTAGCAATCAAAGAAAAGACTAAGATTTAAAGACTGAGAGAGGTAGTTTTCAACCTTGAGGTGATGAGGAGATAGCTGTAGTTTAATAATCCCTTTGTCATTAGATAGTATAGCTCTCTGGTAGCAAGGAAAAGAACGTTTTCCTCAATTTTGTCTGGAGCTTTTATTAAGTGGCCTCATATCCTACAGGAAGAAGAACCCAGTCATTGCAGAGATGGGAAGAAAACAGCAAGTGTCCACACCTAGCTTTTACTCGTTCTTATAATGCAGTATTTCACCAGACAGGTCATGTGTGTGAATACTTATTTGTTGTAGCAGAAAAAGTACAGTTGACCTAAGGAAGTGGCTTTTAGGGTCATAGGATTATTGCTGATTAGTCATCTGAAGAGGCTGTGAGAAATATTACCCTTTTTCTTGTCCAAAATGGTACATTATAGATCCTGAGTTCAAAAAGAAACACCAAGCTGGTAAACATGAACTATCCATACAAAGAAACCAACATTATTATCAAAAGTATGAGACGTGAAGTGCCAATCCAAAAACATAGTTATGGTAGAGGTTCTAAGTTATTTTTGGAACTATACCTATTCAAGATGACAAATCTTTCTTGGTAAAATTCAGTATAAACAAACAGCATATATATCTTTGGAATGAACATATACAGCCCAGAAACATTCACTAAAATAACATTTTGCTTAAATGAAGTAAAATTACCAGCACATATATCTGATCCTCAAAGTAAGAAGAGGCTCTGCTTACTTGCTCCCACTCCTGCTGGAAAGGGAAGTTTTGTGGAAGAGGATGAATTTTCAATTTTTTAAAGAATTTATTTTTAGTAACCTCTACACCCAACATGGGGCTCAAGCTCATGACCCCAAATTCAAAAGTCACATGCTTTTCTGACTGAGCCAGCCAGATGCCCCAAAAAAGGATGGATTTGAGCCAAAAGAGCCCCAAACATAGTTCTTTGATGAACTGCTACAGCTTTAGACCTCTAAAAGGGGTCTAAATGACAGCTCTAATGTGAACCTCTCATACTCTAATCTCATTTGCTTTCATTCAAAATGGAAATGAAGGAGATTATGTGACATGGTTGATTATTGATACCTTCAAACATCTGCTTATACTATACTGAGTTCTAGTCAGGAAAACCTCCCTGCATTTTCTTTTCCTAGGTCCTTTCAAGTGTCTTCTAGAAACAGCTATCAGCAAAAGTTCTGTTTCATAAATGTATTATTGGCTGAATTATTAATTGAAATGAAAACATTTTAAGGGGCACAAAAGCCATTTTTAAATGAGACAAAATGTTCTAGGCATTGTCTGCCTAGATGCAGAGCTCAAGCAAAAGTACTAGGACAGTTTATGATTATTATGCACATTAGTGCAATCTATTTGGCCCCCAATTCCTAGAGTAGAGTTCCTCTGTTTGCATAAATGTCTCTCCTGGTTGTTTGCTTTTCATTGCATTTATGTGAAAAACCCCAAGGATATTTTTCTTCCTTCTGATTAATCCCACATATTATGTCACTGCAACATAATCTCTCATTGGAGCCATCATAAATGTCTTGCTCCTTCTTCATTCCTTGGGTTGGGGACAGGGTCCCAGGACTGTGGCTCAGTCCTCCAAACTGAGTCCTTATAAAAACCAAACAGGATCTATACTACCTAATTTGCTTCTTTTCTGATCTTATTTTCTACTATCCCCACAACACCCATCCCCACTGGCTTCCTTACTCTCCCACTATCTCTCCAACCACATACCACTTTAGGATGTTTGTACTGGCTGTTACCTTTAGCTGGACCAGTCTTCCTCCGGATATCTGTATGACTACACTCTCTTATTCCCTTCAAGCCTTTGCTGAGATGTTAACTTTTCAGAGAGACATACCCTCACCACCCCTATTTCACGCTGACACCTGGCCCCAATCACCCCTTGAACTCCCAGTCTCTTAGCTAGCTCCATTTTTTCTTTTATTCCTAGCACTTGTCATTTGCTAACCATTAGTTAATTCATTTATAAAAATATTTTTTTTTATTTCTGCCCTCCCACTAGAATTTATCTACATAAATACACAGACTATGCACACATATACACACATGGTAAATGTATATATACATTATAAAAATATATAAAGGGCATATATATGTGGGGGGCACATATACATCTCTATTAATATTTGTTAAATGAATTAATGAATAGTGGGTCTCTTGGTGATTCTGTTTGCTTCCCTCCATCTTCAAACTTCAAATCAATCAGACTTCTATCCATTCCAGAGAACAGATTATTACAGGCCCTTCCCTCTCCCAGACATGGTGGTCACTTCTGGCCCCAAATACTGGTCTTTTGCTGATCCTGATCTTTCTCCTCTCCCATAGCATTGGGAGCTCTACTTTCTTTATTTATTATTAATCAAGTCTTCAAATCTCACTGTCAGTAACTATACCAAGAAGGATGTATCACTCACAGAAAACAAGATTAAATCTTGAATGTGTTGAATTGAAGAAAATCCAGGGACTATCTTTTCTGATCTCATTACCTATCAACCAATCAATAGGAATCTCTTCTCACGGACATGGAATTGTAACACACAAGTCACCCAAGCTGGAAAACATCAAATATTAATCCGTTCTCTTGCATGCAAACCATGTAATTTAGTAACAGCAACTCAACCACCATTGACCTACTAATTAATCCATAGATTTTTTTTGTTGTGCCTTTAATCATTTCCACTGATAAGTGAGTCACTTTAGAAATACACATTCTCTCCTCAGACTCACCTACTAAATGCTACTAGCATCTGTAGTAATAAAACACTGAAATATATCGACTCTCTGCCAACTTGTTCTCTTTCTCTTCCTTTCTTTTCTGTGTCAGCTGATGCTACTATGCAGACAGAATACAGAGAGGGGAAATGAGCAGCTAGTAAATGAGCAGTTTGTGTCACAGGTGAGGGTGAAAAATGATTCGTCATCTGGGTCAAGAAACAAGATGGTCCTGCTCTCTCTGAATTGAAGATTTATCTGTCCTTTCGACTTCCCATCAGAAATTTCAAATCAGCCTGAAAATAACTGGTTGGGACATTATTCCCAGAGTCCCCTTTTCTGAAAACACATGATTGATTCTCATCTTCTACCACCAAGCAACAAGTGATGTACATTTTCTGAGGGTCCATATTTGCATGTGGTAATTCACACAGTGTCTACTGAAGATGCTATTAATGTGGTGACTCTACATGCTTATATTTAAAAGAAGCTCAATTGTATCCCATGCCTGAATAACAATTTAAGTGCTGGCTTCTGTTACCTGCTCTGGCATTCATCCACTGTGTTATTGAAACTGTCAGTTCACGTCTCTGAGTCTCAACAGCCAGAATGGAAAGAACTGGCTATTTATCTGCCTTATAGGGACATTGAGGAGTTTATGTTTTGTCACATATAAGAGACAATTCACACCAATATTATGATTTCCCCTGAAATACCATGTAAAGCTTATTTTTCATCCAATGTTTGAGAGAAAAAGAAGTGAGATGTTAAATGATACACTTGCTCTAGACCTCCGTTTTTGCAATCAAAATGAGTGGCTCTATCAGGCCACCTTTATGCATCATTAGCAAATAGAGTAGAGAAAATTGTGCTTACTATGTAGTCTTCCTTTATAGGAATTACTTTTGCACCCACTTAGATTTCCCAGCAACTTAGTGAAGCCATCTGAAAGTACAGCCAGAAATTTTAACCCTACTTGCATTGAAGCACTGCTACTAAGGAAAGGCCTACCTATTTGGAGATCACATGGGGCTCTGTTCTTGAGAATGAAGGATCTCCATTAAGAACAAGTTGGGAAGGATCCAGTGTCACATGACCATTAGCTAGTGTGACTGATTTTCTAACGAAAGACAAAATATCCAGTGACTATTTCCCTTTTCATGATAGCTTATGACATTACACCTTTATTTCAAATAATATCTTCCAAGGTCAAACATGTTTTTAGAGCACCCTGTTAAAATGGACTCTTTTTTGAGTTTATAGTGTCTTTGACTTTGACATTGATCATTTCTAATGATCAATACCCAAAACAGAGTTTTACCATCACAATATATTTAAATGAATGTACCTAGAGGAGATTCTAAAAAGAGAATTCTGGAGATGTTTTGAGTATTCTAGCAGAGCTGGAATAAGGATACACTGTCCTAAGGTAAATTGATGTTTTCTCATAGTTCTTTCCCCTTGAGGCAGTGCATTGTGAAGGTGAAAAACACAACATTTGGAGCTGGACTCTTGCTTTAAACCTTTCCATAGGTATTTGTTAGTCATCCTGACAAGTTACTTAGCCTATCTGGGGTTTAAATAAATTTATTTTTAAATAAAGATTAGATAGAAGTTAACTTATAAGGTTATCAAAAGAGAAAATGATTTGATTCATGTAAAACATTAGAAAAGATTCTTGCACGAGACAAAAAATAGGATTGTTATCTATGTTACGTGTTACTGCTACTGAAGTTATTATTTCCCAGACACAAGAGATGACTTGCAAAGTGTCATTCTCCAAAAGAGGTAAAGGAATCTATGACTAGAAGCTATTTCTTGAGGTTCCAGCCAAAAAGATTTATTCTTCGCTACAGCCAATCTGCCTGCACTTATATATCCAAGAACCTCAAGAAAATCACACGACAGAGACTCAGATGATAATAAAGTGCAAGGGATTTAGTGGGTGAAAAAAAAGAACCTGTCTTTTGCAGAAATAGCTATGGCACTAAACACTGCTTTAGAGATATTTGATCTTTATTTTCCATAGAAGCTTAAGATAAGTGACAGACAGGGCTCTGAACCTGCAGTGGGGCTTTAAAACTGTCAGAATCTGGTGTTTCTGTATTGAACATCTTTCAACAACTCAAGCAGAATAAATTATTACTTATCCTGCCCTCTGACTGCCAATGGTTTGTGAGCATAGAAGGAAGCCCCTGTGTAGAAATACCCTACTCCATGTCCCAGAGAACAAATCTAGGGAAAGCAAATATGTTAGGATATCACTGTCACTAGACGTCATGTTAACAAAAATAATCAAGAGAGTAAAAATGATGTGGCTATCATTTCTTTTTCCAACCAAATATAGGGCAGTAATCATCTGTGGTTTCTATAATTTCATGATAATAGAGGGCATGTGGTAATTTAGGAAGTTATACAGGATAACAAGATAAAATTTATCTTACACTGCTATATATAACTGCACGGTCCTTATATTTATTATTTTGCCATTGACGAGTGAAATTGTTATCATGAACTTGTCTTTGGAAACAATTCATCTACTTGCAACTTTTACACAATCTCAGAAGGGTTAGATTAGCTTTGTCTGGGTGCTTCAGTTTCCTTATTTATAAAAAGGACATGATTATCTTCATACCACATCCGTGGCTTTTGCTCATCCTCCTTAAATGTGCTGCCACATTTTTCCACTAGCCTCTTCCTCTGGTTTTTGTACTGCTGCCCTAACCTCGTTCTCCTGAGTCATGAATCATTCTCTCCTCCCTTCAGTAACTCCAGTTCTTCTTCTTGACCTCAGCTGTGAACTTTCTCTGGGGTGTAATCACTGACTCCCTGCACCCCTTTACTGCTTCCTCTGAAAGGGATCATATATTTTCTTGGTTCATATTGTATCCATAAGCAAATGACCTCTAATTCTTTCTGTCTAGCACCAGCTTCACACAAGGATACTGAATCTACTGGATAGTTCTTCCTTGGTAATATAGTATCACTTCAATTCATATTTATAACCACTTCAACTTGCTCCCTGAGATGATCCCATTCTGGCCAATGGGGAAATTTTTCTAGTTCACTGGAGTTAAAGTTTAAGAGAAACCCCTATATCTTTTTCCATCTCACCCCAATATCTAAATAGGTTGTTTCTCTAAATTCTTTTTTAATTTTCTAGGTCTTCTGTCAATGACATGATGTCATTATCTTTAAATTTTTGTTACTAGCTCATAACCATTCACAGCTGACTCTTCTCTGTATTATCTCCATATTACCTACATTAATTAAACTGACATCCTTTAAACATTTTGAATTTAGTCACTCTCAACAAGAAATTAAAGCACTTCATTTTTGCTGTTGTGTTTGTTTGTTTGTTTGTTTTCAAATCAAATACCAAGTCCTTGTCCTGGTATTTTAGGCCCCACTGGAGTCTTCCAGTCATATATCCCAAGGCTCCAGAGAAGATTGATTCTTCTCCAATATGTCTGCTCATTTGTAAAGCCCTAAGTAGAGCCCTTACTGAGGGCTTTCTCCCACCTAGAATGTCCCCATTTTTTCTTCTAAACTAAATGAATCTCTATCATGGATTTTCCTTGTCTCTATAAATTAGAATGCCTTCTCCTTTTCAAAATTTTTAGCAAATTTTGTTATTAGTACATCTGGTCTAATACTGTATGTTTGCTGTTTGTTGTATTGCTATTATTCTTATAGTAAATTTCCATTCACAAGAAAGGAGGTAAGTCTTATTTCCTATGATCTATAGTGCCTAATTTTGAGCTAGGTTTCTAAGTAAGAAACCTTCAGTTTACTCAGAGATTACTAGCTATAAAAGTATTTTTATCAAAAAACTAGGATTTTTAGTGATTATTTCCATTTAAATTCATCTTATATATAGAGGTGTGAGAATGGAGAAGAGACCAGATAGGCGGTGAAAATGTACCTGAGATATCTCAATTCAGCTCTCAGTTGTTGTCGGAGTATTCCTCAGTATGGCTGGACATAAGGAAACTATCCAATCATTAGACATAGACTCATACACTATTAATCTATGAACTAATTGTGCACCGAGACTTTACCCTCCCCCACCCTCTGCTTGTATCTTCAGCATCTAGCATAAAACCCATCTGGGTTGGGCTCAATAAAACTATCTCCCTTAAATAAATTCAATTTGTCATATCTAGGCAAATTACATACCAGGCTCTAAAGATTCTTGTGCATAAAACCTAATATTCATTATCAGTATGCTAAATTTAGTAAATTTACCACTTTACCCTCTTGACAACTAGGACATTTTCCCAGCTCTACTGTTCTGTTAACTTCATTTATTACCTTTCATCATGTTTTTCCAGCTTTATTGAGGTATAATTGACAGAATTGTTAAGATTTTTTTAAATTTTTTTTATGTCTTTATTTTATCTGTGAGAGAGAGAGACAGAGAGTGAGCGGGGGAGGGGCAGAAAGAGAAGGACACACAGAATCGGAAGCAGGCTCCAGGCTCTGAGCTGTCAGCACAGAGCCCGACACGGGGCTCGAACTCACGGACTGTGAGATCATGACCTGAGCTGAAGTCGGACACTCAACCGACTGAGCCACCCAGGTGCCCCCAGAATTCTAAGATTTAAAGTGTACAACTTGATGATTAACTACACAGTATTCTGATAATGAATAATAGATTGTACGGGCAACTACCTATATAATCCAATGATCCCACTTTTGGGTATATGTACAAGAGAAATAATTTCTAAGAGATATCTATATTACCATGCTCATAGCAGCATTATTCCTAACAGCCAACATATGGAAACAACCAAAGTATCCACCAGGGGATTAATGGATAAAGAAAATGTAGTGCATGTGCACATACATGTGAACACACACACACAAATAGGTTATTATTCAGCCTTAAAAAAATAAGGAAATCTGTGGAACCTGGGTGGCTCAGTCAGTTCAGTGTCCGACTTCAGTAAAGGCCATGATCTCACAGTTCATTGGTTCCAGCCCCATGTCGGGCACTGGTCTGACATCTAAGAGCCTGGAGCCTACTTCCAATTCTGTGTCTCCCTCTATCTCTGCTCCTCCCTTCTCTCTCTCTCTCTCTCTCTCTCAAAAATAAATAAACATTAAAAAAATAAGGAAATCCTATCATTTGCAACAACATGGATAAACACAGGAAGTGTTCTGCTAAATGAAATACATCAGACAGAGACAGACAAATATCACATGGTATCACTTATATATAGAATCTGGGGGTGAGGGTGTAGGTGGGGGGACAAAGCAATCATGGAAACAGAGAGTAGGTTGCCAGGAAAGAAACAGATAAAAGTTGTTAAAAGGATACAAACTTTCAGTTATAATATGAATAAGGTCTGAGAATCTAATGTATAATATGGTGATTATAGTTGATAATACTGTATTGTATAAATGAAATTTGTTAAGAGTAAAACTTACATGTTCTCAATATTTAAAAAAGACAAATATGTAAGGCAATGGATGTATTAACTCGATGAGGGAGAATCGTTTCACAACATACATGTATGTTAAATCATCCAGTTGTATCCTTTGATTCTTAAAATTTTATTTGTCAGTTGTATCTCAACAAAGCTTTGGGAAAATGAAGAAAGCAAGAAAGGTAGTTAACAGAACATGAGAGACAAGAAAATGTCCCAGCTGTCAAGAGGGTAAAGTTCCTAAGTTTAGGCCAAAAAAATAGACAATTCCTGGAGAAATTCTAGGAAAAAGCATTAAATGATGATTTTTGGACATGCACTGGATAATGAATTCAACAAATACTAACTAATATAGTTCTATGTTGTCAAGTACATGATGGTAACTAACGGACAAGACGTCCACTCTGATGGAGCTTACATTTTATTAGACAGAAAAGTTGGGGGAAAAAACTGAGAAAAGGAATCAGTAAAGAGCAGGTTTCAATAAGCAATTCAAAGTAATGTCAGAGCTTAGAAGTAGGAATATTGCATAGTAAAGTAGCATACTACCACAGACTGTAGTGCTGCTGATTTCAAAAGGGAGTTAGACTTTGTCTTTGTTATCCTGAAGAATAAGACGGTGAAATGTGGCCCCTGATTCTAATTGCATCGAAAAATGTTCTTTCCTATCCAACATTCAATACCTTGCCAAAACTGTAGGGGACACAAAGCTCAAAGCAGTATCTAATACAGCAGAAGACAGGAGCTAGACTCAAAATAATCTTGACAAGCTGGAATACTGGGCTGAAACCAACAAGACAAAGTATAATGGGAGTAAATAGAAAGTCCTATATCTAGCTATACACAGATTTTTTTTAACGAGGATGCAGAAAGCAGTAAGTTATACAGAAAATAACATGATAAACTTCATCAACATTAGGAACTATGTTCATCAAAAGACTTCATTAAGAAAATTAATAGACAATCCATAGGCAGCAATTAAATATTCACATAGCATATATTTGACAAAGGACTGGTAACCAAGATACAAAAAGAACATTTATATTGAGGGAGGGTAATTTTTTATTTTCTTTATTTATATTTTCTGTATTGTCCTAGAGTGAATTTCAATTGTTGGTATTTCTTAAAAATATTAGTGAAAAATGTCCTATATTTTTAATAAAAAGAGATAAAGTACAGGGTTTATCCATTTACCAGCAGAAGCAATAGACATGCAGACACAGAAATTGTTCAGCTTTCGTGGCTGGCTATGGGGGACCAAGTAGATGAACAAACTGCAAGTAAGGAGAATTAGGAGTCTTGGATGGAAAAGGAAATGTGCAGGGAACACTGCCTATCTCACCAGTTATTCCTCTCTGATTAGAATCCAGACACACAGCACTCCTATTATTTCTTTGAATACAACAACCTTTCCCCCTTTTAGGTCTTCACACATACTTTCCTCCTGCCCAATATATTTTTCCTCCTCTCTCTCCTCTTGTCTAAGTTTACTCATCTTTCAGATATCACTTCCCCTCAAAAGAATTACCCAACTTCTCAAACCAGTTTGGGGATCCTCATCACACTTTCTCATACCACATTACATTTTGGTAGCATTTATGATGATTAACAACAGCATGTTTACTGTAGGATTATCTATTTATTATTACTCCTCCCTGCTGGAATGGATGTTTGCTCATCATTGTAACCCAAGTACCCAGAGTAGTGTCTAGCACATTAGAGAGACTCAATGTATATTATTAAATGAATGAAGTTACTAAGTTTAGTTCCAGACCTGTTACATTTACATCAACAGAAGGACACTAAGATAGCAATGATCAGCAAGAATTTAAAGATCTATACCTGCAGTTAATAAGAAGAAATGGAACTAGAGATAATGTTTTGGGTAGCATCAAAAATAAGGTGTTTGGGGATTTACAAATGTATGAATCCCTCCAAATGAAAAAATACACACACACATACACACACATGTATGCACATATCTATTTGTATGCACACATATATGTATATATGTATACACATATTTGTATACACACATATATATGCACACATACATACATATATATGAGAGGAAGTGACTGAGGACCAAGTCTATCTTGTTGATTTCTTTATTATTTTCCCTTTATCTCCATTTATTTTATTCTGTTTGCGTCTTTTTCATCATGTTCTTACTTGTACTGGAAACAGGATGTCAGCTTAACTAGCACTAAATTAACTACAGCTTTAAGCATGTGAAGTGACGATCAGCGCTCCAGAACAAGCTTGCTGGTTCAGATCTTGGCAGCCTAGGCTTGGCTTCTAGCTTCTCTACTTTTCTGCATGGTTGGGAAAGATAGGCAGCAAATGTAGGAGCAGATTCTTACAAAGTACTGTTCCAATACCATAGAAATGCCAGGAACTCACAGGGCCTCATTCTTTCACAGCCAATAGATTCATTATTCTATTTAATATCCACTCAATAAGTGTTTACTAAATGGCCATTATGTACCAGACACTAGGCTTAGTAATAAAGGTCACTGCCTAAAGGAGATCATGATCTAGTGGGCCAAGAGGCCATAAATATGTAGACAAAATGAAAGTCAATTATCAAGTTAAGATTCCATTAAGGGGTAGGGGGAACATTGCAACAAAAAAATATATAAGAGGGGGTCCTGGTGATGTAGGCATCAATGAGGAGATGGCACTCAAGCTGGAAAACAAAGATGAGATAGAAACAGTTTTGCAAAGGGAGACAGTTTCAGGTAGAGGAAGCAGCAATGAAAGGCTTGAGGCAGCAACTACTTAGGATATTCAAGGACCTGAAAGAAGCCCACTCAGATGGGAGCAGAGTTGAAGAAAAGAAGAGTAAGATGGGTGATGGGGGCTGGGATCCAATCCTGCAGAGCTCCAGGGCTGTGCCTACAGCTTTGGAAGTCAGAGGACATCCGCTGGGAAACCACAGATAGGCTTAGGCACAGAAGTGCCATGACTGCAGCGAGCAATCTTAGATATCCTAACATTAGACTTTCAAGTAGATGGTCCCTACATTTTTGGCTGGCTGGCTAGTTTTTGTTTTGCTTTTTTCCTAAGCATCCCAAGCCTGTTAAGGACTTCTCCCTCACTCATAAGCCACGCCAGTCTCTAAATTACAAGTTCAAGAGCTAATAAACCAAATCCTTAAATGAGGAAACAAAGGAATTTGAACAATGTGGTATTGATAAAATAAGAAACAGTATGTCTTGGTTAGCATTTAGTGCTTATTTTACCTTAATGAGTCATTTTAAAGAAAAAAAATGTTTGAGACCTGTTATTTATGTCCACTGATGGTTGAAAGGCAACAGACTTTATAAAGGAGTGAAAAAGAACATAAGACATTACCTTGGTTATGACGTTTTCCTAACAGAGAAGGTTGTTAAATACTAGCATAAGTTCTGTGGAGCTTCTTTCTAACACCATGAGTTACTGGATACTCATTTGTCTAGAATAATTGTGGGGTTTCTATGTCTGAAGTAAAAAAGGATAGGAGAGGGGTTCGTTCACATTTCCCCTGACTTGAATAGTCTAAGAGTCTCCAAGAAACTCTCATAACTAACAAGTTGTTCAGTAAAGAGAGATCAGAATATGGGAAATCAGCAGGTGCTCGATAGATGTTAACTAACTTCCTGGCTGAGAGTAGACAGATAAATATAACATTGCTGGGGAGAATAATATTTGAGTAATAGTGAGAATCTGATTTTTTACAATACCATCATACATAAGGAATGTTCCATATAATGGCATGAAATGTTCTCGGTAGCCATGAGTCAGTCAAATTGAATTTAATGACCTTTGAAGAACACATTACACCTGAAAGATGTGGGCAGCAGCGTCAGACAAGTCAGCAGTTACCAAGAGACAGCCAGTAGAGGAAGAGAAAGCCAGCTGCAATATGGAAACAATTGAATGCTGGAGGTAAGTCTCGCCAAGTAGGATGATAAAAGTAACGAAAAAACCAGCAGAAGTAGAAGATGGAGCCCAAGGTGGCAGTAGCCCCCTTGGAAGGAATCTGCCCACTGGCACAGGCAATAAATTGCCAGCCAAGCAGGGTATGGCTCAGTGGAAAATATCTAAATCAGGTCAGGCCAGCCCATTGGCAGCAAGGCAAGCCAGTCAATGGGGGTAGTCACAGCGGAGCCAAAGACAGAATCAGTACATCCAGAGGAACATGAGATGGGCGATATCCACAGTATGGGTTTAATGAAAGCCCACCAACTGGCAAGGGTAATACATTTGAGCAAAACAGGAGAGTGGTGTGCAAAAGCCAAGAGACATGATTTGAGCTGTGCCAACTGAGAAGAATGGTCTCTGAGGATATATCCGCTTGCTACCAACCAGGAGGACTCTGGCAGTGTGAGAACAGCATACATACTGCCAAGCGCGGTAGGGCAAGGATCATGGCAGCAGGCACATAGATGCACAGAGGGAACAGCTAAGCTACCACAGTCTAAGCCCACAGGGCCCACATATCCTGCTGCCAACAGCCAAGCACAGCCCAAAAGACAGGAATAGTACTAGACAAGGAATCAGAAAGTCATGATTTGAACTTTATCTCTGCCATTAACCCTAAGCCTTGAGACTGAAACTCTACCTTGTCTTAATTAACCATTCCTTCCTTATCATCTAGTAACTTTAGGTCTCCCTTCCCAAACTGAATTCTAGCCCTGAACTGAGACTGGCATGACCCAAATGCTGATAGTGTTCCCTAATGCCATTTTCCCACTCTGAGGTCACTGGGTACTTTACCATCTAAGGAAATGCTGGCTTTGCCTTTCTCCCTGATGCATGTCCTTGCTTCTTCTTTTCAGTCTGTGCTCTTGCATCATTTATTTGATGGCCTGAACTGCTCTCCATAATCTATAGCTGCCCTTTTCCAGAACCCACATCACCTCCATGAACACAAGCTCTAGGTTGTGGCTATTCCAATTTGGCCTACTTATTACAGTAAAGCTAAACATGCTTCAGTGACAAGACACACTGTTTTAAAATTCTCTACTCCAGATTCTACCAGGAAGCCCAAGACTAAAATCAAATATAAGCAAAGTCACAGTTAGAAAAGTAAGATTATTTCTCATTATCTGGGCATATTATAGTTTAAATGATCATTTGCCTTTTTAAGACTACATGCTGTCAGGGCAGATTACTTCTTCCTTTAAATTCATACCGTAAAACAATTGCTCATGAAAATCTGATATCTCTAGTATATCATATGACAAAGATGAAACTACTCTTTGTAAATGTTATATGTGATAACCCAAAGAATTTTCCAGAGCAGCAACAAATTCACTTTTACAATTATTAGGGAAAGCATCTCCTTTAATTCCCCAAAGGTGACATTCTCTCCTTTCTTCCCTTCTGCTTCCCTCTGACTCACTTTCGTCCTCTTCCCCTCTACTTCCCCTTCCTTCCTCTTTAGCTCTCGTTCTCCTTTCTACCTTCTCCCTCTCCTTTTCTCCTTCTGTCACATACATACTTGCACCAAATAACTACTCTATTCATGTACCTCATGAGCAGTGTTTCATTTAGGATTACAGCTGGAGAAGGAGGGCATATTTTTGTATCAGCATCTGTACTATGTTCCTTCTGCTACATGCTTCTGCATTGCCAGAGTATTGGAACTGAAGGCTGTACAGGTCTTTGTCAGAGAAAATTTTCTGAGAATACTAGCAAAATTATACAGCCAAAATGAAGGATAAAGTGGCTAAGATTACAAAGAGATTTTCATGTGGGAGCATTATTTATGAAATCTTAACATTCAGTTGACCCAAACCAGTGGAGGCGATCTTAATGCCATGCAAAATTAAGGGACTAATATATCAAGGTTCCCTTCGTGTGGCATGACTACATAAATAAGCCACCATGACCCAGACCAACTACAATTTAAATATTATTTGATATGGCCACAGTCATATGGACAAACTTCAGAGGTCAAGAACAATAAGAAAAGTCTCACCATGACCACAGGAATTGATTCCTGAGAAGTTGAGAAAATTATAACATAGGGCACTGAAGTCTCTTTTCTTTATATGTATTTTTTGTCTTTTATCCTCTACAATACTTATCTCTTGAGAGTGGACAAAACCATTACTTAAGACACAGGCCTCCAGGATTGCATTCTTAAGGTCCTCTCTGAAATCTGAGAGTTTAGGTAAAACATAAATCACTATCCAGGAGGAGGAGGAGGAGGAGGAGGAGGAGGAGGAGGAGGAGTAACAATGGTAGTAACAATAAACTTCAAACCAGGAGACTGAATTTCAAAAACATTTCTTTCAAGAGCCATATAAATATTTTATACTCTAAAGGCATATACAGAAATTCCATTGTTTTCTACCTTATTCCTCTGATTTCCCAAAATCTAGTTAAAACTAGTCCTCTTCTTATTGTAAGACCTGGCAGGGCTCAGCACCTGCTGACTTTATTTCAAATGCCAAACCCATCAGGATCTATATTAGAAAGTCTTCACAGAACCACACCAGATGAAAAGGACATCAGTTGTTTGACTGGTGGTCCTGTCCATCACAAGCTTTCCTGGTACCAGGAAATCCCAGGGCTTGCCTTCCAATCTTCACTGGTTTACAAGAATCAATTTTGACTGTAGCTTTGGCTGTTGAGAATATTAGGGGAGAAGATAAAGATAGCTGATGTGGAGGAAAGAAAATATAAGAACTCAGAAAGTGACGAGTCAAAGGAAATATTCTGTATAACTGCTGTGAAAAAGTAAATTTTTCTAATATATTTATGTATATATATTTTTAATATAGCATACTTTAAATTCACTGACATCATCAGCCTGAAATCATATCGACATACTTGAAAACTGCTTTACTGATCAGGCTTCCATGATATGATCCATGATCCAGCTTTCTTCCCAGAGTTAACAGTTTTTCTCACATCTCCCCCATGCCTAGCCCTCTGCATAGGCATACTGTAGCCACACTGACCTTTATTCAGTCCCTTAAATATACCACACTTTCCTCCTCTCTGAGCATTTCCTTCTGAAAGTCCTTATCTCCTAGGATCAGGTGGAAGTTCTCTATTGCTTGGATGTAAGAAACAAAATACACTGTGCAAAAAGTGCCAAGACACCACTGCAGGAATAACCAGATTATTATTTAATCTTATCTTGAATAGAAAATAAAAGGCACTTCATTGAAAATGCCCTTGTGACTGAATTCTGCCTCTCATTTCTGAATGTGTTCACTGTGATTAAAAATAATTAATGAATTTGAGAAAAGGGAAAAGAATATTCCCTATTCTAACTAATTTTCTAAAACAGCCTAGTATCTAACATGGTTTTGCACATAACAGGTATTCAGTAAATATTAGTAGACTGAACTAATGATCAAGTGTATACCACATGGAAAGTATGCCTTATAGAATCATAATTACCAATGAAGTTAATATATATCTATTATTCAGTCTACCTTAATAATATTCTAACCTTATCAGAAGAAATATAGATTATTTTGAGAATGCTTATCTTTTAAAAATGTTTTGTATATAAAACATAATACCTCTTGACAATTACTACAAAATTCCAAAAATTATTTGATGTATTAGGAGTTGATAAGTGAAATCAATATGACTCTAAGGGCTATTATTGGCTCTGAAAAGGAGAAAGAAGAAAGAAGTGACAGTGTTACAGTTGGCATTAGTGTTAAATGATCTCAAAGTTCCCGCAGTGAAGCAACGAAGGACATCTAAACAATACAGCATCATATAATGGAACTCACACATGACTAGGAAGGAAAACAAGTGACCTGGACACACTCAGAGAGGTCTCTTTGCCATAACTTTATCATCTTCAGATTTAGATCTCTATAAATGTAGGCAGACCTGTTTCCAGGTTCCAGGGAGTGTCTCTTTTTTGTGGAACCCATTGCTACAGGATGATAACCCTACGTGGAGACCATTCTGGAGCATTTTACTACAAGACATACTAATCCTAGACATGTCCCATGCCAATGGATATACCAAAGCTTATCCTGACACTCTATCCAAAAAGACACACTTATCAGACTAGTACCTACCTCAAACACATCTTAACAACCCAAGCAGTGCAGGCCCCAGGTCCCCATTTTAGAGTAGGGTACATCAGGGTGAAGTCCTTCTGGCAACTGCTGTGGCCAGTCTCTTTGTTTTATAGCCCTCCATGTTTATATTCCCCCATACAACTGTACTATCACTGCAGATTCACAATCATGGAAACCTGGGTTTAGAATATCACCATGTTTGGGATCCTTTGTTGCTGTTCTGTGACATCACATGTTCCACCCTGCAAGATCCTGGGCACACCTGTGACAAGCAGCATTATTCATCAACGACCATAATGGCATGAAATCACGTGCATGCATTTGAGTTTGTGGACGCTACTACCTTGCACTTCCAGTCTCCAGGGAAGATTATAACCAAATCAGTATCTTTGGCCCCCACAATCCAAAACAGATTTCCTGCAGCTTCTTGTTGAGGGAGTGAAAGCTGCTTAGAGAAGCGTGTGAATTCATGGCAAGAAGCAATAAAGGTGAGTTTTATACATTCCCATTATTGCTTCTACGTCTTTGCAATAATGTTTATTGACATGTTTGAACGGAGCACAAGCTGCAGTTCAGTTCAACTGCCTGTGAAAATGGGACATTTGTCAAGAAACAAACCTCGCAGTTTTTAGTGGCTCTGACAGCGGGTATTAGAAAAGATATTGATGGGGAAAAAAGAGAGAGTAGGCAGGCCTGGGGGGAGGGTGTTAAGGAATATGCTCAGCACAGATGCCTACAGTGGAGGAAGAGGAGATGGCTGAGGATGTAAAATTGAACACTAAACACATTGAATGACTACCAGTTGCCTCGAAGCATATGCACTTGTATGGGGAACATCAACAAAAGCTCCCTTTGTCTACGAAGCCAGGCCTCCACAGCAGTGCTTTCATTTATGATTTGATTCCCACTTTGCTTCCCCCCATCCCCATAGTCTCATCTCCAATGACAATTTGGCTCTTAGAGTGTGCATACCACTCTGTTCTTCAGGGTTCCCAGGAAGTAAAATGTGAGCATGGCAGTTCCTTTGCATACAACCTGCCTTTAGTCATGAAATCAGTCACTCAGTGATTCACTGGGAACACGCTTATGGGGGGTGTGGGGGCACTGTGTTAGGCATCAGAGCTATGCACAGACTTTTCCCACAAGGAATCTGCAGCCTAGTAACACAGTATGTTGTACTCATTAGTAATAAAGAGAAGCTCACGTATAAGGAGGAACAAAAATGATCTGATGGTATTTTTATTCCCCTCACCAATGACCTAACTGAATGGCAAATGTTGGAGACAAGATACACATTTAATAGATATTTGCTCACATCCCAAACACAAGTGTACTTCAGATATTCAAGGCAATAAAATAAAAACTACTATCAATTCCTTTTCTTCTCTTTGTTCAAATCAGCACCCTGCAACCTCAGCCATTCTGTAGTCAAACTACCAAATGCCCAACACAGCTTTCTGACCTATACTGCCTGGCCCTGGTGAATTAGTCAGGGCCTCCTTCCTCCTAAAAACTCATCAACAGGTGACACAGTTTGGACCTGCAGATTTAGTTCAGGGGAAGTTTTACATCCTTGATAAAGAACAAAGAAAAAGACTAACTCTAGTTAATGGCAATTTACCTCATGAAACTATTACACTATACTTATGATGCCATAGTACAGGAATAAGATTGTTTTGTCCTGGAAAATAAATCTGTCAAAAAAAAAAAATCAGAGCTAGTTGTATCCCTGGGGACCTCAGTTTTGAGGACCTCAACTAAGAGTTGGCATTGGTTTCTGTCAACCTTGAGTTAATAAAATTCCAAAGTTATAGTTTCACTTAAATCTTTCTATAATGTAGTTTTCCATCTACATTTTTATATTCTTTCCTTCTTTCTCTCTAAACCCACAGCCTAGCATTTCATGTCAGATTTGCAAAAGCCCTGATTCTTTGCTATCTTTGCCTTCCCAGAGCTCTTTGTAAATAAATCAAACCTGTTCCAAGTATATGATACCCTACATTTAGGAGGTAAGCTCTCAGAGTAGGAGGGGTGTTAGTTTAACAGACTTGTTCATCATGATGTGGGTGGGTATCAAGGTACTTGTAAAGCATACTGTTTGATAATGACTTCCAAGATCTAGTTTTACCCATTTTTCATGGTCTGCAAGAATACTACAGTTCTAGTAATCCTACAGTGCTACTCTAAACCTATTTTGATTACTCCAATATCACTAATTTATCTTTACCTAATACCCATACCCTCCTTATAATCAGCACTGTAACTCCTCTCTAGTTTGATCATTTGCAATCAATTTTGACTTTGGCTTCACAAATAAAAAAATTATTAATATGTTGAGGTCTCAATGCTGACTTTGGAAGGCATAGTATTAGTGACTGGGCATGGGCACATGCATGTGTGTGTGTGTGTGTATGTGTGTACCTGCGTGCGCTCATGCACACGTGGTGAGAAAGAGAAAGAGAAAGACGGGTAGGGGTAGAGAGGATGAGAGGGGAGGGAGAAAGAATAAGAATGAATATGTTGATCAGAAATTACCTGGCTCAGAGAAAAGTAAGTTACTGATAAATGATTATCCATTTAGAGGTAACCAGTGTCAGCAAAAGCTGCCTTAAATTAATCTATCTGCCGATCCTCTCAGATCTCCTATACAGGATAGTAGAAGGCAAGTCGACTCAGCCATGTCACAAAGTCTCTCATAAACAGTAATAAATTGCCATAGATTTCATTTCACATCTCAGCAATTCTGGCCCTAACATGATAAGCAGAAAAGGGTTGGGGCTGAGGGCCAACACTGAAGAGGAACAGTAAAATAGAAAAGAGGCCTGTCCTTGCCCAGCAGGAATACCTTTTAGTCAGAGCTCAAAAATTCAGAGAGCACACAGTCACCGAAGTGAGATTTGCCAGTAATGAATACACTAGACTAAGAAACAGAAGTTACGGTCCTACAAGTTACCAAGAGAGATTCCATGAGAAAGTCACCTGAGGAGAAAATGGTCATGTACAAAGCAGTTGGAAAAAATGAAATGAGATTATATACATAAATGCACTGCAAAGGGTAAAGAATGTTACCTAAATCGGGGCACCTGGGTGGCTCAGTCAGTTGAGCGTCAGACTTCGGCTCAGAACCCTGATATCAGGGTTCGTGGGTTCCAGTCCCGAGTTGGGATCTGTGCTGACAGCTGGGAGCTGGGAGCTGGGAGCCTGCTTCTGATTCTGTGTCTTCCTCTCTCTCTTCCTCTCCCCCACTCCCACTCTGTTCCTCTTTCTTTCTCAAAAATAAACATAAAAAATTTTAAAAAAAGTTACCTAACTACAAGTCTGTAAATCGACTATGTGCCTATCATTTCCAGCCACTATCACAGCTGTCAAAGTACCTATGACGCAATAGGCATGTGAGGAAACTATAAACATACCTTGAGGAAATATTTTAATCATTGCCAATGTATAAAAAAGTGCAAAGTGCTCTAGAAATAGAAGAATATAGTTTGTGATGGAAGGCAATATTACTATTGTGGCTCTCTGACACATTATTAAGATGTCAATTTCCCTCAGGAATTTGTTAAATCACTTGTACCTCAACACTGAGAAACTTGTTTGCCTCTCGGCTCCCTTAGTGAATATAATTCAGCACCTGCAATTAATAATAAAAATAAACAGTGTAGTAACTTTAATGTCTGGGGCCATTCTATATTTTAACATGCTGATATTCCAGTAACTTGGTGTGAGCATCTAATTATTATTTGGCACTCACATGAACTCTCCTTTAGGGAACTGCTTTTAAAATATTGACTAAGACTCAAAGTACTTGGTTAAGCAAGCAGATAAAAGGGAAATGGGAGGGTATTAACTCATTTACTCACTTGATTTTTTACATAGGTATTATTAAAGTATGCATAATTATGATGCATATCCATATTATAAATAATATATATACACATATATAAATATATATACACATGCACATATGTAACATTATATAAATATTCCTTAAGTTTAGAAAGGACTTTAATAGTTTTCATTATATGACCTTATTGGTTCCTCAAGAAGCAACAGATGTTATCATATTTATTTTACAGAATAGGAAATGAACTTTGGGAGCACACAATTTGGAAACAGTTGCACGGTCCAAGTCCCAGGATTCATGTTCCTTGATTCATTGTCATCATTGTCTGTGGCTGATATTTACTATTAGTGCACTGCTCCTGAAATAAGGCTATACTTGTAAAATTCTTAAAACACCATCTTAAATGCTTTAAATATTCAATAAACACTATGCATGATTAAAGTTGAGATTTGATTCTTTCAATGAGTGTACTCTAATGAAGAACTACTACTTTATAAGATTATTATCATTAGAAAAGAGTGTAGAAATCTCAATAGACAGTTTGGAGGAAAAATAACCAAATGTATCTAAAGCATGCCAAATTCTTTAATACGTACCTAAAATTAAAGTTTAAACACAGTTACAAAATACTCTAGATTTAGATTTTTTTGGAGAGGGGACTGGGAGTAGGATAAATGCTATCTTTATAATATCAGCAAAATACTTAACTATAAAGTGAAAAATTCAGAAAATATAAATATTGCACCTATGCAATGCAAACTACATAAATATTCATAATGATTCACCTGGTTTACTATATACTCACATTTTCATCTGGCTATTTCAAATTGTATATACACATCCAACCCTAGTATGTCCAGCCTCTAGTATATACATACGTGGAAAATACAGGAAACAACTCCCACCCACATGCTTCTTTATTTAACATTTGGTTAAGACAAAAATCGCTAATACATTGGGCCAAGGTGGGAAGAAGGAGCCCCTTGCGAAATATCAAAAAGGTGCCAGCGCCTCTTGGAGTATAAAAAGCACATCATGTGCTGTCTGTCTGTAGCCTCTATGTCATGCTGGCTACTCCACATTTTAAGGCTTGCCTTTAAACATCTAACTTTCGTTATCATTTGGCACTTACATGGAATCTTTCTTTAGAGAGCCACAAAGATTTTTAAAATATTGATTGAAACTTAAACTTGTTATAAGGTATATGTCATCCTAAGAATAAGTCTGTCTCCACTACACCATTGTTGATTCTTGTTGGTCTTCAAAATATATTTTAAATATATGTCATTTAACATCACTTAAGGTCTGGTCTCATCCTTCCTCTTCAGCTTTAACTTCTGTCAGTGACCAATAACCTTCCCCAGAGCATCCACTCTGACCTGCACTGCCTGCACACTCCTTGCAGTAAAGAAACAGGAACAGCTTTATTAACAGAAGAAGGTTCGCACGTTTGTTGGCTATTCAGTTTTATTTAGTTACCAAGTTGACCAAAAAATAAGTATGTAAACGAGTGATTTAAAAATAACCGGCTTTCAGTCGTCAAGAACACATAGTTGGGATTCAAGATCATTGAACTGAATGTGTTGATTAAAATGATTGGATACCACTTTATCATAAAAGGGCTCCTCTCCTGCCAAAAAAAGAAAAAAAGAAAGATAAAGAAAAGAAATAAACAGCTATTTTTGCAAGGCTATATAAACACATTTTAAGTTAAACAATAAACTAATTTGAAGGAGGTATAAGAAATTTTGAAATAAATTGAAAGAAGTAGGATCTACTGCACTTATTTTTTCTAAGACGATAACTACACAGCAGTCACTGACAAAGATGCATTGTTGCTTCCAGAAATATCACCTGGTGGTTAAAGAAAAATCCAGGCACTTCATTCTACTCCATCTTCTGGTTTACAGTGTTTGGATTTGTAGCCACAGCTTCAACCTTTGCCAAAGGCTCCATACTGCACGCTGTCATTCACACTGCCAGACTGCAACGTCTGCCAGGATTTATGGCTACCACACTGCTCTCTCATTGCTAAGAACAGATGGCTGGGCTGAGGGGCAGCAGATTGCCTGAGGGCAGAGACAAGGGTGTGTGGGGGAAGAGAAAACATGGTGGCCACAGGGACACACTTCATTCTCTAACGAGCTTGGGAAAGAGGTCTTCCATGAACTTCTTTCCTTAAAGGATTTAATCAGGTAAGCTAAGATTCATGGTTTCTTTCCTTATAGGATTTAATGAGGTAAGCTAAGATTCATGGTAAGCTTCAGGAAGTTTGGGAAACTAAAACTGAATACAAAATAGGTGTGTGTGTTTGTGTGTATTTAAATATTTATTATGTATTATAAATATATACTATATATCTCATATATTTTATATAAAATATATATTATATACATCTCATATATATTATATATACATATATGAGAGAGAGAAGGATCTAATCACATAGATATCTTCAGAGAGTCTTGCCCTCCATCCTCCTATCTATATTGTATGGCATCCCCATCTATATTGCTATATGATACCAAGAAGTATCTTGAAACATTCTGAAGTGTTTGAATTGTTACACTTATAGGATCACATACATAGGACATACCTAAAGGACCAGTGGTTTTGATTCAAGAACAAGCAGCAGTAAAATCCAGACCATGGGCAACCTAGCAAGAAATTATTGAACATATTGATGCAAATTATGACAGGAAAATTCATTGGCTATATCCACATTGTATGATGCTGGTGGTGTCATCTTTGTACAGAAACTAATGAAGGGGTCTTCATAGCAATGAAATAAAAAAAGCAGCTACCAACATCTATTTTCCTCATTTAACATTCTGTCACCAAACAGGGAGCATATCAGGGGAAGAGTAAGGAAATAAAAAGAGAATTCTGAAAAGGAGGTGTGAGTTCAATTAGAAGTCAGCTAAATCCCTACCCTATCATTTATCCACATTCCCAGATTTCACCATCCAAAGTTGTGATGGTTCACATTCTTCAGTGCCACCATGACACTCAAATCCCAGCTGTAGCACTGCACATATCAGGTCTGACCTATCTCTTTACATGCATAGATGCGTACATGCTCCCCTCCTAGACTGGGAGCTCCCTGAATCTTAATCCCTCTGTCTTCATCTTTTTTTAAATAATCCATGGTGCCTAATATGCAATAGATTCAAAGAAGGCCAAATATATAAAATAGGATCTAATAGCCATATTGCTAATGATGTCACTGAACTAGGAGAATGGACCATGTTCAGTGTGCAACACACAGCCACAACTGCAATCTCTGAACATGCATTCATATAAAACTTGGCTCTAGAATCAGGCAACACAGCCCATCATACTTATTCTGGGGTATCAAGGAGGTTAATAAGGGAGAAGTAAAATGATGGGTAATTTATGTTAGTGGCATATGATCCATTCAAAAGGCTTGACAATATTAGTGTTAAAAAATTATGTTTTTAAATTTTTTTCAACAGTAATAGAATTTACATACTTGAATTTCCAAACGTCCAGTCCCCTATTTTTTCACACGAGAAAACTGAAGCCCAGAGAAGTGACTTGTCCAAGGTTACCCAACTGGTTGGTGGCTGGACCCAGAACTCAGGAGCAAGTGACTTAGGATTCCTGAGCCCCAGTCTTTCCACAATATCAAGTGTTACAAATATTTTAATGTACATCCCTACATGCAATAAATGTCAGTAGTAACAATAACACTAATATTTTCAAGCCTTTTGAAACATTCTAAACTGTGTCAGTTAATTGTACAAATCTCTCTGGTTCTGCATCTTCCCATAAGAGTTTAGAGGTTTTAACATTTCCAGGAATAGAATAAATCCAGGATAATAAAGATGTGGCAGAAAAACAAACACTGTGCTTAGGGGGTTAGGAAACCAGATTGAATACAGTAAAGGGTACACTGAAGACAATGTGTAATTGGTAAATCAGTATGACAAGGCTGGCGTTCCTCCCCATCTGTGTCTGTTGGCATGGCTCCCCACATTGCCTCTCTGAATTGTCTGAGAAGGACTGCAGTGTGCTCAAAAATGTTCTATTACTCTTTGTACCTGTAGATGCAAAGCAACTCTATGGTGCATCCTAGGGGATGAAATTCTATCACCAATATTAGCCACTAGAAAGAATGGAAGCATTGTTCAGTCCTTCCAACCCAGGTCTCAGTCATTGCAGTGTTTTAAACAAGAATTAGTACCACTTGCTGGGGGTGTTTGGAAATGTGTGGGGCATTTTTCATTAGCACAGTAACTGAAGGTTTCTATCGCTGTTTGGTGATGAGAAATGCCAGATGCCCTACAATGTAGGGGGGCAGTCTTGCACAAACAATTGGCCATAAATGCAAAAGCACCCCCGATCTTGAGAATCACTGAGAGTATTCTGAGTTCCAATGCACTCCAGCAGCTCAGACAAAGTAAAACTGAAAATCAAGTATGACAGTGCTCTCGGGTCATGCTTTCCATGTGAATGGAAATCAAGAGTTTTTGGAAGATGCAAAATACAAAATAGTAGGCAACAATGTTCTTTTTGGTGTACCCAAGAGTATTATAAGTGGTTGAAGAAAGGAAGGCTAGACAACTTAACTTGTTAACAGTCAAAGGATGATTGAAAGTGCACAGGTTTCCCTATTATTAAACTGGAAATTCTAATGAGTCACAATCTTTAAAGAAGGTATGGAAATCAGAGTGCCATCTCCAAGGCAAAGTCAGAGAGTATAACCAGGATACATGATATGTATCATATATGATGTATAATATAGGTACCAGGACATACAATATATGATGTAGGACAACTCCCTGAATTACCAATAGGGCAGCTACCTGAAAATGAAAACACTAGTATATCTGAGCAAAGAACCCAGAGCAGCAGCACCTTCACCTAAGACATACTCCTAAAATACAAGCTATATTCTTTAATTTTTTTAATGTTTGTTTATTTTTGAGATACAGAGAGACAGAGTGCAAGTGGGGGAAGGGCAGAAAGACAGGGAGACACAGAATCAGAAGCAGGCTCCAGGCTCTGAGCTGTCATCACAGAGCCTGATGCCAGGCTCGAACTCACACACTGTGAGTTCATGACCTGAGCCGAAGTTGGAGGTCCAATTGACTGAGCCACCCAGGCGCCCCAATAAAAACTGTCTTCTTGACCTCTACTGCTTTGCCAGGGAAGCACACAGTGCCTCTCCAAATCTCCACAGCAATTCACTAGTCCCTCTTAGATCTGTGAAGACCATGTTCTATTCCCAAACCGTGCACGCAAGACTCATCCTTTCACTATGACCAAACTCATGATACAGGGAAGTAATCCAGCAATTTTTCAATTCTATTCAAGAAAGCATTTATTAGGGAATCATTCTTGAACTGCTTTGTGGCATATACAACAACATAAATCACCACTCATCCATCAAGTATTTATTGAATGCTTGCCACGTACCAAGTCCTCTGCAATAGACAGTAGGGGATGTAAAAATAAATAAAGCTGAGAGACAGACTGTCTTCAAAAAAATCAGACTCTAGTAGATAAATGATGGTTAAAAATTTTAGGGAAGGCTTATAAAGTCTTAGGATAGGTTTTGACAAATCCAATGAGCAAGATTTAGAACAATGGAGAAGGAAAACTGAGTCAGGAGCATACCCTGCATATGCCCTCTTTCTTATCACCCATCCTCTGTGCCTCTCTTCATAATCCTATTTGTAAACATATTTAAAGTTTTGAATATCCAGTCAACTCTAGGCCGTACTATACAGTTCAGAATTCAGTTATATGCTGTTCTGATAGTTCTGTAGTTTTAATCTGTAACACTCTCCTCTCTCCTAAGATACATGATAGTCACCATGAGTGCAGAAACCACACTGTCTCTATTTTATGTGGCCTACCCAGAGACAGAGTTGAGCATGCAGCTGATTAGACACATATTGCCTATTGTTTGAATAGAGAAAATATGCGAAACCAGGGATGAAGATAGAGACTGATGAGTTTCCACCAAAGACTGATAATGAAGTTGATATTTCAAAGTCATTGCAGCCACCATAGTGCCTTAGTATTGAACATAGCACCTTGCACCAAGTAAACATTATGGGAATAGTTACTGAAGCAAATTGACAGGAGAATTGGTATTTCTATGAAATTTCTATGATCTTGGTATTTCTTTGATTTCCAGAAAGCTAGACTTCTTCTGGGAAATATGACATTTGTATGGGAGACATCTGTAATTTTCTGCTCAAAGTTTGACTCTCTAATAATGGAGGTCACAGGACCTCCATTATCTTGCCCTAAATTGACCCCTTTTAGTGCCATGACAAAGGATTAATCAGGGTTGTCCTTTCTGGAGCCACCATGGATTGGTGAGAAAGAGTGCATCTTTTTCTTTTGTTAGAGTTTTAAAGTAGCAGACATTGTCCACTCTGCTTTCTTTGGTCCCACTGCCAGTGGACACAAGAATGCAACTCCCCTTCATTCCTGATCCACGCATTTTTGCTATTCCTCTTTAGGGGAATCTGCTTTAGGATCTGTTACACCCTCTTTCTTAATCTCTTCGCTTCCACTCCAGTTAATATCTGTTTACACTGGAGTCTCATTTTTATTTTCCAGTGTAACCACAGGACCCAGCACAGGTACAGGCACATCAGAGGCCCTCAACACATGTTTGTAGGGAAAAAGTGACAGTCCTTTTTATGAAACCACCTTTTTAAGATTCCAGTGCTCATTCACTCCCGAATCAGCCTATGTGCTTTTAGTCATGTGGAGTCTTAATCTCCTCTTCTGCTCTTCTACACAGAAGCACCAATCTTAGAATAATTGGTCTTGGACCTTTTAACATTCTGCATTTCAAATTCTGTTCATTGTCTGCACAGCTAAACCTACACATGCTCTTGCTGATCCACTATCAATAAAGTGGGAGTTTGCTTATAAATGGGGCTTATTCTCTTTTATATCTATTCGATCTTTAACCAGAATTTGGAAACACAGAGAGAGAACCTTATTTAGCTCTGTGTATTTTGTGAAATGTGCATGTATATGGGAGAAAGGGATATGGAGGATATTTAGAATAATAACATTTAAGTTGTGTCCCCTTGCCACTCAGTTCCAGCATGTTCAGGGCATCTGAGAGATGGCAAGTAAAGCAGCTGATACACTGGAGTTGGGAATTTTGAAGGAGTCAGAGAAAAACTGCTATTCAAAGAGACCAGAGTTCACCTTCTTTCTCACCTACCCTTTATTCTGCCCAAGTTACTGCTGTCACTGGTTCAGGAGAGAGACCTAGAGCACAAGAGAGATAAAGCAGCGATTGTGTCTTCTGCAATTCATCCCGAGGAACTGTGATGTGAGCACACATACATTTAAATATTTGAAAAGCATCTTTTAAAATGAATATCAGATGACAAATAATCTAACTCAGAGAAAAATGCCCCAGCGTTTCCCTATCTCCCTTTTCTCATTATGGAGATAAATCCCAGATGGATCTCCAGACAGCAGAGGGAGTGGGGAAAATACTAGTAATCACAAGCACAACAGTCAAAGAAATGTCTGCAGAAACCTGGCTGCCTGAAAGAGCAGGGCCCCTCGGTCTTGCCGGCTGTTGGCAAGTGTAAGGGCTGATCACAAGAGCCTCTGGGCTCCCAGGAAGAGCCCCGGTCCTGAGCCAGGAGGTGGCCAGGCCTGCTTGGTGGGGAGGAGGGCCATGAGAGGCTTGTTCACTTCGGGTTTCTTCTGCTGATAGCTTGAACTTCAAGGGATTTAGAAGTTTGATTCGGATTAATGTTTAAAAGCAAGGCTGTTTCTCACAACCTCATCCAGCCCACTTATGTATGTAAAACTACAGGAGGAGTTTCAGGAAAATAAGCTCTCTAGGGAGGCTCCCACCCTTGCTGCCAGAAACCAGTGCAGAAGCCAGCCAGCCAGAAGAAATGCCAGCCCTAATGAATCTTTCCCCGGTTATGACCAGAATCTCAAAGCACAGATGGCTGTGGAAAAGACGGGCAACAACCAATGGGACTGTGGGGCGTTCCTGAGTCCAGGCCTGAGAGGAGGAAGGATGGATGGACTTGAGCTCACAGAGAACTTGTGGATCAGCTTCTTCGTCAGGCCTAGAGTGTGAAGGGAGCATAGATTTAGAAATTCCAAAACCTATGCACCTACATGAGCTGCCTGCCTGCCCCTCTGCCAGGTTTGTCTGGTGGCTAAAGCCGGGTAGCCCAGCTACAGGAAGTACCCAGACGGTTACCCAGCTGCAACGTTATTGTAAATGCAAGTTTGTGTATTGCCTCTGAAGAGGCCTGTAAGAAGTACAGATGAAATGAACGCCATCACTTTGAGTACAGCATCTGCATAAATCACTGTCCAGTACATTCATTCCTAGTGACAGATTAATTCCTTTCTCAGGTTTTGCTTAAGAGAGTACCACAGAATACTAATACTGTTCCCCAGAGAAAGAGACAGAGAGGCAGGAAAGAAGGGGGGAAAGAGAAAGTGAAGAGAGAGAGAAACTCAGATGTCCATTTCAACAGAGTGAAAAACAGGATGACAGTGGGTTACAGGAGGATGGGTTTCCAAGTTTCCCCAGCACAGAAAACTCATGCAGATACTACACTGGAGGGTGTAGACTATGGGGGAAATTATAGCCACTTGCAATCTGTGTCTGCACTCTGAAGAGCCACAGGATGCCTTATGACACGGTTAGCTATTCTGAGAGCTGAGCATTAGTCCAGTCTTAGCCTCCCCCTTCAGGCAGGGGGAGGGTATCGGCCATGCAAAGACAATAAAACATATGATGTTATATCACTCAGTTTTAAAGAAGTAAAGGAAAACAGTCCCCAGAAGGATTCCCTTGGAAACAGCTCTAAGCAACATGCCAAGTTCATAGAAATGTAAGACAGGGGAAGGAAGCCACCAAGGAGGGGGGAGCCTTCTACCTTCCAGGGCTGGTTCTTCCCTAGGCATGTTTCTGAGCCTGCACCTGAAAAATGGCTGTGATGGTATTTGCAGTTTATCAAGTCTTCCAGCAGAGGTGTCAGGCCCAGAGAACTCACTTGTCACTCCAACATTCCCTGGCATTTGCTAACCACAACGAGGAATGGAGGGCGAAAGGATTACAGAATTAAGCGGCGCTGGTACAACAGCTGGCAAGGGGCTGAGATTTAGCTGTCACTTTGAAGAAAACTCCATTTCATTTTGTGATTCGGAAAGAAGGAGACTTAAAAAAGAAGGGAGGTGGGGAGCTGTGCCGGGTCGGCCTTTGTCCAGGTCTGCAGGGAAACATCAGAAGTGCTCTCAGTGTGTCTAGGGGTTTCCGGCAGCCAGTTTACGCCATCGGCTGATTTTCCTGCTGGAGTGGAGAGAACTCTCCCACTTTCCAAAGGTCCAACTTTCACAGCTACCCTTGCCAGCAGCGCTGGACTCTACTGGAAGGTTCTCTGGGATTTTTCATAAATCCATTGCTGCACTCTAACCTGGAATGCTGCTCCTAGGCTTGTGTGCCTGACACATATCTGCTTCTCCACTAAGGTCTTGTAACCTAGTGTAAGCATCAGCTCCTAACACCTACTTGCTCCCTCCAAAAAGGGGTGGAGCCACCATCAGATATGCTCCCACTGTATCCAATTGCCACCTGGTGTGAAGTTGCCTGCTCTCTTTGCTTTTCCACAGGACTGCAGGTTTCTCAAGGGTGTAGACAAAATTCCATTAGATATTAAACAAATTTTGCTGAGAATCGCTTGTGTGCCTCATATGGAGGATGAGTCCAAGAGTGAATAGAACCTAGTCCTAATACTCAGAAAAGGGCCTAACACACAGTACATAATCAACACATATTTTTAGGAAATAAAAAGTTGTGCAGTGTGTGTGTGTGTGTGTGTGTGTGTGTGTGTTATGCTTGTTACCCATCACATGATTGAAACATGTCGGGGGGTGAGGAGGGGAGCTGAGTGGCTCAGTCGGTTGAGTGTCTGACTTCAGCTCAGGTCATGATCTCACCGTCTGTGGGTTCGAGCCCCACGTTGGGCTCTGTGCTGACGGCTCACAGCCTGGAGCCTGTTTCAGATTCTCTGTCTCCTCTCTCTCTGCCCCTCCCCCGCTCACACTCTGTCTCTCTCAAAATAAAATAAAGACATAAAAAAAAATTTTTAAAAAGGAAACATGTCCTGGGGCATGGGAATGTTGGAAACTATCTGCACATTGGCAGGGCATGGTACTTTATGTGTGTGTATATTAATTTTGCTCTCTGATCACAGTGACATAGACTATGTGAAACAAAACCAAACACAATCTAAATTTTCATGCATCTCTCCATTCAACTAAGCTGGAAATGGATGTTCGAGACTCGGACAGAAAACTGAGTTCATGTTTAAGGAATACACACAGGGGTCTGCAAGGCAAATTGGTGGTAAGTAGCAGGGGCCCTTCCTTGTTTTGTTCCTCCAGTTAATGATGAGTACACGATTAACCTTTGACTTTACTTTCTACAGAATCCCTGAAATAAGAAACAAACGGTCGAATGCAACTGGTTGATAGTGCTTTCAACAGAGGACTGGTAATCCTGCTATTAGAAATCAACTGCACTTAGTGAATCCCTTATCCTTTTCCATGTAATTGTTATTCACTGTGTTTTCATCCCTGTGACAGTTACATTTTGATTTGAATTTTTCATTAAACAGAAATTTTCCTCATGTTCAGCTTTTAGGAAAAAAACAGATAAATCATAGTAAAAGAAGCTGGTGTCAGGGATTTACTCAAAAGATTAACTTTCAGGTATGGCTTATATTGGTAGAAATTCAACTCAATCCTTTGGCATTTCCTCCATGAAAATTGGAAGTGAGAGAGTTGATGTTGAAAATGAAACAAATCGACATCTTGAAGGCTTAACAAAATGAATCATTGTATTTTGTGTCATGCAGGAAAAGAGACAAATCCGTTACCACAAATATTTTTATAACAAGGGTTAAAATGAACACGAAACTTTATTTAATGCTCAGCTAATTAGCAATCCTAATTAACCAGGTGATGTGCCTTTCAAGATCCTCTTCTATATTCACACACTGATTTATGCAACCAACATTTCTTGGCACTATATGCCGAGAATGGGGAGAACAACCACAGATTTCCTGCACTCTGGGCTGTCAACATAAGCGGTAAGGGAGGAAGGCATTACAACAAAATAATGTCAAGACATTCTATCTGATATAAGACAATTTTGAGCAAAGTTCAGTGGAAGCATAAAAAACAGAAAATATCCAGGACAAAGGGACGTCAGAGAATTTTACCAAAGTAGTATTTCAGCTGGACCTTGAGAGAGGAAAAGGAACTTCTCAATTGAATCAGAGAGAGAAGGAGCAGCCCTTCTAGTCAAAGGACTCAAATATGCCTCGGATAGAATCAGGTAAGTGCAGGCGCCTTTAGGGAACTAAAAATCATTTTATATGGTTGGAGTATAGAGGGTAGAGGAGGTGGATGGGGATATTAAAGCTGTAGGGATGATAAGGACCAGATAATGAAGATCCTTATAGGTGGCGGAAAGGGTTTTATAATTGTTACTCTAGGGCAATTACATTAATCAAGGATTTAATTGTTAAGTAACATTTTCCTGTTTCTACCATCACCTCTTCCTGTTGCTTTCCCAACTACTCCATCTTTCTTTAATCCCTTTCAGCTGAGTATCTCTGTAATTTGGAGTGTAATATACCATGTATCCTTTAATTATAGATTGTTTTCATTTCTCTCTAATTGATTCAAGTATCCTCATCTTGTTCCTACAGCTATACTGTATGCTCTGTCAGGACAGAGGTGTCAATCTTAAACTTCCCCTGTAACTTCACAATGCTCCACACAAAGTAGCCACTTCAGAAATTCTTACTGATTAATATTTAAAACAGTAATATTCATGTTCACTATTCCACCCTAAATTCAGAGATACATGTTCAGAAACAAACCACTGCATTCTGCTCCCAGTTTTGAAGGACATAACTCAAAATTTTAACATCTTTTCCAAATTCATCATAGCAATTGATTAATCTCTCTGTCTTCTTTGAGTCAACCTTCAAACCCATCGTCTTCAAGTTCCTTCTCCCCCACTAACCACTGAAGAAGGATAAGATCTTCTAAGGTGCTTTTTCAAGAAGAGTGATTTCAGGGGCACCTGTGTGGCTCAGTTAGGTAAGTGTCCAACTTCGACTCAAGTCATGATCTTGTGGTTCATGAGTTCAAGCCTCAGTTGGGCTCTGTGCTGACAGCTCAGAGACTGGAGCCTGCTTCAGATTCTGTGTCTCCCTGTCTCTCTGCCGCTCCCCCACTTGCAGTCTGTCTCTCTCTCTCAAAAATAAACATATAAAAATTTTTAAAAAAAAGAAGAGTGACTTCAGATGACTAACTGGATTAATTTACTTTACATTTAAATACAAAAGGCAACACTGACTGTAATAATTTAATTACCGAAATTGTTTGGACAATTTAAATATCGAAGTATGTATTTTTTTTTTGTATAAAATTCTGTCTTTACATGAATAGACATTTTTCCAAAGAAGACATCCAGATGGCCAACAGACACATGAAAAGATGCTCAATGTCACTCATCATTAGGGAAATACAAATCAAAACCATACTGAGATGCTACCTCACACTGGTCAGAGTGGCTAAAATTAACAACTCAGGAAACAACAGATGTTGGCAAGGATGTAGATAAACAGGCACCCTCTTGCACTATTGGTGGGAATGCAAACTTGTGTAGCCTCTCTGGAAAACAGTGTAGAGGTTCCTCAAAAAATTAATAGAACTACCCTATGACCCAAAATAGCACTATTAGGAATTTATTCAAAGGATACAAGAGTGCTAATTCATAGGGACATATGTTTATAGCAGTGCTTCCAATAATAGCCAAATTATGGAAAGAGCCTAAATGTCCATCAACTGATGAATGGATAAAGAAGATATGGTTTATAAATACAATGGAATACTACTTGGCAATGAGAAAGAATGAAATCCTGCCATTGGCACCAGTGTGGAGGAAACTGGAGGGTATCATGCTGAGTGAAATAAGTCAGAGAAAGACAGATACCATAAGTTTTCACTCATATGTGAATCTTGAGAAACTTAACAGAAGATCATGGGGGAAGGGAAGGGGGAAAAGTAGTTACAAACAGAGAGGGAGGGAGGCAAACCATAAGAGACTCTTAAATACAGAGAACAAACTGAGGGTGAATGGGGGGGTGGAGGAAAGGGGGAAATGGGTGATGGGCAATGAGGAGGGCACTTGTTGGGATGATCACTGGTTGTTGTATATAAACGATGAACCATGAGAATATACCCCAACACCAAGAGTACACTTTACACACTGTATTTTAGCCAATTTGACAATAAATTATATTTCTAAAAATGAAAAATAAATAAAATTCTGTCTTTAAAAAATATTCCTATCAGTTCCTCTGTGCTGAGTGGTGACGCTGAATGCCACCTATTTCATCTACCAAGATGACATGCTGGTCTCAAAGAAAGCAGGGTGCAGTGTCTCCCCAAGCTGACCTATGAGAAGGGGTTACTTACAGGCATCTGTCTCTAAAGAGGATCCCCACAAGTTGCTGCTCTGATCAAGTTACTGACCTCACACTCTTTAAGAGCCTAATAGCCTGGTCAACTGCAGAAACAGAATATTATATCCCCAGGGCGTTCCTTCTGGTCTTACTGGGCCTAAAGGAAGTATCAAGGGGATGTTAGAAATGGTGTCCTCACACCATGAAAATGAGTGAGTTAATTTTGGTATCCATAATGCTGAGCTGTTTCCCAACTGCAAACCTAGGAGATAAATCACATTCCCATAAACATGTCCATTTCAGTTAGCTATTGCACACTCCAGTACACCACTGGCATACACGTATACTCTGGTATACTTTGGAACACAAAGAGGTTGCCAAAAAAGTAGAAATTAAAAAGTCAAGTTTGTTACTTTGCAGTCCTCCTTAAGACAACCCATTTCCGTTCCCAGTGCGGTGTGTATTAATGGTGTGTGCTCATTTTAGACAGGTTCTAATTATTTTCTTGCATACCACCTTGTCCAAGCCAAAGCATGTGCTATTCTCCCTCAAACTCCTTTTACCTCCCATTCTCTCTAAACATACCTTCTGTCTTTGAGACTTACAGTCCTTCTGAAAATGGCTGCCCTCACATTAGCAGCTGTGTAATACTTGGGAATACAAATTTTACTATTGAGATCACAAGCTTTTGAGAAACCTTAACTATTTGTCACAGAGAAATAGAAAGTGAGAAACTTTACCTGTGAAAAAATTCATGACATGAAACTGTAAGAGTAAGAGACCTCTGCTTCTTCAGAATTAAACACCAAATCTCTGAAGAAGTCAGCTCTTTTCATATCTGAATCAAGTAGTAATAAAGGTAGACATCTTTTCTGACATCCTCAGGGGTGGCAGAAGATTGGCCATAGTCCTGTGACTAATGAAGATCCCAAGAGTGAGACATAAATTACACAAAATGGAATTACAAGTGAAACCTCTGTCATAACAAGTCTTGGTCATTCTCTGAAGTAGATGTATTTTGAAGGTCTTTTCAATTTGTACCAATGACTTACTACTCTTGAGTCGGTTAAGATGTACTGGTTTTCTAAATAAGAGAGAAAAAGCTGGACCCAGGCCAACAGCAATTTCAGCAAGTATTATTTATTCTACCTCTGGGTCCCAGTCCCCCCTCCCCACCCTCCACATTATTTTACAAAGCTGCTCTATAGACACATAGCCATCTTTCCTTGAGGAGAGACACATGAAATAAGTGTCATCACACTCTTCTGTGTTATAAATTGCCAATAATACCTTTATAATACACCTAGAACCCTCAGGTATTTCTTTTTCATTCAGTTCATAAATGTTTACTATCTTCTAGGGAATAAAAACACAGAAATAAAACAAAAGACAGAGTTGTCCCCACTTTGATGGCATTGAAAATCTAATACTTATCATTCTTAAAATTGTAAGGTCAAATCTTCTAACCCCTGATTTAATCCATAAGCAACTTAATATGTATTAACATGGAAAAAGGTTGAAAATTTGATTCATGGTTCTGAATGCTTGCCTCAAAGAAATGACTACTCTTATGCAAAGTAGAGCATTTCTGTAAAATTCCAAAGTATTTTGAACTATGACTACTGTGGTTGGGACCAACAAAGTATCAAAGTTGGCTGCAGCATTATACTAAATAGTATTTTAGCTGGGTTTTGAGAAAACTGTTTTTTTCTTTTCCTAAGAAAAGTCAATACATGTACTATTTTGAGGCTATGTTAGTTCTCTGAAGTTGTATTAACAGCTAGCTTCTGTGCAATCAATGCAAACATATTGGCAGGTGTAAATTAATCAAGTACAAACTGAAGAGCTAAAACAAAGTGCTAAAGTGAGGATCGAGGAAAAGTAACTAAAGGAAAGGAGGGGTAGCTATTCATTCCAGGAAGTAATGCTGATCCCTGGAATGGTCAGGCCACTTGTTCTTGACCTTTGTCTTGAGCTGTATGCATCCTGATGGAAGCGGTCAGATGCTCCATGTGCCAGATCTTTGGTCATCAAACAGCTTTAATTTACAGGATGTGAAACCACAATATTAATGCTCCAATTACAGAATTAACATTAAGAGTCTTCCTGCTATGTAAAATGGGTGATAATGCAAAGTGGAAGCTGTTTAGTGGTTCCTACACATCAGCTTCCCACAAATGCTAGAGTTGGTTGCTTTTTAAGTCAGAAGCAAATATGCCAATTCATTTCTATTCAAGGTCATGTTGTGGTTTCACTCAGAGAATTGCACTGAACCCAAAGGGTCACCATTTTCCCATTAAGGTGGGGAAAAGTAATTGGGTCTACCCACTGCATAGTGTTTGTATTCTCTCTTCAACTTGACTGTAAATCATAAGAAGGAAGAGAGTATATATTCTATTATTTTGAAGTCTCCTTCGTGTCTAGAAAAACTACCTTCCTAATGTCATTTATTCATCCATCTATTTATTCATCTCAAGTACTTAAGATCTTAAAAAATCCATAGTGGTCAGTAGGTGATGATGTAAGCTTCTTGAGAGCTAGGACAGTGTCTTACCCAACTTTATATACTAAGGCAACATCAAGCACAGACAATTTTCACTCAAGAGGCACTCAATAAATACTTCTTGATTTGTCTATCAGTTTATGTTCACTGACCCAGCAGAATCTCAGCATGATTGGGGAGGCTTGTTATCAAGAAAAAGGGCTCATAACTCAGTGTCAGACATGAAAAATAGATACTCAGGAAAAAAGGAGGGCACTGTAGAGTGGAGGCCCATGGAGGAGGTAGTACCTGAGATGGAACTTGATGTTCAGAAAGACAAAGAAAGAAGAGCATTTTCTCCTCCCATGCTGTGTGGGGAGCACAGCACATGGAAAAACACCTGATGCTGTGAGGGGAGCACAGCGCATGGAAACACTTGGGGCTGACGTTCCATAAGGCATGTTGGCAGCATCACTGAGCTAGAATATCAAAGCCCTTGATATAGAACAAAAATTGATAGAACAATTTTTCTAAGCCTCAGTTTCCTGTTTATAAAGTGGGAATAACAGGACCTGTCGTGATTGCTAATTACCTTGGAAGCAATAGTCTTTCAAGTCTTTACAAGTATTTCATAAAAAAACAGAACAAGTTTGGGTGCCTGGGTGGCTCAGTTGGTTACGTGTCTGACTTCAGCTCAGGTCATGATCTCACGGTTTGTGGGTTCTAGCCCCACATTGGGTTCTGTGCTGACAGCTCAGAGCCTGGAGCCTGCTTCGGATTCTGTGTCTCCCTCTCTCTCTGCCCCTCCCTTGTTTGCACTCTCTCTGTCTCAAAAATAAATAAACTTTAAAAAATTAAAAAAAAACAGAACAAGTTTTTATTTTAGTTCAACCATTTATGGCCACTTACTGGCTATGCATCTTAGAGAAGGCTTTTTATTTTTTGTTTTTGTTATTAACTATCTCAGAACCTTAGATTCCTGTTTGGTTTTTAAGATGAAACAAGATAATGAGTATAAGGCATTTAAGGTATAAAAAGCACTTATATTTGGCTATTTTTAAAGGAAAACTACAAAAAATAGAATATAGATAAAATTAAGAAAGGCAACATCAAGCTCCTGCCCATTTTCAATACTAGCTATGGCACAACCTATTTGCTAGAAGAGAGAAGAAGCACTTTTTGTCTACTTTTTTTCCCTAAGAATTTGAAAGATCTGATTGATTGAATCCTTACAGTAAGATTGTGTCAATATTCATTTTATTCCCATTCTCAGATAATAAAACTGAGGCGTAGAAAAACTCAGTAACTTTCCCACCTACACACAAATTAAAAGCAGCAACAAAGTTCAAGGCTGGATCTGTTTGGCTATAAAATCTATGTTCCTTCCTCAGCATTCACAGCCCTCCTACATACTCAGGTAGCTAGACATCAATCTCCAGTTAGATGCAAAGTTTTCATATTTAGATAGTCATAGGCATTTAGGCAGTAAGGGACCTTATATTTTTTCTCAAATTGTCCACTTTTACCTAATTTTTCTTATGACTTTTGATAAATAAAAGTGAAAATCTGTACATAATGTAGTTAATGAAAAAAAGGCTTTCTGAATTTTTAAAACCATCAAAACAAGCTATTATAAAACATCAATTTAAAGTAAAGCCTCAACATGATTACCAGTGATCCACTTTCTACTCTATGAAATTAGACCAGCTCTGCCTCTGTAGAATGTTGATGGCCCAAATCAGCCCATCAGCCATGTATATGATAAACACAGCAATGAACAAATGCTTTGACTATCTTAGAAATGGCAGACCTTTTGTCTCTCAGGGTTTCTAAAGCATTTTCTAAAGAATATAGACTCTGGGATTGAATGGCCCTAAATTCAAACCTCAGGCTACTTGCCTGGAGTGTGACTTTCAGCAAGTTAGGTAACCTCACTAAGCACTGACAATCTCAACCACCTGGTAGTGATCAGAACAAGCATTCACTGTTCGACTCAGCAATAAAGTGACTACCATGAGCCAGGTAAAAATGGTGGACAAGACAGGTGTTTCTCCTCAGTGAGGGAACAAGATACTAACTTCAAACATATAATGAGTACACACAATAAAAGATAATAAAGGGCCTAGAGTTGGAGGAACTTGGATAAATGGCTCATGCTAGAGTCTTGCAGTAATACCACTGAAGATCAGACTTGAGGGACATGTAAGAAAAAGGTGAGGAGTGAGAAGAAGGGCATGATATGTATCTTAACAGCAGGTTGCAATGACTTCAAGGTGGGAAAAAGTTTTCAGTTTGAAAAACTGAAAGAAAGCCCAGTGGTTTCCTCCTGGTGTGGTGGGAGAGAGGTGTAAGCTGAGGTTGGGGGGGTGGGGAAAGGGGAGGGAATCTTACAGTAACTTTGTAGACCAACCTAAGGAATGTGGCTTTTATTCTAAGTGCACTGGGGTGCCATTAAAAGGTTTTAAGTAGATGTGATTAGAGATGTGTAAGACAATTGTAAACTTGGCATTTGAGGTGGGGAGGGAAGTGTAACACAGTTGTAAACTTGGCATTTGATTGTTGAAATTCACATCTCATCCTTCCCTAAGGTTTCTTATAATTCTCTTTCTTGGCTCTCCTGAACGTTTCAAATTTGAGGAACAGAGAGTATGCTCTTATAACAAAACATTCAATTTTAATGTATCATTTCATTTAAGATATAACTATATAACATGTATGTGTACCTATATGTACACATATCACATGTATGTATGTGGGTGTGTATAAAAGTGGGAAAGTAATCTGGCTTTCAGTAACTCATTTGGTTTCCTTAAATTTCTTCACCCATAAAATTATGAAATAAAAAGTATATATGCATAGTCTTTAATACTGGGTCTGGCACATAGAAAACCACTTAATAATTATTATCAGCTATTATGAATTAGTTGTGACACAATTTTAAATGCAATCCCTGAGATCACAGAAAGGGGCCTTTATAATTGGTAGATGCTGAAAAAAAAATCCAGTGAGTCATCACTTTCAGGCCATACATTAGACAAAGTGATATGGTGTTTAGCAAGGTGCTTGAAGGCAAAATCTAGCTGGTCTATGTGGTTTGTTTGGCTCACACTTTTTTTTTTTTTATACCCATTGCTCAATTTGAAGACCTTTAGGCAGGGCATATAAACTGTAGTTACACACTATGTTACTAGACACTATGCTCACACCTTCAAACAACTGCATTTTCTTCCTGCCTCAGTGGCTCAGTACATTTAGCATCCGACTCTTGATTTCAGCTCAGGTCATGATCTCTCAGTTTTAAGATCAAGCCTCAAGCTGGGCTCTGCGCTGTGCATGGAGCCTGCTTAGGATTCTCTCTCTCTCTCTCTCTCTCTCTCTCTCTCTCTCTCTCCCCCTCTCTGCCTCTGCCCCTCCCCAACTAGAGCATGCATGCTTGTGTGTGTGTGGGTGTGTGTGTGTATGTGCACGCTTTCTCTCTCTCTCTCACTCAAACAAAAAAACTTGATTTGGTGATTCTCATAAAACTTACAAAACAAAACAAAAACAAAAACAAAACAAAAAACATAAGCTTTTTTTAAAGCTTAAAAGCCTATCTGAATTATCCAATTATGATCCGGGTCCAGAGTGAAATAAATCCCTTAGCATAGCCTCACAATAGATCAGGTCTCTGAAACTCTCTGGATAAAAACAGTATTCCTCTTCAATAGTCCTACATATGTCAGGCTATCTTAATCTTGGAGATTAACCCAGTTTATATGTACTATTCCACCTCCCTTTTTTTCACTGCTGAAAAACTAGATAGGGGACATATTACCATCCTACTCAACGGCACACCCCCTATGATACTCAGCCTAAATCCATTTAGACTGGTACTTAAAGTAAGCCCACTGAGGATAAGATGGCCCTAATGTTTTTTGTTTTGTTTTTGTTGGTTTTTTTTTTTGTAAGTTTTATGAGAAAACACTGTCTTATGGGGCTTGATAGGTATTCTGGAAAAAAAAAACTGAGAAAATGATGTATAGAAATAATGATATGGAGACATTTTATAGTTTCCACCAAATAAGTCCCAGAGGCAGATCTGCATACGGCTTCCCCATAAAACTGTATGGTTGGAACTGCTTGGTGAAAGAATCATCAGGTCCTGGTAGTAGGCTGTATGCTCCCTCTGGGCTCTGGCCTCAGCTGACAGGAGTCCCTAAGGAACACCATACCACATATGGATTCCAATTCAGATTTGAAAATTACTTGCCAGAGGAGCATTAGATATGTGTTTTGATAAAGACACCAATAAAGAGAACAAACATATCAATGACTCGATGGACTCAATACTGAATTTCATATTTAAATAATATTTAAAATGCTCATGGTGTCATTTTATGATGTCTAATGTCTGTAGACATTAATCTAGGAATAAACATATGAGCTCAAAGAATTATAGACCCAATGATCTGTCCTATCTAAAAAAAGAGAATACCTTAAATGTATGCCCCATTCAACAATGGTGAAGAAATGGATTAAGAGAGCTGAAAAGAAATGTGTATCTTAAAAGCAATCAATTAACTGATCCCATGTAAACACAGCCTGGGATAGATGGATGGATCAATGGATGGAAGGATGGATGGGAAGATGGAAGGAAGAAATCCAAAGAGAACAGGATTAAATTTGAGTTTGAATAAGCTGGAATACACAACTGGAAGAACAGTGCTGTGAAATTAAAAAACATTCAGAATTTCCTTTGCTATAATCTTATTTATTCTGAAGTTATAAATTCTGTATTTTCTCTACCTCAGTTTCATCATCTGTGAAATTGGAATAATGGCACCTTAGGGGAAAATGCTGAGTATTAGCTACTTAATGTTTACTGCATTGATTATTACAATAAGTTCTTTAGAGACTGGAATAAGTGTGTAGTGAATACAGAATAAGGTGAATAAATCAATATAAATAAAACCTTTGCAGATATAGCATATGTATGCATAAAAAATGCATTACATGGAGGAGGGTAATAAATATTTTCTTAAGTGGAAAAAAGAAACAGAACCCTGGAAAGTAGAAAACAGGTTATTCCTAATGGGAGAAAGTATTCCACATAACGTACTGCCCATCACCAAACATCTGATTTATACCAGCCAGCTGCATTTTGAGTAAGCCTTTAATGTGTATTTATATTTTTAAGTGTCAAGAAGATGATAGTCTGAAAAAGGAAGTATTTGCAGTTGTCTGAGCTTTAGAATTCTTTCCCAAGAAAGCATCTGGGCTTGCTTAGAGTTTGAAAAATATGCTCTCTTCCTCTCAATGGTTATTTTTCTAATATGTCTCATGACCGTGTAATGCTGTGTTGCCTGGAGTAGATGTCCCTAGGCATCCAGAGAATCAAACTGCCTGTCTTAATTTCTTCCATGCCAATGCCTGTATATACTTGGTGAAATTATATTCTGGTAGCAGGGAAATTCAACTCTGCCTGGCAGGAAAACTCAGAAGATAAGAAAATCTCAGCTGTCTTAGAAACCAGAGGGCATACTCCAATATTATCAGCATCTATAAAACTTAGTCAACTTACTATTAATTTTTGAACACTTTATTTGGAACCTAGTGTGATGCATCCCAGGTCATTAGCAGTGGGTCAGCTTCGTGCTCTCAACCACTGAGCCACCAGTGTCTCAGATACTGCCAAAGGGTTGAGAAGTTTTTACCCAGAGCTACCAAGAGAATATGAGAATAATATGTTCCCCAAAGCTTCAATCAATTTTCTTTTTAAAAGTTTATAGCTGTTTTTCTGGATGTTGTAAGTTGAAATAAAAACTTCTGAGATGCGGTATGTTGAGTATACTGACATTTGACATCATTTTCTGGAAATTTGCAGATGCATGTCTGGGACCAAAAATGTGGGGTCCTGAAAGGTTTACAGGGCTGGGAGGAAAAAACCTCTCAAGTTCCTTCAATACTGGTAGATTTCTAGAATTGCATGGAATTATATATATGCTTTATCAAATCAATATCTTTAAAGTTTTATTTGTTTTTTTGTTTGAGGCAGAAAGAGAGAGTGCAAGGAGGGGAGGAGCAGACAGTGAGAGAGAGCATCCCAAGCAGGCTCCACATTGTCAGCACAGACCCCAATGCAGGGCTTGAACTCAAGAACAGTAAGACAATGACCTGAGCTGAAATCAAGAGTCAGATGCTCAACTGACTGAGCCATTCAAGTGCCCCTCAAATCAGCATTGTTCAGTAAGTTGAATGGATTAATTTTCTGATAGTCATTTATCCATGGCAATCAAAATTTTAAAGCTAAAAATTAAGGCACATGATTGACAATAGGCCAAAATAAAAATGTAGACATCTATGCACATTTGTCACCCTTTGTCCCCCCAAAACTGTACTTTTTGTTTCCACAAAAATCCCTAATTTTTTTGAATGTTTGTTTATTTTTGCGACAGAGAGAGACAGAGTGGGAGGGAGGCACGGAATCTGAAACAGAATCCAGGCTCTGAGCTATCAGCACAGAACCTGATGCAGGGCTCGAACCCACGAACCGCGAGATCATGACCTGAGCCGAAGTTAGATGCTTAACCGACTGAGCTACCCAGGAGCCCCCAAAATCCCTAATTTTGTAACCACTGGGTCTTGACACTTATTGACTCCTCCCTCTCCACTTTCTATACATCCTAACTGATCTTGTGGAACTGTGGGGAAGACAAAATACTTCTGTTTCCTATCTTGGAACCACTGCCTAAACTATCCACGATTTCCATTTTGGGCAGACTTGGGTTTACTTCCCCAAACAGTAGATGACTGAACTATCATTGTTAAGCATGAAATTAACTTATTAATAAAATGAAGTTCAGAAATTGCAGTTGCTTCAGTCTGGGTTATCCCTGTCACAGTGCTACCTTCACTCTCCTGGTTCTAATGTTCTTTAAGTGGAAGACAGAGAAAGGATAGATTTCACTGTCTTTTACTGAAGATTGTCCATAAACCTTGTAGCTTTGAAATGAAGATATTTTATAAACCCATGGGGAAGAAAAGGGATTGTTAGCACTTATCAACTGTCAACTCTCTTTCACAGGACACTGTGTTAGGTATGGACTTTACTCTGCTGTTTACTTAAACAAGAGACGTCAGTTGAAGTTGTTACCAGAAGGTATGACATGGAGTGGGTTCAGAGTGAGATTTTCTAAGGGAAACTAAACAATACAAGTTTAAAAAACTTTAAAGATAAAGCTTGCTGTCCGTCTTGTTCCTCATCCCTATTTGGCTGTTACCAAAAACAGTGAATGCATAAAAAGAACAAGAACAAAATGACATTTGAAAAATTTGCCCCAAATTAGCACTAAGACATATAACCAATAGGTTAACAAATCTAGCAGACTAACTATAAACAGGGTATCTCCTTGTGACTCCATGATAAAGAGGATCAAATATGATAATGCATACAAATACATTTTATAACACCCACAGTGGTTACAAATATTACAATGACATCATCTCTGGTGCTGAATCATTCGTGAAGAGTAATTAACAGTCTCTTCAGTAAAACCATCCATTCTATGAAACAAAACTTACCCTACACCAGTTTGAAAATCCTGTAAGTTCTTTAAAAGGCAGGGACATGTTCTATTAATCCTGACATTCCCCCACAGTACCCAGAAAAATATTTATATTGGAGCCAAATCCTCATAAAATGTATTTATTTGGTTAAAGATAGATTTAAGTGTACCAATAAACAGATATGATAAAGTAGTGATTAAACAAGAAGAAAGGTTAGAGAAGGAGAGAAGTGTATAGAATGACATCAGAGCAAAAAGTGGTAAGGTCTCTGTTAGGAGAAGTAGGACAAGGAAAGAGACTACTCACCAAAGCATAGGGATTATAATGCTGAAAAATGATGGAAAGAAAGAGAACTATTTAAATTTTATTTTTAATGGCTTTTCTGTCAAAGAGAATGGTGTTCTTGAGAATGAAAGAATAAAACAAACATCAGTCAGAAGGAAGTATAGCTAGCTCAAGATGGGTGAAGAAATTGGAAAACAACATTCAGTTGCTTTAAATGATGTTGAGTCTTTTTGTGCAGACAAATTATAACCTTGGGGTACTGCTAACCCTCAAAATTGAAGTAAATTAATTACTTAGAGTTTTTGAAAGAAATAATGGAGAAGTGCAAAGGTGATGAGTACCAAAGATGGGCGAAGTGGTTGATTTTCAGAAAAGAAAAGGTACATTATGTAAGCTGAAGAATTTTGATGTTGATTCTTGGAAAATAATGCAACGCTTATTAAGAGATATCATGGGCTCACTAAAGCAGACCAATTCAAAGTTTCCACAACTCCTTTCTCCCCAACACAATTGTTAAAATGTTATATACTTGAGAAATATCATAGGTATGATTTACCTGCATTACAGTAAGGTGCTTCTCAACATCCTCATGAGAACCTTACCATTAAGGATCAAGATATGAGGACTGGATTGTAGTATTAGCTGGATTTGTAACTGATCAATGACAACCGTAGAGTATATGTGATGAATGGATCAATATTAACTTAGAAGTATCTAGAAGCTTGAAATTAGGCCCTGTTCTGGACTCCAACCTATTCCACATTAAGAAAAATAATCCCATTAAGTGAAAATGAAATTTGTAAATAAGATGAACATAGAAGGAGGAATAATAAACCATCTGGGTGATAGAATCAGAGATTTAAAATAATTTAGTACCCTGAAAGGATGAGACAAATTTAAATCAATGAAATATATTTTAGATACAACGTTAGGTCTCATTTGTGAATACAAACAATTTCACATATAAGCATGAGGTGAAGAAGGGCAGGAATAATAGCTATGCCCATGGGGGAAATAGCCTAGGTTTCTTATTCCATAATATGAATTACCAAAAATACCTGATGCAAACTTATGCAGCAATAAATATCTAGGAATTATCTAGAAAGTAGATGAAGATAATTGCACTTTATCATGTATCATTTACAACATTCTTAGAGAATTAAGTATAATACTGAGTGACACAGAGATAAAAATAGACTGAAACACATTCTGAACGAAGGAACTCAGAACCATCACATGAGACACAGAGGAAACATGAGGCTACATGACCCGGAGAACAGGGCAATACTAGTTTTCTCATCCACTGAAAAGCTGAGTAACTTTAGAAAACAATCCTTTCAGTCCTTTAAAGTTTTTTTTGTGTGTGATTTATAACTGATTTTATCCTGATTATCTCTCTGTAGACAATTGAGAAAATATAAAACAAGGCTTTACAAAGGAGAGTGTTATTATTTTACTGGTCTGTTTCATTGTAGTTTTTGCATATCTATTTTCAATTACACTGTGTGTAAATGCATATAAGAATTATTTAGCATTGTATCACAAAAGCTTTATTGCATAAATTTATATTTACCTTCTCACTTGAGTATGAAGATTTTGAACATGTGCAGAAATGAGTGAGTGAGTTTCCTGAATTTGCTTTCAAATGGAAGCATCTCCAGTGTATCAGATTCTTATGTACTGTCCTAGACGTTGGGGACTCCACAAAGAACAAGAGATAAAATCTCAACTCTTCTGGAGTTTACATTTATGTTTCTTCAGAGGGGTATAAAGTAGACACACAAGCGAGTAAAATAAAAAGATCATTTCTGATCATGTGTACCATAAAGAAACTTGATTTGACAAAAGCACCTCTAAAAATGTATGACATCTGAATGGAGGCCTGAATGACAAGGAGGAAGCAATGCAAAAATCTCACAACAGATAGGTCTGAGCAGACATAAGAGTAGATATGAGAGTCTGTAAATATGAGAATAGACGCAGTGTGTTTAAGGAATAGAAAGAAGGCCACTGTGGCTGGAGTTTGTTGAGCAGAGGAAGGTGGTACAAGATGAGGTCACGTTAATAGTTAAGGTGAGGTCATGGCAAGGATTTTATTCTGCACCCAAAGGGAAAACTTCGCAAGGCTTTTGAGAGGAGGATTGACCTTATCTGTTTTACTTTTTAAAAATATCTTCCTGGCTACTGTAGAGGAGTTTGTAGTAGAGTGGGGACAAAGGCGGAATTATCAAGACAACATACTCCAGTGTTACAGGGGACACAAGCATCAGATAGATGTTAGAGTTAAGATCTGGCTTTCTCTGGTAAACATGAAAGAGTGAATTAACCTCCCCGAGCTTTGTTTTCCTCTTGTGTGAAATGGGAAGCATTATTTCTATGCTTTGCAAAACCCACATTTGCAGGTGTCTTGTTTGCTAATTTGTTATATATGTTGAAAATCTCAAGTGACTCAATATATATTCTTTACCATATAAAGTGAGATGCTAAAAGAGAAGATTTAATGGTGCCTCTAAAAACCTTCCAGGTAATCATGGGTAATTTAAACTCGGTCACATGGTCTATAGTTCAACTATTTTGCATTCAGTTCTCATACTTCCAAATGAAAATAAATAAAGTGCTGGTGATTTTCAACACTGATGAATAAATGTAGGGACATGGTAGAGGAAAGAGAATAGAACATTAGAATTCAGAGTGATTAAAAAATCCATTAGTAAGCACAAATCACATGAATAAATTATATAGGTTAAACACTTATAAGTGAACTCCAAGGAACTACCCTACCTATTTAATTATCACTAAATATTGCTTTTTTAAGTTGGCCACATGGATAAAGTGCAGATATATTTTTATTGTATTGTTACTGGTATTTGTTGCCACTGTAATTCTGTGGTCTCAGTTCAAATTTTTTAAATGTTGCTTTTTTGTGTATGGGAGGTAGAACGACAGCTTCATGAGGGGAAAAAGCAAGGGGTTAAGGAGAAACCCTCAGCCTGCTCTGTTACTCTCCTGGAGCAAACAGGAGCCTCAAAGCTGAGCTGCAGAGACAGCACAGACTCTGTGCACAGCACACTTAATACAGATATGCCACAGCTGATACAGGTAAGATGCCATTGGTAGAGCAGTCGTATTTTGAATTAAATCTTCACTGTCCTCAAATCGCTTGAGGCAGCCCCACTCCCAATAGCAACCATGGCTGCTGGTTCTGTGTTGGTTGTTTTTCCAGTACTCTTTGTTGACTGACTATTAGAACTTGGCCAGAGGTGCCTGGATCAGTTGGTTAAGCGTCTGACTCTTGATTTCAGCTCAGGTCATCATCTCACAGTTCGTGAGTTTGAGCCCCATGTTGGGCTCTGCGCTGACAGTGCAGAGCCTGCTTGGGATTCTCCCTCCCCCCTCTCTCGATTCTACCCCTTCTCTGCTAATTCTCTCTCTCTCTCTTTCTCTCTCAAAATAAATAAACTTAAAAACTTTAAAAAATAATTAAAATAAGTTTTTAAAAAGTGTATGTTTATGCTTTCTTTGGCCAAGAGTGCCTAAAAATGGCCCGTATCACAAAGACACAGTGCTAAGACCTGTCTTGAATACGGCTGAAGAAAATGAACAGAAACACATTTATTGGCTATCAGGTAAGAATGTAATTCCCAGTTAGTATAGTTTGTTCTCTAGGATTTCTCCTGGGGCCAACAGTATCACCTAAGCCACAGTTTTGTGATGTGTTGGTTGGGCATATCTTGCCAGGTTAGCAGCGTGACCTCTTCCTCCTAGCCCCTGCACGTCCTTTCTTGAACAGGTAGGTAACAAATAAACCAATCTTCCCCTCTCACAAAGCCTGCGCCAATGGTAGACTTAATAGGTTCAATGGAAAGAAAATCTCTTGCCTGTTAGCCAGTGATTTCGGAGAAAACTATTACTGCCAGTTTCTAAACAGCTCTGAGGGCCACTGAGAACACTGTAGTAGGGGGACTAGCCACAATCATGAAGAGGACATACCTTCCAGTCTCTACCAATTTAATCCTAGAAAGTTCCATTCTGACAGAGGGGGAAGGCTCAAGTCTCCACCAGAAGGCCTAATTATACACATTACATTTTTGTCAAGATTGTCCCATTTTTACCCCGTCACCAAAAATGTCAGCATGCATGTATATGTCTCCACATGAATACACGGCACATTTCTCAAAGCACATTTCAGGGATATTCAATTCTCATTTTTAATTATTTATTTGTTTGTTTGTTTAGTGTGTGAGAGAGAAAGAGAGTGAGCAGGGGAGGGGCAAAGAGAGAGGGAGAGAGAATCCCAATCAGGCTCCACACTGCCAGCACAGAGCCCCACTCAGGGTTCCAACTCACAAATCATGAGAACACAACCTGAGCAAAAACCAAGAGTCAGATGCTTCACCGACGGAGCCACCCAGGTGCCCCCTCAATTCTATTTTTAAAAGAGATTATAATTATTTAAACATGACAACACACAGAAATTCTACTCTTTTTGTGATTTTGGCCCAAGATCCAGTCCTGCAGCTGGATGTATCCTAGGACAAATAGACGTTAGTCTGGTGTACTCTAAGCACATGCTGATAGGAGAGTGGGTAGGCTGCATTAGTCTCTCTCAAAATGAAAAAAAAAACAAAAAAACAATGCACTCAGTGAACCTCTTTCTAGATATTTAAAGACTTGCTAACACACATATCTTAATTTTGTTTAGGTAAAAAGGGAAAATTAATAAGTGCTCACTGAAAAAGATTAAACCCATAAAAGGTGACTCTATTTAGTTGCTTAAAAGAAGTGAACACATCATTAGGAGATTTAAATGAAAATTATATGAGTGATACCCCAACATAGCATGGATCCGAAGAGACTCACACCCTTATCCATGCAGACAAAACGCATGTCTAGGTACTGTGCCTCTAAAGCTGAAGTCATAAGCAGCCTGGCCTTTCTGGGAGTTGGGTGGGATGCAGCCTGAGAGTTCTCCTTGGCTCAAATCCTGGCAACTGAGCACTTTAGAAGCTAAGGGGATGATGCTGTGCCTGAGAAGCCACATAAATAAACCAAAGCTTTCTCAAAGGCAGTAAGGCAACACAACCCAAAGGGCTTAGGTTTTGTTGTTCCCACTGGAATTAGTATCTACTCTATCACAAAAGGAAATGCATTAAGTACACGCTGTTTAAAAAGCAGCTATGTGATGGGCTTGACAGACCAGAAGATCCAGAGGCAGATATATAGATTTAACTCTTGACTCCGTTGCAAGTGATCCTAGCCAAACCACACACTGTCATTGGGAATGCAGCCTCTTTACCTATAAAATGGGAGCAGAAGTAGCTAAGGCATTTCAAGTGCTTACTATTCCAGGCATCTGTGCTGTGCGCGTCAGGGACATACGACACCCCACAAACATCTTCCTCCAAAAGGCTACGTTGCAGGGAGGTCACGTTGACTGAGAGGCTTCAGGTGCCACATTTTTGGATCCAACGGTACTTGCACTGAGGTCATGCTTCACCAGGCTGTTCGCAAACAATGACTCAAGAGGGGTACTGGAGTCTAGTTATTTCCACCCAGTGTAACAGTCCTCTAAAATCGTAACTTTTTGCTTCGACTGAGTCTTTCTCAGAATTACAGTGTAGTCTAAACTCTTTCGTCTCAACCTTCCCATGCACTCACAGGTGTCAGAACTGAAAAGCAGTCTGAGGCTTATTTTCACCTGCTATGTTCCCTATTCTTCTATCATTTACATGTGTTCCCCAATAAATTGCTTGCACATCTCATCTGGTCTTGGGGCCTGCTTCTGAATGACCCAAACTAAAATGCATACCAAGCAACTGACATGATCTCATCTCATTTTCCTAACAAGGCTCTGAAATTAGTATTATTATCCTCATTGTTCAAATGGAAACAAGGGCACAGAGGGATTAAGTTAAAAATAAACTAGTTCTTAATTCACATGGTTGTTGTGAAACTTTAATGAGATAGTATATGTGGAACAGCTTTATAACTAGTATTTTTTTTCAGCATAGAGGAGGAAAACACAAGCAGAATATCCAAGCACAATTTTAGATAAGACTTTTTTTTTTTTAACTTTTTCTTGGTTTTGCACCAGTTTTATCTGCTTATGGTAGAAAATTTTGCTTGGCTTCTGAAAGTACTCTGGAAAAGTAAAACTTTTTATCACAGCCTTTGTCCCACAAACCCTTTTCTACCTTTACCATTTGAGGACAGGGAAGACTGAGATTTGGATGTGTGAGTCAGGTCTCTATGACATTCCTGACATGGCTGTCTGATCTTTAAAACCAGAGTTCTATTCTCCTAACCTCTCTAATCAATTCAATAGCAAGCAATTTACTAGTCACTGAGAAATGTAAAACTACAGGAAATAAGGGCCTTTCTGCTTTTATTAATGTCAGGCCCAAGCTTTTAGGCATCTTAACAATAACCCTGGCATCCAAGGGTGTAGTGTTTGTTGTACACAGTCAAAATATTCAACCCCCCACCCGCCCCTGGCCCCAATCATTGAGCCTAACCTGATAAAAGGTTAATTTTCTGTTCCTTTGGTGAGAGAGAGGCTATCATTAATTTTCTCACACACACCTACATTCTCACAAGAATAATTCCTCCCACTGCTTCCCACTCTGCACCCTTGATACAACACAGCCTTCCTTGATCTCTTTCTCCCTCAGTGATGGAGTTATAACATGTTTTCAGTGACCAGTAAGCAGAGGGGCAACATAGAAGAGAAGTTCTGAGCCTGGTGTTCTTCTCAAACTCTAAGATGTTCAATCTCTAGTATTGCTTTTCTTGTAAGACAGGGAGGAGAGGAAGCAGCAGCAAAGAACAAGGGGAAAGAGGGCAACCATGGTGAGGCTAAGCGGAGCACCGCAGTGAGAACTACAAGGATATAAGGAAATGCCACTGAACAGGCTCTGAAGGGAACCAGCAGGCTATGTGTGCATTCTCTTCCATGTCTCCTTGAATGTGAATGGTCAGAGAAAGCAACAAGGATGAAGCTGGTACATCTGTGGAGGTCCCAATAATGCTTCTAAGAGAGATATTCTGATCAGACTGATTGATGAGTTTGGAGTCCTTTGGGGGGTCAAAAAGCCCATCTCCTCAAGCAGCCATAGTATCAGCCTCTAACAGATTCAGCAATGTCAGAGAATCCCAGGGAGCTTAGAAAATCATCAAGGAACAACACCTCCTCCTCCCTGCTAATTCTGACAGCTCCCGCCCCTGACTGAGATGCATTCCTCTGGATGGAAGCACCAGCTTGCCTCTCCCACAGGGGCTGGAGGCAGCAGGAAGCTGAGCCCCCTGTGTGGGTCTCGCTGGCTTCTCCATTTGTTTTCATTTTGCCACCAGACACTCCTACTTAAAGTACTTGGAAGGATGTCTCAATAACATCCCTTTGCTGAGCTGGGAGGACAGGGTGAGAATCCATCTGCCCTGTACTCTGCACCCCACCTTCAATCCTGGGTGATCACATGAAGGCGACAAGGACTGAGGACCTTCAGAACAGAAGAGCTTGTCTTCAGGCCCTTATCAGGTTAACAAATAGGACACAGAGCTCTGCTGGCCACTGCCTGAGCGACACTGGTAATTGCATTTAATCGATGAGCGACACTGGTAATATGCATTTAATCGATGAGCGCACATTCATCTATCACAGGGACCAAAAATTATACTCATGCTCCAAAAAAATAAACCTCTGGCCCATCTCCATTCCAATCCAAACCAATCTTCTGAAAATCCAAACACTACATACCCCTTGTGAAACAAGTCTGATTTAATATTTACCAAGATTTCTTTTAAATGAGGCCCTGTCATATTTCCTCAGCCCCAATTTTGCAGATTATTTCATGATTATATGATCAGTTAGGTAAATACATTGTTAGGAATGTCTTTTCTCCACTCCTCATTTCCACAGGCAGAGATTTTCCCTCAGCACACTTCTGACTTCTCTTACTTCATGCCCCTGAGTAGGTGGCCTGGCTTACTTGATGGTTAAATTTAGCTCAATTTCACTCTTCTCCTTTGGGGAAGGAACCTATCCACCCAGACCAAAGCCTCCTTGGCTGCTCTTTGCTGGAAGTCACATAGGAGTCTCCCTGCCTGACTCTGGGGGAGTCACCAGAGCCCAAGTCCTGCCACTCTGTGCAGATCTTCATCTTCTAAATCAGAGACCCAGTATTAGTAAACTCATGTGGCAAATAGATCCAAGGCCACAACTGCTGACTGAGCCATTCCAGTACTAAGATGACATTTTGGCATCCAGTTTCCCTTTATTTTCTTTTTACCTTGTTCTGAATCCAGACTGAGAAGAGAGATTTTATCGACTAGAAGCTCCTTGGAGACAGATAATTAGAGTACCAACAGTCTTTGTTATCATGTGAATAAAAAGGCTTTGCATCCTTTGGGGATAAATTCTGTACTATCATGAAGAAACCTGTAACTCACAAACATGAGAATAAGCGGTTAGGTGAGATACTGTAGGAAAACCATCCCCGGATCAATGTGTCCAAAAACTGAATATAAAGAAACATAAAGCAGTGCTTTTGAAATAAGCAAATGGAATAGTGAGATATATAAACCACACAACACTCTCATGGACCCTTAGGGACTCTACATGAACTCGGTATTAGACCCAGGGACCAAATTCTCGTATTTCACATATATGTATACACATAGACATGTTCATTTACTCACTAGCCAAGAAAGACTGCTGATAAACAGATAATGAATGTGAAAGGAACAACTCTAGAAACAGTACTTGCTATCAAATACCAACACGGAAGGTATTATTACTTTCTTTTTTTCAAATGCTCACATTCAGAAGCGACTGAAGAATTGGTGGAAGTAAACTGAATGGAAAATATGGCAAAATGTTGAAGCAAGATAATAAAGTTTCTTTTAAGTTCCTCTAAAATGTTTATTCTTGGTGAGTAAATGGTCCACAAAATTCTTCTGGTGATAAAGGTGAAAACTATTATAATTTGGTACTTTGTAATTATGATAATTTATAGAGTTTTACAATCACTGCCATACATATGTTTGTTGTGCTATGCATATTTTGTTATGAGGAAACATGTTCATTTTTGGCACATTTCACCAAAGATGTGCCTATTAGCAGTATTCCGTTCTGTTTGTGCCAGGCATAGGCAGGGACTGCCAACAGTCCTCCTACATCAGATACTCCCACGTTGGCGAGGTACAGACAAAATGAGCCTGGACCTTACCTCCCTGCAAAAAAAAAAAAAAAATGCACTGGACACACAACAACCCAATCGGAGGTTAGAGCTCTGCCCCCATGGGCAGTATGGACACTCCATATGGACACTCACAAGTCCTGACACCAGCAAAATGGTCACTACTTCAAAGGAAGATAGACATAGACAGTGGTTGAAAATTCTCTAAACCAGAAAGTTGCACAGCTCACCTGAGGCTGAATTTTCCTGAGGCTGAATTCTCAGAAAGTACCTACAGAAAACATCTACAACCTTAAAATCAACTCTTCCAAGCTCTGGGAGCAGCAATATTCCTGATGAGCTTGTGGACTGGAAGCCATCTAGGTCTGTAATCAACAGAAGGTAGTTCTAGGGGATTATTTCTTCACATAGAACACTTGCTTCCTTAAACATGTCTACATTTATTTATCATTTATATTGCTCCACATTCAAAAGGGATTGGAGAGAGAGTTAAGGCCAGTTCCTGACTGATTTGGTTCCATATATCATTTTGCCTAATTGAAACCTTTCACTGAGATTGATAATTTATTATTTGCTTCTGTACACAAACATTTCTTATATGAATTCCATTTATTGTGTTACAATCTTAACTATGATTCTGTGTTTATCTGGTTTCACCTTTTGATATACATGAAGAAAAATGATAATATATTAAAAAAACACTACATTTAAACAAGTCCATATGTCTGATGACCTTGTTGCTTCGGAAAGACAGTGTATATCCATATGTGTATGACTGTGTACACACAATTTTTTTATTATTGAAATCTTGAATGTTCTATGAAATCTAAACTTTTAGAAATAGAGAATCTTGTCTCCCATACCAATTTAAGAAGATTTTTACTAATTTTTATTTTTTTAATATAATTTATTGTCAAATTGGCCAACATACAGTGTGTTAAGTGTGCTCTTGGTTTTTGGGGTAGATTCCTGTGGTTCATCACAACACCCAGTGCTCATCCCAACAAGTGCCCTCCTCAATGCCCATCGCCCATTTTTCCCTTTCCACCACCCCCACCCGAATAAATAGTAATGTCCCCTTCTATCAACCCCAAATAAAGTCTGGTTTTAGCATGCTGAAATACTAAATGAAACATCGTTGAAAGATAGGGGTGATAACGATTAAGAGATAAAAGAAATCAAGGATCGACTCTTACAAGATTTTCTGAAGAAAACAAAAATGGAAGAAAAAAGTGGGAGAGGAACAGATGGATCAGCAGAGTTTTGCTTTCTATGCGACACTGTGCACTTATTATTCACATGAGAACTAATTTATAAACCCGGATAGTGTTTATAAACTCCACCGTCCTAATGGAAATGAAAGCATTAATACGACCAGAGAATTCTTTACTTTCCAGGTTTTAATTAAAATCACAGGCGTTAAGAAGCAAAAGTGCCTTCGTGGAATACAACTCTAATGAAGTATTTCCCTGCCTAGCACACAGTTCTGTGTGCAGCCTCAGCTTTCTGGCACCAGACAGTGAAACTCCAACCCCATGTAACCAGGAGAGCCCTCTCTGAAAATTAGAAAAGCAAATTATATCACTTTTTTTCTTCCCAAATAAATATAGTTGCCAAGTCAGAGTCAGGGAAAAAATAACAGCAAGTCATAAAGGAAACACATACACACACAACACACACACTCATGGCCTTAAAACACGATATCTTAATTGACTAACTAGAGGAATAGAGGCAAATGTACTTGTTCCGTTTGCTGAGTAGAGAACTTGAAGGAGAGAGGGAAAGGTGACAGGTTGAGAAAGAGGAAGTGTGGAGATACGGCCAAGGAAATCTAAGAAAAGAGAGAGAAAAAAAGAAACCAGAGTAATTTAGAGTAATAGCACACCAGCATGGAAGGATTGCACATTAGTTTTGCTAAAAATGATAGAGGAAGAAAATACACAAAGTCCTACAAAGCAACTTGGACTGAAATGCCCACCAGGTGATTGTTAGGCCACACTCTCATCTTGTTTACCTCTCAAAGGTATCATCTAGTTAACACATAGCCCAATTAGGATTGTGATGAAATAAACTTCCTTCCCTGTAAGTGAGGTTGCAAAAAAACAACAAAAAACAAAACCACCACCAGTAGGCTATATATAGAGTCACAGAGATTTCCAGCTGTTCTGTTCAGGGATGATGATACTGGTGATGTTGATGATTATGATAACATAAATGATGACAGTATATGCAGTTTTTTAAGTACTAGCATTGCATTAGGCGATGTGCTTGGTGTTTCGCAAAGATCATTTCTAATTCATACAAACCTGGGAGGTAGGTGTTATTAACCCTTTAATGGTATATAAATTACTCAAAAGTATATAACTTTTGACTGACAGAGCTGAGTTTAAAAGGAGGGCTCTAAAGAAACCGTTTGTGTGTGTGTGTGTGTGTGTGTGTGTGTTTTAAAACAAACAAATAGCATTCTGGTTATCCCTGAAAACTAGAACACACATACACATTCACACACACACACACACACACACACACACACAGGGTGGATGTGAGAAGAACTAACATTATTAAATGCCGGCATTTCTTCAGAAAAAATATTGGGTTCATCTTTTCTTTTATTTCAATATAAACTCTCATAATGTCTTATAAAACATGATTTTATGATTCGTTTTTGCGGCGGGGGAGGGGGGGAGGAGGTATATGTGGGAAACAAAAGCTCTGAATTGTTAAAAAGTTTTGACCAAACTCACCAGGCAACAGTGGCTGCAGTACTTGATTCTAAGTCTGTCTGCCCTAGAAGAGCACTGACCAAAGGAAATGTAATACAGGCCAAGGGATGAGCCACATAAGTAATTTAAAACTATCTAGTAGCCACACTGTGAAAAAGTAAGATGAAACAGGTCCTGATATATACACAGCCACCACAATCTTAGTTAATTATTGCCTTCTCTTGGTTCCTGGGTTGGCCCAGATCTAAGGATTTATTTTGCTTATGTCTCTAGTTAGGATACCTCAGGAAAACTCCATGATAGCCCCAAATAAGGATGCCCAGTAGAGTAAGGAGTCCTCAAGGCCCAGGCCTGCTTCACTTTCTACGCATGCACAAAAACCCCATGTCTGGCACGGTCTCAGGTAGAACAACTCAACCCAGAGGGACAGATCTCCTCTTTACTGGACTATGCCTGTGAAAAACATCTCTCTGCCAGCTTACTGTAATTTAGTTTGAACCCTCCAAACTGAGAAATAAAGTTGCTATGAGCAACATAGGAAGTGAGTGAGTGTGTGTGTGTGTGTGTGTGTGTATTTTAAATAGAGTGTGAGGAAATTAGAGCCACAAATAAGTGCAACAATGGTTGTTATGATAATATAAGCATTTCTCACTTCAACATGGTATTCCCAGATGTGCTTTTTTAAGTATTATATGGACATATAACTGATGTTGTGTCTTTTTAGAATACAAACATTGGTCCCTGATTTACTTGTAAATTTAAAATGTCATATATTGGGTTTTCTTAAACTGAGGTCACCAGTTTAAGAAAAGGAATATGTAGGTACAGGATGGATTTATCCCAACCACTTGAATTGACTGTACATAAGCAGAAAATAGAGTAACTAATTACTTGTCCATTAATCCAGGAAGGTTGTCAAAAGGACTGAAATAGCTAGGCATCGAACCACAGGCAAACGTGGTTTCAGATAGATGGCCAGAACCGAAGTTGAATTCAAACATACCCAGTAGTGAGTTCCACACTGGGCAGTACCCAGAGAAAGAGATGGTCCTTGTCTTAAAGTGTTTTCTATTTAAACATAGACACATTGTAACATTGTATTTTATTTATGCTGTAACTACAATAAAAACTTTAAAATTTAATTACAAAAATAGACACATTGACTATACAATCATAAACATATACAATCAATATATATGATTTTCTTTTCATCCTCCTGTTCTTTGCATACGTGTTCTCAAATTTTCTAGGCAATCCTACTGCAAATACACCTACAGACCATGAAATTAGTGAACAACTCTTCTTTATTGCCCAACCAACATATGCTTTGAGTCTAATTAGCAATAAATAATAGAACTGAAATCTTAGCTAAGTAGATATTTCTTTAATCAAATCAGACCCATTTATATTATGCATGTGTTATATCCTACTTTAAAAATCACTTGACAATTGACATTTCTCTTTTGATATTGATTTAAGAACCAGGTATACATTTTTTAAAAAAATTTAGTGATTATAAATGTCTTTTTTAAATGAAGAAACTGGTATTTTTGTTTAACCTCTACTACATGTCACGCACTATAATAAGTACATAACAAATAACATTTTAGTTTGCAAAGGATCCTGTAACACATATACCACTATTCCCATTTATAGCTTAGAAAGCTGAGAATCAGAGATATTAAACAATTGAGCCAAGAATACCCAACTGCTAAGTAGTCAAGCCAGGATATAAATCCCAGAATTCTCTGACTTCCATACCCACAATGTTTTTATATTAAGAAAAATGTAATCTTAAATGACGAGTGCCCAATCGGAGTACACCATTTGGGTCAAGAATGAAGCGTGATTGTAAAATGATCAGAATCAATTTCCTATGTAATTTTTAATATAAATTTTTAATGTTTATTTCTGAGAATGAGAGAGACAGAGAGAGAGACAGAGAGACAGAGTACGAGCAGGGGAGAGGCAGAGAGAGTAGGAGACAGAATCTGAAGCAGCTCCAGGCTCTGAGCTGTCAGCACAGAGCCCGCATGGGGCTCAAACTCAGGAACCATAAGATCATGACCTGAGCCTAAGTCGAATGCTTAACGGACTGAGCCACCCAGGTGCCCCAATGTAACTTTTAATAAAATTCCTTCCTTTCCCCTCAAAAGACTTCCATACAATAAGCAATAATAGCATTATTAGAATAATGACCTGGAAATTTTGAGTCATTTCTATGTATATGTTCTAGTTTACTTGTGTAAACCTTAATCTCATTATTTTATAGCCTCATCTTTTAACTACCCGATCTGGGGAGAGGCTGAGAGTTAAATCTAAAGTTTCTGAATCCAAAGACATTGAAGCCAAAAGCCAGCAGCCCTTGAGTGTCTTTCAAAGAGGTGACTAAAGCATTAAGGACACAATTCTTGATGAACTAAAGGGAATGGCAACCAATAAAGGCTCTGCTTTTATTGAGTCTTTTGGAGAGCTAGGATGGGAAAGAGCCATTTACTATCTCTTCAGTCCATGTCCGGGGTCACTTTCCATATGTGTAAGATAAATCTAATAATTTCCAATTTACAAACAGGGTAAGGATCAACAGAAAATATGTTGAAATCATCTTAGTCACTGTCTAATAGCAAACATACAACGTAAGTACTACCCCTTACTTCTATTCACCTATGGAAAAATTACTGAACCTCACCAATGGAAAAATTCCCTGGGAGCAAAGACAAATGCAAAATATACAAACAGCATTTCCAGGTTGAGAATTCTTATCTGTCCAAAGTATCAGAGTATTTACAGTCTCTAAGTTAAAGAAAAATGGAAATGGAACCAAGGATCAAGGTGAGGACAAGGGATAGTGTCTTTACAGATTGGCTTCATCACTTTAAATTTAAATGATAATGTCTGCAACATTTTAAGTGTCACAAAATGACAGGAAGTTCCTTCATAGCAGATATAGCCCAAGTCAAATGGTAGCATACATGCTCTCCCTCTCATACATTTTGAAAGCTAAACCAGTAGGATTTGGTAACCACTCACATGTATGTGCCTGAATGCTGTGCTATTAAGATGAAGAACAAACAATGTCAATAGAACACTTGGCTACAGAAGCTTTTGCTTTATACAAAGATGCTTTTCTCCTAACAAGTATACCTCTACAGGTATGTTTTCTCAGAGAAATATTCAGCCTCAGCAGCGAAGATGGGAGGAAGGGACTGAACAGGAGACATATTAAGAGTGAGACCCAGAACAGATGACAGATATAAATGGCTTTGGGAAAACACTTTCTTCATCTTTCCATTTCACACTCGGATGGCTTCAACATTTTTATGGACCCTCCCAAGCCCTACCCTACCTCCTGTAAATGGTTTATGTAATGCCTGCCTATCAGTTGTGTTGGCACTATGAACATGATGAGCATGCCGTCAACACTTGCCCCAAGGAGGGAATGGCAAGGCCACAGTCTGAAAACACAGACAGGAATCATGTAAACACACATTCTTAAGATAAACTGGAATAGACACATCAGAGAGTAAGACACCTACTCTCAGCCATTCTTTGCAAGGGCTGAATATACCATTGCCGCTGAAAGGACTACAGACGAGGGACCACCTGTCATGGTTACAGATTCTCTGGTGGGCGGGATGGAGGAGGGAGAGACAGAGCCACCTATCAGCCACAACGGAGAAGATCGATGAGCCAGAAAAACCAGGCAGTGAAGCCCAGCCTCTCTCCTGAATCCATTTGTTATTTCCAATCATTCTCTGTCTCTGTCTCTCCCTCTCTCGTACTGCAGCTAATCAGTAGTGATAGATGAGGGCAGATATTCACTTATTCCTTCAGGCACCCAATTGCATTTTCTCTCCTTTGTCACCAGGTCCATCATCCATTTCTCATGAGTACTTTATTCAAGTAAGAGTAGAATCTTCTCCTAAACTTGACTGTTGATACAGGAGTCCTGAAGTGTTGAGAAAAAAAGCAGGAAAGGAAGGAAAGATCACAGGGTTTCATTGTTTTACTCATAAAGGGACAGAGAGAAAGCATTTCCAGGAGGACTGCAATGAGTAATTAGGGTTGAATGTTGAAAAGGAAGTTCAAATAAAAATGCAACAAAATTAGAGAGCTGGGAGTAGCGTGATTTGGCAAGAGTCTAGACCTCAGCCCTGTGCCCCCATTTGAATTGGATGTAGTCCTTCCAACTGATTCACTAAGGTAGCCCAGTCACCAGTGTGGCTTGTGTTTACTGTACCTTGTCAATTGTATGGCTGTATTGATGATACACTTAAATAGTAATGGAGAAATTTTTGGTCATTTCTCATGTTTATTTATCATCTTCAATAACGATGAGCCAGTGAGTAAAGCTGTAAAATTAAGACAATGGCTGAGTCTGTGTAAATATGGTGCGGCCAGAACATTCAGTGCTTCACATTGGCTGGGATTCATCTTCAGAATCAAGCCACATGGTCGATACTCAAAACACTGGTCCCAGCATGTGCATGTGAGGCCAAAATAACCTCACAAGAAACAGCCAGACTGAAAATTTTGGTCCTAATAAATTTGGCTGTGCACATGAGGATCATTTTTAATCAGGATATCTAAGGCCTCAGGATGGTGATATTGCTGAAAATAATAATGGTGTTGACACCAAAGGTCACCATGATAGTGACAACCACGATAAGGACAGACTTGGAAAATGGGATATATAAGGTCCCTTTCTTAAACCAATTAACTCTCTTGAAGAATTTAAACGATTTAGTGGCCACCTTTCCTAAAAAGGACTCTAGTTTCTACCCCCAAGCCTTAGAAACAGTACCTCCTGATAACTAAACTAAAATCTCTGATCTCTTTGTAAAAATACCTTTTTAATAGACACTTCATTCAGAACCCAGTATTGCTATTTGAAGGCAGCCTTCCTACATTAAAAGCAGGTGTTCTCTAATTTACATATAAGCTTGATGGTCAGAAATGCATTATTAAGCGTGGAAAAAAACTAGCCATCCTAATTGACACCACCTCTGTAAGATAATCTCACAAAAGTCATACAGAGATCTTACTACTGCTTATAGAGGCTTTAATATTGTCATCAGATCATAAAGAAGAACAAATTTTAAATGTTTGTGTTAGAAAAAAATTAAGAAAAATGTCATATGTTCTTGCTTTGTACCAAATTAAAATGTGCATTTCTATATTCCAGAATTTTTATCTTCATGTAGTTTACATTTCTGTAATCTTAGTATATACCTGTTATAAATATGAAACCTGAGGCTAAATAAACAAATATGGTCAGGGCAGGTGGGAGATGTCCTCTAATGCCTAGCACCATTTCTAAACTTGTTTCATTATTATCATAGTATATAAAATGCTTGAACTGGTTCCTCTAATAACTATAATACTTGTGCTCACTTATAATGTCCATTTGGCAGCATTTATATTGCTTTAAAAAACAAGACTTTAAAAAATACACCCATCTTATTAGGAAAGTAATAGTGGAAAAAATCAATTCAGTGACATAAATTTAAGAAAAATGAATGAGGCCCTTTGGGGACTGAAATCATCAGCACCCAGACACTCCCTTAGTCTCAGGTCAGCGTCATCTTCTTTACCTATTTATGAAGTAGGGTCTCCAAATATTAGCCTGACAATAGGTCTGACTATGTGGCTGAAATCACTAGATGATGTTCTCTTTGGTAGTTAAATTGCTCCTGCAAGCACATTTTCAGCCCAAATTATTCTGTAGCAACCGACTTTTATAAAAAAAAAAAAAAAAAAAAAAAAAGAAGAACTATAAAGCTAAAAATTTGATTATCACCTTAAACTTTAATCAATCTTAACAAGCGACTAGGAACTCTTACATAAACTGACTCTTTAGACGGAGAATTCTATTTGTTTTCTTTAACATTCAAGCCATAAATATATAACAAGTAATTTAACCTTCAGGCCCTAGATTATCAATTTTCCAATTTTTTGTCCAACGGATTATTATACATCCCTAAATGTTACTCCAATTATATAAAATATATTTTGAGAATTATTTCTGTGATGAGGGTTCAGGAATTGCTGCCAAACGGTGATTTTCTTTCCCTGTTCGGTCAGAGTGGCCTTCTCTCCTGAGAAAAGCAGACAACCTACCCAAGCAGCGTTGACCTACGAAGTCACCATCCTTCAGTTACTGTGCCCTGAAGGCACCAATGTTTGGATAAGTATCGACATTTCACCCTTCATCAATGCTAAAATTTAGCACGGAGTTCTTACAATAAAGGCTTATGTCTTCGGCCTTTTTCTTATTAATCCTATTACACTTGTCTTTATGAGCTCTCCTAGTTCCTTTCACTCCCTCCGGGGCCTAGCTGCAAATGAGATTTCACATCTCAGTGTAAAATAACCCGAACATTTTTCTACAAAATTAAATAAAAGTCCTCCATCCTGGCACTACATGCCTAGAATCCAATTTCTGGAACCAATGTCTTTCCCAACGCCTCATTGTCTTCTTGCCATCAGACTTTTCTCAGCACTGAGGAGCATATTTTTGCTTTTGCATTCACATGATTTATTATTGTGGGAAGGGAAAGAGCATAGTGTTGGATGGTAAGAGTGCAGGAGTGGGTGGAAGAAACCTGGAGGTCGATGCCCACTTTTGTGAAGACTTCACATGAGTAGAATTCCAAGCTAGTGTTTCCAGAAGCTCACAAACGGCATGTTCTCTGCATCTTTACACAGTTTCTGTTTCTTTCTGCCAGTCTATGCCATGCTTTTAGTGTGAACTAGCCATAAAAATAATCCTTCGATGCTTTTCCTTGGAAAAGGACTAGAGGAGTGCCTGGGTAGCTCAGTCAGTTAAGCATCCAACTCTTAATTTTGGCTTAGATCATGATCTCACCATTCATGAGTTCAAGCCCTACATCAGGGTCTGTGCTGCACTGGAGCCTGCTTGAATCCTCTCTCTCTCCCTCTCTCTCTGCCCCTTCCCTGCTCACATACTCTTTCTCTCAAAATAAATAAACATGAGAGGAGAGGAGAGGAGGGGAGGGGAGAGAAAAGAAAAGAAAAGAAAAAGAAAAGAAAATGGACTAGAGTTTCTTAAAAAGAAGGCAATTCAGAGGAAAAACAAGTTCTGGGCACACTCAGAAAGGTTTGGCACTTTCAAGGAGTCTCAGATACCAGAAGTTTTGCATCCTAATGGAATGAGGTCCAAATCCACAAACGAATCAAATGTCAGACATTCTAGCAAATATGAGATATCCCAGGAGCCCCTCAAAGCATTCTATCCAGTACAGCCCAGGTGTGATTATCGGTAAATGTAATTGTTCACTTTTTCTAATCCCAGGTAGAATTAAATTCTTATAAAGAGCAATTTTAAAAAAATTAACAAAAGAAAAGTATTCATTCAAATATTTTGCATCACCTTCAAACATCTTGCTTAAATTTAGATCACAGGTGCAATGTTAATAAAATGCAACTTTCTGAAATTTTCCTTATGTATAAACTGGCAATGGATAGCAATGAATTATGCACATGAAAAATATCAAGTAAATCACGGCATGGTGAAAAGTATGTTAGACTGTCACCCTAGCTACTTTTTGAGTCAAGAAGAGACTCCATATTTTTAGATTTCAGAAGTTACTTTGGAGAAGATCTTTTACCCACTCTAAGCCTAATATTTTTTAATCATGTAAACAAGAGAATCTATACAGAGACACAAACAAATGCCTTCAGTAGTGAACATCAGAGAAGCAGCTCGGTGAAAGGCAGTAGGAAATTCAGGACTGTGTAAACTGGGCCATATCTTTACATCTAACCTAAATACATTTTCATGTTCAAGAAGAATTATATAAAATTCATGGCAAATGACTTGTGGCTACTGGCCATCTGTTAGGAAACTATTGGAAGAAATGCAGCCTATAGGTTCTTGTAGCATTCTGTGATTCTACTAAAACTTACATAAATTCTTCTGGAATTGAGAAAGAACTGGGGAGTAGTGACTAAGTGACACACATTTTAGACACTAAAATGTTTCAATGGGATTAAAATGACCCCAAGAATATTGGGCTAGGCTTACTAGATTCTTTTTCTTTGGGAACTTAATCCAAAATTCAACAGCAAATCTACAATATTAAACAGAAAATGTATTTTGATAACACAACTTCCAGAGATATTTTACTTTTGCTTACGCAAATTTATAAAGTTTACATCAGGACAAAAACTGAGTTATGCCAATCAATGGTGATCATTATCAAAGTGTGGTAGCCAAGGTGTTTCTAGGCTTCATTGATGGGATGACATAATTATATTACCTTTGGAATTTCAAAGGCTTTGGTAAAAAATATTTTATTGTTCTCTTCTTTTGGTGTTTCTACTGGAATGAACAAGAAACCTCTAAGATTCCTGATGAACTTACAAATAATCAGTGATTACTGTGCCAAGGTATCATGATTCTATGTCCTTTTCCACAGAATAGAAGGTACTCTTAACTATGCTAATTCCCTCTCTATACAAAGGACTTCTTTTAGAGAAGTCACTTGTGCTCTTAAGCCCACTATCCATGTGTCAAACAAATGCAAACATGAGTTTACCTCTCAGAACTGATACACTACTGCTGGGTGTATCCCTACTTTCCAAGTGCCAACTCTCTAACGGCAAATGGTATTTTCAGGAGCTTCTGATCAAGTGGCATGAAATCTAACTGCTTTGTCCAACTTTTTCCCAAATCCTCAATCATCTGACCTTTGCCTATCTACCTTCTAAACAAGTCAGGTTCATTATCTCAACTTCTGTGGCACACACCTTATTTCTAGTCCAAAACATTTTTTGGTATTGCTCCTCTTCTTACTATTCTTTTTTTTGTCTTTCATCCAACTAAAATACCAGCCATCCTCTAGTCCACACTCAAATTCAAACTCTTCCAAAAATGCTTAGCTGAAGACCACATTTTTATCTGATCTCCTCTGAATTTCTACAAAAAAAAACCCCACAGAATCTATATGCACCAAACTTGCATTAAATTATATTCCATCTCTTTGAATATTTTAATCTTTTCTCCTCAGATATATTTTTATCTCTTCTGCAAACTGGGCTCACATTGTATAATTCTTCTAAAGATCTCACTGTATCTGGTAGGATTCTAATTCTATAGTGGGCTTTCATTATGGATAGAAAGGGGAAAAATGGTCATTGAGCATGAAATGATCAATATTCTAAGAAATGGATTTTGTCAATTAGAAGAAAATATGCCTGTTTATGATAATACATGAGCAATTCAATTTTCAGGAGATATTAAAAGTGTACAACTGGTGTGCTTGTAATGAGGCAGGAGTTCAAGAGGTGGCATGCTGAGTCATCTTTGGACCTATTGATCACTATGTCTTACTAACTATACATAGTCATCCCCTCAAAATAAACTGAAGTAAGCATGTGGAATCAGAACAGACTTACAAATATGAGGAAACAACTATCACCTCAGACTATGCACTATAGTGAAAGAAATCCCCTTTTTCGGATTGTAAGACCTGAAAAGTCAACAAAGTGGGTGCCAGTAATAGATACATTAGACAGAGGCTGTTTCCTGAAGGAATTAGAAAAAGAGTCAATCCCCTCACATTCCTGGAAGTGAACTATCACTCCTATGTAAACACTCACGTTGACTCCTTTTCCTTCTGTAATTATATACAGCTCTTAACAAGGTACCAAGGTTTACTTTAATACAACTGTACAGTCATCAAATTTAGCAAAAAACACAAGTACCAAAATAAGCACATTTTGGATTTTGCAAATAAAAAGGCATAAAAATGTATGTTTCTGAACTTCCATCTTGCTTTGGGAAAAAAAATAGAACAGCACTTTTCTAGACTACGTGACCTCCTGGGTACCCATGTTAAAGAAGCTTGAAGCCCCCTCCTCTCTCAAAGGGATGGCTGTCTGCCCTCCCGCTAAATAAAGATTTTTTTCAACTAATTATAACTTGAAGAAGCCCTCACACTGAAATGGAAAGGATAAGGTGATATTGGTTAGATCATCCCTGTGTAGTTTTTTTTAAAACTTACTATTGCTAACACACAACTGTCTTGAACAGAAGCCAGACCCAGTTTAACTAATTTTACATTTGAGTATTAATAATGCATGAAAAGCCATGTCTGATGTGACAAATTGCAATAACTATTAAGCCATTTGCCTATCCAATATATCTGATTAATCATGACACACCATGTGACAAAGACAAACCTCTCAATTTTTTAAAAGAAAGCTAAGTGAATTGAAAAATAGACTAAACTCAATATTTCTCATTGGTATTAATGAACTTGATTCTAGCTTCATGTATTGCCCTGGTAGGGAGAGCAGAACAAATCCTGTTACTTCCTCCCTTCAGTTCTCCTTTGTGCCTAGCTAGCTCCTGAGTGAAAGGCAATGCTATGTTACAATCATGTTTGTAGTGGAAGCACTGCTCTCCATGAAAGCAGGGACTTGAAAAGATTGAGCCTAAACAGGCCCAGAGGAAAAACAAGTGTAATCTGTCAAGGCTTTCACACTTAAGAATATTTCCTATGGTGGGTCTCGCTAGTTGAGTTCCACAGGAACAAACAGAGAATAGATTCTCATTCAAAAGGAGTGTCTAAAATGGTACCTAAGGTTGTCAAAAGGAAACTGTCCAAATGTTCCCATGACATCAAGGGTTAATAGGTCTGACACACCACCATAATTTTACACCTCTTCTCCTTATGCTCTGCTGCCACTGCCCTAGAGGTTGCCCCTGAAACCTCTGTACAGATCAGCACTTGAGCACACATGCCCCTTTCTGTTTCCCAGTCATCTTGCCCCTTACATCTGTAAATATATATATGCTACTTTCCTGTCTATTTAATATTTCTAGGAAAGCTTAGCTCTTTGGACAATGAAATAATAATCAAAATACACTCAGCTGCTTAGTCATGGCTTCCCTAATTAGAGATGAAATGACGAAGAGAGTATCAAATTTCCATGGGGCATGTTTTTAGAAAGCCAAACACAGAAGAAAAAAAAACCCATTCTGTATAACTTTGGACAAGTATCTGATCCTCTCTGAAACTCATTTTTTGCTTATACAAAATAATGATATTAATAGTGCTACATGTTTGTCAAGATTACAAAAAGCTGTCACAAAGTGAAGGTTCATAAATATTTCCCATTACTAATATTATTGTAGTGAATAGACCCAAAGGTAACCCCAGGAATCCCCGCCTGCTGGTGGTCACAAAGGTGACCCTCTTCCCCTGAGTTTGGACAGTACCTGTTGACTTACTTCTAATCGACAGAACATGGCAAAGGTGATCATATGTGACTCCTGAGATTCAGTTACATTATATAGCAAAGGTGGAGAGAGAGGTCGCTTCCATCATTACCTTACATTACCTAAGACCTATGTTAGGAGACTGATGCTAGAGACTCTTCTTGTGGGCTTGGCAAAGTAAGCAGTCATGCTGGGAAACTGCATGTGGTCAGGAACTACAGGCAGCCTACTGGACCCCAGAGCACCTCCATTCAATAGTTAGCAAAAAGTTGAGGCCCTCCATCATATATCTGGAAGGAAATGAAGGCTGCCAACAACCTTAACAAGCTTTCCCAGCTCCAGTAGACAGTAGTCAACATGGCGCCATGATTTGCAGCCTTATGAAATCCAAAGCAGAGGAGCCAACTAAGCCATGAATAATCTTATGACCCATAGTAATTGTGAGATGATAAGTATCCACTGTCTTAAGCAGCAACATCTCTGGTAATTTATTATACAGCATGATATAACTAATATAATTATGTATAGCAAAATGGTATGCAACATAAAGAACATGATCCTTCAATGAAGAAAATACTGCCCAAAACTTCTGGAATGATATTTAACAGAGTGGAAGAATCTTAAATCTTAGACATTTCAAAGAACTTCCAAGTACAATAGATGGATCTTCTAAGGGATCTTGTCTGACATGTCTCTCCCAATCATTCTGCCGGTGAAACAACCAGGCTCCAAAATGGTTACATAACTGGCTCAAGGTCATGTAGCCAGCTAACTGTGGAACTGGAACTTGAACTCAAGTCTTTCAGTCTTACATTTTATATCACTGCACTGTCACTAAAGACGTGATCCCCCATTTTTGTGAGACTTTGTTGAATCTGAGCTAATAGAATTTAACTCATAGAGCAAATACCAGTGGTGACTAGATCTCAGATGATGATCTAATAATTACCCAACTTCACCTGCAAGGCACTTACTATCTTTCTAATATGGCTTGTTTTCAAGGTATTATTGGGTTGATGTGGTACCTGTCAAGCCCCACTCTATAAATAAAAAAGACAGTAAATCTGAGAAATGCAGAGCAAATAAGGCTCTGTCAGAGTATAAAAGCACAGAGATAAAGAGTAAAAGGTTCAGTTAATCCATGAAAATGTCACCATCCACATGGGATCTTTGTCTGAAGGTTAAGTGTCACAGACTAAGTGTCAGATGGTGCCAGCAGCCAGAATGGCTGAATCAACCCGGGTGATAAGTGTAGTAACAGATGCTACAATCACATTGCCTGTATGTCCAAGCCAGATGATATGACCATATTAAAACCAGAATGTAATTCCAAACAGCATATTTTGTCCCAGGTTTTATAGTAGTTGATTAAACAGATATTCTCTATTATAATGAAAAAGGTCCAACATCCTTCCATTTCCCCTTGACCAACATCTCCCCAGATAAAGAGTTCTGGAGATCTGAGGTATAACAATTTGACTATAGTTAATATTATTTTGCTAATAAGGTACCTCTTACGCATTCTCACTACATACACATACAAAGATGTAACTAGGTGAGGTGACGGCTATGTTAATTAGTTTGATTGTGGTGATTATTTTACTATGTACATCCATATCAAAATATCAAGTAACATCCCTTAAATATGTGCAAATTTTAGTTGTCAATTATATCTTGATAAAGCTGAGAGTTCTCTAAGAGATATAATATCCAGGCTTTATATGCAAATTTTTATATAGAACACATTTTAAAATATATTTGATGTCATTATTATCCAAAGCAATCTACACATTCAATGCAATACCAATTAAAATTGCACCAGCATTCTTCTCAAAGCTGGAACAAACTATCCTCAAATTCATATGGAACCACAAAAAACCCAGAATAGCCAAAGTAATATTGAAGAAGAAAACCAAAAACCAAGGCATCACAATCCCAGACTTTAGCCTCTACTACAAAGCTGTCATCATCAAGACAGTAAGGTACTGGCACAAAAACAGACACATAGACCAATGGAATAGATTAGAAAACCCAGAACTGGACTCACAAATGTACGGCCAATTAATCTTTAACAAAGCAGGAAAGAGTATCCAATGGAAAAAAGATAGCCTCTTTAGCAGGTGGTGCTGGGAGAACTGGACAGCAACATGCAAAGAATGAAACTAGACCACTCTCTTACACCATACACAAAAATAAACTCAAAATGGATGAAGGACCTGAACGTGAGACAGGAAACCATCAAAACCCTAGAGAAAGCAGGAAACAACTTCCTTGACCTCAACTGCAGCAATTTCCTATGCGACACATCCCCAAAGGTAAGGGAATCAAGAACCAAAATAAACTATTGGGACCTCATCAAGATAAAAAGCTTCTGCACTGCAAAGGAAACAATCAAAAAAACTAATAGGCAACCAACGGAATGGGAAAAGATAGTTGCAAATGACATATCGGATAAAGGGCTAATATCCAAAATCTACAAGGAACTCACCAAACTCCACACCCGAAA
>CM053573.1:60007485-60270233 GCA_028646485.1 Cryptoprocta ferox
ACCCCAATGTTCGTAGCGGCACTTTCAACAATAGCCAAATCATGGAAAGAGTCTAAATGTCCATCAACTGATGAATGGATCAGGAAGATGTGGTTTATCTATACAATGGAATACTACACAGCAATGAGAAAGAATGAAATCTGGCCATTCGTAGCAAAGTGGATGGACCTCGAGGGTGTCATGCTAAGCGAAATAAGTCAGGTGGAGAAGGACAGATACCATATGTTTGCACTCATAGGTCTAACAGGAGAAACCTAACAGAGGACCATGGGGAGGGGAAGGAGGAAAAAGAGTTAGGGAGGGGGAGGGAGACAAAGCGCGAGAGACTCTTGAATACTGACAACAAAATGAGGGCGGAAGGGGGAAGGGGAAAGGGGAAGGGGGCTGATGATCATGGTGGAGGACACTTGTGGGGAAGAGCACTGGGTATTATATGGAAACCAACTTGACAATAAACTATAAATTAAAATATATATATATATTTGAATATATATTTTGACAATGGAGCATAATTTTCTCAATCAGGATTATCCTAGACAACAGTATTATGTATCTGCTTTTCTTTTTCTTCCATCTCATCTCTGTAATAGCTTGAATCCCAATTCTTTCACTTTGTATCTGGGTAATTTTAAAGAGTTATTTAACCACCCTGACATTGAGCTGCTTCATGTATACCTTATTTGCTAGAAGATGCTTTAGTATAAATAGAATCATACATATGTAAAATGTTTAGCATAGTTTTATTGCATAAATTATTACCATTGTCTTTTCTTCTCATTTACCCAGGGGAAGCAACTTTCTATTTTTCTCAAGTCTTTGGACTTGAAAGTCAACACTTATAACCCGGGTTTAACCATTCTGGCTGTGGGCTCCATCTGACACTTAGTCTGTGACACTTAACCTGCAGACAAAGTGTTTGGGAACTTTGAGCAAAAGATAGGTCGCTATATACGAGCATTTGTTATTGGTGTGAAGCTTGAGGTTGAATACATCCATGTCTTAAGGTTTACACAGTGCCTATATAGACAGCACCAAGTCAAGCATGGACCCACAATGTCTGTTTTGTCCAACCGTGGCCAAGGACAAAGATTCTTTCCATGCTTTAAGACAGCGAACCTTTTAGCAAATGAAGGGGGAAATTGAACTTAAGTCAGAAAGGGAAAACAAATCCTCTTGTCCAGTAAATTTCTTTAATCAACAAAGTGGTTTTTCAAAGCTCATTCAATGTCACAAAGCTTGCTAGGTTTTTTAGACCAGGCACACAAGGTCACAGCAAGTTCTTATTTCAAAAAATCCAGAAAAGAATCTCTTAGGAAGAAATATAGAAAATTGCACTAGTGAAAAAGTTACCAAGCTGACATACATGTGTTTATAAATATTTAATATACTTTCATTTATCATTGGATCAACTTTAGAACAGAAAGAGAATACAAAAGAAACATTATTAGTAGGTCTGTCACCTATTAAGAACTTCATAGACTCTAATTCTCCAGCTTTCTCCCACAGTCCAAATATATGAATATTTGGGGAAAAAGTAGGGTAAAAGCAGATGTAATTTATCCAGTGATGTATCACAGCTTGCCCTACTAGGAAAGGTAAGTAAATGAACCAATCTGTCAATAAGCCCAGCAGGAAATGAAGGTGGAGTTGGGATCACAAGGTAGATATGTCACATTCAAATCTTTTAAGAAAAATACTGGTAATATCCAAATTTAAATCTAAAAAATAAAAGCTTCTATTCACACATATGTTGCTTTGTTAGACAATTTTTCTGCATACCATTTCTTATTTTCTTCTTAGTTTTTTTTTATGTTGTGTCTATACAATTCTCAGACATTTGAAAGAAGATTAACCAATAATTTAAGTATCTAAACCTATTACCGACTCAGTCCAGGCATGTGAATATTCTGAAATAGCTTAATATTCAGAAACATTGAGGTATTTCATGACATTTACAGGAAATACTCATATACTAAATTTTAAACATCAGTGTCATATACTTAAATGAATACTTCTATTTGTACATTTACTTTCGAGTTTTTATTTTTTCGGTAGACTAGTGGTCAATTTCCTTCTTAGAATTTACAATTATTTTTTCCTTTTCATTTTTCTAGATTAAAAACTGTCTTCACCATTACACTGATTCTTTTAATTATTTTGGCACATTCCTTCTATTTCCTTTCTCTATCCTCTTCTATCTATACTCTAGGTCTTATTCTCCTACTTTGTTCATTAAATATATTGTTTAGTCTGTTTCTGTTCTGGATAAATTCCAAGAGAGTATTTTTTTTTCTTTCTGTAATTGATACCGTAAGAGTGGGAAGCAGAAAAAGGCAAAAGGGCATATACTTCTCTGTAATCAGTATTCCTGAGGTCACCCAACGACATTTCTCCCTTTTCTTTGCAGGAAATAAGGGTGGGGTGGGTGTAGCCAGTACAGGCAACATTTTTGCCCATTGAAACTCCACAATGGACATTTTCTTTAAATGTGGATGCTAGGAGTTGCCATGGATGGCAGAGAAGCTCACCTAGTCCATGGAGCAAAAGTAATGGGCTTGCATCACTTATGTGGCATTTTAATAAACTGGGTGTTTGTTTATAGACTATATAAACAGACATAAATCTATATATTCTAATCAATTAAGTAATTAAACACAATTCATGTGTAATGACCATTTTATATGCAGTGTGATTTCTGTAAACTTAATTTTTCAGAGTGTTTGCCTTCCTCACATTAAACTTCCTCAAATGGATTTTCACAAACTCCAGACTCTGAAGCATAAATCAGAAATCTGTTCTTTTAGCCCAGTGCTTCAGGAACACTCTGTGACTGTCAGATTTCGCTGCTAGCAGCTTTAGTTCCCATAGCTTCTCTAGCCGTTCATTTTTTTTTCATGTTCCCCCATAGAGAAATATACAATAGACCCTCTGTTCTTTTTTCTGCTCCATCAATGATTTAAGGTTGACCTACAAAATGTTAAAAGTTTAATTCTGAGTCAGGTGCTCCGTACATGTCTTAGGGAGAGTTGAGTTCACTTGCAATACATGATGGCTGAGTCTATACATGTAAAATGAAATGGAGGAATGAGACAGCATCTAGACATATTAAGGCAAAAACATATGTCTGAAATATCTTGAGGACTGAGGCCAGACTCTGTAAAATGTTACTTTTTGGTAGGACTAAAATGCAACCATATGGATTTTCTGTTTCACTTTGTATGAGCAGAGAAAACCTTTGATCATGATTTGAATTTATCTAGTATTTTCTTTCTTCACAGAACCCAAAGGATTTAAAAGGCACAGTCTCATTTTCTCAGGTATGTTCTTTATTTCACTTTACTTTTGTCACGCAAACTTTTAAAAACTGTAAAATTCATTTTTTCACTAAATTAATTGCAACACTAGAATTCAAGTAGTAAAGTTTCATAGTAGTAAGAAGTATAAGTTATTAAAAGGTTCTTAGTATAATCAGAGCCAGTCTTACAGGGTACCCTGGTGACTAAATGTTAAGATTAAGAAAGCCTCTATTTCCTTTTTGGCTTTTTACTTGATAACTTCTCTCAAGCCATATCTCCTAGAGAGAGAGAGAGAGGGAGGGAGCGCGTGCGCACACACACACCCCTTCTGGTATTTATGATATAGGCTCTCTGAATTTTTGAGTCTCCATCTAAACAATGTTTGAGATAAGATTTTGACAAATGAGTAAATAAAAAGCAGAATTAGACCTATAAATACAAAGAACTGATAGTTACCAGAGAGAAGAGGGACGAAGGGATGGGCAAAATGGGTGAGGAGAAGTGGGAGTTCCAGAATTCCAGTTATGAAATTAATAAGTCATGGGGATGAAAGGTACAGCATAGGGAATATAGTCTATTGTATTGTAATAGCATTGTATGGTAACAGATGGTAGTTACACATGTGGTGAGCACAGCATAACGCATTGGGAAGTTGAATCACTATATTGTACACCTAAAACTAATACAACACTGTATACCAACTATACTAAAAAATTTCTATAAAAAAAGACTTTGATAAATCCATTTATACTTAGGGATATGGCTTATAAGCTTAACTTATTTTACTAAGAAAAACCCCCAGGCATCTCTAAATCTGATTCTGAAAATGTTAGTTCAGGGTGAAAGGTAGAGAAGGCATTTTTTCAGGTGCTTAAAATGATAAAATTTATCTTCTCCATCATAGATCCAGATTTTTTTTCTCAGAGTTGGATTTGTTTTAAACAAGGTAAAATTCTTTAAGTTGTACTTTTATAAAAGAAATTATGATGGTGCAATCTCTAAATAAGTAATCATGCATTCTGGCTGACACCTGTAATTATTAGTACTTAATTATTAATAGTACTTTGTCGCACTCTAAAGAGTACCCCATATTGGACAGTAAATTAAAGGATGATCTATGAATAAGAGAAAAGTTTGGTGGCTGTGTGTGGTGGGGTCATCAGATGCCTCTCTATCCTCTTTGCTCTTTCTTGCATAACATTATGAATTTCTTTGAGGACTTGTTTCATTTCTCTCATATCACCTTGTATAACCAAAGGATCCCCTTCTCATCTTCTTCCTGGTTTACTCTGTTCCCTTATGTCATGCTAGATATTCACACCTCTCAGTCCCTCCTCTATCCCCAAACAACCAGGGAAAAACAGAAGACAGAGTCTCGCAGCAAAGACTGAGCACTATGAAATTTTAAAATAAATAAAAACTTAACAGCTGTTTTGTTCCTCCTCTGTCCTGTTTGGTACCTAATACTCTACCTAACCCCTCCCCCAACAAGTCTGCTTCCAAAAAGGTATTCAACGTATTCAATACAGTCAAACATTCATATCAGTATGTAATTAAATACCAGATACCATATATAATTTACAAACATAAAATTTTCTGGGTAAATGATACTGGTTATTACTTGTTTGGCTCTTTCTGTGCCAACTAAATAACTTTGGAAGAGTAAGACAGACCTTTAATTTTCAGCTCATTCTATTGCTAAGACTTTGAAGTGTTACAGCGTGGCTTAGGGAAAGAAAGAGGTACTTTAAGTTTGATGCTAAAGGCAGGGCAGAAGCACTATCTATACCTGCTATAAAGAATCACAACTGGGAAAAGAAAGTAAACAAACCAAAGCATAGCTTTATGTCCAAATATTCTGTCAGAAGAGTTTCAGGACAAGATATGTAAGTGATGAATCATGGGAATCTACTCCAAACACCAAGAGCACAATGTATACACCATATGTTAACGAATTTGACAATAAATTATATTTTAAAAAATAATAAAACCCAGAAATATTTTAAAAAATGAATGACTTAAAGACTTAATTCAAAGAGATCCGGACAAGATAAGGACATGGATCGATTTTGAAGTTATAGTTAAATACAGCAAATGTCAAATCCTTGGGTAACAAAATGAGGCAGCATTTTGACTGCTTTGTGACAGGAGAGGATCCAACTCCTTGTATGAAGCCCCAGCTAGGACCCATCCTCAGGATGACTCCTGGGTTTGCCACCTGCCTTCTTTCTCATCGCTTTCTCCTCCCAAATCTCTTCTGGCTCTCCCATACTGTAGCATTCCACTCTGCAACTTCCCTCCAGCCCTACTGTTCTCCCTCCCAAATTCCTCTGTCATAAAGGTTTATTATTTCCATGTTCAGGAACTTTTGAATACATTTGTTTTACAGTAGTTTTCTTTTCCAAAAATTGTTTTTATCCATATCAGCAAAACAGAAATATTTAAGGGCTGTCAGGAGGATTTGGAAACAGTCTTGTTATACAGAACCAGATGTTAAAACAGCATTTGCAAAAATTGAATTCTACCTGTGTAGAATTTGTTATGCATTCTCTATTCATATAATATTATCTTATTTTCTCATTTTCATATATGTTCTTTTACTGGATGGGTATATTCAAATGCAACCAACTATATACTACCAAAAGATTTGTTTAATTCATTCACTACTTTCAAGTTATACTACTCCATAAGAAGCAATATACTTCTAAGTGTTTGCTACTAACATAGCATCAGGTATTAGCTAACCTAAAGGAAAAGGATCTATTTTTTGTACTAACCTATGTGGCTGCTTATACATGGAGATGGTCTTCTACTCAACTCATTTGAAGACCCAAGGATGAGTAAATACTCCTGTATTTCATGATGGCCCAAGATCTATTATATCCAAATGCCATAAAAATCAATACTTCCTATAAAGGAAACATGAGGCAAATAAAGAAGCTCAATGTCCTGACTCATTACGGTAGAGAAGAAAACACTCTTCAATCATATGCCAAGGAGTCATGTAGGTTCTGGAAGCACCTCAGACTACCCAGTTTATCAGACAATCTCACATGTGGTGGTTAATTAGAGTCAATTTATTTAAATAGTAAGATAGTGCTGTTGGTTCTAGGCTTCAGATTCACGTTTGTATAAAAGTGATTTTGTGAACAGGCTTGGGAACTTAGTGTGGAATATTATTCCTATGGGGAAACGTATTCCAAATTTCAAACTGCCTTCCAAATTAATTTGTGCTGTGAACTGGATTTGCAAATTAGAGGCTTATAAGTATAGTATGTGCCTTAGTTCTTCCTCCTGTCATTTCAGATGATGTGTTTTCCTATCCTCGATTTGTGGAGCAACAGTCTCCTTATTATGGTTAGCCCATTATTAATGATGTTTGTCCACATTTACAAAATGTGTGTTCCAATGAGTTGTTTGGTATAGTTTACCCCATCTATTCTTAGTCATGTTAACATTATATGTTCCATATTTATGGTTTTCAAAGTTCTCATTAATGACATCTTTCAGTGTTCTACTTAAACATTCTACATCATGGTGTGTCTGCATGACTCTATGCTTTATTTTGGCCAAATGTTTGTTTCTCTTTCTCTCTCCCCTCCCTGACTCTCTTCCATTGACAGAGCACCACTTTTACCTGTGAGAGGATAAGCTTATGTTTTGTGGATGTGCTGGTCTTCCCTTAGTGATGAGATAATGAGATTTTGGACTTATTTTGAATGACAGTGTTTCTGCTTGTCATGACCAGGGACAACAGTGAATAAACTAGAGCACTGCTTTGCCTCCTCCCACCTTTCTGTGTTTTCTGTCTGGCATTTCCAGCTCTTCTGTGCTTTTTTCCTTGCCCAATATTCCTATTGTTCCAGCATCCCATCATTTGAACCATGTGTTCCTCCTCCTCACATCTTTACTAATCCTCAGCAAACTCTTCATTTCTTGTATCTACAGGAAAGTTGATCTTCTTGGTTATCAACTTTCACTTAGAAGACACAGTTTTGTGAAACACAACACAGGGAACATAAGCCTATTTTAAAACTTTTATCCAAAAATACATTTTCCCTCACAGTTTAGACACAGTTTACTCTGAAAATCAACTGTGGCACTACTCTTTCCTAAACCATTTTTTTTTTTTTTTTTTGGCTAAAACAAGATATGAACAGCCTAATGTTCTTGGATTTTTCCATTTCCCCAAATACTATTCAGGGATATGACTGATCTTTCATTCTCTGATATACTCTTATGTTCTATTAATTTCTCTAGTTGAATCTCTCCTTCCCCCTAGAAATTGCAAAGTCTTCAAATGTCTTATTTTTCCTCCTACTCACTGCCTATCATACATTTTATTTCATCACTCTGTTTTAATGTTTAAAATCCCCACACAAAGCCTGGTTAAACTTGGCTATTCCTGTATTATCCAGTAGACTATTCCAGTCTTTTTCTCTTCCTCACATTCTTTCTGACAGACACAGTAGAATAAACTTTACACACACTTCTCAAGTGGTCAGTGGGCACCTATTCAGTGTTCTGTACTGTATGAGGTTCTGTGGGGAATAAGTGACATAAGACAATATAGCTCCTGTCCTGACAGAAATTACAACCTGGAAAAAAAATATGTACATGTTTAACATAATTAAAGGATAACAGAATGCTATAAATAAATAAATACTAACAAAATTATTGTCCATTCTTAACAGAACTATATTGAAATCAAACTGATGTCACATCAGCAAATGGTTAAATACACCAAGCTCAAAATACCATTTACAGTCAACTCATGTCTTTACAAGCTTGGCTAATTTCACTCTGTTTGATTCTCCATGGTTGCCCATACAACTGCACTGCCAAAACTGGAAAATAACCCAGGTGACTGAATCAAATACTTTCTGCATTCCTAGGTATGATTTCCCCACATTGCTAGATAGAATGAGCTAAATTTAACCACTTAGGATGAGATGAGGGAGATGCAGTGAGAATGGTTTCAAGCAAAGCTAAGGACACTGGAAAAAGAAGAGCCCTTCTCAAAGCACCATGAAGACAGGAAAGCAGTTGGCCAGCAGTACTGCTAGTGTCCAACAGTCCTATCTTCTCCTCTATCTTGCTGGCAGAGCATAAAAGGGAGTGGTTTTATTCTCTCTTCCCTTCCCTGTTCTATAAAGTTCCTGTTCAATGATGCCCGCCAACCCTGGAACTAGCAATAAAGCACCCAGCAGCTGCTCTACACTCAAAGGGTAGGTGAAGTTCAGAGTCTCTGTTTTCAATTTTGATGAGTTTTTGTCTTTATACTAAACACATTTTCAATGACAATGCGTCCTGTGGATCATTTTGTCTGTGGTGATGTGTGAGAGTGAGCCAACAGCACATTACAAGAACCCCACAACCTTACTGTCATACAGATCAAGAAGCACCTGATGGGGATTTGGGATTCAGTCTGAAACTATGTTAGAAAGATAACAAAATCTTATTTTCAGATAGAAAATGCCTTCTGTTGTCTGCCCTCTTAGCCAATACTGAAAACAATTAAGACACTGAAAATAACACCTAAGGAAAGTAAACCCATGGCACCTTTGGAAACAACCTCAGCTACTATTTTTACTCAAAGTTTGGTAAAACAGGTAAAACAGGGAAGTCTTTTCTTACACATATTTAAGTCATGATTTTCCCTATAAGTTTAAGTGGCACATCGATTTACCATAAATTCTTTTCAAGTCTGTCTCACTCTCTTAAAAATATCTAAATTTACTAAACCACAATAAAGAAGTGAAACTTTGAGATGATCCCTGTCCATTTCTGTTCCCACAGCTAATTATTCTCAAAATGCATTGGGCGTCCTAACCTTCAGAAACTACATCCAACCCCATGCTACTGCCCTTCTTCAAGTTTGGCCTGTTCTACAATCCATCATTATACAACTATATGCCTGATATAGGCTCTAACTTATCACTGAGCTGAACTATAATCTTTTATCTTAGGCAAGACTCTTTGGTTAGATTAGGGCTGGTAAATGAGTTTGCGTTAGCATGCCAATATGTGGTGGCTATCTGAAGAGTTGAGAAAAATTCAGAGGCTAAGTCTCAAGGGCAGAGGAAGAGAGGACTAGTGGTAGCTCCCACAGCCAAGTGGACTTCCACCGAGTCTCCTCAACATACAGACTACCAGTTTTATTTAAACAAATAAAACAAGAAATTCGATCCAAAATATTGGCATTTTACAGACATGGCAAATATCTGGGTAAGAGCAGATCTTACTTAAAGAGGAGTTAGAAGCAGAGTAGACACATTGCTCAGATCATTATATTCTATGCATAAGCTAAGGAATCTAAAAGTCATAGTGTAAGAATATGGATCTAAAATTCAGAGGTGCCTGGGAGGCTCAGTCAATTAAGTGTCCGACTTCAGCTCAGGTCATGATCTAACCATTCTTGAGTTCAAGCATCACTTCAGGCTCAGAGCCTGGAGCCTGCTTCAGATTCTATATCTCTGTCTCTCTCTGCCCCTCCCCCACTCATGCTCTCCCTTGCAAAAATGAATAAACATTAAAAAATTAAATACAATTCAGCATACTAAAAGATAAATATGATAGAAAACACAGAAGCAAATATCAAAAAACTCAAACATCTGAGGTGTTTAATATGAATTAATGTTTTAAACATATAATTTACAATATACTATGTTGTATATAAATTACAAACATATTACATATAATGAATATAAATATATATTATATATTTTTTTTCTCATTCTTTTCACTGAAAGTTTCTGGAAGCGTGGCTTCCAGGTAGTAGTGGACATGCCTCACGATGATATTGAGGAATATCATTCCTTAGTAAAAGGAAATTAGGGCTCTTTGGGGAAATGACTAATTCTTGATATGGGTTAGAAAAAATGCAAAGCAAGCCCAGAATCTTTTACTAGAAAGCAAAGGAGTTTTTAGAGACCAATAGAGACATATGGAAAAGACATAGGAGTGTTTGAGGAGGCTCTCACTGTCCAAATTTCAAACAATTTGGGCATCAAAAAGAATGATGGCCATAACTAATTATATAACTTTGATTCTAAAGAGGGAACATAAAATATACACACATGTAATTAGAGGTGATGTTTACACCAATTTTGTTATCTGAATATTGATATTTGAATGGAAAGAATTAAGCCCTTATCCTTCCTTTTTTAGGAAGAACCAGAGTTCATCCCTATCATGTTGAGCAAAAAACAGAATTACAGAAGAATACCAGAAAAGAAATGTAAAAGAATGATAAAACTAGAAAATCACCATTCAGCAAATATGAATGAAATGATTGATTCAGAAAGCCAAGATCATCAATGGGTATGAGGACAAGTAGATCAAAGTTTGATAGTACTAAAGTATTGCCCCAAAGTTAGCTTGCTCATAGCAAAGGAGTAAATGTATAATGGAGAGATCTAGTAGTCACCATCTCAACCAAGTGAACAAATTTAGTATCACTTAAAGTGGGATAACCTGACATTAGGTACCTCTTTCTTGGATGTAAAACAAGTACTCAGCATCATGTATGAAGTATTCTTGCCAAAAAGTTGTATCTGAATTTGATTAAGCTTTGAGACTGAATCCAGTCTACAGGAAATACTGAGGAGAAAGGGACAAGTATAAAACAAATAAAAAACAACAAAAAACCTACTAGAAAACAGACAAATGAAGAATGTAGTATATCTCAAAACAAAATTGATCTAGCTTCTTAAAAAAAATAATGTCAGGGAAGAAAAAAAACAATTTGGAAGTCTTTCCTAGGTTAAAAGAGACAAAACAAATACAGGAAAGTTGCTTAGATATTAGTTGAAAAAAGAAATAAAAATATTGACAGGATTACTAAGTTTCAGTGATGAGTACATGGGTGAACATTATTCAATTCCTTCAAGGATTCTGTATTTTGGAAAATAATTAAATATACAAAGTAGAAAAAATTAATGTTAGTTTCCTAAGATGGATATAAAAACATCAAGAAAAAAGAAAAATGTTTAGACTCATAGGCCTTTTATCTACCCCCCCCCCACCCTCCAGCAGTGCAAAAGGTGTTTTTCTCAGCAGAACACACAGCCCTGTATATGGCATTAGGCTTCTTGAGCCACTTTCTATTCCTTGATGACTCCTTCCATCTATATGCCAGTGATAAAATATTAGGAGTTCTGATTCCTGCCTCATTAAATAGAGCATATTGTCACTCTACTCTGACCTGTGCTGGGGCCAGTTTAAGGAGCAATCAGTCATGAGATCATTAATACAGCAACTAGCTAAGAAGGTGAAGATATTCATCTAAAATTAATTTCTTGACCTTTTCCACAAAGACCCAGAAAGGAATATTTTAGCTTTCATAACTGGGGGAACAGCATCACTTATCCACTGAGTAACCCAAATGTGGTAATTAGAGAAGACAAAGCCAAAAAGTAGGGATGCATGGGGCAATCCGTGCTTGAGGAATCCTCTCACTGAGGGAATGCCTCAGGCTACCTGGGAAAGGTCAGTTTGTGGAGAAGTAAAGGTTACTCACCAATAGCTAATGTATATAGCCTTAGACAACTATGGGGCTAGAGAAAGGACAGGTAGAAATAAAATTTAATGCAAACAGGTTGAAGCTACAAAACATTTCAGAAGACTAAAGCCACTGTAGGGCCAATGTCAAATGATTCAACCTTAATTCAGCACAGCAAGTGCCATCTAATAAATAAGACAATGCCTTACTTTCATTACGGTTAAAAACAAAGATGAATACGAAGCCAAACATTTAGCAAATGCCAGTAAACTCTGAGTCAGAAAGGCAAATCCTCAGATTCATGAGTAACCTTTACTGGGAACTCAGCAATGCCATTTTGAAGGTGAAATAAATATAAGAAATCCTCTGATCCTCAGAAAAACGCATTTAAAAATGAAAACCAATACTTATCTGTCCTCCCCTCTCATCTCTTTGTATTCTTGAAGTTGTAGAGAGTTCTGGAAGTACATTGAGGGGCCAGTGAAGATTCACAGTAATTTCTTTTTTTTTTTTTTTAATTTCTCTCATTGTTTCGAAACCTGAACCTTTCCAGTGATTGCTAATATGGAATGAAATTCTGACTTCACATCTTTGCCACACAGCCAGTGAGGCACAGTTTCAGACGGGACAAGAAGTCACAAAGGTGGTGGTATGGCTAATCTAAAACTTTTTTTTTTAATTTTTTAATGTTTATTTTATTTTTGTGAGAGAGAGAGAGAGACAAAGAGAGAGACAGAGAGACAGAGCACAAGCGGGGGAGGAGCAGAGAGAGAGGGAGACACAGAATCCAAAGCAGGCTCCAGGCTCTGAACTGTCAGCACAGAGCTCCACACGGGGCTCGAAATCACAAACTACGAGATCATGACCTGAGCTGAAGTCAGACACTAAACCAACTGAGCTACCCAGGCGTCTCTCTAAAATGTTTTTTAAAGGATGAAATGGCCCTATCACCACTTTGTACTTCCTCAGATCGAATTTAAAACAAATAGTGACCTCCAGTTATTGTCTGGTCACCAGGCAAAACATAATGTGTAACAAGTGACTAAGATCTGGTGTACAGTAAGTGTTCTATAAATGTTAAGTTCATTTAAATTAAACCCAAATTGGAGAAGGGAGAAGGCCAGTGGGTCTCCCCTAGTTTATAAGAGAGAGAAACAGGGGTGGGTTGTAATGAGGCAATATTCTCTACCATTATTATCCCAATACCTGTCTCATCACTTGATTGTGAGGAATAACAGGCATGGTCAATACAGTTCTTTTGGTTCATGTGAATAATGGTGACTGATCCTTACAACAAATGGGTACTATTTTCTCCACTGTAATTATGAGCAAATTGAGGCTTAGAAAAGACAGATTCAGCTACTTGCCTAAGGTTAACAAGTTTGAAGTGATAGATTCAGATCCAGATCTTCGTGAATTCAAATTTAGGGCTAAATTTCCCCATTTATCAAAAAATATTTCCCCAGAGTTCTCTTGTAGTATCTTAAACCCCCACCACGATAAACAGGGACACAAGGCAATATGATCCACTAAAATCAGCCTCTCACACCTGCTGCAGATGTTCTGGTGAGAGCAGCTAGGTGAAGAAGGAACGTGTTGCTCCTTAGTTAAGAATTTAGAAGGATCTTGAATGTTCATAAGGATGGAAAGAGTAGGAAGGTTTTTGCAGAAGGAGGCCTTCGAGGTTTGAGGATAGACTACTAGGTGAGGGAGACATCGGTGGTGATGAGGATGGCAGTGTGGGAAATGAATGACAGAAAGAACACCATGTATCCTGAAAATAATGCTTACCTTCTTGCTCACTTCTATGCTTTTTGCCCTGAACCTTGATCAGACTCCTGGATCACCAACCAGATCTCAGCTATTGATACTAATTTGTATCTTTTTATATTATACATGTTGGCCAAACTCATTTAAAATTTCAGAAAACGCAGCATTTGGGAAAATATGAAAAAACATATATATTCTCTGCCAAAACATGACAACTGTTAACATTTTTGTCTATTTCCTTCCAGCTTTTTTTCTCCCTATGCTTATGATTTGGTACTTTTGAAAAACAGTTGAAATGATAAAATATGCACACATTTAAATCTTGTTTTATGTTACATGATAAGCATTTCCCATTTTATTTCTTTATAGGATTTAACAGTCTGAAATCACAGCCAAGAGTTTTCCCCCTGAAAGAACTTGCTTCTCTCTTTTTTACTCATTCTCTATTGTTTCTCCCCTCACTCCCAAACCAGTAGTTACAACACTGGAAATTACTGAAGAAAAAAAAAATTCCTACATGACATAAGCTCTGGGAGCTGGGCCATGATCCCAGGCCTTGACTGTCTTATGTAAGACGTCATGTTGAACTGTCTACCCATTTTTCTCTACCTTCCTCTTCTAAAGGCTAAAAATGGGAATGAGCCAAAAGGAAGAACAGCATAAATGAAAAATCCTGAGGTCATACCTCTGACATACTGTATTTAGCCCCCTCTAGGGAAAGGGCACATTATCCATTCTACTAAAATCACATGGGATATTTGGGCCATGGTCCCCTGGAGAGTGAACAGTAGGTCAAAATGTTATAGCCCAATCATTAATCAATCTTTGGAATAAGAGATTATAAATCCATTTTTATATTAGTATTGCATTGCAAAAGTCACCTCCAATGATCTATTTTCCAATTCAATCTCTGTTTCTCATCACTGGTGAATACCGAATAAACAAATAGGCCCACTACAACAACAAGGCTTGTGTTTCTTCTGCACAATGAAAAAGGTAATTTCAATGCTGAGAAAGAGGTTAATTTCCTAGGTTAAAATCATGCATTTATCCTAAATTTACTATAGGTTTTGCAAAAGAAACCAACATTGTCAACATGTTGTGTTGTTGCTGTTATTTTGCCTTTAGGTTTATTTTAGCTTTTGTTCTTTGGTGGTGAAAAATAAAATCAATGCGAAATAAGTATTTTGGTTTCACTCATGTCTCTTTTGGATATATGGGAGACACTTTTTGCTGTTCGAATTACATAACAACATAAGAGAAGAAACATTACCAGGCTTTTCTATGAATTAAGATTTGAAGGTTCATTCCCAGAAACATAAATGAAGAAGAGGACCATATCACTATATCCAGATGCATTATATGTACATGTAGATTTACAAAATAGATGGCTTAGAAATGCCATTCATTTTGTCAGTCTATGTTTTCATGAAAGAATATTTCTTTAAATACCATTCACTGTAAAGTATAAATAAAGGAAATATACAGTATGAATTTCAAGAATATGTAAGATAAAGCAGTATTTACATGTAGTCTATATAACCTGCATAGCCTGGATAGATTTCTGAAATTCTGTCCATATGACCTAGAGACCATACTGTAAACAACCCTAAGTTTTACCCCTTCATTCAATACTATGCCTATAAATTCCATAATATGACATAAGTGGCCAACATATGGTCCATAGAAAGCAGTTTTATGCAAGAATGACATTATCTCATTGTCATCAGTGTCCAGGTATATACTCACAGAATATATTTAGGCAACCTCAAGTCCAGAATAGTTGTTTACCAACCTCTGCTGGCAGCATATTTCTATAACCCATTAATATCTGCAATAAATGAATAATCTCAGGACTGACCACCAATCCAATGGATGTCAATCTTCATGTGTTTGATAGTAGTGATGTATGTTGGTGAAGGAGAAAGGAGGAACATGTCACCATCAGCTAGAAACAGCTCAAAAAATCCTCTAAGCCCTCCTCCCCTACTAGGCAGGTAAGGTAAAAGGGGTCATGAATACACATTGCATTTATACTGTTAAAAGCTTCAAAGACAATTATGCTTAATTTCCTACAGTAAATACCACTGGCTTACCCAACCTAATAAAATAGAATTGAACAAGTTTTTAGTAACTGAGTTTAAGACACAGCTCTTGTATTACCACCTGAGTCTTACTAGCTGTTAAACCTTGATATTTATTTAATGTTTACTTATTTATTTTTAGAGAGAGCACATGAGCATGCAGAGTAGGGGCAGGGTGGGGAGGAGAGAATCCCAAGCAGGCTCAATGCTCTCATTGCAGAGCCTGATGCAGGGCTCAATCTCACGAACCACGAAAGGTGAGATCATTACCTGAGCTGAAATCAAGAGTCAGATGCTTAACCAACTGAGCCCCCTAGGCACTCCCTATCTATTTTTTAAAAGATCTAATTATGGGGCACCTGGGTGGCTCAGTTGGTTGAGCGTTCGACTTCAGCTCAGGTCATGACCTCACGGTTTGTGAGTTGGAGCCCCGCGTCGGGCTCTGTGCTGACAGCTCAGAGCCTGGAGCCTGCTTCAGATTCTGTGTCTCCCTCTCTCTCTGCCTCTCCCCCACTTGTGCTCTGTCTCTGTCTCTCAAAAATAAATAAATGTATAAAAAATTAAAAAAATAAACACTTCAAAGTGCTTTTAAAAAAAAGATCTAATTAGTTTTACTAAGGGATTCATGAATTGGGCAACATCCCATCTAACCAATAGAGGGGATATCCCCTTGGTCATACATTCTAATTGCTCTATTTCTTAGTCTCTCATCTGTAAAACAAATGTTTTTCACTTTCAGGTAAATTCCATGATTAAATACATGTACATTCAGAATGATGCCTAGTACACAGTTTGCACAAAATGAATATATTTATTTTTACAAAAAATTATTAGTTACAAAAAAATAAAAGGGTTTAGATTCCTTTGAAAAGTTCCCATCTCTCAAATATAAATCATTAGTTCAAATCTCTCTAAGGGGTTCAAGATCCAAAATTCTTCCACCTACCACTGGTCTTGGATGTCTCATTGGCTCCATAAACTGAACTTAATCCCTATCTATAATAGTTGCTCTTCCCATTTCTTGAAATGTGCCACTGCCTTCTAGTTACTCAAGCAAGAAATCTGAGAATCTCCTGAATGCTTCCCTCTCTATATTCAAATTAAAGTATTTAATGTCACCATGTTCTCTTGATTTTGGATCCGAAATAGCTCTTGAATATATGCCTCTTTGCTTCTTATACTATCACAGTGTTGGATCATCACTTTTCTCATTTGAATTTTAGTCTTGTGCCTTCAACTGAGCTTTTACGTAGCTCTAAGACCCCCACTGGCCAGTATTTGTCAGGGGTCAGAGGAGGGGTTAGGGGTGGACTACAAAAGGGTAGAATGAGGAAATTTGGGGAGCCACTGGAACTGATTTATATCTTGATCAAAAGTATAGTTACCACAACTGAAAGCATTTGTCAAACTGTGTAACAAACCAGTAAATTCTACTATTGGTAAAGTCTAAAAAGCAGAAAAGCACGCGCGCGCACACACACACACAAATACACAATTCTCTTCCTGTACTTCCTAATGCTTATAGGATAAGAAGCAACATCTGAGAGTGTGGCCAAGAGAGCCCCTCAGCATCAGGCTTCTGCCTAGGTCTCCCAGTGCATCTTGCACCTATCTCCCCTCCTCTACACACTAGCTGCCTTGGCCTTTGTGCCATCCCCTCAAGGTACTGTTCTTCTCATCCTAGAGTCTTTATGACTACCAAGAATGCTCTTCTCTGGTTTCTTCCACCTTTTGACTATTTACTATACATCCATTAGATCTCAGTTCAAAGATCATATTCTCAAGGACATCATGCAAAGAAATTTCAAGGAACACAAGAAAATACTTTATACAGAGTATGTATCAATATGCAACATGCTGGAACTGTTTTGCACCACTTCCCATAACTTTTGTTAATCCCAATGGCACCCTACATTTATTTTCATAGTATTTATCATAATGTGTAACCACATAATTGATCTGTGTGACTTTTTTTTGTAATAGCCTATTTCCATCACTAGACTGACTGCAAGCTCCACAAGGACAGGAACCATGGCTATTGTCCCACCATTACTGTTCTCTCAGTTTCTAGCCCAGTGATCAACAAAATAATGAACAATGGAATTAATGAACGCTGAGTGATATTTCCAAAAAGCAGTACAACTACTGTGAAGGTTTTCTCTCATGGTCTTTTAGTTCCTTGATTTGAATCCTATGCTTAGTGATTTAAGGCCTCCAAACATTTGCTTTGTCTTTTTCTCTATAAGGTATTTTCTTTAACCTCTGTTGATGGGTGAAAAAATGACCCTGGAACAGATATCCAATGGGTAACCTAATCTCTGGAAGCCATGAATATTACCTTATATGGGAGGGAGAAAAAAGGTCTTTGCAGATGCAAGTTCAGGATCTTGAGATGAGGAGATTATTTTGGTTTATCTAGGTAGGCTCTAAGTGCAATTGTATATATTCTTCTAAGAGAGAGGCAGAGGGAAAGTGTACATACATGTGAAGAGGAAAAAGAGATTGGAGGGAAGCAGCCACAAGCCAAGGAATGTCAGCAGCCATCAGAGGCTGGAAGAGGCAAGGAAAGAGAACGTCCTCTAAGACCTACAGACTCCTTGATTTCAATCCAATGATACTGATTTCACATTTCTAGTCTCCAGAAGTGTAAAATAATACATTTCTAATATTTAAGCCACACAGTTTGTGGTTCATTTGTCATACCAGCTGTAGGTAACTAATTAAACCCCCAACCCATTACCCCCCAGAACTTCCTGATTCTGGCTCTTCCAAGACCCAGACTATTATTAGCTCCACTAGTGTTGCTCTCCATTTTGTCTCCTTTTCACTTTCAAGATTGCAATTCCTATCTGCCCCTGCAGAGTGCCTCAGTATTAAAAAAAGGAGGGGAGGGGAGGGGAGAGGAGAAGAGAGAAGGAGAGGGGAGAGGAGAAGAGGGGAGGGGAGGAGAGAGGGGGGGAGAAAGGAGAAAGGAGAAAGGAGAGAGGAGAGAAGAGAGGAGAGAGGGGAGGAGAAAGGAGAGAGGAGAGAAAAGAGGAGAGAGGAGAGAAGAGAGGAGAGAAGAGAGTAGAGGAGAGGAGAGGAGAGGACAGGAGAGAAGAGAAAAAAAGGATGTGGTTTCTAAAGTCCAGACAGATCAGAAATTTAATAGTGATTCACTTAGAAATTGTATGATCTGGGGGAAATCGGTCAAAATCTTTCTAAAGATCAGACTCCTCAGCTTTAAAATGACTGAAATAATCCATATATTGCTCTGTTATATTAAGTATTGCTTCCAATACTCTATAAAGAATAATTTTCCAAAATGTTTGATGTATAATAAATGCCCAATTAGTTATATCTTTCCTCACTCACATTTCCTATTAGCTGATGAAATAAATTAATCTTACTTAGAAGTCACCTTCACTGAGAAACAGTTTGGACAATGCTACCGAAGTGAGCTTCCTCCTGATTCTTGACTCCCCTGGCACCTCTCACCCCTTAGCCCACTGTATTTTCTTTGCTCTTATCTAATCTAAATTGTACAGTGTGTATGTACGTGTGTGTTTATAGTCCACTCCCACCCCCAACCAGATTTAAGTTCCATGAGGGCAAGATGTTGTCATTTTTCATTTCTGTATCCTCAGAGAGCCTAGCAGAATACTGAATACATACAAGTTGATCAATAAATGTTTTTGAATAAGGAGATGAATTTTTTTCTCACCTAGTTGTTTATAGTTCCACTTAACTTTCCTGTGGAGAACCACTTTAATAATTTGAAAGTCTCTAATTAAAAGCCCCCACTGTGTTACTATAGAACTAAGCCAAGAAATGTAAAACGGAAGCACAAACTTTATTTTCTAAGGGTAAAATAAATGAAATCAATGGGCATTATAAAGGTAATGACTATGTCTCCGTAACACATAATCTTAACTATGGACCTTAAAAATGCTTCAGTATCTATAAGCATACCTACATACAAACCATACTACAGTAATCTTTAATAAATCCCCAGATGGCAGCTGATATGCAGCACCATTGTTTTAAATCTATGATCATCAGAATAGAACATTCTGCTTCATGTTGCCTTTCTAAGCCATAGGCTCCATGTTCTTTGAAATCCTCTCATTTTGTCCTCTAGGCAGTCAAAAAAAATTTAATACATATTACAAGATTGTGACACACTTACATAAAATTGTATTTTATGCCTTATTCATTTCAATCCTTTTGGAATATCCTACAGATTTTTCTTAACTATTATCCCTTTAACCCATAAATACATCATGCAGGGCATTTTGTAGGCAGTAGCTAAATCTTTAATAACCAAGGTATTTTAAGTTAATAGAGATGTAATTTTCCTTGGACAAATTCTAGAAATTTAAGCTATGTTTTCCCAAATTCTGACACCATTTTCTCTTTATTATTGTGATTTGTTCTCAGATGTTTTCTTCTCCATTATGCATGAAAAATACTAGTAAAATATCCTGCTGATTTTGGTAAATAGTTTATCTTACATTCCTTTTACCTTTCTTAATTCTTCCCCCTGAATGAGAAGGAAAAGGGAGAGAAATGGCTTGGAATGGTTCTGTTGAACTTCTAAATAATCTCATGCTAAAGAAAATGGAAGTAAGTTAAGAGAAGGAAGGAAGGAGGGAAGAGTGGAGGAAGTGGCTCAGAGAGAGAAGGAAGTGGGGAGGAAACAGGATCATGCAAAGCATGGAACTTGGGACAATGTAGAACTGTGTTTTCATCCTGTCTGTGCTTCTTTGTTAGTCATGTAACTAGCATTTGACCCTCTGAAGATCAGATTTCTCACCCAAAACACTGAATAATAACTGCATCACAGGGAGGCTCCCAGCAATGCTCATTCTACTCTCCCTGTCCCTGCTTCAAAGTCATTTTCACCTACTTCAGCAGGTTTCCTTCCACACTTACCACAAGAATCCTACCTAACTTAAAAGGTACACGTTGATTTCTCCTGATCTTCGCCTCACACCTCCTGAACTTCATGAATTCCAGTGACCTGCCACCTCGGGCAGCCTTAGCTTGGCCCTCATCATCTCTCCCTTGCTCTCCTCAGGATTCTAGTTCTGGAATCTTCCCCTCTTTAATCTAAAGGGATGTCTGTCCTCCTACCTCTCCTACACCCTTCCTGTTACTTGTCCTTTCCTCACTGTGTCCTTTAGTCAGAATTTAACTCCTCTGCAGTCTTACAGAAGGCAGGCATCCTGGAACTACTTACCTATCATTTTGGAATAAATACTTACACTCAGGAAATATTTAGTGGGTCCTATCACCTACCAATCCAAGCACAGGAAATATAAAGATGAACTAAACTGATCAAGACCCTGCCATCAAGAAGATTTACTTTTTTTAGAGTGGTGAATGATAAACCAAAACATCATTATTGATATACTGCTGAACAGTGATGAAGAAAAGTAGCCAGGCAGGGGGGCTGAGAATGGGAAGGTGGTACTGCTTTAGGTCAGTTTGTGTATGAAAGCTTCTCTGGGAGAAGGGACTGATGGGAGGCAGCCCAAAGCCAATGTCTAGAGGAAGAGCACTCTAGGACAAGACAGGCAATGGCCACTCCCACCTAACACACTCCATTCTGGAATTCATTGCTTTCTCACTCTCCGCGCATCTCATCAACTTGGGTTAATGCCACAGTTGCCTTTCTCTATATCTGGGCTTTGGAGTTCTGCCTGAGAAAAATCACAAAGATGAACTGATTGGCTCTACTGTAAATTATTACCCAAGGGGTCTGGAAACTCTGACAAAGCCTGGTATAGGGCATGCACTCAATACATTTTTGTTGAATGAATGAATTTGTAGACTCCTATGCCTAAATGTACTTTCTCCAAAACTGTTATAAACCTTTTCATAAACTCAAACTAACAGCTTTCACCAAGGATTTAGATCCCCAAACTTCTCTCTTTATTTTTTCTATTATATAAATTACTCATCTTTACACACATTAAAGAAAAAAGAAACTTTGAGAGACAGTTTTCCAAAACCAGAAAGTATTATTAAAAATTATTCAAGTTCAATTTTGAATAAGATCCCCTGATATTCCTGTAAAATCTCTGCAGAATAAGTTCACAATTCTAAGAGTCCCATTTTTAGTATAATCTTCTCTTGGCTTACTTGGTAATTCAGCACTCTGAAATAGGAGGGTGTGAAGATTAAGCAAAAAAAAAAAAAAAAGTCCTACTTGAGGAAAGTCTCTAACTTTGGATTTTAAGAAGTCTGATAAAACTTATTCTTTGTTACAAGTTAAGTTTGGGGAAAAGTACTCTTTTTATGGCAGTGAAGCCTGGGCCGACTGAAAACAGTTCAGGATCATCAACTGCCTGCTTGATCCAAAATGCCTTCAAAAATAAAGAGGACATTAACAATTCCTTCAGCAAAATGCTTCCTGGGTATTTAGAAAACTGATAGGATCCCTGTAAACCAAATTCCTATAAAATTTCTTCACTAAAGTTCTCAATGGTAAAATGTGATGCTAAGAAAAAAAAATTAAGTCCTTTCTTTTCTTCTTCATCAATTTTATTCAGTCCTACGATGTGAAATTCACATTCATAATGAATCATGGATCAACTTCATCTGACAAAATAAACCCTCCCGGTTGGTAGGACATATACTTGGAATTACTTTCCTAATATCGCATTCAAAAGAACCAGAAGCACTTCAGTGTGTAGCACTGTGCTCTTAGTTAAAATGAAGACTTTGGACCAAATGTTTTAGAAGAAAGCTAAGAAAAGTGGAGAAAACACCCTTGACTTCTCCTTCATCCTCAGATCCATCCCAGACATCAAAACATCCCTACCTTGAACCTGGTTAATTATGTGATAAAGGCATGCATTTTCAGGATGGTTAAATAGCATCCAGAGATATATGTCTATGACCCTTAAGTAAAGCTTTCTTAGTTTATTCTTTGATCATTCATTAACCCCTTCAATAGTGTTTTGTTGTTGTTGTTGTTTTTGCATATATACCAGGCATTGTCCTAAGCAGTGAAGATAGGGAGTTGAAAGCAATTTTATGCCTACCCTTAAGGATCTCATCATCTAAAGGGAAAATGGACTCATGAAAAATGAAAATACTATGATGTTAAATTCCATTTTAGATATTTTAACATGGAGTTGAGAAAGCACAGAGGAGAAAATAACTTACTTAGAAGCCACTTAATAGTTTTGCTGGGAGTTAGGATTTGATTAAGATCCAGAAACTCTGGCCTAGATATGCGTATGAAGCAGTCAGCTACTTTGGTCAAAATAACAGAACATGCCTCTCCTACTGGCCTGATCCATACAACTTGGACTTTGGCATTCTCGAGAACTAAAGATATAGCTGGAGCCCAGCTGACCCATAGGACTCTCTGACATCCTCTCTCTCACCCTTAGATAAACCCCTACTCTCCTATCAGTTCATGGCTAGGTTTTTCCTTAGAGATATTCAATCCCCTTGAAAATGGCCACATCACCAAGCTGTCACCAGTGTGACTACAAGTGTTATTGCAATGCCTACAATGTTGTTCCCATGATCCACCAACCAGATTGACTTTCCTTAGACATACAGATAGATGCTGGCTAAAAGGCATATACACTGGCTGAAACGTCACTTGAGTCCATTAGCCGTTTTTGTATTCTCTACATATTATACTGCTAAATATGCACCACAACTCTCACCTAGGGAATAATTCCTATATTCCATAAAGACCCCTTCCTTACCCACCTTGGTCTCAGATCCTTCATTCCCTTGTATAGCTGAACTTGTGAGATCGAGAATTTTTGGTACTATGATGTAAAATATGTCTCGAATGCCATGAAAACACATCAACCTTATTATTTTCAACAAACTGTATAATGGGTCTCCAGGCATAGGATACTGAAGTGGGTCAAGGGCTTGAAAACAGAGGCTCAGGTAGATTATGCCTTGTCTAAGATTGCACCCATAGTAGGAATATAAAAGAACACTCAAACCCTTACCTTCTAACTCCAGCTGTCTTTTGGCCTACCATAGAATATGGGCCAGGAGGAGAGATCTGGCCCATTTCCCCCAGGAAGTGTAGTAGAGTTCATCTAACTGAAGTTATAACCCTAGATTAAAAACATAAACTCTTAACAATAGGAAAGTAACACAGTAATCCAGGTCTAAATTAAAAGCAAAGGTAGAAGGGCATCTGGGTGGCTCAGTTGGCTGAGCGTCCGACTTTGGCTCAGGTCATGATCTCACAGTTCGTGGGTTCGAGCCTCCCATCAGGCTCTGTGCTGAATGCTAGCTCAGAGACTGGAGCCTGCTTCGGATTCTGTGACTCCCTCTCCCTCTGTTCCTCCCCTGGCCATGCTCTGTCTCTCTCTGTCTCTCAAAAATAAATGTAAAAAAAATTTTTTTTATTAAATAAAATAAAAGCAAAGGTAGAAAGCAGAGGCCAGATGATTAGGATAAGAAAGACTAAGACTTTGAAGTCAAAAACACAGCATACTGGAAAGGAGTACAGCACCAAGGACTAAATATATGTAGCAGCCTGGAAGATCACCTAACAGTCCCACATCAGGGTTTCAAATACTAAGCTATGCTTAGTCATACATCCAAAAGCAACAGTTTTGAAATCAAACATGGCTGGGATGAAATGACAGATATTTTACTCACAAGTCATGACTAAAGGTGATCAAAAAGTCAAAATACATATTTATTAGAACTTTTAGATAGACCATGAGAGGATAGAACTTAAGATAATTTTGAATTTTTATTTCAAATTGAATAAGCAGAGAGAAGAGTATTTCTTATTTAGGAAACTGCACGGACAAAGATACTTTGTTTTGGAACAGTTAAATAATATGGAGTATAAAGTGTCTCTACAGGTGTCTATTCCAATCTGGGCTAAAATCCCCAACCTCAGAAATAATTATTAGCATATTTGTGAATTATGCCTCCATCGAAAACTAAAAATATCTGTGTATTTAAAATGAGGTGCTTTTAGTTTATTACAGTCATTACTGGCTATCAAAAAGGAGATAATGCACTTGAGTATCCTGAAGTATATAAATTGTACATTTATTACCTAGCAGGGGTCCACCCTCAATCAATATTTTCTCAGAATGACGTTTCTCAGGAAGGAAGATCTTAGTTAAGGTAACAAATTATTATCCTTCACAGGAGAACTTCAGACAGGACCCTAATTAATGAATTGGCTAATAGCAGCTCCTTGTTTACAAGTCAGAGCATACACACACTTACAAACAGTAGGAAGCAAGCCTGCAAAAGTGGGTGTGAAGAGAAAAGAGTGCAGCATAAAAGATGAAACCAGACAAAGGAGAACAGTTTTATCAAAGATATGGCAAGAAAACAACCTAAGAGGCTCTATGTCATACAATTGGACTCTGCCCACACTGTCAAAAAAAGAGAGGGACTCAAAGAGAAGAAAATCCCTTTCTTGTAATCACAAATGCCATTTATGGCTGCTTTGATTCATTTCATGGTCTTAAGGACAATTATTCGGCTTTCATTGCTAAAGGTTCTCCTTAAAACAAAAGACTTTAAGAGTAAAGAATTCATTTATTTCCTAGTAGCACTATACATTAATTTGGAGTGTGCTTTGTACTATTAGGTGTAATTTCAAATTACTTCCAATTCACTGTAACGCCATTTTTGCAATTGATAATGTTAGTTTCAATTCTTTTTTTTTTTGCTGCTTTGCCAAATAAATACAGGCAAGTTATTTCATGGTCATATATAACAATGGTTCTGTTTGAGAAAAAATAATTAAATGATACCACACTTGCTATTTAATTATACTGGCTCTGCTGCATTTGTTAAGTTACCATTCTTTTTCACAATTTATTTTCTATTTCTGTCATTAATTCCATCGGTTCATTTTAGGTTCTTTCATAGATACTTCTCAATGTTTTGTCTTTTCTTTTTCTCCATACCCTATAAAATAAAGCATGTGTACACAACAGCTATCCAGGTTTCAAGAACTATGGGTTGAAAAAATACATGAAATACATGACCTGACTTGGACATTTTTATTTAGTATCTGACACTAATATTGATAATGAATGGCATTACCAATTCTAGAATGGCACCAATTGTTTACCAAATTCGAAAAGAGCAAAAATAGTCTCTGTCTGGATTTGGCCAGTTGTTTTGTCAGCTACAAGCCCTCTCTTGCCTGCATTAAATTACAAGACACTACCAAATTGGATAGGAAGGTCCTCCCCACACCCTACAAGGGCCAAGTTGCAGAACCCACAATCTTAAACATGAATGTCAAGCCTCACTGTCCCCCCCAGTCCTAGTCAAATATATTCCTAAGGAAATTTAGAATTTTCTAAGATTTGAAAATAAGAGAGGTCTACATATTTCCCCACATTCTGAGAAATTATACTATGTAACATTAAGAATTACATATATTCATCATGTCTGGCTTGTAACCATCTAATTAATTCAGATCATCCATAAGTATTTTGGGGCATATACTTTTTATTCTGTATTGCTTTTCGTTAATTCACATTTTCCAAGAATGGCTCGACACTGTTATGTTGGAGTTGGGTCATCTTAGTCACCAATTCCAGTTTAAAATAAAAAGCAGACACTAACTGATGGCACTGAAAGTGCCAAGCCTGCTTGGGATTCTTAACCTCTCCCTCTCTCTGCCCCTCCCCCACTACTGCTTGCTCTTTAGTAGATATTAACTGAATGCCTTGTGTAACTTAGCACTAAGCATTTTAGAAGCACATATTACTAAACACACATAATATGTAACAATATAATCAAGTCACTAAACACGTAATTTATCAGAAGACCTTATAGATTCAAATTCTTGTCCCATTGGCCCTATAGAAAATAGTGTTTCAGGATGATCTTGAAAAAGAAGGAACAAAATGGTTGTAAATTAAATCCTTATAAGAAATTCTGAAAAGCTTACGTGTGTGTGTGTGGTGTGTGCACGTACTAAGGGTGAGGACTAACAAGAAAGAACTTAGTGATCCTTTGACCACATTTATAGAGTTTGTTTTCCCTTCCAGTATCAACACCACAGGAAAGCCCTGATAGAAATACTGGTGACTGGTGATGTTAGATGTATAGCAATTGTTTAGTTGAAATACTCCCTTCATGTTTTCTGAGACCAGTCAAAAAAGCATAGTGCCCTGAAATACACAAAGGGTAGCCTGGAAATGATTCATCTTCTTCATTTCTGCTTAAATGAAATTCATTATCAAATTCTGTAAATGATTATAATGCAAGAGTATTAGTTTCGACTAGGCTGCTTCAATCCTATTTCAAGCTTCTATGGACCTAAACTGTAAGAGATCCGTTATCACAGTTCTAATTCAGATGAGCTCTCCAGCAGGTTATTGCCAAATATTACTCCAGTTCACTCACTGGAGCTCTTCTTTTATCTTTATAGAACTTCAAAGTTCTTTTTTGGAAATAAAAGTTTATCTTCCCATGAAACTCAGAAAGATTTTTTATAGATGTGAAACAAAGAGCTTGAGATGTTAGCCATTCATTTTAAAATATCTCAACTTTCTATTCATAAAGCTAACCCTGACTTCTGAGTAGGAATAGGAATATGGTTCCAACTTGAACAGAATAAACACTGAATCATGACTGAGGAGATAATGGAATGAAAAAATGAAGGAATTTTAACGGCTAACTGTTAGAAATTTTTCCCCTTTTGTTCACTCAGTTCCTTGTCTGAGCAGTCCACTCACACCATTTATTTCAAACGTATGAAGACTTGATTTATGTTACCAAGTACTATTTCCCAAACAGTATTCTCCAAAGACTATATACTGGAAAATGATAATAGGTATGTGAAAAAAATGATAAATATCTGGGAAACTGTGCCAAATATATTCCTTTACCCTCTTAAACATCAAAGCCTCTGAGAATTTCTGTAATAAAGAAATCTGTTTAATTTTGTTTAACACAGCATTTCTCAAAAATATTTTACTACAGAACCCTATTAATATTTCCTCATACACAGTTATCCACAGAACACTTTTTAGGAAAAAAAGCTGGGGGGGGGGTTCTCCAATAGTAATCACAGAGCTTTCGAAACACTATATCTTCAGCCAATTGTTTTAAGAATGTTTTAAGAAAATTATTTGAAGAAAATTTTTGACTACAGAACTGTTACTATCTTATATCTGGGACATCAGTAGGAACTGTCAAATGATCTCATAAAAACAGCAAAAACAACACGTGAAGTAGTAAAATATTAAGTAGTGAAGTTAGGGATGGTAATTACCCTCACCAGGTTATATTCATTCCCTGATTTGTTGATTGGTTGATTAACCCAAGCATTTATCCAAGATTTTCTATGTGGCAGGAAGTGTGCTGCTAGATTTTTCTTTACATTAAGTTTATGTATGAGCATTGCCAACCCAACAGCCATTGCCTGAGATCATGGCCTGGCTAACTATGGCCCACAGGAAAAACCTGGGCCATCGCCTGATTTTGTACATAAGGTTTTATTGAAACATAGCCATGGCAGTTTGTTTACATATTGCCTAGGACTGATTCTGCACTGTAATTGCAGAGTTGAGCAGATGCAACAGAGTCTATCTGGTCTACAAAGTCCAAAATGTTTATGATCTGGCCGTTGACAGAAAAAAGTTATTCCTGTCCTAGATCATCTTCATGTTATGCCATATAATAAAACAAACTTTTGAAGAATGCATCAATCTCCTTATTTCATAAATTAGGAAGTTATGTTTTAGGATAGCATGGGTCATTTGCCTTCTGTTACTCAGGCAGGAATAGTAAATCTGGAATTCGAATCCAGCTGGTTGATAATGAATTACATGAGTTTTTCTTCTGTACACCAGGTATCCTAATGTACTAAGCACATTTATTTCTTTGGAGAGTTATCTATTCAAATAAGAAAAGTAAATTCTATTTTAGAAATCACTTGGGGTTCTACCATCCTGGATCTCAGCACATTTGAAAACAATACATTTGTACTCACTTTTGAGTATGTGATGCTCTATCACAGACAATGCTCTGGCTAAATACCACCCTTGTTTCATGCCTAACAGCTCTCCCTCCCTGGACTTTTCCTCATTCCGACCACATTTTGAGAACATTGTTTTGTTATACAAAGATAAAACATTCCTATTTTTGACATATGGTTCAATTTTTCATACTTGCTAAAGATCTGAAAAACTGCTTCCCTTTGATGGCTCTCAATTTAACTTAGCATTTGATTTATTTATTTGATTAAATATCTTGGTCTTTAGAGTACTGTTTTTGTCGATTCATCTAAAAAGGGTATTTCACTATTTCATCTTTATAGATTTGGTTCATTTTCACTTAGTTTTGTTTCTACGTTTTGGTCTCTGGAGAACAAAAGACTTAGCCATTTTGAGAATGAAAAAAAGATGAGAGTCAGTATCAAGAAGTTCAGAGAAACCTACAAATTCTAATCAAATCACTTCAGCAAAAACTACTGAAACAACAACAACCACAACAATCTAATGAACATGTAAGTGCTATGCAGCTACATATGGAACACAAGGCACTGTTGGCTTGTAGGGAGGTAATATACTTCCATGGGGGAGACTTGATATGCCCTGGGGAATTACACAAAGTCAATGAAAACAACTTCTGCATAAATACTATGGGGAATCAGTGAACTATAAACCTATTTATTCTAAATCCTACAGATTTCAGATGCTCTTTCACTTACTTGTGATAGTAGTAGCAAATATAAATTGGAGCAAAACACAACTACCTCAATAGTGCCAAACATCAATGTCCCTGACTCTGATTTCAACACAACCTGATGTCCTATCCACTAGGATCAGAAATCTTCATTCATTCATTTTTTTAAAGTTTTTATTTAAATTCCAATTAGTTAACATACTGTGTAATTTAGTCTCAGGTGTATAATACAGCAATTCAACATTTCCATACGACACCCAGTACTCATCACAAATGCACTCCTCAATCCCTATCCCCCCCTTTCTCCCATCCCACCATTCACCTCCTCTCCTGTAACCATCAGTTGATTCTCTATAGTTAAGAGTCTCTTTCTTGGTTTGCATTTCTCCTTCTTTCTCTTTGTTTTGTTTCTTAAATTCCACATAGGAGTAAAATCATAAGGTATTTGTTTTTCTCTGACTGGCTTATGTTGCTTAATATAACACTCTTTAGCTCCATATTGTTGCAAAGGACAAGACTTCATGATTTTTATGGCTGAATAATATTCCATTCTGTATATATACCACTTCTTTATCCATTGATCAGACAATGGACCCTTGGGCTGTTTCCAAAATTTTGCTATGGCAGATAATGCTGCTATTAACATCAGAGTTAGTATTTTTGTATTCTTTGGATAAATACCTAGTAGTGCAATTGCTGGATCATAGGGTAGTTCTATTTTTAACTTTAAAAAAATGTTTATTTTTGAAAGGGAGAGAGAGGGAGAGGGAGAGAGAGGGAGAACCAGAGGGAGAGGGGCACACAGAGAGGGGGGAGACAGAATCTGAAGCAGGCTCCAGTCTCTGAGCTGTCAGCACAGAGCCCAACATGGTGATCAGACCCATGATCCACAAGATCATGACCTCAGACAAAGTCTGACTCTTAACTGACTGAGCTACACAGTGCCGGAGTCCAGCTCCAGCAGGTCCAGGGTTCCCTGAAGGATGGACGGTGTCGGTGAGACAGAGAATGAGAGAGCCTCGAGTTTCTTTCTGATCACCAGGCAGGCATCTCTGCTCTGTCTGATTCTCTAGCTTTATTTATGGTGAAAGGTACAAGGGGCAGAAAGAGCATTAAATGATTTCTCATAGATAATTTTTACAATTTTCCAGGACATGGATTCTGCAGAAGTTACAATTCTAGTAGTAATGATTGTCATAAAAAACTTAGCTACAGGCACTCATGCTATCATATGGGAAGGGCAGGTATTTTCTAAAACCAAGATATACAAAATTTCAGGTATAGCCCTAAGGAAGCGACCTTTAACCAAAAGGCAAACAGCATTGTTTAGTAAAGGTCAGTGTTTTATGAGTAAGGGTCATTAGGCTGTTTATAACTCTAAGAGAAAGTTCCCAGAAAAACAAGATTCCCAGGAGCCATAATGCCTGCTCTCACAGTCCCAAAGACGATTGATACATTTTATTGCAGTAGTGACTTTTGCAACGGCGTCCAGGCCCAGAAAGTAGTGAGTTATCAGTTAAGTGCTCAGCTAGGAGGAAAATTCTATGTTGCTTGCCTTAGTCGCATTAGGGTGTATCTAGTTTACTCATCTTTTCCCTGACCAGGTGCAATCATGCCTCAGGGACAGGGCAGGGGGACAGGCCGCTCCTGACACTAATTAGCAAAGCACTCTGAGGTTTGGTGCCCAAGAAGAAATGAAATGAAAGTTACACCAAAAGGGTAGATTTTGGTCACTGTCTGGGGGCAAGAGACGGTTCAAACTTGCCGTACCCTCAGCAGGAATTTTCACTCAACCGATGAGTTCAGACAGTTCCCAATAACACAGGCACCCCTCTATTTTTAACTTTTAAACAGTGCAAGAGGGTTCCTTTTTCTCCACATCCTCACCAACACCTGTTGTTTCTTGTATTGTTGATTTTGCCCCATTCTGACAGGTGTGAGGTGATATCTCATTATAGCTTTGATTTGCATTTCCCTGATAATGAGTAATGTTGAGTGTCTTTTCATGTGTCTGTTGGCATCTGTATGTCATCTTTGGAAAAAAGTCTCTTTAGGTCTTCTGCCCATTTTTAATTGCATTATTAATTTTTTGGTTGTTGAGTTTTAGAAGTTTTTCATGTATTTTGGATACTAACACTTTATCAAATATGTTGGTGGGCTTATAGTTTCCTTCACTAGGCAGAAGCTTTTTATTTTGATGAAGCCCAAACTGTTTATTTTTTGCCTTTGTTTTCCCTGTATCAGGAGACATAACTAGAAAAATATTGTTATGACCAATGTTGAAGAAGTTGTTGCCTGTATTCTCTTCTGGAATTTTTATGGTTTCAGGTCTCATATTGAGGCCCCTAATCCATTTTGAGTGTATTTTTGTGTATGATGTCAGAAAGTGGCCCAGTTTCTTTTTTTTTTGCATGTTGTTGCCCAGTTTTCCCAAAACCATTTGTTGAATAGACTCTTTTTTCTATTGGATATTCTTTCCTGCTTTGTTGAAGATTAACTGACCATACAGTTATGGGTTCATTTCTGAATTTTCCATTCTGTTATATTGATCTGTATGTCTATTTTTGTGCCAGCACTATACTGTCTTCATCACTACAGCTTTGTAACATAACTTGAAGTCTGGAATTGTGGTGCTTCCAGCTTTGCTTTTCTTTTTCAAGGTTGCTTTGGCAACTCATGGTCTTTTGTGGTTCCATACAAATTTTAGGAATGTTTGCTCTAGCTCTGTGAAAAATGTTGGTATTTGATAGGGATTGTATCAAATGTGTAGATTGCTTTGGGAGGTACATTTTAATAGTATTTGTTCTTTCAGTCCATGAGCATAAATTGTCTATTTTTTTGTGTCATCTTCAATTTCTTTCTTCAGTATTTTATAGTTTTCAGAGTACAAGTCTTTCACCTCTTTGGTTAAGTTTATTCCTAGGTATCATAAGGTGTGGGGAGCAATTTTAAAAGGGATTGATCCTTAATTTCTCTTTCTGCTTCATTACCAGTGTATAGAAATGCAACAGATTTCTGCATGTCGATTTTGTATCCTGTGACTTAACTGAATTTCTGACTCAGTTCTAGCAGTTTTGTTGATGGAGTCTTTAAAGGTTCTCTCTATAGAGTATCATGTCATCTGCAAATAGTGAAAGTTTAACTCCTTCTTTGCTGATTTGGATTCCTTTAATTTCTTTTTGTTGACTGATTGCTATGGCTAGGACTTCTAGTACTACATTAGTTAAACAGCTTTAAGAGTGGACATCCCTGTCTTGCTCCTTACTGTAGAGGAAAAGTTCTGTTTTTCCCCATTGAGGATGATACTAGCTGTGAGTTTTTCATGGCCTTTATTATGTTGAGGTATGTTCCCTCTAAACCTACTTTGTTGCACATTTTTATCATGAATGGATGTTGTACTTTGTCAAATGCTTTTTCTACATCTATTGAAATGATCACATTTCTTATCCTTTCTTAAGCTTACTTATTTTGAGAGAGAGAGACCATGCAAACAGGGGAGGGGCAGAGGGAAACAGAGCGAGCGAATCCCAAAATGGATCCATGCTGTTAGTATAGAGCCCAACACAGGGCTCAAACTCATGAATCGTGAGAACATGACCTGAGCCAGAATCCAGAGTCAGACACTTAACTGACTGAGCCACCCAGGAGCCCCCGTATCCTTTCTTTTATTAATGTGGTATATTAAGTTCATTGATTTGTGAATATTGAACCACCCCTGCAACCCAGGAATAAATCCCACTTGATCGCAGTAAATGATTATTTTGATGTACTGGTGGATTTGGTTTGCTGGTATTTCATTGAGAATTCTTGCATCCATGTTCATTAGGGATATTGGCCTGCTGTTCTCTCGTGTTTGTTTGTTTGTTTGTTTGTTTAGTAGAGTCTTTAGTTTTGGTATCAGGGTGATACTACCAATGAATTTTGAAGTTTTCCTTCCATTTCTATTTTTCGGAGGAGTTCAGAAAATAGGTATTAACTCTTCCTTTAAATGTTTTGTAGAATTTGCCTGTGAAGCCATCTGGTCCTGGACTTGTGTTTGCTGGGAGTTCTTTGATTACTGATTCAATTCATTTGCTGGTTATCACTCTGTTCAAGTTTTCTATTTCTTCCTGTTTCAATTTTGGTCATTTATATGTTCCAAGGAATTTGTCTATTTCTTCCAGGTTATCCAATTTATTGGCATACCGTTTTTAATAATATTCCCTTATAACTGTATTTCTTTTTATTTTTTTTACATTTATTTATTTTTGAGAGACAGAGACAGAACACAAGCAGGGGAGGGGCAGAGAGAGAAGGAGACACAGAATCCGAAGCAGGCTCCAGGCTCTCAGCTGTCAGCACAGAGCCCGACACGGGACTCAAACTCACAAACCCTGAGATCATGACCTGAGCCGAAGTCAGTCACTTAACCGACTGAGCCACCCAGACCCCCCAAACTGATTGTGTTTCTGTGTTGTTGATTGTTCTACCTCTTCTTTCATTTGTGATTTATTTGGGTCCTTTATTTTTTTATAAGTCTGACTAGAAGTGTATCAAGTTTATTACTTTTTTTCAAAGAATCAGCTCCTGATTTTATTGATCTGTTCTATTGCTCTTTTTAGTTTCTATATCATTTATTCCTGCTTTAATCTTTACCTAAAGCCCTGGCTTTAGGCTTCATTTGTTGAAATTCTTCTAGCTCCTTTAGATGTAAGGTTATGTTAGTTTTTCTGAGATTTTTCTTGCTTCTTGAGGTAGGCATGTATTGCTACATACATTCCTCTTAGGACCACTTTTGCTGCCTCCCAAAGGTTTTGGATCAGTATGTTTTCATTTTCATTTGTTTCACATATTTTTTATTTGTTCTTTGATTTCCTAGTTGACTCTTTCATTGTTTAGCCTCCATTTATTTGTGGTCTTTCCACCTTTTTCTTGTGGTTGACTTCTAGTTTCACGGTGTTGTGGTCAGAAAGATGCATGGTATGATTTCAATCTTTTTGTATTTGTTGAGGAATCTGTGACCTGTTATGTGATCTATTCTGCAGAATGTTCCATGTGCACTTGAAAAGAATGTTTATTCTGCTATTTTAGGATGTAATGTTCTCAATATACCTGTTAAGTTCATCTGGCCCAGTGTGTCATTCAAAGCCATTGTTTCCTTGCTTATTTTCTGTCCATTGATGTAAGTGAGGTGTTAAAAGTCCCTTACTATTATTGTGCTATAATTTAGTTTCTTTATGTTTGTCATTAATATTTTCATATAATTGGGTGCTTCCATGTTGAGTGCATAAATATTTACAACAGCCGAGTACACACAGCATACTGGAGACACTTTCTGAAGTGCCATGATCTGGCACTACATGACCTCTTCTTCATAAGGCCAGTATTTTCAGGAGCAGGAGACATAACTGGCTTTTCAAACATAGAAAAAGGCAGAGATTTAGACAAAATGCCAGGACAGAGGAATCTGTCCCAAATAAAAGAGCAAGATAAGGCCACAGCCAGAGATCTAACCAAAATAGATATAAGTAACATGCCTGATGGAGAATTTAAAGCAACAACCATAAAGATATTTACTGGGCTTGAGAAAAGATGACATCATTGAGACCATTACTACAGAGATAAAAACATTAAAAAAGAATCATGCAGGATGAAGAATGAAATAAACAGGGTTGGAAACAGGCTTAATGCAATGAACAACAGGCTAGAAGAAGCAAGGAATGAATTAGTGACCTAGAAAACAAACTAATGGAAAATAATGAATCTGAACAAAAGATTCAGAGAGATAAAGAATTATTATTCAACATGACAACAGACAGAGGGAACACAGTGACTCCATCAAATGTAATAACATTCATATTATAGGAGTCCCAGAAGAGAGAAAAAAGGGGGCAGAAATTTTTATTCAAGAAATAATAGCAGAAAACTTCTCTAATCTGGGGAAGGAAACAGACATCCAGATTCGAAGGCACAGAGGACTCCCATCAAAATCACCAAAAGCAGGCCAGCAGCAAGACATACTGTAATTAAAATTTCCAAAATATAGAGATAAAGAAAAAGTCTGAAACAAGCAGCAGGACAAAAGAAGTCCTTAACTTACCAAGAAAAACCCATAAGGCTAGCTGGAGATTTCTCAACAGAAACTTGGCAAGCTAGATGGGAGTGGCATCATATATTCAAAGTGCTGAAAGGGAAAAATCTGCAGCCAAGAATATTCTATCCAGCAAGGTTATCATTCAGAATAGAAAGAGTTTCCCAGACAAACAAAAACTAAAGGAGTTCATGACCACTTTAAACCAGCCCTGTAAAAAATATTAAAACGGACTGAGTGCAAAGGAGAGATCCTTTTAAAAGTGAAAAAGAAAGAGAAAATCTCTAGAAACAACAAAAAACATTATTACTCTGAATGTATATGGACAAAATGCTTCAATCAAAAGACATAAGGGGTCAGAATGGATTAAAAAACAAACAAACACCAACACCCATCTACATGCTGCATACAAGATACTCATTTCAGGCCTAAAGTCACCTGTATATTGAAAATGAGAGAGTGGAAAAAGATTATCATACAAATAGATATCAAAAGAATGTTAGAGAAGGAATACTTAGACAAACTAGACTTTAAAAAAAAAGATGCCTGGATGTCTCAGTCAGTTAAGTGTCCAACTTAGGCTGAGGTCATGATCTCATGGTTTGTGGGATTGGGCTTTGTGCTGACAAGTCAGAGCCTGGAGCCTGCTTCACATTCTGTGTCTCCTTTCTCTGCCCCTCCCCTCCACGCACTCTGTCTCTCTAAAACAAATAAACGATAAAAAAAAAAAGACTGTATAAAAAAGACAAAGAAGGGTATTATATAATCATAAAGCGGATAATCCAATAAGAAGATATAACAAACATTCATTCCTTTTAAATCAGTATTTATTCAACTAGTTATTCTATGCCAGCACTTATAAATAACTAATAGGCACATTCATAAGGATTTTTGATAAGTTCAGAATAAATTATTTAGAAAAATAAAAAAATAGAACTTTATATCTGGAAAAAATACTCAGTATCAACCATTCACTCTACACATATTCAGTGACTATTATATGTCAGGCACTGTGCTTGATCCCATAGAACACATAAATAAGATTATTTGTCCCTATGTTCTTGAGGAATCTGCTGCCCAAGAAGAGAGAGAGAGAAGAGTATTACAAAAAAATAAAGTGAAAAAGAAAATCTTAACAGCTGATCCTTAATAGTTACTTTGGGGAAGAAAACTATTTTTGAAAATCTGCCTCGATAGGTCAGTTTGTAATAGAGGATAAGCCCCAAATCATAGGTGCTTTAAAAGCTTTGGTAACTAAGTACTACATTACAATGTCTTTGAAAAGTAAAGTAAGGAAATCAAGGGGCTTCCTCAGAAGGGGGTAGAATGGAAGTTGCTAAATTGTTGGGGAAGGGGGTTATTAGAAGAATCATTTGAGAACCTTTAGTTGCAGGACAGTCAAAAGAATATTTAAGTATTAGAATGTCTAACATGCAATCTTAAATTGAGACTGTGTTTTGGGAAAATTATAATATGTCTTGTGACCTACCACATGTTCAGTGGGTTGTTGTTGATTGGTTTATTTTTATTTCGATGGATTGATTGATACTGTGTAAAATGAGAAGAGTCCAAGTTTCACATTTGATTACATGCTGTTTAGAAAAGACAGTTTTGAGGATTTCAGAGGCAGAACTGAACAAGGAATTTAAGTCCCCTAGACATTAACAGAAATGATAGGGACCTAGGGAAAGGCTTTAGTTTTCTACAAGGCTATAGGATGCAAAGTTTTCAAGCCAGGATATCTTGTTTAATTGTTTTCTGGATAATATTAAAACTAAAACACAACTTAAAATCAGTGTTTCTCCCATCCCCCTCTATCTCATTTAACAGATTGCTAGATAGCATTCTACATAGATTATGAAAAATGATGTATTATTTCTACCTGGAAGAGAATTCTGGAAGGCTAAATAGACTAATAGAGAGGAAATGAAGATTATCTCAAGAAGGACAATGAACAGTATTATGCAAAGTGAAAGTGCACATTAAACAGTAATATAGTCTTGTTAGATCAGGAAACACTTAAAAAGACAGTGGAAAATAAGACTAGAAAGAAATGATTATGACTTAATCATGAAGTTCCTTATATTCTAGACTATGGAGTTTGAACTTTATTCTAGTGACAATGACAATATATCACCATCTACTGAAAAATATGCACTGTCAGAGCTGTAGACAAAAATTCATTTAACAATAGTGTTGTATAACAGAATTAGCTAGAAGAGAAGAAAAAACAAAAGGTGAGAAAAAAATGGTCAGAATGATGTTAGTTATAGCTGAAATGGACGACCATACCAGATACAAGAGATATAATAGAGACAACAGTGGGCATCTGTTAACTTTTTGAAAACACATCTGAATACCTTGTTTTAATTCGAAGAATCCTCCATTATATGAATATTGTTAGGAATTAGGACTCTACCTCCTATTGTAGAAATTTACCTTTCCTGTCCCTGGTTCAGAGCAAGGACCTAAGACTTAGGTTCAACTAATACACTGTTTTCTCTAAGATACGGAAATCTCGACCTTATAATGCAATGACAGATAATAAAAGAGATCTGATCTGGTGGCAACAGCATCTAGAACCAGTCATTTAAAGATAATTCCTAAAAGAGTCATGTACCATTTGTGTCTTCACATTCTCATTTTCTATTCTTTCCTCAATCCCCTTCAACTGGGTTCTCATCATTATCACTTGAATCAGAAAGCACTTATCAAACTCCTCAGGGGCTCACATCTTCCCAAAGACAATAAAAGCTTGAAAGACCAGCATTTGACAAAGGTGACCACTCCCTAATTCTTGATTCACTTTCTTCCTGTTTCCAGATTTCTTCTGATGCTCTGTGAGCCTCCCATTCTCTCATTTAAGTATTTAGTCTTATTTATTTCAATGGTTTCTCTTATAACAGCTCTCTAAATATTACAGTACTTCTGGATTAAATCCTTAGCCCTCTTCTCAATTTCTGCTCACAACTGAGATGACCTCATTTTCTGGCTTTAAATGCCACACATTATACTTATTTATGAAGTTCAAAATTGTATTTTTAGTCCTTTCTTTTCCCCTGAAATCCAGGTATCTATATGATTACTTAATTATTTCAAATTCAGAATATCCAATAGAATTATTGATTTTCACTCTCCCTGTCTGGTCACCAGCCCCATCCCAAGTTGAGTGTCTGTGCTTTTCCAACGCAAGCTATAGGAAAGCAGAGACCTTCTTACACTGTTTACTGCTATTACCTAATGCCTAGAATATGGACTAGCATAGAGAAGGTAAAAAATAAGTATTTATAAATAAATTGTTTCTTATATGAAGATATCTCAGAGGCAATTAGAAATCCCCCCTTCATTTTATTGATGAAGATATTGAGGCCAACTTAAATGAAGTCAATTTTCCAAGGTCATGGCTCCATCAGCAGCAGACTTGGCCTACCGACTCTGACCACATCAAACAGTTTCAGTTATTGTCATTGCTACTCATCCTCATACTTCAAGCCTCTTAAAAGTTCCTTGAGATTCAGCTGGTCTGTTGAAAGGCTCGTCTATTCTGACCATGAATATCAGATTCCTCACCTGTTCTGAGTTTGGTCAACATACAAGAAAGGAACACAGTTGAGATTTCAGGACAAACAAAAGGCATTCCAACTATACTAGCCATCTCTAGTGTTTTCCTGACTGACCAGTACCTGAATTCTCCTTTTTTCAAGGATATGCCTTGATTCACATGTTTTAGTCAAGACAGGTCTCTTCCTCATGCTTCAAAATCTAAAAAGCTTCAAGTATCCCCTCCTTTTCTCCTCTGGCACCCAGGTTACTCCATCAACCAGAGGACCTTTCCTAGGGCTTTGAATATAAAGGTAGGGAAACAAAAACATGAGACTGTCAGAGAACAAGAATTCATGGTACTGGGTGTGGACATGACACAGTGAAGGGGAAGATGTGCATACTTTTCAGTGGTGAAATATTAGTGGTAGCATTCTAGGCGGACTTCTTGTGTCATGACACCTGGGCCCTCAGCTGCACAGTCTCCCTTCATTCCTGTCTGGGGCTGGGTGTCTGCTGATTCTTCTTCAGTTAGTCAGAGCTGGGTTTTTTGTTTGTTTGTTTGCAACCTAAAACACTGACTGTTTCATCGATGATCTCTAAACCATTCTTCAGTGCCATCCACTGAATGCTGGTCCCCTCTCTACACCTGAACCTACCTTGTCTATGCTATGTCAGAAACCAGTTTGATGACTGGTTTCCTAATCCAAAAGCCAGATTCAAACTGAAGGACTAACATCTTGAAAAATAAGTCTTCTATCACTATCATCTTGTTCTCCTATTAAAACTGCAAGGCAATTATCACGGTAAATAGAGGTTAGATACTACTTGAAGAAGTTATTTTGGGGGTAGGAAAACCTTCTTCACCACCAGTCTTCCTCCAAAACCATTTTTGCCACATTTTATTTTATTTATTTTTTAATTTTATTTTACTTTATTTTTTTATTTTGGTGAAAACTTATTTATGGTTTAAATCTCAGCTTCTTTAAAACTTTCCTGAGCATGTCCCCTAACTATAACCTAACATCAGTAGTTAAAGAAGCTGCTATCCATCACTACCTCCCATATCAATCCCTTCTCCCACAGGGAGAGAGAAGCAGTGACTAATTTTTGTTTGTTGGTTTGGTTTTTTTAAGGACTGACTAATTTGCTCTAAAAAAAATTAAGGTATTGTTTGACCAACTTTATCCATAGGATGGCTGGTGGTATGATTAGGCTTTATAGAGAAAAGACTCCTGGCCTGTATTTGGTCCTAAATAAAGTATCCAAGGAGCTCTAACAGAAAGCTCTGCATTACATGTTAGAGCCCAAAGGTTAATTTTTGCTTCTGAAATAGAGCTCTCATGGAAATATCATGGAAGAGGAGCATTTGGGACAAGGCAATGTATATAAATTTCTGGGCCTCTACCTATAAGGTCTTCTTATCTCACCTTGATTCTCAATAATACCTTATACCAATAGTTCTTCACTTGTGTCATTATATTCCTTTGAAATAGAACTCAAATAAAAATAATGAAAGTTTTCTTATGAGGAAAAAACTTAATATACAAAGTTTTACATAGAATGTTATGGAGTTCACAGGTTAACCCCAAAGTACATTATAAGGACTCATCACCCAGCTTATACATTTTGCAATACATGCAACACTGCACTCTTAATTGTTTACATTATTCTTACTATTAATTTTTGAGTTCCCTGAGGCAAGGTATCTTATATTTTATCCATAACACCTAAACACTGGCATATCTCACATTCAACAAATGCATGTTCAAGGGGAAAGTAACTCAATCCTTCAAATTGCTTTACATGGATGACATTAGACAGGTGCCTCATTATCCCACCTATGCATATTTAATCACCCAGTACTTCAAAGATCTTACCTGTGAAGAGGGTGTACAAATCTCTTATTTACTAGGGAGTTAGAATCATTGCATCTAATAACTACTAAAAGACACTCTAAAAATGTCAAGGGGAACAACTGTGTTGATGAAATAATAACAATTTATATAATTTAGGTAAATACATATTCACTTGTCTCCCTGGGCATTTCAAGGAAGGGAAAAATAGACATGGAGACATTCCGGAATAATCCCATTCCCCCAACAAAGGAAGTACATAATTGTCAGTGAAGAAAAGCACCATAGCCAATCTTTCTTTTTAATAGCATTTCCTTCTGCTTGTTCTTCAGATCTTGGAAATCCACTTAATCCCCTATGTAAGGGCTGAGACAAATGAGGTGAACAAGAGTAATGCCTTCACTTCACTGGGACATGAGGGTAGCTCTAAACAAAGACAGGCTTGCTACCCTGTGACTCCTATACTGAGTTTATGAAGATGATGCACTATATAAAACTGGATTTCCTATTTCACACATTTGAGAAACTTCCAAATCCAGACAGTGTTCCCTCCACATTCAAGATTTCATAGTGGGTCCAGTGCAATATGGCAGCATGCCATCTAGAATGATATAATGTCAGCCCTAGAGGCAGGACAATGGATTTCCCAGAAAGACTGGCCTGATGAAACATTAAACCCAAATCCTTTGAACCAAGTACCCCACATGAACAAGTTGCTACTTTGCCTCCACCTTCTGTAGCCTGTGTGGGACCCGCCTGACATTGGCAGCCTTCGGATGGCACAATTTTCTCATCTCAAGAAGGCACAGCCAAGAAATGGAAAAGTACTCCCGGAATGTACCTGCCCTCTGTGCCTACTAAAACACACCTGGCAGTACTAATTTTAGGTTCTCATCAGCTGTGACAGCAAGCTGCAGCATCAGTAAATTCATAATCAGTGAAAGGTAAGTGTGTTTATAAATTGTATATTGGGAAGTCAAGGGGAATCTTGTATAGCTTTTCACTTAAGTGTCATCATGGGCTGAGGGATAACTATGGGGGGAGTGGGTTAGGCATACAATTGTTCTAGGAGAAACAAGTATCTCAGTAGGTCTTGGAAGAAATAAATATGATACTGCCCTGATATGTAACCAGGGACTTCTATTATAGATACACAGAAGTTCCAAGATACTTACTTTTTACAAAATTATATAATCCACATATATCTGAAAGAACAAACCTGAATATATTTAAACTGTGGGACATAATGAAGATCAAATGGAAAAACTATTAAATACTTTCACTTGTGTAAACAGGTGAATTACTTGGCCCCATGAGCTCATCTTCGGAAGTGAATGGAAAATAACTACCTTGTAAGACTTTGGCTTGGTACATAGTAGGCATGCAAAAATTCTGTGTCCATGTCTCTACTGCCAAGTCTAATAAAGTGTTTATTTAAAACCAACATCCACTGCCTTCACTTTGAAACCCATGTCTTTCAGTAATGTATTTGACTTTTATAAATTCACAAACATTTCACGTAATTTACATTTCAATGACTGGATCTGAGGTGCAGTGAATGTACTCAATACTAAACACTGCAAATAAGGCAAGGCACCTTATTTAAGCTAACAAATGATTACCTTTCACTGAAGACCTATAATTCATCAATTTGTTCCTTACAGAATCAGAAAGACACAAACTAAAGTAATTGAGGGCATAAGGATTCGGGGGACTCTCCTTACATGATGCCTCCCCAACACCCAGCAGTTACTCTCAGTGAGACATATTCCCTATCCATCTCCTGCAACTCAGTAATAATAAATGTATTTGGGGGTCCATGAAACTGCCTCAAACATACACAGATTTCCTGTTATCTGTTTAAGGCATCGCATGAGTGGGTGTTTCAAGCCAGTTACCTGAGTCACTGTTTCAGCAGAATTCTTGAATACATCAGAACTTCTGATCTTAAGAATAGGAAAATGGGAAAGACAGCCTGTGGATATTTAATGCATCATACATTGTCTCTACAAATAAGAAAACCAGGAAGAGTCCTTCAGTGGTAGAAAGATAAGGTCTAATAAGATAATTAGACTTATTTGAAGGAAATTTTTATGTACGTTATCCAGGGAAATCAAACAAAAGCCAAGATTTCTATAATAATTTATGGTAGTTCAGACTGGGACTCTTCTTCATCTCCTCAAATCTGTTATTAACTTTTCTTATGCTTCAGTTTTTACTTATAGTCACACAAAGTCAGAAGGTGGGAGGCCAAAGCACACTTTACAAAAGAAATTATATACAGGGAAATGTTACCATGGGCACAATACTGAGCATGAGACAAATACCACTACAACTTCTTCCTTGGAGTTACTTATTTTATACTATTATTTTATCTATGTGTATATATATCTTCAATAATTTTGTCCTTATTTTCTAATAAAGTAATGTGTCAGACACTGTCCATCAGTTAACTCATTCATGTTCTCAAGCTCCTTCTCCCGTGTCACCTTAACTTTAGAGAGTGGGAAATCTCAACAATCATTTTTAAATCATCCTTTGTAGCTTGGGTGATATCCATGACATGCAGCAATGAACAATATATGATCAGTTGGATGCAAGCAGAAGTCTGCTGAGGACTTCTGGGAAGACCTGTGGCTTTCCTAGTAAAAGGGATAGATGGGTGGCATGACTTCTTTTCCTCTTCCCTATTCCTTTCTATCTTGAATTTGAACATCATGCGTTGAGCTAAGGCATTCATCTTGGGACTATGAGGCAATAATCATTTGGGAAAGGCTAAAAGAAGTGCAGAAACACTGACTGATATTACTGAGCTGCTAACAAACACCAGATACCAAACACTGATCTTAATATGTAAAAAAAAAAAAAAAAAAAAAAAATTAACTTCTATTTAAGACTTTTAGGGGCGCCTAGGTGGCTCAGCAGGTTAAGCGTCCAACTTTGGCTCAGGTCATGATCTTGTGGTTCACGAATTTGAGCCCCACATTGGACTCTGTGCTGATAGCTCATAGCCTGGAGCCTGCTTCAGATTCTGTGTCTCCGTCTCTCTGCCCCTCCCCCGGTCACGCTCTGTCTCTTTCTCTCTCTCAAAAATAAACATTAAAATTTTTTTTTAATTTTTAAAAATTTAAAAAGACTTTTAATGCAGATTTTATGTTATTTTTGCAAATATATTACTACTCTCAAACAGTAATTTTGAGGGACTTCAACCTTGTTTTTTTGAGGACTTTAATACATTTGCACTAAAAGAGATAACTCTTGTACTTTAGACTATTCAGACTTACGCAAGATCATTTGCTATCTTTCACTGGGCTTTCTTCTGTGGGCCATAAAAATTATTAATGAGGTGGGCGCCTGAGCAGTTCAGCTGGTTTAGCGTCTAACTCTTGATTTCAGCTCAGGTCATGATCTCACAGTTTGTGAGACTGAGCCCCCACATCGGGCTCTGCACTTGCAGTGTGGAGCCTGCTTGGCATTCTCTCTCACTCCTCTCTCTCGGCCCCTCCCCAGCTTGTGCATGCTATACACAAACAAACTTAAAAAAATTATTAGTGATGAAAGAGCTCCAGATCATGAAATTACTAATTAGGGGTAATCTATTTCGATGTAAGTATCTACAGACAGATGGTAGGAAAAAAAGAAGGAAATTCCAAAATAAACAGGAAATGGGTTAAGCAAAATAAAGAGACAGCCAAGACGACACACATTGGATAAAAAGACATAATGGAAATCAGAAAAAGAAAAAGAAAACAGTCTCTAAAACCAAACTCTTCAATTCCAACTTGTAGGTACTGCACTGTAAGAAAAGCTGGTTACGGCAACTGTCATTGAATGCATTTGTGTGCTAGTCCTCTCCTCTCACTGCTGATTCTTAATGGGCAGCTCTCACCTTGTGCCCTCACTCCTCACTTCCCTTCTAGTTTCCTCCTGCCTAGCGCTATGCACAACTCTGTACTGCTTGTACTAACTGATAAGCTCTCAGGAGGCCAGTAGGAAGTAGAGTAACTATGACCAAAAAAAAAAACCCCAGAAACAAAAAACAAAAACAACAACAACAACAAAAACAAACTATCGATTGCATCAAAGAAAGGAAGGCCACCTCTTCATCGCCAAGAAGATGCAGTAAGGACCATGGGTTTTAGCACACTTTGAATCCTGCTGTTGGACAGGCAATATGTAGAACTGCTCACCTGGCCTAAGCTGTGAGAAAATACGGTCTCAATAATGGGCTATGAGTAGTACAGAGCTATGATATTCCTAGTCTTCCTCAAAAAGTAGAACAGAGAATTAACTACCCAATAAAACAAACATACACTCAAATCTGTGGCATTTTGCATCTCACAACTAAAATTGCCAAGAAGAATGGTAGAAAACTCAACCCCTGTATTGAAATTAATTATAACAATTGTGTTTATGTACTCAACATAAAAGGGCTTACAGCTTTTCTAATTCATAGAATCTCCTTCATTTGAATATGGTGATAAAAATGATAAAGAGTAAACTATAAAAAATAAAAGGCTTAGATTAATTTTTTAATGAAGCTTTATTTTAGAGGAAAAAAAAGGACATAGAAAAAGATGATCCTCTATGTTTGCAAACAGAAAATAAAGTCATAGAAACAAGAAAGAAAGCAAATAGGTAACAAAGGACAGACATGTTTTCATGTAATGTTTTTGTTTCAGAGAGTGTTAGGCACCGCACTCATTCTACTCTAATCCTTTCTGCTTTTTCCAAAGCTCAAAAACAATGGAGGGAAACACAAAGTGAATTCCCATAACTCACAGGCACTCTGTTCCACAAATTAGCACTGTCATCCTAAGAATAATATTTAGAAGCCTAATTAATATATTGCCTTTTGGTAGCAGAACAGAAAAATAAGGCACAGCTTACTAAGTTCCCGTTCTTTGATGTGTGAAGCACAAGTTGTACTGTCTGAAATCTTACTATCAGCACATGCTGTCTCCACATCCCATGGGAACTAGGAAAGTAACATGGCAAAAAGAAACCTCCATAGAAATTGTGTAGAAGAGGAAATGAGCAGAATTAATTTACAGTTTCATATAGTTTAGTAGCATAAATAGAGAAGGGAAATATGCAATAGGTTTTTCAAAAGAAGAAAGCCATATCTTTGCTATAGTTAATAGATAGAATGTGGAACAAGAAAAAGAACAGATTTGAAAGCTAGGCTAACTAGGTTTTAGTCCTGGCTATAATGACACCGATGTTGCCTAGGTTACAAGTTGTTAACCTGAAGTTCTGTGCAAAATATATTTATATATTTTTCTACATCCATTTTCTAGGGTAGAAGTTCACAGCTATAATCAAATTCTTTAGAGTCTATGAACTACAAAATGTTAACAACTATTACAGAAATTAATTTATCTCTGCCTTGGTTATCTCAGTTTTATAAAGGGAATGCCAACATCTATCCACCTTTAATCATTGTGTGGATTTAAACAGCATACTGAGGAAAAAATATTTTGAAAAGTTAATGTTATTCAAACATGTTTATTCCTTTCATCTATTTGTTAGAAAATTTTAATGTCACCATGGAGTTTTATATAAATTCAACAAACAACACAGTTCAAGACTTTGGCTCCTTCTCGAGCCTATATGAGATAAATATGAAATTCTTGGAGCTGATGTATCATTGAATAAGAAATATATTCTTATGAGCAAGTATCTTGCTATTCTAAGGTGTCAGTACTGCCTACTCAGTGGTCACAGAATAATTTAAAAAACCTCTTGAGGTAATATATACCAGTGCACAATGTTTACACATGTGACAAATGTAAGCCAAGAAATAAGATCTTTTTAATGATATTACCATGTAAAGCAATGCAGCTAATTATTCTAACCAGAAGTTATGGTCAAAAGTGATTCTCAGAGTCCTTCAGACACCACTGTGCATATTCAAATGTTCAAAAATATGATGAGCAAACCTATGCTTTTAGTTGCTATGATTTGCTAACAATTGATAAGGGAAACATTGATAAAACCCTTCCTTCACAGATTCTGTTTTGTTTCTGAGACAAACTCCTAGAAATGTGCTGTAAACATCTCATTAATAGGAATAGAGGAAAGAAAGATAATTAGCTTGTGTCATCAATCAAGTTTTCAACTTCTATATCCCAGTCAAGGCTGTCAACATTCTTTCAGTATTTAAAGTACAGGAAAGCAAAAAGAACTCAGTATTTGTGAAACCTCACAAGTATCAGTTGTAAATTAACTTACTTGAAACCAGCCAACTCTGAGAACATACCATGGGAAGCAGTAAATTTTGTGCAAATCCTTGGTAATTGACTGGAAAAATACCACCTCTTCAGAATTCCTAATTACGAAACTGTATGAAAACATTAACACAAAATAGGAAACCATTTTGGAACCGAGTAAGCTTTATATCTAATGTGAAAGTGATATATAGAGCAGATAATTCATTGTATGAATGATCACACAATGTTTTAGTGTCATGAACATTAAACACTTTGTTTTTACAGGTACTGGTCTACTACAGTTATAGGTCTGTACAGCAAGCAGGACACCAAAGACAACAGGCAACAGAGATAAACATGCAGATGTACAGCAAAAATCTCACATCAGGAATGTGCCTGGGCTGTTTAATTAAAGAGTAAACTATTGAAACTCAACACAAAGCACTAATAAGATACTGAGCTAATCTCACCAGATGCAGGAAATCTTTGGGGGAAATAGTATTCCCAGAATTAACTAGGGTAAGTGGCTGCCCCTTTTACATTGGATCTGGACAAGTATTTCCTGAAACAAAATTGGAAAATTTGGAAATACTATCACCATTTCTAAATCAGAGCAAGTTTTCCCAAGTAGCTATGAAACCTTCATTTCTAGCAATGTGTTTTGTAATATCACACAGTAAGTGCTGCCTAAAGGAAATGTACAATGGCCGGATGCCTGGACATTAGCTTTTCAAGGTGTCTCTAAAAGTATGGGTAGCACTGAGCTAGATCTACCAGAGACTGATTCAAGACCGTTGCAAGGTAAAAATAAAATACACATAAGGGTGAATATTAGGTATAGACTGTTTAGGGACATCCAATGACAAGGTGTCTACCTGACCAGGTCACTGGCTTTGTTCAATAGTTTTGCTAATTTTCCCATGGTTTTTACTTAACATGATTAAACAAACATTCTAGCCTAAAAATATAGATTAAAAAATTCTTTCTTCTTTGGAAGTCCAGATCTGATGACCAACTAGCTCACAACTTGGGTCTGTGAAAGAGAGTTCAAAACGGAAAATTTCTCATTCATGAAACTTAAAATCGTGAAATCAGGATTTCAAGAATAACGCTTCATACTAAAGAGAGAATTGAATAAAACTCAAGTTCTGAATTGAATATCCATGATGTCATCCTATAAGGGTTACGGTTGAGAAAATTGAGGCCCTCGAGGGTTAAAACAATCCTAATTCCAACAACTAAGGACTGCTTTAACTGGTATTTGGACTCCATGTTCCCAACCATACACATGTCCCCCACCAATACTCAAGAATCTTTTAAGTTACAAGCTCCTAGCAAACTTATAATTTCATTTCTTATGAAAGGTGGAAAAGCAGTATTAAAAAAAAAAAAAAAAAACACCGAAACAGCTATTGTTGAATCGGATGTAATCAAACATTAAAATGAAGAAGAAACAATCCCTGGTCTAGTGTTGTTGGGAATGATTTCAATGATGAACTAGTACTTGGTTGGACTTCCAGTAAAAAAATAAATAGATAAATAAATAAAAATAAGAGACTCACATTCTTAGCAACATCTATAATTGAAAGAAACCATTCCCTGCCCCCCAGGTATAGAACAAGATTAAGAAAAAGAGATGGAAGCCTACCCATGTTCTGCATTAAAACCAGTCTTCCTACCTGAAAGGAAAAGGAGAAGAAAGGAAAAAAAAACCTTACTTTAGTACTCTTTTTTTCCTACTTCCTGGTTCAGAGAACTCTCAGACAAACAGAAACAGAGAATTCTCTGACAAATAGAAAACTGGGCAACCAACCCCTATGTATTGCATAAATTCATTCTTTAATGTTTTCATTTATTTTTCAGAGTGAGAAAACGAGCACAAACAGAGAGGGAGATACAGATTATAAGCAGACTCAAGGCTCTGAGCTGTCAGCAGAGCCACCAAGGTGCCCCTCTTCCTCCCTTCTCTTCCCTCCTTCCTTCCTTCCAATAAAGTAGTTAAGAGTACAGGCTAATTAAAATTGTGTCTTTAATTAGGTTTACCAATTATTTCTCATTAAAAAAAAATTTAGGAAAAACAAAATTTTGGTATTTTTTATTTTCTCTTTACTTTTTAAATATTCTTTAAGAGCAAGAAAATAGGCAGAAATCATAAAATTAAATCACTAAAGAAAAACTGAGATAACAGATATATGTTTTTAAAAGAACCCTACTGAATATCAAATACATGAAAATTAAAATCATAGTAAGTTTATCAAATTAACAAACATTTATAAATGATGTTTAGCTTTAGGGTCAATTTAGATAACAGTATTATATTCACATGATGTGAATATAAACTGAAAAATGTTCATACTATTAGAAACAGGATTTTCACACCCAAGATTCCATCTCAAAGACAAAATCAAAGATGCAAATATTTGTAAAGTCTATTTATCACAAGATTATTAAGAGAAGGAAAATTAGGGGAAAACTATCAAATAAAGTAATACTTTGATAAATTAGGTATGATGGGATGTTATCCAAACAGTAAAGTTTTTGAAAATAATGATACAGAAAAATGCCTACCACATCAATAAAATGACATAAAACCATTTAATATTATATATGACTTTATGTGCATAATTGAAGAAAATATATAAAAAGGCATAAAAAGGCTTATAGTGATTTTTCTAGGTTTTGAGATTATGTAGATCATTTTAAAAAATTCTTTATACAGAGCTGGAAAGAAATTCCAAGACAATGGAAGCACTTCAGCAAAGGTGGGTAGGTGGGGGTATGCCTCACCAAAATGATGAGAATATGACTGCAGCAAAGGGTACATGTGCTGTGGGAGGGGGACGGAAATGTGACTGGACAGCTAAGGCCTGGAAAATCTGGATGAGCTGTTGATATTCTTGTAGTACCGAGTAGTGATTTGATGAATGCCAAATTCTCATTGGATTAATATATGGCAGTGTGGCAGATGGACTGGGTGGAGTGAGGTATAGAAAAGAGTTATTAATTCAATCTACTAAATGCTTCTGGGAATGAAATGACAATCAGAAACATTCAGAGTTTTCCTTCTTGACAAAAGACATCATCAGAGAATCCACACATATTCCCCAAAGGAGCGCTCTGGAGAGATTTAATCAAGAACCAGTCAAGATGGTACAACCATGAGAGGGTATCATCCACAAGAGAAATTCAGCAAGTTCTTCCTCTAATTTACATTCTTTTGGTATAATATCTGAGAATCAGAGTCCTTCATTCTGTAATGTTGCTCTGATTGTCTCTTACCCTGTTTGCCTCCTAACATGACTGACATACTTCTGCTTTAGATACATTTCCAGTTTTTTTTCTCCTCTGTCTAGATTTGGAATGTCTACAAAACCTCCTCTAAATTAGTTTGCAGATTTCAGACAGACCTGATTTGAAACCCGGTTCACTCTTTACTAATTATATGACCTCAAGCACATTGTGCAGTCTTAGTTTCATCAGTAGCATGGGAGTGATTCTACCAATTTTGACAGAGAGTCATGAGGATTAAACTAAAAGATTATGAAATGAACCTGATACATAACATAGGCACATGTTTTATTTCCTCCATTCCTCCTTTTATCTTCTGACATCAGAATGTGGGAATTTTTAACAAAGGCAAGAGCAAAAGCAGATAGAATTAAGGCAACTGGAGACCAAAGTTGTCACTCTGGCTATCAATATAGTATGTTTGTCTTTTTTTTTTTTTGTAATGGTTATTATGCCACTTTATCATCCCAGGGGATATGACTAGAATATTCAGATGCAAAATAGCTTCAATATTAGACAACCAAATCTTGTAATTTTGCCTACTGGTTCCAAATAATTTTCAAGGAACCTTTAATATTAAATCTGTATGCTTATATTTTATTCTTCTTAAAAATAACATTTGGGGTGCCTGGGTGGTTCAGTTAAGTGTCTGACTTTGGCTCAGGTCATGATCTCACCGTTCGTGAGTTCAAGCCCCACATTGGACTCTGTGTTGACAGCTTGGAGCCTGAAGCCTGCTTCATATTCTTTGCCTCCCTCTCTCTCTGCCCCTCACTTGCTCGCTCTCAAAAATAAACATTAAAAAAGAAAGGTTTAATGGACACCAGGTAAGGTATTTTCCTTGCTTTTGTTTCTTTGCTTGTTTGTTTTGTCATCAGTAAGACTAAGTAAACTTGGATCCATCCACCTTGTCTGGCTCACTCCCTATTGTGAGTGAGCCATGGGAGTTCCCATGTTGTTTGCTGGATCAGATCAAGAAATCTGTGGCCACAGAACAGAGTGACTCAAATGATATATGAGGAAATAAAATGCATACTTTGGTCTCAGTGGCACTATGTATTAATTGAGTTCAGCTGGCCACAGTGCGACGAAATGAGGAGAAATGTTCTAACTGCCAGGGACAGTTTAATGTGATGAAGCCTTGAAGATTGCTGCAGGACAGCATACTGTATTTTACCACATTTATTTTTCATGAGTTTTCTCTTGCCTGGCTTTGTAAAACATTCGCCCCAATAAATGATTTACCATGGCAGAAAAGATGCAGGAAATGGATCTGAGCTCACCTTCAAACATTATGCAGGCCCTCAAGTCTAATCAGGTTCCAGAGAGGATTCTGAGATGGCCGGCATTCATGAACAGAAAAGGGGAAAACATGCTAGGAAAACATCACAAAGACTGAACTATCTTTCATTTCATTTTAACATTGCCAATTCTGAATGTTCCTTCTTTGAAGGAAGGCCATTCACTTTAAATTTATTTTTAGTTAATGAAGGTAACCTTTTAAACTCCATTAGCAGCTTCTTTCGCAGCCTAAGTGTAGAGAGATGCCTGTGGGATTTCAGAGATAGACAACTTCTCTCTAGGAAGTGTGTTTTTAAGAATGACCCAGGGCCCTGCTTCCACAAAAGCAAGATTCAGAATACTCCAGAAAGCCAACATGGAACTCCCCAAGAGCAAAAGGCTTCGGTTTAGAAAACTGTCTAATCTTTGAGAAATAAAAGGAGACCAGAACCCCACAATCCCTGACTTTCTGCCCCTTTTATCACCAGGAAGTCCCATCCCAAGAGGGCACCGTGTTATCAAGGAGAAAGAAGAGTCTGTACTCAAAGTAGCTCAATACTCTTTAACTAAGGCCTCTCTAGCTGTGAATAGAGAGGGATAAGCAGGCAAAGAACTGAACTCGTAACTGCAGTGCACAGACTGGATGTGCCCAAATTGAGTCACACAGTGTAATAGGATCTATGTTTTGGGAAGCCAGATATGGATTTCAATTACAGCTTTTCTACTTACTTACTAAATAAATTTATATTTCATGTCCATTTGGTACTCTAGCTTTCATCCTATGCAGATATTTCTGGGAGTTGGGGAAGAGGCAGAAGTTGAGATAAGGAAAATAAAGTGATTATGCCTTTAAAAACTCACCCTTAATATTCTCACTGGTTACCTCTAAGACCTTTTCTAATTCCCCAGCTCTTGGATATTATATTATTTTACCCATAAAATGTAAAGTGACCCTTTAGTGAGAATTTCAGAGTCCATGGAAATAAATGGGGGACCAGGAATTCATGTTGAAGTGAGGTCTCTGGGTGACAGGCTTGTGATTGCCTTTCGTACATCTTGCTCCAGGATGTGCTTCAAATCCTAGACTTGAAAACATTATAAATTATTCCTTGAAATAGGCATCTGAGTTCACAAATCTTTAAAACATGGACTGTTAAGTCCTGGAATTCTAAGTATCTACCATACTTAAGAAGGATTGTACAATATTATAAATTAGCTTTCTCTATTTCTCGATCTAGAATTTATCCTTGAAGTGCATTATGTTGGGACTTAAACAACAAAGACTTAGCATCCTTTTGGAAAAATACTTTGGAGGAAGGGATATATAGTCCTTATGGAGAAATAAACCACTCAGCATTTATTGTGCTGACAGGCATTTGGTATTTTCGCATATGTGATTCTAAAGTGTTGATTTAGATTATTATCAGCAAATGTGGTAATCCCAATAGAAGTGTTGACCCAGAATGTCATTAACATGTATTAGTATCCACCATGGGTATGAAATCATAGTGAGGAAATGAGAGTCTTCATAAAATCACCTGATTCCTTCATGTATTTGAGAGAGAAAGGCAGAAAAAGAAAAAAAACACTTTCCAAATATGGACCATATTATTTTAAAAAATCATTATGTAATTTTAGGCAACTGCAGACAATTTTACCCAAAAGTTAAATAAGCCTAGAACCCAGTTTCTTTCCAGTTTCACTAAGTGATTTAGCTCTGCTGGTAGGGACTGCTATATATTTGTGAAGCAACAGAGAAAATCCATCCTCCTCTACATGTACGTCTCACCTAAACAGCTAGTTATGTGTGAATTTCCCTTAACTCACTGAAATGGATCCTCTGGTGGTCAATGAAATAAGTGAATCATTCTTTTATTTCCTTTATATCTCCATCTTAAAAACAAACAAAATACTTCTATTTCTTTGTATAGGCCAGCTCTTGAGTAACCCAATATTTTTTTTTAATTTTTTTATGCTTTTTATTTATTTTTGAGAGACAGAGACAGTGCAAGCAGGGGAGGGTCAGAGAGAGGGAGATACAGAATCTGAAGCAGGCTCCAGGCTCTGAGCTAGCTGTCAGCACAGAGCCCAATGCGTGGGGCTTGAACCCACGAACCGTGAGATCATGACCTGAGCTGAAGCCGGACGCTTAACCAACTGAGCCACCCAGGAGCCCCCCAATATTTTCTTGCCAAATTATTCACACTCCATTACCCTTTTTCTTTAATCTACAGACAATACCTCAGCTACTGGTGATGAAGAAAAGTGCATCTTTCCAGGGACATATAAATCCAGTACTAGACCCATGTGGTAATAGTGAGCACCAACGGCCAGATTCTTTGAAGTTTTGTGATGATAACGCCATTGGCTGAGCTTGTGCTACTTGTAAGAGAGTTATGGCCATGAGAACTGTGAGGCCATTTAGATAAGAACCTTGAGTCTGTTGTATTGAGCCAGCCAGAGCTTCTGGAAAAGTAAGGGACTATTCATTTTGCCACACCATCGACATGATCCTTGTGAATCTGCATTGTAAACAACAGACAACAGTAGTTCTTTGGCACAGCAACAGCTAGATTTTAGGCAGCATGGTACTCCAAATGGTTCAGACTTGTTAAAAAGTAAGCACTCTCCTCTCACTTCACCTCATGCTTCCACTACCCTCCCTCTTTATTTCCATCCCCCTACATGCAGCCCTCTTATTTTCCTGTGAAACCACAGCTTTTCTCCTTCTCACTCTCCTGCATGTTTTCCCTACCAAGCCTTCAACCCCAATTGCTCAATTCTCATTTCTGCCTTTCCCTTCCCAATCTGTGCCTCATTCTCTTCCTGTTTGTATTTTAAAGTAATATCTGGTTTTTTCAACTCATGCCTATTCCAAAACTCACGTATAATGATTCATGGACTTTAAAATACTTTCTCTTACTCTAATGAAGCTGATACTTACAAGAGTACTATGTTATTCATAGCAAGAGGTGCCATCTTTTTTTTTATGTTTGAGAGAGAGAGAGAGAGAGAGAGAGAGAGAGAGAGAGAGAGAGAGAGAGAGAGAGAGAGAGAGAGAGAGAGAGCGCATGCAAGAGCATGAGTGAGGGTGGGGCAGAGACAGAGGGAGAGAAAGAATCTCAAGCAGGCTGTGGGCCGTCAGCACAGAACCCCACATGGGGCTCAATCTCACAAACCTTGAGATCATCACCTGAGCTGAAATCAAGGGTCAGACGCTTGGGTTACCCAGGCGCCCCACCATCTTCTTTATACAGATGAAGACACAAGTTTAAATGGATCGAGTCTGCCCAAGTTTTCTCAATGTGTAATGCTGTGATCCGGAATTAGAACACCAGTCCCCTGAGGTTTCTACCTTATCACAGCTGCATATCTCCATCTCTGACTGCTATGGCTGTACATCAAGTCCCTTCAAATATAAGAAAATGCACACAATATAGGAAACAGACTTGTCTTTAAGAGAGTTTGCCCTGCGAACAGCAGAGCCACAAAACAACTATCGACTAATCCTCTGAGCCTTGAACCTGTGGGCTGTTGCTGCAAAATACATCTTAATTAACCACAGAACAAGAGATCAATGTGAGCCATTAGAAGCACAGTGCTTTACCAAGAGCAACACGTGATGGGAAAGCAAGTAAATCCACAGCATCCACCCAAAAATGCAAATATGCACCAATACACTTACACAGCCTCAAGATCATACCTGTAGCAAGCTGAGAAGTCACACTTAAACAGTAGAGGGCCATGCACCAGATTTTTTAATTTTTTTTCTTACATTTATTTATTTTTGAGAGACAGAGAGCGTGAACAGGGGAGGGACAGAGAGAGAGGGAGACACAGAATCTGAAGCAGCCTCTAGGCTCTGAGTTAACAGTCAGCACAGAGCCCAACACGGGGCTTGAACCCACGAACCCTGAGATCATGACCTGAGCCGAAGCTGGATTCGCAACCGACTAAGCAACCCAGATGCCCCAAGATTTTTTTTTTAATGACTAACAAAAACACTAATGCTGGCATGCTATTTGGAATTAATGTATGTGCTAGGATAATAAACCTGTATTAAGTCAACAATTACATGTTTCACCTTTTTAACTCCTTTCCCACACTGGATTTACCCTATCAATGTTAAGGGTTAACTGATTTTAAAGTTCACTATAATTTCAGCTGATGTACATATAAAATTAACTACATAATCTAGTTGTTTCACATATAAAAACTACATTCACTGTTTCGGATTCTTTTCACTATTTCTGATTCATTTTGTAAAAGTAAGTTAGATTAGGATCTTCAAAATCACTCCCCAAAATCAAGTTGTTAATTTCCTCATTTTCTATGCTTGAGAAGTTGATAAGAAATTCATCATCATGGCAAAATCTAATGTCCAGTTCATTCCAAAATGAAGTACTATAATCTATTTCACTCAGAAGATATGATCATGCTCTTTAAAATATTGGGCTGTTGTATCTTCTACACCAATCACGATCCATTCTAGAAATGAACTAATCATTCTAGAATGTTCTAAATGGCCTCTGTGCCAACTGCTACATTTTATCAAACTATTTCAACTCAGACAATCTTTGCCATTAGAATAAGTAAATGTAAACAAATTCCTTTCTGGCCATAACCACGGAAGGAAAACATTGACATGAGATACTAATGTCTAGATTTGGTCCATGTAATTCTTATGCATCATTAAGCTTTTCTAGAACTTTCTGGTGGATTGAAAGACCCCGGCAAAAAGAAATTTTTCTGAGCATTAAACTGATGTACATATTGATGCTTAATTTACAAAAGCAGAAACCCTGGAATGAATACAAGTTCTCCATAAAGAAAAATTTTTAAAACTTTAACAGATTTTAGGAAAACGAGGAGGTACAGGATAATTAGTCATAATGATTCGGGAGTGTGGACTATTTTTCTAGACAAAGCATCGCAAAAAGCAGGCACAGATAAAGAGGTAGAGAGGGTGTTGGTTTATTGGTTATCTATACTATCCTGTATCACATGGTGGGTTTAGTTGTTGACTTATTGATTAGTCACAGCATTTCCTTTCAGCACTTACACAAAACTCCTTGATCTATAAAATCAGGTTATGAATCTTACAAGAGAATTCATTTATTCTGTTTCAAACTTGTTTCTAAAAATGCTGGAAGCTAAACTATACTGTTTATTAAAATACAGAAACGGGGGCACCTGGGTGGCTCAGTCGGTTAAGCGGCCAACTTGGGCTCAGGTCACGATCTCACAGTTCATGGGTTCGAGCCCCGCATCAGGCTCTGTGCTGACAGTTCAGAGCCTGGAGCCTGCTTAAGATTCCATGTCTCCCTCTCTCTCTCTGACCCTCCCTCTCTCTCTCTGACCCTCCCCCTCTCATCTCTGTTTCTCTCTGTCTCAATAATAAATAAAACATTTAAACAATTTTTTTAAATACAGAAACAAATATTTGGAAAGTAAATGTTTTTAAGACAAATAAAATAACCCTCATAATAATGGCTACTTTTTACTGAGTATTATTACCCCCATTATGTAGATGTGGAAATAGCCTCAGAAATGTGGATTTGCCTTTGATTACACAACTTTAAGTAGAATTATATTTCAACCAAGATAACCCAGTTCTAGCTCCTTTAACCACCAAGCAATATTGCTTCTTTTTCACCCAGTGTTTTGAATTTCATACATTAAAGTTCAGAAGTACCACTGGTGCCACCATAAATCTGATCTTCAATTTCAAACACTTTGCCACCTGGTGTGGTCACCCGCTTCCACTCTACACAAGCCTATTCTAAACTACCTATCTTCTTAAGTCCTTGACCACCTCTGCCATAAACCACAGCATCACAAGAACTCATACATAGCTGATTGTGTCACCAATTCATCCTTTTGCACCTCCTTTATACCCCATGTTCAGTCAAGATCCAGTTCTAATCTCCCTCCATTAAAAAATTTTTGAATCCATCCCACTATCAGCAACTCTGCCTAGTTCCTGCCTTCTATGTTTCTCTCCTAGATTGTATCAAGACACTGTTTCTACATTTCTAATCTATCCCTCATGCTCTTTAATTTGGAGCTTTAAACACAACCATCAGATCATGTATTCAAAATCAGAGCCTTTAATGGTGCCTCATGTAGTCTCAGGCTGCTTGCTTGTAGCCTTATCTCTTGCCACCACCTACTAAACCTGATATTCCATGGCCCAAACTGTTACAGAATTTTATTTATTTTTTTAATGTTTTACTTATATAACAGTCATTGATTTTATTTTGTTGTTGCTTGTATTTTTTTTTTAATTCAAGTTAACATATACTGTAGTATCGGTTTCAGGAGTAGAATTTAGTGATTCATCACACACATATAAACCCCAGTGCTCATCCCAACAAGTTCTCTCCTTAATGGCTATCACCCATTTAGTCTATACCTCCACCTACACCCCCTCCAGAAATCCTCAGTTTGCTCTCTGTATTTAAGAATCTCTTATGGTTTGCCTCCCTCTCTGTTTTTATTTTTCCTTCCCTTCCCCTATGTTCATCTGTTTTGTTTCATCTGTTTTGTTTCTTAAATTTCACATATGAGTGAAATCATATGGTATTTGTCTTTCTCTGACTGACCTATTTCACTTAGAATACACTCCAGTTTCATCCACATTGTTGCAAATGGCAAGATTTCATTCATTTTGGTTGCCAAGTAATATTCCATTGTGTGTGTGTACATATATATGCATATATATGCCACATCTTCTTTATCAATTCGTCAATGGACATTTGGTTTGAGGCTTTTAAAACTTTTTATGACTTTCTTCTTCTTTCCTCCCTTTTCCTAGTTGTTTAGGGAATCCTGACTGTGACAACTTAATTGAAAAATAATTTCTTTAACAATACTTCTGTACATAATTGACACTTTTTCCTTAAAGCACTACTGTGTCCTCTATATAACTCCATCAAGGGACTTAATGTTTTTCTATACATTTGTTAGCTTATAGGTCTACCTTCTACTGTACTAAAAACTCATGGAAGTTGTAGATTATGTCTTTCTTATCTCTGTGTCTCCAGGGTTTGAGAGAGGGCTTGGCATACACTGGATGCTCAATAATTGCTTAAACAAATTAACTTGACCAGTTAATTTCATTTCAAATTAGATGATTGGCACTTCAACAGATATAAAAGAAAAAATATAAAGACACATCTAGTCACTAGGAATAGCAAGTCTTAATAACAACAAAAAAACTTTTCATTCAGGTTAATGTACACAAGAATAAGTAAAAATACATATTTCCATATAATCACTATGACTGGGCAAATATATCCATAAATGCTTGTCCTCCCTATGTTCATACCATGAAGACAACCTGGAAGAATAAAATACACAAAATATATCAGTTATTTTTTTTTGTTAAAGCTGTATGGAATTGCTCAAAAGAGAGAATAGGGAGTAGGGAGTATTTGGAAAAAAAAAAACTTGATTCTTTACAGACAATTATAATATAATCCCATATATTCATGCTTGAGCATTCATGTTCTTTTAAGAAACAGATTGCTGCCAGTTAGAGCAATATTAAATCATTGACCTACAGGAGTTTCATCACGTTTTAACATTATCTCTAGCACAAATTCTATCTTAGGCTTCATAGAAACTTAATACTAAAACCGTCCCTTGTAAGATTTTAAGAATAGCATTAGTCAAATCAATCCACAACCACAGTGCAAAGACTTTGTATCATCATTTGTGAAAATACATCTTTAAGGTAATACTTGTTACAGATTCTCATATTTTGAATGTAAAAATGTTTTAATTGTTCTTAAAAATTTATTTTTCACAAAGGAACTAGAGATGGCACTCTGTGCTTTTTAAAAAGATCAACAAGTGTTTGAAGAGTGCTATACTTGTCAACGAGAATAGAAGATTTGTATGTCTCTTAATTGAAAAAAAATTTTTTGCTAATTTAGACATTTCAATAATTAGCAAATAATGTGAAATGAAGGAAGGGGTAAACTAAGTTCAAGAACTGATAAAGCAGTGGGGGTGAGAAGGTAAAACCACAGGGCTTAGTAAAAGAAAAAAAAAGCTTGAAAAACAGAATTAGAATTAGATTTGGAGGGGTAGGAGGCAAGAATGTGTCTGAATAACACAAAAAGCTAGGTGACAGGAGGAGGAAAACAGCCAAAAGAGCTAAACCTGACTGAGGATTTACTCATTTAATCCTCAGCAAGAGGCAAGAACAATTACTAGCCCATTTTATAGATGAGGAATCTGAGATATAGATCTAGAAAGTAGCCTAAGTAGAACCAAGCATTGATTTCAACACTTTTCAGTTGCTAATAGCAGTCTTTGGTTCTAAGAGTTAATGCTGAAATCAGGCATTTGTTTATTATTGGGTCATGATATTACATTGGCTATGCAAAGAAAGGCATAATAAACTCTACATCATCTTCTGAGAACCTAAGAATGCACATAGCAAACTGACATTTGTCAGACCCCAGAAATTCTCTCATCTCCCTTGACAGAAAGAATTTTTGAGAGGATTAGAAATATATTTTATTAGCATCTTTGTGGGATTTTGAGACAATCTTCAACATGGGTATTTTTTAACTTACTGTCCCAGCAAAACAACAGTGTCTTTTTACTGGGCAAGCCAAGAGAGGTCAACTAAAGGAAGGAAATGAGGTTGCCTTAAGTTCAAGTGTGCAAGTAGAGCCAAGAATCCTGGAGGTCACCAAGAGAAGGAAGGAACAGGAGGTTTAATGAGTGTGTTGTTAGTGAATAGAGGAGTTGCTCAAGTTGAGACATTTGCTCTTATTCTCTCGCAGTATGTGGGCAGCTTTGTATGAACACGTGCTGAATAAGATGAGGGCTTACTTCATACTGGCAAAGCGTATAAAGAATATGAAGGGGCAAAAACAAGCTCAATCTCTTTAATGCCTGTCAGAGTAGAAGTGGCATATATCTAATCTTTTACACTGTATGTGTATTTTTAAGTCCTGTGTGTAGCTTCTGATTCTTTGAGAGCTGTATGGCATGTAATCTCTCACTCTATTCTTTCCACAAATATTTTGATGCTCCCCTTCTCACTGCCCCCATCATACAGGTCTATTCAAAGACAGAGTACCTTTCTTGGATAAAGCTTTACTCTTAAAAAAGCCCTGGGCAAGGCAAGGGTCACAGGACAGACAACTCAAGTCCAGGAAAAGTTGGGAGTTGCAGTTCAATAGACTATTAGTCCCAGGTTAAATTCCCAAGTGTAAAAGATAACCCAGAATATGCCTGCTAACATACATATTTATTTTCCCTCCTCCCACCCCGAGATCCCTCAATGATTTCTGGAAACTACCACACGAAATATTGTGTGGAGGACCACTTGGGAGAGGGCTGACAATAGGGACTCCAGTAGATATTCCCTCATGGACACCTTACTGCTGTACTCCTTGTGCTGCAATCTTATTAATCTGCTTTTTAAGGACTCAGGATGCTATTTGGGAGACAGCTGTTAAGGCTAATGATGCCAAGGAAAGTTAAACTCTTCTCTATGTGAGCTCTTCTTGTGTAAAGACCGAGGAGTGATAAGGGATGGTGTTTTTCCTTTGGTCCCCAGGAGGCCATGCTACTGAAGTTCTCTCAGCTGTAAAAAAGAAAGAGACTTGTATTGATAGTCTAAAAACATCCCATGACAGGGTGGCTATACCTTGGGAGGAAAATGACACACTCCTGATTTCTCTAGGCATACCACACTGATGTATGATTTATGTAAGAACTATCCCACAGGGCACTCAAAAAGAATAGAAGACAAAGGGTCTGCCCTCAGAACGTATAGTCTAGCTAGGTGATAGTGTGAGGAGTTTCTACAGACTTTGATGTCAATCTGTTCAGCAAGGTACACTGGGAGTTCCTGTACTTGTAGGAAAATTGGGACAAATGTTGTCTAAATTCCCTTCCAACACAAAGATTCTATGTTATTTTATTCCTCAAAATTAAATGTTTTATTTATATAAATAAATAGTAAAACATCCCTGCTTGAAGTAATAATACAACAAAAAAGGATAAAGAAGCTACTTAACATTTTGGTAAATCTCACTGCATATTTCTGTCATCATAATAAGGATAAGGTTTATTATAAGCCAGGCATTATATTAAATAATTTTAAAGAATTTGTTAAGGTTTATTTTTGAGTGAGTGAGTGAGAGAGAGAGAAAAAGAGAGAGAGAGAGCGAGAGAGAGAGCAAGTGGGGTTGGAAAGAGGCAGAGGGAAAGGGAGGCAGAATCCCAAGCAGGCTCTCCACTGTCAGCACAGAGCCTGACACGGGGCATGATCTCATGAACCATGAGACAATCAACCGACACTTAGCTGACTGAGCCACCCAGATGCCCCTAAATATTTTTACACTTATGATGTCTTTATTGTTCATGGTAACTCTCTAAGATAGGTTCTACTATTTCCCTTTTTTACAAATCAGAAGACTGAAGTACAGAAAAACTAGTTTAATCACAGTTACACAACTAATAGGAGGACCATCTAGAACTAATATTCTGTTCTGATGCCAAAGCCCACATGCTCACCCACTATGCTATATAGCCTTAGGACTGCTCAATGAAAAAGAGCTATCCACATGTTGTTTTCTACTTAGAGAACATAAATGCAATCTTAACGTACATTACAGTTTGGAACATTATTTCTCTTACCCAACAGTCCACTGTGAACATGCCTCTAGGTCAATAAATATAGATCTAAATCAATTTTAAACCTATACTAGTAAGAGTCCATAATGTTATGCATATCATATAAATATTTTATTGGCTCTGTTAATTAAATTTAATTCAATAAACACTTATGGAGAATCTGTTAGGCATGGCAGGAGAAGAAATGATCTGACCACAATGTCTGATATGGTTCTCAAGTAGTTTACAATCTAAAGTTCAAGTCTCCCCACCGCACTGGATATGCCTCTCATTTCCCAGGCCTTAAAATCAAGGAGATTTTGTAGATATTCGGTGAATTTAGGGTAGCAGAGACAACCCAATCAGGTTAATTTTAGGGAAAGTTTAGGGATTATCTCTAGACTAGTTTGTCTCACCCCTGAGTGAGGGACCAATAGTGTCTTATTGTAGATCCTAATGCTAGGGTCTTTCCATATCTTGCATGCCTGTATAATCAAGCTGCATCAGAAAGAATGGAACAAGCATGTCAGTGAAAGACTGGGTGGTTAGGAAATCCATCACATTTTATTGTCCCACTGAATTATGATGTGCCATCCTTTACCTCTTTGTAAGGCTGCACCTTGGCTCACATTATTCTGTCAGTGTTTACTCCTTCTGTTGTTCAACCCTTTCTACATGTTCTTGATAAATGTAGAAATATAAATACTCTCTTTCAAGAGGAGGGTATCACGATAATGGATAAAGTTTGATGGCTGTCAGTTTAATATTAAAAACCATTTTAATACTGGAAAATAAAATAGTGTAGTGGCTTAAAACTTTGGTTAGGGTCCCATCCCAGCTCCAATAATCAATTTCTGTGTAAATATGAGCTACTGTATTTACCTTTTTTCTACTCCATGGCTTTGGGACAATAGTGGTACTTACCTAAGCCTTTTGGGGGATTACATGAATTGAAGCCTTTAAAAGCTCTCCCAACCAAGTGTGAGACATAGTAATTGCTCACTAAACACCACTTTATGATCTTAAACCATCTTAAACTCCTCTCCAGCACTGACTGTTTATTCATGTTCTGTAATAGTGCCCATTTCCCTTGTAAAATATTAAAAACTGGAAGAAAAATCAAAATGGCCATTATAAAATGTTTTAAATAATTGCATTCAAATATATTCATCTGCTCACTGGATATTTCCAATTGGATACCCAATAACTGTAGCAAAATAAATATATTTAAGATTTTAAAAATTCATTTTTCCAACCTCCCTTGCACAACCATTTATCTTAATTCCTGTTATTTTCACTTTTTAATCTTATTCTTGTATTCTCATCCCTATTCAGATCAGCTCATTCTTTCTAGGCTCCTTCCAAGGCTGGCTCAGTCTGTGCCCATTTATTTAGAGTCTATATTCTGTTCTGAACAAATTCCTTCACATTTTTTTTATGAAGACCACTTCTTCTTCTTGCTAAATATGGTTTGAACAAAATTACCATGTGACATCCAGTCTTTTCTAAATTTGTTACCTGTCCTTCCCCTGCACCTTACCACTTCCACCAACTGGCAGAGCTGGGATGAGAAATCTGCTTATTCTTTGCTCCCTAACAGGCTTCAAAGCCATTTTCTACTTTTATTGTCTTTGAGGATTCCTTTTTCCTCTTGTCTCTGGGCAATACTCTGGCTCACAATTCCTTAATATCCAGTAGATGCTCTCATGTGACGGTTCTTCTTGGCACCCATCAGTGGCACCACCTCTTTTATCATCATCTGAAATTACTCTGCTTCTAAAATCTCAAATCTGATATTCTCTCTCAGTCATTCAGCAGATTTTGTTTTCTCTCTACTATGTTCCAGATATAGTGTTACCCAGGGCACAAAGAAAAATACATCACAGTCTCTGCCCTATGGGGCTCCATTTCCATCCTTTCATCTTTCCTACTTTCCCCTCCTATAAAATGCAATTTTCACCCTCATCCTCCAGTTTCTTCACCCTCATTATTCTATCAGTCCACTGGTATAATTTTGCCTTATGTAGTTTAACTCTGCTTATGGTCAAACATTTCCGAAGTAAACAATACCAATTAAAGGTACTCAACCTTCCAACATACCAATCCACTACCCTGTGTTACCCTCATAGAACTGTTCTATCCCAAGTGTTTGTGGCAAAGTCTGCACAAGAACACTGACTTAATATAAACTACAATACATTTCTTAGCCTGGCAATTCTTTATGCATTCCTTGTTTCACTTTTTTGTTTTGTTTTGTTTACTTATTTATTTTTGAAGGAGTGGAGGGGGCAGAGACAGAGGGAGAGAGAGAATCCCAAGCAGGTTCCGCACTGCCAGAGCAGAGCCCAACACAGGGCTCAAACTCACAAACCACTAGATCATGACCTGAGACGAAATCAAGAGTCGGATTCTTAACCAACTGAGCCCCAGGCACCCCAGTGCATTCCTTGTTTGAATATCAAAGGCACAAAAGCATAGGAGAACAAGATTAAGTAACTGGCAGCAGAGTATATGACCATGGCTTGTCCTAGGTACAACACAGGGGCTCAAGCCCCAGCACTAGGGCACAGGACATAACTGGAGCCGCAGACAGGCTGATGTGATTCTCACTCACCCATATGAAAGAAGTTTCATAAATTCCTCCTCCCCAGAGAGAACTATCCCAAAATCTGGGCTAGGGTAAGTTTACAGTCTGAAGCAGGTAATTCTAGGTCTTCTTTATTATCTAACCCCAACCAGGCCACAAAAGTCCATACTGTGCTCTTTATTGCTAAATTTGGCCTCAAGTACATACCACTTCTTATCATTATACACTGTTTAATATGAATTTGACTTGTATTCTTATATAATCTGTGAACTTATAAAAGGTAGGCTCTGTATTTTATATTTCTTTTTATCCTCTCCATTATCAGCTGTACAGAGTATGAAATCAATAGATACTTAGTGACTGATTAAAAAAAAAAACTGGACTAACAGGGTGAACAAAACTCTAAATACTTTTCCATTTGGTTCCATTTCAATGAATCCCTACATAATTTCTCTATTGTCAGTGAGTCTATGCATTCCTGCTAATAACATGCTTGAAAATGAATCACTCCTAGAGAAGGAAAAAATACCTATGTGCAAGATGTATGCTGAAACACAATACATAGCAATAAAAACTATATATAGCCAAGATTCTTCTTAAGAAATTTGGAGAAATGTTTGAGATGTAATTAATGCAATTCTCCACCATATGTTTGGAAATTATTTATACATGTCATTTCTGGAATTCACTACTTCTCCAGCATTTGAGATTCAAAAAGCACTGTTTTCTCCTAATGCTTTTCTCCCTACTGTTCAACCCAGCCTAGGGACTATTAACTATCTCTCATGGTCCTCTATAGTATAACTCTCTATTTGACTTCCCATGTAGTAGAACACTATATTTAACTAGAACATTTCATTTGCATCCTGTACATTTCATCTTGAAAGCAGGTTAAAGTCCTAAATAACATTCTCAAACGTGGAGAATATTTTCTTTCCAGTCTTCTTTCATTACTAGATGTCTCCATCACCTGGACTCCAACAGAATCATTAAACAAAATCAAGAATGCCTCCCAATCAACAATTCTATCCAAGAGTTCAGTTAGTATGTACAGTTAGTACCTGGGATGTGTTAGGTACTAACACTAAATGTTATTTCATTCAATAACTAAATGTTATTTCACAATAACATTTAAATGAGCTAAATCTGACCAAATGCAATACTCTATAAAAGGAACAAGAAACAACTTAAATTCAATTTTGACTTCAGTATACCATCTGAAAACAAACTGGCAGCCAATGCTTTTTCCATATGGCCACAGCTTTTTGTAATTCCTAACATATTTCAATGAATTTTGGTGGATTAGCAGCTGCCATGGGAATTCCTATATACTGAGAAGTATTCAAATCATAGAACCAGTAGTTTCTTATATCCCTACAGTCAGCTGTATCTATATGATACATCAGGGATTCATCAGTTGATTGTTTTGGATAAACTTAATAATTGGTGTTCAAGATGAGTCAGTTATGGATATAAGACTATTTCACTGGTTATCTGAGTAATGGGATTAGAGTAGATATTAATTCCTTAGGTTACACAAGCCTTAGGAGTAATAGAAAAATTAAACTAGAATTCAGTGACCTGGAGAAATTGGCAAAGTAGCCAAGCACAAATGGGCAGCTCTGGGAATGAAAATGAGTAATTATAATTGCAAAGGAACAATAAAGAATGGGAAGAAAAACAAATGTACAAATCCAGATATCAAAATATATTAGCCAAACAGTCATGTAGTTAATGTAGAAATAGTTATTCAAATATAGTTTAAGATAAATCCTTAATATAAGTCACGGATACAGAAAAGGCTGGGATGCATGATTGGAAGGCTAACGTTTATGAACGCTGATACTCATAGTGTTCCATAGCCAAACTAGTATATTGGACAGAGGTGGAGACATCAAAATAATTTAAGAAAACAAACAAAATATTTTGAAAATATTTGAGAAGAAACCCTTAAGATTAAGATTATTCATCCTTCAGTTAAATACATAAATATCTGGGGTTTTTACTTTTTTTGTTTTTACAAAAGTGGTGACAAGCAATTGTTTTCCACTTCCATAGAGAAAGTGAGAAATTATGTTCAAATTTAAGCAGGAATAATTTAAGAGAGATAGAACCAGTATTTTCCAGAAAAAAAATATTGGCATACATTATGAAAACCTGAGGTTTATTCTTCTTCTGCAGGTATCATTAAAGAAAGTATAGATTTTCATTTTTCTGGAATTCGTAAGAATCATCTTACTTAAAGATTTTAGTGTTTCTGAATCTCAAGAGGTAATAAGGAGCCTAGAGAGATTTTCTTATGGTCTAGAAAAGTAGTGTGGTCAGAAGAATCATCAAGAACTGAATGAGAAGCCTAAATAGATAAGAGGTACCAAATAAACAAGATGTCCTCTGACATTTTCACCTTTAGATCACTAAGACATAAAGGAGGTGATGTGCTCAGTGCAAGTAGGTGGTTTGTAGGTACTAGGTGTTCATAAAATAGAAGATTTAAGGACCTTCTGATAATGGGACAGTAAGTCATTCCCCACCTGCAGAGCCAAATGTGGTACACTGAGGCTCCTACACCCTTATTAAATAAAGAATGGCACCCAGAAATGGTTGCTACACATAGCTCACAATTCCTGAGTGAGCCAGCATCTTACCTACTGCTACTTACAGTTAATTTTCTCTCCAGGGAATCTTCACTAATGTTGGCAATTAAAACTGTTGAAAAGCAATTGAACACAAGAAAATTTGTCCCCTAACTCCAACCTTACTTTCTTTCCTTGGTGGGAATCCCACAGAAAAAATACACTATAAATACAAATAGTATACTTGTAAAGAATAAAATTTGAGCTGCACTCATTTCCTGAACAATACTGGAAGGTTGCATACCACTATGTAATGTCTATACTATCCTATAAGGGGGACAGCCCAGGTCAGAGATACCTTAAAATAAAAGTTTTTGAAATGAGAATTGTAACCCACTGATTCTCTAGGCAGTAGAATATAGAGTTATTTTTTCTTAAATAATGGAATGGAATAGAAAATATAACAATTCATTACATGGAGTAAGGCTATATATTACTTTGTGAAGCTGTTGTTTCATTTATGCATTCATGTGTGGCAGGGATGTGGATGTAGGTGTGATTATGTACAAATACAGTGGGCCATGATATTAAATACGTTTCTTACTCTGAGTTCTTGTATGCTATAATGAAACTCACTGTTGTAAGAGATTATTGGGGTCTTCAAATTAAGGGGACATATTTATGTAACAGTAAACAGCCGTGAGTTAAGCAAAATTGTCAAATGCCAGATGTCTCTAAAAACATCTGGACATTTAACAGCATGTTGACAAAATATCTAAATGTCTGATTGTCTCTTCCTCTTCTCCTCTGGATGTTTACTTTAGTAAAACATATCCATGAGTTGTGCCTGGCTCAGAGATGTTAGTTGTAGCAACAATTTCATTTATATTCTTAAATTACAAAGTATGCTCATTAAATCTCTTAAACTACTAAACTATGTCTTTCCCTAGAGGAGGGAATTAAACACAAGAGTTTAAAATGTTATTAAATGAGTTTTTTAAGTCAAAGAGAAGCTCAAAAATGTACAAGTAACCACAAGTTGAACTAATATACACAATGAGATATTGTTTATAAATGAAAATGACACCATGATGTGCAATAAATAGAAAGTGAGAGGAAATCGGTCAACTCCCTTTGGTATCTGTTATATTTTAATTATAGCAAGTGTCTGGTTGCCGTCTTTCCCATATCAAGGTATACGAAAGCATGACAATGTAGGAGTTGCGATCAGCCTGTGTAAGAAAGAGGAGCATAGTGAGATGGGAGCTTTTTACTAATAAGGATGATTTGACAAATCACCAGTGGATAAATACTTTTCTGTGAGAAAACCTCTTTATATACATAAGCATTTCAACAAAGAAAAAGACTATTAAAGGAAAAATGATTCCCAAAAAGTCATTGTTTAGATTTAGATTTTTTTTTCTTAAATCACAACTCCAGATGAAATTTAGGGAATAATAAAACAAGAATTTTCCTGATTTATTGAAATCCCAATTTGTTAATTTTGGTGTCATAAAGAATTTTGGAGAGGCGCCTTTGTGGCTCATTTGGTTAAGCATCTTGGCTCTTGATTTCTGCTCAGGTCATGAGCTCAGGTCCTGAGATTGAACCCCATGTGGGCTCTGCACTGAGGGTGGAAGTTTCTTGGGATTCTCTCTCTCCTTCTGTCTCTGGCCCTATCCTTGTCCCACTCTCTCTGTCTCTCTCTCTCTCAAAATAAATAAACAAACATTTAAAAAAGAATTTCTGAAAGGTGGTTCTATGAAAAAATAACTTATTTTGCTCAGGTCTTGAAGTATATCTTTTGTTCTTTTTTTTTTTTTTTTTTTTTTTTTACCCCCCTAGTGATTCAAGGTGATTGTGAATTGTGTTTGCATGGTCCTCAAAATTTCCATGAGGATTCTAGATCAAATGAGTGGAGCAAGTGTGATGCTAACCAAAGACTGAATCAGACTAGTCTGAAGGTTTTCTTTCTGAGTCTCTTTATGAGCTGTACCTCCTGGTAAACTGTGAAATGCCAGAACTGAATATTATGAGAACAGCCACAAAATATATATATACATATATATATATATATATATATATATATATATATATATGTATACACACACACAAATAATCATTGCTACTCTAAGCCTGACTCCCAGACCCAGATATAAAAAATAATACCAATTAAACAGACAATGAAGATGTCTCATTAGCTAAATAATTGAAGGTGAATCACAAGACCTCTGCCTGAATTTTCTGAACTAACAATATGGGTCATCTAAAATATTCTAGGTTCTTGGGTATTTGTGAAATTTTACACACTCACTTTGTCAAGATCCAGTCACATTAGATATCTTGGAGCATAGCAGGTTGCCCTGTTCCTAGTAGATGTTTGACATGAGCTCTCTGACTAGTTTTCATACACAAACTATTCTTGAGCCTCTGGTTGGTCCACTAGTTACACTATGGAAGAACTGTGTGATAAGACGGGGGGAACAAATATAAGCATAAGGAAAATTCCTGGGTGAGGCGAAGCAGAAGTAGCATAAAGATTTTCAGGAAAAGGCCCCTAAGTTATGGAGAAACACTGCTACTCATGTTTTCCAGTCTCTATTCATTTGCCTGTGAGCACACTCTGGAGTCCAGTCAGGAAGTTTATCCATGTCCTGGGGCTCCTGTATAAGGAAGATTTTATTGTGGTTTCTGTGTAAATACATGAAGTCTTAAGAGAAATTGAGTAAGTTTGTATCCTAATGAGCGTTTAGGTCAATTTTTACTCAATCTGAACTAGTTCTATTTTTTTTAACAAAAATAAAAAAATAAGAAGAAAAATTAACTGAGTAGAAAAACACTTGGGATAGATAAAGCTTGGCAGTATCCCAACCTCTGGTATTTTCCATAGAACAGTTCTAGCTCATATGATACTTTCCAAGCTATTTTATTATCTGTACTGAAAAGCCAGCAAAGGCAGGTGCCACTGCGAAGACCCTGGCTGTCCCTGTGTTGCTCCCCATCTCCACATACCCAGCTACTGGCCACAGGTAGAACCCAGCCCATCAGGCAATATCCCGGTGACCTGGAACAGACAGTCTCAGAAGGCAGCTTAATCTCCATGCACAAGTGCCACAAGATCCCTGGGTAGGGTCCCGCTTTCCTCCTGCAGGGAGGGATGTGAAATTACTATCACTTCTTGATTTGTTTCATCAAATTTGCTCCTAGATCAATCTCTAAGTATTTGTATTACAAATTTTCTATCAAAATTTTACTGCTAGTGTATTAATTTTAAAAACCACAGAAATTCCTAAAGAGCTCAGATATCTATAGGGAAAACAAAAATGTTTTAAAACTAAAAAAATCACATTTTTAAAAGCATGTGCACCATGCCAAGCAGAGAGGTTTCTATTCAGACCCTGCAATGTTTTATTACATTGTCTAAAATGGAAAACTTGACTTGTCTGATTCAGCATATCAAGCAAATGACCACCAACAAGAAAACCTTCAGAGAAAATTTATAATCTGTATTCAGTTTATAAACACAATCCAAATTGATCCATCTTGAGAACGACCATCATGCACCCAGGCTGACTTCTGTGGGAAATGGGCACTGACATGCTTTAGGAAAAAGTTAACTCTGCAAAATGGAAAAAGATAAAGATAGAGACTGCTACAGAGGACAGGACCCATTACAAAACCCAGTGCACCACAGGTTTTTTATTACAGGACAACATCTTCTACTTGCCATTCTCTTTCCCTATCTCTCCTCTCCCACCAAAGCGTGCAGCGGCCGAAGCCCAGTCGATTGTGACAAGGGCACATGCCAAGAAGAACAACAGCAAAAATATGTTAATGATGCTCTCAACACTGCCAGTTCTTCAATTCCATTCAATTATCTGTACCTTTTCTCCTGATTTCCATGACTTCAGGACGTTATTTATCAAGTACTCCATAATTAATCAGGCGCCAATCTAGTCTCTAATGAGACTCTATTTACAGCACCCCTCCCCCATGCTCTTCTCCATCCCGAATCCTGACTCCGACTATATGTAAAGCCTCCTTCTCCTTTCCCTTCCTACAGTGGCCCTGGGGCTTTTGAAATGATCCCAACAAGAAAAGCTCCTCCTGACAGTTTTACAGAAAATTTACATATAAACCATGCCAGTTCCCCACTAGTTTTCCATCATTACTCACCTAAAGATAGGAACTTGCTCTGTTCTGGTGAGTGACTCATAAATCCACTGTCTCACTTTTCTCCTTCCCCACCTCACTTGAAGCTCTATCTTTAATTCACAGTCCTGAAGACTATCCCCCTTATTTTTATTCACCTTTGGGCTATTTTTCTTTTCTTTGCCAATTCTTCATGATTACACATTTGTAATCATTTATTCCATTTTCCCTTCCTTTTAATCCACCTATACAGATAATACCTTTCATTCTATCTAGGTGAAAATCTTTAAAGATTTGTAATTCTTATTTCTCAGTTCCGTGTAGTGTTTTGTATTCTTGCATTTTTCTTGTTTTAAGTAATGTTCTCTCCTAGGTTAAAACAAAAAAGGCTTTTCCATTTTTTTTTTAATTCTATAAGGCACTCTTCTAATTCCTTTTTCTGGCTAAGGTAACGATGAATTGAGGGTACTGTTTTAAACAGAGCTGTTCTCCACATCACTCTCAGGCTCCTCTATTTAGTCACTGCCTCTGAAGACAGAACACCTCTCCTGAACACACAACCCTCACAAAAGTACCACTTTTTTACTCTTATTGTTGAGTTTTAAAATTCATTACCCCTCAACATAATAAAATACCTAAGATTCTGAGACTGAGCAGAAGCATCTCCTTAAAAAAAAAAAAAGTGGTAAACCCAGTCTAAAATCACTTACTTTTTAAGTGATTCAGCAAAGACGTCAAACACATCCTCCTGAATCCTATTTCAGGGCTTTTTTATTTGTATTCTAGGACTCCTGTTATTTGAATAGGATAAGTTGACCCTATGCCTCATGTCAACCCTTGGCTTTGTCCATTATTTCTAAGTTATCAAATGGAGTCCCATATAGGAAAGGGGGCTTCATTCTACCAATATGCATGCTAAAACAAACAAACAAACAAACAACAAAAAACATGGGGCACTGGTCTGCTAATTTAATCATGTCCAAGCACATTCTAATATGAACAATTTAATGTGAACCTAACATATTCCTGTCTTCCACAGTCTGTGTAATTCCAATACTCATAACTATTTAAACAAGATAAATACCTTGAACGATAATGAAAAACCATTCCAAAATTATAATTTTCATACTTAAGTTAGAATATGGTTTAGTGAGAAGTTTAGTGAATGTCTGGAGATTATTTTTTTTTCTTATCTCACCAACTAATTTTCTTAAGATGGGAACGGCTCCAAACATGAACCTAAAGAAAACTAAAAATAAAATAAAGACTATTTATAATCACATGTCTGTTTGTTTGTTTTCTGGATATACTGAAGCATCTATCCACAGATGCAAGGCAAATAACTTAAGCATTTGGGCAAGAGCAAGATGCAGGTCAGTCACACCTAGATGAAAATAAAGGTAGACTTGTGAAATAGAAGTTTTCCATTTTATTGTATTTCAATTTTTCAATTATTTCCTTTATGATTAGCACTTTTTGTGTCCTATTTAGGGACTCTCTGACTTAAAGATACTCTATTGTTTTTCCATCCTCACTTAAACCTAGAATCCGTCTAGAATTGAGTTTTGTATGTGATACGAAGTATATCTGGCACACGCCTCATTTCCATAACATGTAAAGGATTCCTAAAAAGCTATGAAGCCAGATAATTGAATAAAAATGTAGGCATGAAACTCCAACAGTTACTTTACAAAAAAGGATATCCAAATATTGATAACACATGAAAAAGTGCTCAAATTCTCTAGTTATCAGATAAATTTAAATAAAAACAACAAGGTGACTATCTTTAAAACATCCACCAAAATGACTAAAATAAAAGATACTTCAAATGTTTTCAAGGACATGGGTCAGTTGATACTTTCATAGGTAGTCATGGGAGTATCTATTAGTATAATCTCTTTGAAAAACTGTTTTCAGTAAATTTTGACATATAAATTCCCAGTGACTCAGAAATGCCAATTTCCAATGGGCATACATACAGAGATTCGAAAGAGTACGTGCCCAAGAATGTTCATAACAACTCTATTCATAATGTATAACTGGAAACAGCACAAATATACATCTCTGGTAGAATAAATATAATATTTTATTACTTAACTATATTCCAGAGCAATGATACATACAACTCCATGAATGAATTTTACAAACAAAAGAACCCAAAGACAAAAAAATGCCTACCACCTGACCCCATCCATATAAATTTCACAAGAAGGCAAAACAAATTCATGGTGCTAGACAGTGCTTATCCTTGGGGGAAGAGGGACGCTGCAGTGTCTAGGCAGGAGAATGGGATAGCTTCTGGAGAAAGGTAGTACTCCATTTCTCTATCTCAGTGATTACTACACAGGTGTATAGTTGTAATTTATGAACTTTTTGTTTCTATTTTCTACATCAAAAATATACTTAAACTAATAATGAATAGGAGAAGGGGAAGGAAAAAATTCCACTCTGACCTTAGTGAAAAATATGTACAGGAGAAATATATTTCATCAGAAAGTGGTTCTAGTATTATTGTTTAAAACTTAAAAAGTGAAGAAAAGAATGTAAAAATAAGATCAGCCAATATTTTTTGAACACTTCTATGTCTATATCCAAAAATAATGAAGTAAAAACAGATACTTGAACTCAAGGGAAAGAAAGGATGTCGACAGGATTCTAAAGCTCTGAAACAGGATCTCCAAAAGAACCATTAGCAAAAATAGGGAAATAAAAGTGGAGGTTAGTTTGTGACTACTGTTTTGGATCTCTCCAATTGATGTCAAAGAAACACATCCAGGTGGAAATATTTAGGATAAATTTAACAGTATGAAATTAGAGAAAGTAATGAGGTCCAGAGTTGAATCATGAACCTGGAAATCACTTCAAGAATGAGTGAGTACTCAGGGAAACAACTGAAAAAGAACTAGCTGAGACCCAAACTTGGAATATGTGGACACATCATAGGTAAAACAGCCTAGGGGGTAGGAAGCAAAAAGACAGTATGACAATCTGAATGTTAAAGTACATTATCATAGAAGCCCAAGTAAAAGTAGTCATCAAACAGTTCACAAATATTTTGTCTCTCCTGTTGAGCATAAGAATAGTATTTATTGTACCTTCCCGCCCACTTTGAAGTTAGGAGTGATCAGAGGTGATTTCATATGTTCAATAAATGTGAAAAGCTTGGATGTGTGTCACTTTCGGGTGGAAGCTTTAAGAAGCAGTATGGGACTTGACAAAATCCTTCCCTCCTGCCATAGTGACTATGAAGATCATGAGATGGATCCTCCATTAGCTTCGGTTCTGAAGTTATCACAATGTGAAAAGTACCCCATCCTCCAGCTCATAATGGACACGTATCATGAGTGCAAAGAAAACTAAGGGTTCTTTGCACACCTGTCTTGCGGACCTCACCTGCCCTATAAAACCTCAAACAGAGATCAATGCTATAATTCAATCTTTTGTTTCCACATTCATGTAGCTGAGCACTACTAGGAAAATATCAGGTGGTCACACTGCTACAAATCCTCAATCTGCAAAATCAGTGGGGTCTAGCAGCTCTTTAATCTGAACTCAAAAATTCCCCTCACCCCTTTCCACAAATTTTCCAAACTTTAGTCATTCTTTTCTAGACTCCATGCAGTCTTAGCAGAGGATCTGGCCTCTTGACTCATGAAGAGTACTAAGTCTGCAAAACACACTCTTCTGTGTGTTCCCACTTTCTACCTTCTACTAACTTAAATTCACCCATACTGAGCCTTATCCTCTTTCTTTCAGTCTTCTAGGATGAGGTATTCTTATTTCTGCTTAAGCATTCCCTTCACTGACACCATTTAGTACTCATTTTTCTGGGATCTTGCTACACTACATAGTCCTTCCCTTACCACTGCATTCATCTTGTTACTCTGATTCCTTCCACCTTTGCTCTATAAATATGCCATAAACCCTGGATTGAAATTAAATCTCCCACTACCCATCATCTAATCTCCCTCTCCTTCACAGGGAGAAGTAGGTAGTCTCCTAAATTAACAATCTTACATCTACCATTCACTGAAAGCTATTCTTACTAGCATCATTAGGACCAAATGGTTACCAATATTATTATTGGTTGCAGTTATAACTGCCGACTTCTTCCTTATTGAATCTCTCCAGTCTAATGGTGTCTGTGACTCTATATTATCCTTGTTCTCCAAGTGCCACTGTCCATTTTCTCTCTTTCCCTAACATAGTTACCTCTTCCTCTTGACATGCTTGAAATGCTGGTGGTCTCTAAAGCTCTCTCCTTGGCCTACAATTCTTCTCACTCTGCATAATCTCCCTCAATTTCATTTGTCTCCATGATTTCAATATTACCTATATGTTGATGAGTTCTAAATCTAAATCTCCTGTTCCGGACCTTATCCTTGAGCTTAAAAATCCTCAGTCACTTGAATATCCTACAGACACCTCAAAGGTAGTATATTCAAAACTGAATTCAATTTTTTTTCCTAAACCCATTTCTCTTCTCATATTTTCTATGTTAATGGAATTACCATCTAGCCATTGACCCAAGACAAAATCTGGGAGTGAACCCAGTTGTTTTTTTTTTTTTTTAACTGAGTTAGCAAAAAATATGTTGCCCTGCTCTTATTCCTTAGGGCTTTACTATTTCGGTGCATGCTAGCCTGATCTTCTACTGCAGATCTGTCCTTCAATTCCGATGAACAACTTTACTGGGTAGGATATTCTTAGTTTGCAGTTTTCCTTTTAGTACTTTGACTGTATCATCCAACTCCCTTCTGGCCTACAAGGCTTCCAGTGAAAACTCTACTGAAAGTCCCTACACAAAGTTCCCTTGTGTATATAAAGTTACTTTTCTCTTCCTGCTTTTAAGAATCTCTGTCTTCAATTTTTGAACACTTAATTATAACATGTCTCAGTAAGGGTGTCTTTTGATTCATCTACCTTTTGGGCTTCCTGGATCTGGAGACCAAGTTAGGAAAGTTTTCAGCCATTATGTTTTTAATATTTTTTCTCTCTCTTCTTTTTCTCTCTTCTCCTTGTGAGATTTCTATAATGTGTATACGGGTCCATCTAATGGAATCCCATAAGTCTCTTAAGCTATCTTCACTTTTTTTCATCATTCTTTTTGTTCTGATTGTATGAGTTCCACTGCCCTGTCTTCAAGTTCATTAATCTCTTCCATTTGATCTAGTCTGTAATTGAACCCCACTACTACTTCAGGTATGATACTATGCAGTTTTATGATTTCTACTTTTTTTCTACTTATTTCTATTTTGTTGAAATCCTCACTGTATTTCTGTATTGTTCTCCTGACCTTGGTGAACATCTTTATGACCATCATTTTTAATTAATTCCCCACTAGGCAAATCACTTATTTCATCAAGATCAGTTTCTGGAGATTTCTCTTATTTTTTTGTTATAACATACTCTGTTTCTTCATTTTCTTGAGTCTTTGTTGGTTTCTATGCATTAGATAAAACAGTTACATCCCCTAGTCTTGACAGGTTGATCTCATGTAGAAGATGAACTTTGTAAATCAGTCTGGCCCAAACTCCTGGTTGCCTCTCAAACCTTTTTCACTGTCTAAGCCACTGTTTTTGTTATTAGTGACTCCCAGTAAGTTGGAGCTCTGCCAAGACCCACCAGTGTCTCAAAGGCATATGAAATGCTTATATACCTCTTCATTTTCCCTTCTCCCTGAAGATCACTAATTGCTAACCCCTTAAGTTTCCCAATCCAGGCTAATTGGAAGCCGAACCTTCAGGGAGCATCTGGGAAAAGTGGAACATAAGATACGTAGTCTAGTATCTATCAGAGAGAAATCAGAAGCCGAATGTTTTTGCTCGCTCACTCTGTGCTAAGCTAAATGGAACAGTGACTGTTTGTTCAAGTGAGAGCTTGTGCACCCAGAGAGAACCAGCATTTTGTCCTATATGGTCCCAGGAACTGAATGCCAAATCCCACCATATTCTAAAAAATTTTTTTCATGTTTATTTATATTTGAGAGAAACAGAGAGCAAGCAGGGGAAGGAGGCAGAACAAGAGGGAGACAGAATGAAGCAGGCTCCAGGCTCCAAGCTTTCAGCACAGACCTTGATGTGAGGCTCAAGCCCATGAGCCATGGATTATGATCTGAGCCAAGGTCAGACATTTAACTGACATCCACCAAAGCACCACCCCCCACCCCCCTGCCCTTAAGATTCTAGAGCTAGGTTATTTGGAAGCCAATTTCTTGGGTGGGAACCCTAACACTCAGGTGCTAGATGTGATATTGAGCCCCTTCTAGGGAGAAGCTGGAGGCCTATTTTAACTACTGGATTAAGCCAGGGGAAGACAGTAGGGGATATGGCCACCAGGTCTCTCAGCCTCCCAGGAGGATTCCAGTCAGCTCCCACATGCATGCCAATTAGAAGCTGGAACCTTAGACTGAAGCTGGGAAAGTATGTAGTCAAACCCCTTCCAGGCAGAAACTGGAAAATGGAGTTTTTATCTGTTCCCTCTCCATGGAGCCCAGGTTGGGAAGCTTTAAGAAGTGCTTATACACCTGCTTGAAAACTGCTTTTTGTTGTTGTTTAATATGGTTCTGTGGGACTCAGGAATGCTAAGTCCTGTTGGCTATCAGAGAGGTAGGCAATGTGAGGGACCATCTCCTGGATGGCTGCCATAAAAGTTAGGCCTAAGGATGTGGACCAGCTCCTTCTAGGAAGAAGCTAGCAACTTGGTTTTATTATTGGAGTGAGCCAGAGGGAGGATATAGCAAAATTGCAACTAGCTCTTTCAGAATCCTGGGAAAATCATGGTAAAAACCTAGATGCAGGCTAATTAGAAGGTGAACCCATCAGGTAGCAGCTGGGAAGTTACGCATATTTCTTCTAGGGAGAAGCTGGGACATGGTGTTTTTGGTGACTCACTCTGAATTGAGCCCAAGCATACAACCATGAGGGGTGCTACTGAACTCATTTAAAATATGCTCTGTTTGCTATAATCGTGTGGAACTCATGAATGCAAGCCCCACTGGCTAACAGAGCCGGATGATTTGAGGTCCCATCCTTCAGATGGTAGCCTTAAAAGTTGGGGTGCTAGACATGTGGTCTGAACCCTTTGTTCTTCAGGAAGATGCTTCTAAATTATTTGACACTGTGCCAGGGGTGGGGGTTATGACAAAAGCATGTGTCAGAGGGAGTTTCTCTCAGAGGAAATTGCTTCATGTGGAGCTCTATATATTCAGTGTATCCACAGGGGAAGGAAAATTCAGGAGTCTCCTGTTGCCATCTTGGCCTGGAATCTCCCTTGGTTGGGTAAGTGTAAATTGTATCTTCCATAATGCCTTCCAAAGTTCTTCAACAGGATTAAGCACCAGTTACCCACGGTGTAATTACAGTGGTTTGAAAATGTGTCCTCCATTGGCCAAATTTCCTTCCCTGTTTTACCATTTCCCTGTTTGCTTTTTCTCTCTCTCCAAACTACACTACTTCCACATCTGTTCTTATTTCAGGTTCTACTTCCAAACACATCCAAACCAAGACATCAGCTCTTATCTGACCACATAACCAAAGACTTGCTATGAGTTGGTAACTATGACTAGGCTAGACTCTGTCCACATCATTTCTATCCTGGTTTGTACTTTCTGCATCTCTTGCCTGGGCTATTCCAAAGGCCTCCTGTGCATGTCTCTATTTCTAATCATGCCTACCTCAACTCCATCCTTTACATAAAAGGATTTTAATCTTCCACTAGCTTTTAAAGTGCATTTATTTATTTAGAGCACAAGAGTGAGAGTGAGATAGAGCATGAGTGAGGAGCAAGGAAGGAGTAGAGAGAGAATCCCAAGCAGTCTCCATGCTGTCAGCATAGAGTTCGATGTGGGGCTCCATCTCACAAACCCTATGATCATGACCTGAGCAGAAATCAAGAGTCAGATGCTTTAACTGACTGAACCACCCAGGCATCCAGGAAGAGTAAGATCTTTAAAATGCAGATCTTTCTGTATCACCTCCTTCACTGACATCTTTCAGCATCTCCCATCACCTACAAGACAAGCTCCAGCTTCTGATCATGGAACATGAGATCTACTGTGATCAGTTCCCACCTATGCTTTTAGCCTCACCTCTCCTACATCTCAGGTTATATTCCTCTAAGACTAATTAAATTGTGCTCTCACTCTGTCACCCTGTCCTATCTATCTAGACAACTAGTGTTCACCTCTGTTCTATTTTACCTAGAAAACTTCCTTTCTTCTTCTTAATCTCAGCCTACCATCCTTCACATCCCAGCTCAATGTGTTCTCATCCAAAAAATATCATCTAACCTTCTAACTCAAGGCTAATGTCCACATGCTTTCATATTATTGTCTACCTCTTTTCACCTACTATAATTTTATATTTATTCCTAGATTATTGCGATCACCTCCACATAAATCTCCATGCCTTGAATTTCTCCCTTTGAATCCAAATGACACATTTCTACTGATGCTAATTTTCTAAAAGAAAGTTAATAGAAAGCCCCAGCTAAACTGTCTATCTAAGCCCATCTCTAATCAGTCCATTCTCATCTTCTGTTCAAGTCAGAACAAATTAAATTACTTTCCTCACTCGATGCCACTGTGCAAGGCTCTTTTATGCTTCTATGCCTTTGTACATGCCTCTGACTGCAGTGGTTATACCCACCTACTAAGCCATCAAGTTTTATCTCAAACATCACTACTCTATGGTACTTTCTCTAATATCTCCCCTCCCCACCTGTTTGTAATTTCTTCTACTGGATTCTCTTAGAACTTGGCAAATATTCCCTTCATAATACCACATGGCCTTGTAATTATTTGTAAGTGCCTTAAGGGCTGTTCTTTCTCATCCTGGCTCAGGATCTGATACTCGGTAAATATTCAAGAGAGAATGGTTGAGAATGAATAAGTGATTGGGTAAATTAATGAAATGGATAACTTATTTTTAACAAACACAGCCACAGAAAAACAGTTTTTCCCCACAATGTGACTGAGTCTGAGAAGCATTCAAAATTTGAAAGTAAACTTGAAATCAAAAAATAGAAAAGAAGAACCCGATGCTAGAAACAAAGAAATACAGAAGGAAACACAGAGTTGGGGGGAAAGGCATGTAAAATAGAGAAGGGGAGAGTGAGAGGGACAGAAAGAATACCACATGTAACACCTTCACCTACCTTTACTATCTTTACTTTCCAGATCTGAGCAGTCAGCTTCCTACAGTGATATCATAATTTAGTCGCATACACCAGATCCTCATACTCAGCTTCAGCTCACAATGCAAATCATTGCAAATACTCAAGCAACAGGAGAGTAAAGTCTAATTTCCTCTTGGAAGTATTTTCATAACATCACACCTTCCCTGCTGCAACAAAGGATTTAAACCAGCAGCCATGAGAAGCTGCACAATGTGTTAAAGTACAGAAAGAGGAACGGGCAAATGGAATTTTAATGGAATTAAGCCTCCAAGGTCTCAGGTGAAAGGAGTATTATTCAAAATAAAAATGATGATTTAATGGACCACAGTCACTGCTGGTCACTGCAGGGGCCAGATGAATGGAAATGCATCATAGCCCCTCTTTTGGGTGGGGTTTCATGCTCTGAACATCTGTCTGCTGCAAGTAAAAATATGTTCTGATTCCATTAGAGAAGAGCTCTAACCAAGACAGAAATTCAGTAAGACAACCCAATGATTTAGGCTTTGTAGCAAGGGACATTGGGTTTAGGAAGAGATCAGTTAGGGGACAGACATAATGTAGAGATTTAACTCAAACACAGACTCTGTGTTGGATCAGATCTGAAGCCAAATAGCAGACAGTTGTGAAACTCTCTAGTATGCTAATAACTGGACAACAGTGACATGGTCCTGTTACTCCTTCTCACTATATACTCACAACTTTTCACTTTACCCTTCCCTCTTTCAACGAGAAATCCAAAATATTTCACCATAGGTAAGCACTGGAGGTACCTACCACCTGTCTGGCAAGTTCTGAGGTTCTCTTCTCTCAGAGATTTTTCTATTAAACATAGGTTAACATATGAGAGTCTTGGAAGACATAAGAAAATCTATCTGGCAACTTTTATTAATCAAATTAGTAAGGACAATATTTCTCCATTCCCTCAAGGGACATGTTTTTGCTCCCACCTAATCTCCCTCCTCCTGCTGTCTTTCTATCCCCCTATTAAAAGGACAACAACTTCCCCAGAGCCAAACACATCATACCTTGGTAGCAGCCTGAACAAGGATGTTTTATAAAAGGCAACGTCTGAATATGACAAATGACATTAGCCCCGGGTTTGGCAGGGTCACAGCCAAAGCCAATCTGATATTTACAATATGCTTTATAAAACCACAAACATTTTCCCTACTCCCATGAGATGCCATGTCACACAGAACATATGCAATTAATCTCCTATTGTGACTATTAGCACCTTTCTCTTCAGGTGAGCCTCTCCCAGGTATGTTTAAATACCTACTGTGGAGGCCACCATCTATTAGCAATAGGCATGTGTGTGTGTTGCAGGGTTTGGTACAACACCCTACTTGAAGCATCAGTGCCATAAAGTAGTGAGCCTTATACAAAGGCTCAAATTGAGCAGGTCATGTAGCAAAATATTTCCCCACTGGAATACAACATTCGGTGCTTGGAAGAGATGCTGACTTTGTAGAACCGACTGCTGTCAGTTTTAAGCAGTATATAAATTTCCCTTTATTTAGCTCTAACATGACCATTTATTTCAAGACATGAGTAAACTGAAGTTGAAGTTTCAAAACTGGAAACTGTGGGTTTTCATCTCTATAATTACCTGAATCAAGACAGTGCTAACAAAATGATTTAACCAGTTAACTCAAGTTTATTTAAAAATATTAACAGCTAGATTCAATCAGTTTATATCTATATTCCAGTTCTAAATCTTACCCTCCTTTGGTGGCCAGGGCCCAAGCAAAGGCCCAGAGCCAGACGCCTGTATGTTCCAAGCTTCCATGTCCAGCATCATGAAGACCACATAGTGAGAGCTGACTTCCATATCCCAAACATCACAATGGCACTGAAAACTCTTAAGCTTGGTCAGGTCAGCAAGTGCAGTTGTAAATCCCAGCCCCAGCACTTGCTTAAAGAGAAGCTCCCCAACCTCAGTGCACATTAAGATTGACATTTGCTGTTGATACCTCTCCATAAATATGTGCAGGGTTAAGCTCACTTTTCATATGCTGGCTTTAACTCACTTTTTTGCCTAATACTCAAGAAAGCATATCAATGAGTTAGAGGATCCTTATCCAAAACATGTTGAATCTAATGAGTATAAAATGTAATCATTTCCATATTAGTATTTCATTATGAGTAACAAGATACTTACAACAAAATTCGTAACTCACAGACTTTAGAGTGTCAAGACCCTGTGGTTAATGCATGAGTTACCATGATAATCATGGTACATGCCTCTTATAACAGACACAATGCTAAAGACCTTATTATATTTAATACTCATGATGGGCAGGAACTATTAGATTATCCAGGCACTACTAAAGTTTTGGAGCCAGGCCTTGAATCCAGTTTTGTCCTATTCCAATAACAATGCTGAACCACTATCCTCATTTAAAATATCCTCATTTAAAATAACTCCCAGCCTCATTCATCCCTCAAAACTTGGAGCACTCCCCAAGGGCAAGAGTATCAAGATCCTGCAAAATGTGACTGCAACCTATATCTGCAGCCTTATAATTTGAGACCCTTGTAATTTGAGACCCAGGTCAAATCAACCCTCTCTAAATGTGTCTTTTCTGAAAATTCCCCAGTTGTGACTGCTCTTCCCTAGTGTGATGGTGATCAGCCAGAACAAGTCTGATCCTCAGGTAACACCTGGCAATCTTTAGAGACATTTTTGGTTGTCATAAATAGGAGGATGCTACTGGCATCTCCTGGGCTATGGATATTGCCAAGAATACCAAAATGCACAAGAAACCACCCACAACAAAGAATTATGTTTCAAATGTCAACAGGAAAAGGTTGAGAAAGTCTGGTGTGTATGATATTCGCCTTTGCAAACTCCTTATGAAATTTAACACTTTCTTCCTTGCATTTCATAGTATGTTAAATATTCCCAGAGGTCAAAGACTAGGTCTTACAGAATTTTGTATTCTAGATTCCTTTCCTCAAGACTTAACAGGTTACAAGCCATGGGGCAGAGGCTAAATGTTTAATGATCACTCTAACACTTGACTCTATAGGGCAAATCCTGAAATGTTATTGGAAGAGTTATGTGAAACAATGACAGAGAATTCCATAATTTTGGAGGTGGATAACACAGTAGAGAAATAACAATTTCCTTTTGAAGCTATGGATAATAAGCCAGAGAAGTCAGGTGAATTGGTTAAGATCAGAGAGTAACTATGACTTTTCTTGGTTCTTAGACTGGATATATCTTAAGTGAAAGCCAAAGCCATTTAAGGGAAAAATCATCAAAAATAAAAAGCATCTCATTAAAAAGTAAAAATTTATCTTTTCCCAGGAGAGTAATGTCCTTTTCATGACATGTGTTAAGTGCATGAATTGTTTGTTTGTTTGTTTTTAATCATAAACATGCTATGCATCAGTGCTTCCTCTAATCATACTGACAGTGGCGATCAATGCCTTTTACAAAGATTTGTGGAAACCACAAAGAGTCAAACATTGCTACTATGGAGATAAATGTCCTTGAAGGCTCTCAGCCTTAGCTCACCACTAAATGCCTCCTTGGAGGATGTTTTATTTTATCCCCAGGTTATTACAATGGTTCAGTACTGACTCAGAAAAGTATCTATGGTGCTATGTCAGGACCTCAGTGCCTCACTCATGAAAGACAGCTCTATCCTGGACTCTTTCTTATCTCTTGGCCCAGTCCTGACAATTCATCGAATTTGTTCACAGGGTCTCTTAAGTAACACAAGGAAAGTCTTTAATTATTAAGCGCACATATACAATCTGAAATTTGATGCAGATTGTGTTCTCTGTAGAAATTAAGGTCTATGCCTTTGTCTGACCCATTCAATCCACCAGTTAATCACTAGCTCACAACTGCTAACAGAATCACTTTTAATAGTATGAAATTCTCACAATGTCATATGGATATGTACACCAGCAAAAGAGACCAAAGGGCTTAAAGTGGTTCACCTGTAAAGGGATGGTCTCCTATGGTGTCCTCAACAGCCTGTACTCAGCTGAGAGAAACCAAGAAGAAGAGAATGCCACACTCATCAAGATTAAGGTACGGTGCACTCTGTGCCAATGAATAAACATGGTCACAATAATGGAGCAAGAAGAAACCTGCTATTTTGCCACTGTTATCCTGAGTCTCCATATCTCCCATCAGATAGTGTACCAGGGACCTCCTGAGTTTCATGAAGAGACAGCCTTCTGTCTAGTAGTAAGTTAGTAGACTCCTTACTTATGAAAAAAAAAAAAAAAAAAAAAGGAGGATGTATTATATTGTCTTGCCCAAGAGAGAACTCTTCCTCTTCACAAAGTGACTAGTGATCCACGTGTCAGAGCACTGTACTGCATACATGTTTTCACACCTTGTACTCATCACAGAATCTTCTATTTAACCCCCTCCTCTCTCCCTCAAAATAAAACCCTCACATAAATATTAATGAGTGTTCGACCCATGACCAGAAAGGTATATCTCTGCATTTCATAATGACTTCACTTCTCTCTTCCAAAAGCCGCAATTAAATCCCAGAGGGAAAATTATCTTTTGTGGATAATGCTGGTCTTTTCTTAATATATGCACAGATTCATAATGATATTACTATTATTAATAGCGATGATAATGAATAAATTTGCTACTACAAAATAAGTAGGTAGTCCAGATTTTATAATCCTATTAAATATCTCTGTATTTTATATGTTGCATATTACTTTTTCTTTATGAGATGACCTGAGTCACATGTGCAGTTTTATAGCTTGCTAGAGATACAAGAAAATGGAGCTATAACTTTTCATTTTCTATCATGTGTGATGTGTATAAGAATATGCATAAGTATTTAAATATTTTTGCTTCAGCCTTTGATCTGAACAGTTGAAATTATTTTCCATATATTTTTAAAAGCCATATTCCTCCACAGACATTAAAATAAAAAGAAACTAGTCACCAAAATCATGCACCAAAATAAAATTCTCCACAAACAGTATGCTTGATACATTAATGACTTTTTCATTGATCCCTCTCCAAAGAGATGAGTCAAACAACAAGTAATATTACAAGACTGCAGAGCTAATATTGAGATCATAATCTAAGGATGAGCAGTCAACTTTTTGAGACTATTCAAAAGATGTGAGTGGACATCTTGCTTTGATAGAATTCCCCAAAAAAACTTTAATAATCTATAAACCACCCTTACTATACAGGAGACTATCAGAAGAGAGAAGACAAGAAGAAAACACTTTAACAAAACAGTATAAAGATAAAAATAATATGGTAAAAGAACACAAGTGCATTGACACTTGACATTACAATTTTTAAAAAGTATTCCCTGTGTCTCAAAGGCACTGAAGAATTCATCCCACTGTCTAATTGATTTTGTGGCCAAACATGTAATTTTGCCAACTATCAGGTTGTTTTATTATTGCACATGTAGTCCTATAGCATGAAAGAAGACTCGATGCATTTTTTAGCATCCTCAATTTGATGAAAATTTATTGTACAAGTTTTGTATTCTTAGTTATCTAAAACTTGCTAACTCAACAGAGTGTCAGCTAGACTCTGGCCTTTTGCTACACATGACCAACAGTTCTTGGTGTATTCTATGGCGTGAAAATGTGGACTCTACAAGGGGTGGCACTTAAAGGGAGCATGGAAATAACTGGCAGTTAGGGGATGCTCAAGGCTAGAGCATCCTAAGGTCCTCACGTGCTGCCGTAGTCACATCTAAACTTCCTAGTTGGTGCTGTGGAAAGTTCATTCCAATGGATTTCAAAATTTACTGTTCACCAGAACCATCTGGCAGGATTATTAAAACACAGATTACTAGGCCTGACTACAAGAGTTTCTGGCTTGTTAAGTCTAGAATGGCCTGATGAGGTGCATTTCTAAGGAGTTCTAAGGCAGGGTCCATGGTTCTGGTTCAAATATTAAAGTTTGCAAATTACTATTTTATTCAATTATGTATGGATGTCCAGGACAATTGTGTCCTGGGTTCTATAATTAAACCCTATCTCTACATTTAAAGAAATAATACCCCAAAAATCTGGGATTGAAAATCAAACATGTAATGAGTTTACTTTTATCAAACATTCCTATTTATAAAACTATTTCAATTCTCTGGTATGGATACCATCCACTGGATATGGTCTACTCTATAGCTATGGACTTCTGTTGAAGAATACTTAATTCCACTGATAAATTTAAAAAGTATGGGATATAGCCTCATTCCTTATGATGTCAGTTTCTTTAATATGTTAAAGAAATATTATGACCAGTATGTAGAAATAACAGATTATAGATTTGACATCACTTGCTATTTAATTTTAACAGTTTCACAAAGCCGATCTTCCATGGTTATTTCATCTAAAAATTCATTAAACAAAAACCTATAAAATGCCTACTGTGCACATGATACTGTCAGGCCCTTTGGGAGATATTACAAAAAAAAAAAAAGAGGAAGAAGTAAAACAAGTCTCTGACAGAGAAAAATCTCTCTTTCTCTCTCTTTCTCTCTCTCTCTCTCTCTCTCTCACACACACACGCACACACACTACAGCCTGTAATGAGGAAAAAGATAAAACTATACAAGACAACTCAGAAAAATAGAGATATGACAGAAGTGTTTTAGCATATTTTAACCCTTTTCAGGAAAGCTTTGACTTTCATTTTACACAATAGTAAAATGGTCTATATAACATCAATTGATTAGATATGTAACTTGTGAATCCTCTCCATGTCCCTAATTCTCTTGAGTGTTACTTATCTCTTCAGTCTTCCATCCTAATAAAATTATCCTAATACCTTTGACATTTCACTCAACCAATAAATAATGAATAGATTTAGAAGGCAGACACTTTGCTAGGCAAGAAGGACCAAAAGCTGATCACATCATATGGAATCTCCTTCAAGTTATTTACAGTCGACTGGGAAAACTAGACAACGAGGCATTCAAACTATGGGGTGACGAAGTACTAAGACCACCTAAGGGCCTTTAAGCCAGACATGGAAAGGTTGTCTGGATGCCCTAATATCTGAAACAAATCTTGAATTAAAATTAGAAGGAACCAGAGACCATAGTTAGAGTAGAATTTTCTGGAAGAGGGAACAACATGCCAAATGTTCTCAAATGATAGAATATACTATGTTTATTAAGAAAATTTAAATTGCTCAGGATTGGAGAAAAAAGGGTATGAAAAAATAATGAAAATAATTAACCCTCCAGGAAATCAGGCCCCAAAAGAGGGACTTTTCAAGTCTTCCTAAGGAACTTAGGTTTTATACTAAGACAAATGGAATGCACTAAAGTATTTTAAGAATGGCAGGATTAGTTTCAGCAGAAACAATGTAGCATTTCCTAAATTGTAACCATTATTTTAATTCTCTGAATATACCATACCTTCCTTGGGTGCCTACATGAAGCAAGCAAACTAAAAGCAATGAGAATAATTGAAAACTTAAACCAGTTATCCACATGACATGCTTTTATACAGTCAAATGTACAGATGTTCAATGGCCAGTCTTCTACTAATTCTATTTTCCATTTCTCCTGAGGTGTTTGTGAAGCATGGCCTCCAATAAAGAATGCCAGGACAGGATACATTAGTCCGGCCAAGGCCTGGGTCATGTTGATTATTTCAAAAGGACAATTCTCATTCATTTCTCACAATGACACATTTATTTTGTATCAGTCCAAAGGGGTGATATAAGCTGACTGGTGGCTTCCTCGTTATCCATTATAGCCCCCTATGGAATCTTCTACCCAAACTTCACAAAAACTCTTACAGTCTGATACTTGATTTCCTCTGCAGCCTATACTCTTTGTTCTTTCGGTTCAGTATTCTACCAGTTTCTGACCACTACTGACATTAGCTATCATTTGGAATTCTCACCTTTGCTTGAGGATATAGCTCCTCCATGCCTTACTGTTCTGTTTCTTATATTCTCTTCATTTTCTGGTTGTTTTGTATCCATCGTTTTCTGTCTCTTATTTTTACCAAGTTAAATTCAATAAATAGATTTTCTTAATGCTTTGGACTTTCTAATAAAAATGTGATAAAGGTATTTTGAGTACAAACCTTAAAAGTAAAGGAAAAAAGGAACCAAAATTGTCTGAACTTTAATGCCTTTTCCTTTTTTTGAAGAAAATTTAAAAATGAATACCTGGAATGTTCTATAATATCTTTGAAAGAGGCAATTTAATAAAAAATCAGAGTGCTTCTAGTTAATTTAATTCCCTCCAGACCCACATTCCTTCCAAATTGCACACTTCAAAACTACAGAGCCAAAGAACTTTAGATGCCCTCTGAGAATGCCTGAAGAGAAGGAGGGAAAGGTCCATGAAAGAAAATGAAAGGAAAAGCTAATTTCTGGAGAGAAAAGGGAAAATGGTGAAAAGTTTCAATTAATCTGCAACTGATTTAACACTTCAGAACAACTTTTAAGACAAAGGAAATATTAGCATTCAATTATTTATTTAGAAGTTATTGAAGGGAACATACTGTATAGCATATCAACCTTTTAGCCCACGTAAAGGATGGATTGAAACTTGATACAGAGTTATTGGCTTGAAAAAATAAGGTATGATATACGATAGTGATACTCTAATTCCAAGTTTAAAGATGTAGAAGTAGGGGCACCTGGATATCGCAGTTGGTTAAGTCTCCAGCTCTTTATTTCACCTCAGGTCATGATCTGAGGGTTCATGGGTTCAAGCCCCCCCAAGGTGGGCTCTACACTGAAACCATAGAGCCTACTTGGGATTCTCTCTGCCCCTTCCCCCCTACTCAAAACAAACAAATAAGCAAATAAAAAAGACATAAGGGAACTCCTGGGTAGCTCAGTCAGTTGAGTATCTGACTCAGGTCATGATCTTGTGGTTCATGAGTTCAAGCCCTGCCTCAGGCTCTGTGCTGACAGCTCAGAGCCTGGAGCCTGCTTTGGATTTTGTCTCCCCCTCTCTCTGCCCCTACCCCACTCATGCTAGCTTGCTGGCACTCTTTCTCTCTCTCTCTCAAAAATAAACATTAAAAAAAAATCTAAAAACAAAAAAAAAAGATGTAGGAATAAAAATACTTAAGAAACAAACAATTACAGAGTGTAAGCTGAACAAAATTTTAGGTACTTGCATTGCCCGAATTCATTGACAACTGGGTTTTGAAATGATTGAAGAGTCTCGACTGGCCCACTTCTTACCTCCAAAACAGGAGACCTTAGAGATCTTTGATGCTAGACAAAAGGACAATTCCATTCTACACAGACACTGTAGTATTTAAACAAGTCTAACCTGGGTGTGGTTTCACAAAAACAACCAGAGTAATTAGAGAAATTACTTGTCAAAGTTATATTCTGTAAAACTGCCAGAGTAACTGTCATACCAAATGATGAAGTGGATCCCTGTTAGGATGACATTATCCCTTATAAGTAAATGGGACATTATTCTAACAATAGCTGCTGTTGTCAGTTTTGGTTTTCATTAGGAAATTTTGTTCTGTGTATGTGAATGTGAAGGTGTTAAAGCCTTCTCTGCCTCCCTCTCATATGTTGTTTTTCACATATATTCAAGACTGAGCAATGAGGAAAGAGGATAAATCTATCTCTGCAAATTTGTATTAGTGTTGGGGGGGGAATATGTGAGTGTGTACATATTCACGCACATAAACACGTTCTCTGCCTGCTATACTCTGCAGCTCCCCACTGCACTCATGACCTACTGTATACATGTACTGTGTAGTACTGTGTCTCTGAGAAAATCTATTCTCTAGCTTTGCTTTAGCTCCATCTCGTATCTCCATTTTTAAGTCATCTCTGTGGCTTTAAAATGTCATGGAACACTTTTTTCCTCTCCTGCTATATTAGGTTCACTGTCCTAGCCATCTTTGCTCTTAGTAGCAGTCTTCAGTCATATGAAAAGCCAGGCTTTGTTTTAAACGCTTTTCATATGCAATATTACTTATCATAATTAAGTGATACAGATAGTCTTTCCATTTTTTAGACAAAGAAACAAAAGCTGAGGCATATAAAGTAACTGCCCAAGTCCCATAGCTAGATAGTAGTGAAGACAGGACTTGAATTTAGGTCTCTGCCTCTAGAATCCACAGTCTCAACACCATGCTAATAAACTACTTTGCCTCAAGGGACAGAGAGGCTGCTAGCATCAGCATTGTGATACCTTAGTGTTAATCCCTCTTATCACTGTTCAGAATTAAACTAAACCCAAACCCACATTCCCCTGTTGTTGACATGAAACAGTCACTATCTTTTTTTTTCTTTTCTTGCCTATCAGTGGATATTTTATACTATAAAGTATTCACCATGCAAATTAGGTAAGGAAGCAGAAGTCATGCTATTAGACCCTAGGGTTATCGTTCTGGAAAAAAAATGAGAAAAATATGCAAAGGAACATGAAATGCATTCTTTCTTCACATGCCTTTATGTAAGGACTTGGATGAATTTTAGACACGAATATTAAGATTTTAGGATTGAACACTTAGCTCAAGTTCTATTAAAACCTAAACCAAAAGGCTTCAACTTCACAAGATGAGGGCTCAAGAAAGTTAAAAGGACATTTTGCTGAAGGCTGGTAGAAAGGATAATTCTAACTACAGCTGCTGGTGGTTCTTTTCAGGCTGACTTTTTTTTTTTTTTTAACACCTCCTAGGGCATATATTAGCATGTCCAGAAAGTTGCATTAGCTGGGATGCTCCCATCCCCATACAATATCTGAAATTTTCCTAATTGTAGAATGCTTATCAAAAGGTGCACAGAGCTACCCCTGCTGCTATCAATTAAAATGTAATCAATGCAAACTACAAGGACAGTTTCTCCCCAGACTGAAAACGACATACTACAGTCCTGTCTTCCAAATATCTCCATCACTCCTGATGGCACTGACATCCTCCTCTTTGAGGTTTTCTCCTTTACCCTCTTCCCATTTAATGCCAATCCATGGCAGTCTTAGTTTCATCTCTCACAACCTATTGCACAAATCACAATGTGCTCCAATGGATAGGCCACGAGCTTTGGAGTCTGGTTCAAATGCCAGCCTCAGATGGACATTAAACCTCCTGGATTTTCAGTTTCCCAGTTATAAAATGGTCATCATAATACAATCTCTGCAGGTTATTTTCAGGATTATAAATGTGATAATACACGAAATATATTGATTGCATTATCTGGTTGTATCATGAGCTCTTGAATGATAGCAAGCATTATTATCATATATGAATCTACCCGAGAGTAAATAATCAATTACACTCCAATCTTGCCATTATTAGAATTACTAGACACACCTTCCATACAAAAGGCCTAGACATGTACAATTCACTTTGGGTTCTTCTGTCTCTAATAGTGCCTATCCTCCAGCCAAGTAATTTATTCTGTATACCACTACATATCATTTTAATCCAACACTTACTACTTATGACCCCTGAGTGACTCAAGAAAATCTGAGAACTTCCTATGGTCTTTCAAATTAAATGTAAATTTCTCTGCTCTTCCCTAAACACCTATTATACCAAACCCTTTTATAATCTTTCCTAGACAATATATTGTGGGAAAACCATGTTAACCCCACCATCCCAGGCATACTTTACCTATTTCACCTGCAAGTTTTGGAATTCTTTATTCTGCTTCACCCCACTCAGGAAAAAAAACTCTCTTGTTTTACTGTCAGTTCATTTCCCCCCCCCTTTCACAAGACCATGTTTCCTTTCCATGAAGGCTTCCAAATGAACACCGTTCAATGCGGAGTTCTTCAATCTATGTGCATTCAAAGTATTTACTTTCAGTTTGCATTTTACTGGCGTGTTGTACATTGCTTTGCTTGGGAAAATTTATTCAGTATTTGTTTGTCCTTTATGATAATAAACTCTCTGAAGCAGGTAACAAGACGTTTTATATGCTATCTTCCCCAAAGTTAGTAAAGGTACCAGGATACAATAAATATTCATAGACTATATTATTTAATAGCGTGACCAAAATCAGAGCAAGAGAGTGCATGTGTGACTGTGTTTTCTTTCATCTAGCATCATGCTCTTCCTGTTTCCACCCCCTACTGGACGAGTCTGGAATTGAAGGGATTCTGATAGTACCACTACTGCTCTTGAGTAAATAAACCCTGGCACTGACTGCTTAGAACAGACAACTCATTCACTGGTGTTCAGAACCAAAATCATAGTAGAGTTCCACTTTTTTCCCCTCTTTCATTCCATCCTTTCTAAAAATGTTGCTATGGAAACTGCACTGTGTTTTCATTCTCTGTTTTCGTCACGCTTTTGCTCAAAAGCCATTGATCAGAAATGCAATGAGACAGACTCTGGGGATGGCCATGCGGGTAGTATGTATTCTCAGGACACTGGATCACAACTCCTCTCTCAGCAAAGACAGGTCGATTTGACCATCCTTTAGGGGGATTTAATTAAAAACCAGTCTAGGCCAGCCTTTATGCAGTGTGGTGACAACATGGATCACCAGCATCCAATAGTGGCATGTCAAAAAAAGGTGGGAATTACTCAGAAATGGCCCCACACATATTAAAGGTTTCTGCTGTTTGCTGCTTTCAACAAAGAAATTCATTTGGTGCTCATCCTTTTAGCCAGGGAGATTTACTGACCATGGGTTGAATTCACTTTTCATGTTACGAGGTCAATGGGGGCCAGGAACGTTGCTCTCCCTCCCTCTGTAGTTGTCTCTGTGGCAGAGACTTACAGTGTCACCAAGAGATTAAAGAAAGAACTAAAACTGAGGAAATTATGAACTGTACTTTCAAGGTACTCTTCTTCTAGTTGCAGCAATGACAGCTGCTAATATTTCTGTTGTGGTATCCTTTTTACACAGAATTTCACGGCTTTAGAGATACCATTTTATTTTTCTCCATATTTTCATTTTCTCATACATTAGGGAAAGTTCAAGAGCTGTTGGTGCCTCAAGGTAAGCTAAAAAGCTCCCTGTGAACACATGACACAAGTCAGCAGTGGGTTTTCTACTTCCTAAATTGGAAAGTTCTCCTGTCCATTTGCCAGGCAATGTTTCCCACAAGTGAACTGTGAGTTTTCAAGGCACCTGGAAAGTGGGGATCATGTTCAAAGAATATGGAAGTTGATGACCATCTGCAATTACCTCTCACGTACATTGTCCAGATCTTACTTGCTCACACTCTTTTAATTCTTAACACCCGCCAGTTTGCACTGACCTCTATCTTCAATTCTTGCCCTTCTTTCACTTCCCCTACCACTTGTTCAATCCCTCTATTCAATTAAGGTCTAAAGGTTTCAGATTCTGCAATCACACACCCTCCATTGTACCTCATCCTTTCCATATCCTACATGTGTAAAGTTGTACAAGTTACTAAACTTCTATAAGCTTTGATTTTCTCATTGATACAAGGGATTAGTATAATACTACATTATTGTAAAGACTAAAAATGTATGTTCAAACACTGGCAGGGGACCCTGGGTGGCACAGTCAGTTTAGTGACTCTAGGTTTTGGCTCAGGTCATGATCCCGGGGTCATGGGATGGAGCCCCACATTGGGGTCTGCACTGAGCATGGAGTCTGCTTAGGATTCTTTCTCACTCTCCCTATGCCCCCTCCCCAGTTTGCACTCTCTACAAAATTAAAAATTAAAATAAAAACTGGCAAAGTGTCAGAAACTCAGTAAAGATTATATTTTATTGAAATTATTTAGATCAATATATATCCCATCATCCTCTTATCTCTTATTCCTTTGTTTCTCTTTAGTCTGTGATTACATCAGTAAACATTATTTGTTCAAATTTCACTTAATATGCAAAATTTATTTAAAACCACAAATACCTTGATGTATTAGTACAAATGCCAGAGAAGCTGTAATTTTTCAGATTTACTCCAAGATTTTGTTCACTAGTCACCCAACTTCTTACCCTATTCCCTCTCAGAGATATACAATATACCACAGTCTGGTGCACATCTTGATAAAACTTTCAGGGTGGGGGGGTTGAAAAGTAAAAGAGTGAGTAACAGACCAAAAGCCAGAGGTAGAGCTGTTCATTTGGGAATCATCTGTGTAGGGCTGGTTGTGGAATTCCTGATTAACATTCCTGGAAGGCATAGATTTCCAAGTGCTAATTTCTTCACAATAGCTGAAATAATATTTTTCAACTTACCTATGGTGGATCATTAAATATATAATTTTGAAGTGGCAGATTGGGCAGGTAGTTTAGAGAAGAGGCAAGGAATGGAAAAGGACAAATTCAAGTTCTGATGATCTATGTTCTTAACTGTGGTAGGCTGTATCTCTAACACTTATAATACCTCCCCATAAGTCTACCACTTAATCATTTGTAGTCTTACCCTATATGGAGTCTATTAATGTGTATGGCATATGAAGCATTATTGGTGTATGTAAGGGTTACTGAATGATAATACAATGATTCAATTACAAAGTTTCCCATTTAAAAATATAATGGTCCAGGCACTGTATCATAAGATGGGAACACAATAGAAAACAAGGTAGACATGATATCTACATCATGGAATTTTTAGTGTGCTAGAAGCACACATAAGTAATAAACAAGCACAATGAGTGGTATGAAGGGTACAAGGTGTCATGGATCACAAAGAAGAGGAATAAATTATGGTCTAGAGATGGGGAAGGGAGGTAGACAAGCACACAGGGAAATTTCTTGGTTAAAGTTATATCTAATTTAAGACCTAAATAATGAATAGTAATTGGGAGGTAAATAGAAGAAGAGTTAGAAAAATAAGATAGGAAGAATTTTCCAAGCAAAGAAACAGTACACACAAAATCAGAGTATTAAGATACACTAATACATGATGAAATGAAAGAAATTCAAGATGGCTTAGGTTATGAGGGTCAGGAGACATCATCTGAAGGTTAACTGGGTTCAGATCCTCTACAAACTTATACAGGTCATAGTAAGGATCTAGAGATTTGGCCTGACAATGAGTACTTTTAAGGACAGAAATAATCTGATCAAATTTTTAAAATACAGTAATCCAGGCAGAGAACAATGGTTGCTTGAATTAAGGCTACTACAGTTAGGATGGACTGAAGTGGATAGATGTAGGACATATTGAAGAGGTAAAGTTAACCAGACTTGATGATAGACTAGACTCCTAGTCACCATGCTTATGTTTCTCTGTAACCCTCACAGTGTCTGCCATGGTATTTTAAGTGCAGAAGGGACCCGATAAATATTTGTTGAATGAATGAATAAATGAAGCCTCTAAAACTTCTCTCCCTGGAAGAAATATGAATTACATTCATGTTTCATTTATAAGGAATGTGATGAATGCTGAAAGCAGAAGCAAAGCCCTTTCAGCATCAGTCTTGTTGAAGGAGCTAGTAAGTAGGAATTTCAGAACACTGCTGTGTGAGCCCCAGGGGAGCAGGACTGTGGTTGGAGGCCAAGAACTCAGGGCTTCCATCACAAAGACATCTACGCTAATACCAGGCAGTTGAGGAGGTAAAAGGGCAGCAGGAAATCTAATTCTAGAGTTGTTGTTTTTTTGTTTTTAAACAGAATACAGATTCCTGGAAACCAGGTTGGTTTCTGAAATGCTACAATTGCTCCTATCAGAAGATAGAATATATGTCACATAAATTCACATGCTGGTACAAAAATGTTCGTTTGGGCTTTAAAGAAGTTGAGGGGATGCTTAGTTAACCCATGGTATTCTGAAAAGTAAACTCCATTCTATCTTGACAAAGCATAAGCATATAACTGGCAGATTATTTCATCCTACTCTATAGCCTCTTTCCTTCTTCTGCTCTTCTAGGTCACTCCCTCTCTGGCTCCTTCCTCTCCCCTTCTTCATTTTATTTTCCCCTTAATCTCTACTTCTTATCTCCTTTTCCCTTCCCCCAACTCCTAACCTGGTGTCACTGTTAGAGTCAGGGAACAAGCCAGGAATCACTTTAAATCCTACCTAAATTGAAGTGGGGTTGAGATAAAGCATATTTGCCTTCAGCCCAAACCTCCTACTAACAATTTACACAATATACACACTCACAAAACCAACAGTAATTGGTAGCTGAACACAGAATATTTGATGGCTCTTCACCAATGTTCAACCACAGAGAAAGGGTTAGAAAATGATACTACTTCTAGACATACTGCCATACGGTCATCAAAATGCTATTTGTAAAGGGATTTAAAAAGATGGGAAAAGCTTTTGTTATCATGTTAACATGAAAGAAAGTCAGAAAACAAAATTGTATTTCAACATGATTTCAGCTAGGTAAAATACGCATTTAAATACTAGAAAGTCTTACACTGACGTGTTAGCTGTGATTAACTTTATAGTAGGCTTTCATTTTCCTTATCATAAAGTTCTACATTTCCAATTTGTCTGAAATGAGTATGTGCTAATTCCATTTGGGGGAAAATATTTTAAAAGAAAGGTACAAACAAGACATCACGTGGTGTGTATGTGTGGTAAGGGAAAATACTTCATTTTTTAAATTTTTCTTCATGTTTATTTTTTCAGAGAGAGAGAGACAGGGCATGAGTCGGGGAGGAGTAGAGAGAGAGGGAGACAAAGAATCAGAAGCATGCTCCAGGCTGTGAGCCATTGGCACAGGGCCCAGTGCAGTGCTCAAACTCACCTACCACGAGATTATGACCTGAGCTGAAGTTGGATGCTTAACCTACTGAGCCACCCACGTGCCCCAAGATAAAGCATTGTAAATGAGTTTGCTGAACTTGGTAATAAGATGTGGCTTTAAAAGAGTTAAGAAATTTTTAGTTATTGAATGGAAGGTACATTGAAAAGAGTAAAATGACCTAATGAGAGAGAGAGAGAGAGAGAGAGAGAGAGAGAGAGAGAGAGAGAGAGAGAGAGAATCTCAAGCAGCCTCCATGCTCAATGCAGAGCCTGATCCAGGGCTTGATCCCTCTACCATGGGATCATGATCTGAGCTTAAATCAAGAGCTGGATGCTCAACTGAGCCACCCGGGCACCCCAAATACTTTCAATTTACTTCTTAGATCTTTTATTGTAAGTTAAAAAACTAATAGGAAAATTTGGTATCAGCTTATTTATGTTTTGTTCACTTATTTAATCTATACTCTGTGCATTTTTCTTGTCTGTAAATAGCTCTGGCTCTCCCAATGTTTCCTTGTTTTAAATCTTTTGACTGTACCTAGTTGTGGTGTCAGTGTGCATGCACACCCCCTTGCTGGTTTATAATGACCAATGTGTTCTTACCTCTCAGTCCAAACAAATTGAAGGATACAGTTTAACATTATCTTTAAAAACACACATTTTGAAATTAGACAAACTTGAAGTCCCTGGTCCGTCAACCATCAAACATAAAACTTTGTGCAAATTATATAATTTCACTAAACTGAATAAGATGTGGATAATAGTATTACTGATTTCATAAGACTGTTGGGAATATCATGAAATAATATATTTAACAAGCCAGTTGGCATAAAGATTGCTTAATAAACATTAGTGCTTATTTTGATTATCTGGGTACCTGCAGTAGACATTGGCCAAGATATTGTCAATGGTGGAAAATAGTGAATAACTCATAGTCATTGTTTTTACTTTACTTCTTGATGACAAGAACAGGGGTATGCTCTCGAACTTTGACTCATTTCCTCAGGATTCCACATACTGAGGAAACCTACAGACTTAAGTAAGCTCCATTGTTCCTCAGCATGCCTGAAGCCATCAACAGATAAGACTTGTAACAGTAGACATGATCTCTGCAATATGTGAAAAATTGATATAGGTTATTAGCTCATGACAGCTAGTGTTCTGTTCTTCATATGATCTCATCTGCTTAAATGGAAAAAAAATATGGAGAATCTTGTTAAAGTGTGGCCACCATCTTCACAGGATTCTGACTTGATTGAATAATTACAACGTAATGGGGAGCATGTCTGCCACCTAAAATCTTTAAGAAAATGGTTCCCCATTGTTAAACATCTTCTTCAGACCCTAGAATGGAAGCACAGATCTTTCCAAATGATGCTAATAGTGTCACTCACTCTAACGTATTAGTGCATTAATGTTCAATTTTTTCTGAGGGTAAAGTAGCCAAGGTTTACATGAAAAGAAATGTTCCTGGAAATGCAATCTCAGGCACATTGATACTTGGATATAAATGATTTAGGGAGAGAAAAGCTTTCCTGTCATCTTTCGAATCATGCCATACATGTAATCACCCTCTCTCATCCAAAAGGCCAACTTAGATCATTCCAGATATCATGTAGAAAGGCAAGAAAGGATCATCAGCAGTGAAGTGTTAGAAAGTCTCCCAGCATGGAAGTAATTCCTGCTACAACGCAGCTCTGCTCATCAGGACAAGCACAGAGAATGGGTGGCAGCTGTATGGCAGATTGAGTATAGACAGGGTCAGAGGAAGGAAATGGTATAGTGACATATTAAAATTCAACTTCAATAATGTCACATCTCCATGAAATGTTGGGAAGCCGCAGCAGCAACACACAGAGTGGTTTGGTTTAAATCAATCTCAGAGAGAATGTGTCTTTTTCTATAAGCACAGCCTGCAACCCAAGCAAAGAGGCCAACAGTAACAGTAAAGACTGTCCGTATAGGAGATAGAGTCACAAAGCAAAAAGAAGCCTACTCATGTATCATATAATAACAAAATCACAAGCCCATCTTTCTTAGTTGAGTTATAAATACTAACACACAGACACACACACACACACACACACACACACACACAACAAACACATTTTTAAATACAAAGGACTACAGAATAAACTTGGAATTCCTTTTTTACCTCCTAGGTCCCAGTGCATTTAAAAACATGATTCTTTAAATCAGAGTTCACATTCCTCTCTCAGTTCATGGCATTTTTAAAGCTTTTCAATATTTCCTTTTTGCATTTAATGCAGTGTACTATCCTAAGCAGCATCCGTGAATCTGCTCAAAGACATCCCAGTGGCATACCTTGGGTATTCCAGGGATGAGTGAATCTGAAGGATGAGTATATCTTTTAGTGCCTGCTGTCTAGCAAAATGTCATGCCACTCAGTAACAGACAGATCTGGAGAATAAAATTGTCCTAAGAATCTCTGAACTGATCTACTGGAGTTTTAATAGGCCAACAAATTCCTCCCACCAGAAAAAAAAATAATGTTCAAAGGTACTCTCGGAATTAATTTTCTGTATAAAAACCAAATTGAAGTAGATTCTCCCAGCATAATAAATATACCTTGTATATTTCAATAGTATTCAAAATCTTTAGCTTTTCCTGGGAAGTAAATGGAACTTATAGTTTCAAGCTTCCTATTTCGTTATCTCATTATTAACATTTCTGAGAGAAAGACGGAAAGAAGCAGAGAAGAGCACAAAAAATGAGAATGGTTTTATAAAGACAATACGATCTCATGGTCCCACCAATGTACACTGTAACATTTAATGGGACATTATAACAAGTCCTACCAAAGTCCAATGAAAGCAAATGCTGCAATGTCTCACTCACAGAATTAACTTGGCAATGGTAGTGATAAGAGGTAGAGGCAGGAAGGCCTGAAGTCTGGAAGAGCAGAGTTCCAGCTACTGAGGGTCAAGAGATAGGAATACAGTAAGTGTTCACTGACTATCTGAAGTACTTCCTCACCATCCGACTGTTCATAGGGACAAATGCAGACAATCAGTGACAGATGAAGGATGGGGTAGAGGTAAAGAAGTATAAAGGTAAGCAAAATGCAAAAGAAATAGAAGAGATGGAATTAAATCAAAATTCATAGAAACTGCTTGAAAGTGAAAAAGATCTGGATGCCAAAACCTGGGTGAGCTTCTGGGCAGATCTATTATTCTGGCTTCCTTTGAAATGGCCACAATAAAACATCATAGATATGGCGAAGTCAGCACCTATACACAATTTTAGGTAAGCTGGGTTGTTTGGCATTATATGAAGGATAACAAAATCTAATTATTATCAAAATATCAATACCAAGTTCATCTTTCATTCACAAAATAGTATTCAAGTACCCATCAGGTTCCAGTTATTAATTTAGGCTCTAATGATATGGTAGTGAATAAGACAAGGAAGTCTGTGCCTCATGAAATAGATCCCATTTAAAAATACAAGTAACGCAAAAACTCTGTTAGAAAGTGATGACAACAAAGAAGGAAAAAAAAGTTGTAGGGTGAGACTAAAGTGTGAGAGGGTGCTATGCTGGATGGGAGGGTCAGAAGACTTCTCTGTGGAGATCACTTTTGAATGTAACTGAGTGAAAGGAAGAACCAACCAGATGCAAACATTTAGTGGGGGAGCACTGCAGGCAGAGGATCAGCAAGGGCAAAAGAACTGATGCGGCTGCACACTTGGCATAGTCCCAAACCATCAACGAGTCTGCAGAGCAGTGTGAGGGGGAGATGAGTGGGAGGAAGTTCATTCCGAGAGGTAGCCAAGGGCAAGATCACCAAGGTTCTTCCTGGCCATTCCAGGGCATTTGTTTCTATTCCAGATGTCACAGAAAGCAAGGAGAAGATCAAAGACTGTGATAGGATATTAACCAAAATTGTGATGATTTGTGACGTACAGTTAATTTGAATAAATGCCAAAAGGTTTTTATCATTATTGTTCAAGGATCTGGTCTTACAGTACCTATTAATTAATCACAATCCATTTTGCTTTAAATATATCTGAGGAGGCTGCTAACAACCTTTGGGACTACATCTTGGTGACATTAGCAGTTATGGCAGCTTAAGTACAGGCTTCTGGGTGGGTTTTAGTAGACACTAGGAGGTTCATTTAGTAGTTTATGTAGACGATGAGAAAACCAGAGATAGCTGAAGACAGATGAGGTTGCAGTGATATTGGGCAAAGTACGCACTGTGTACACGGTACATGAAATGCCCAGGAGAATTCAGAATGACCAGTGATGAAGATGCCCTCTAAAAGTTAAACTATTAAAGGAGCAAAGTTGACCATTAAAAGGCAAGATGGCTTCTTGATCACAGCAACCTTCCTGTGAGAACTAACATATCCAAAGAAAGCAAACAGCAACCTGAAGCATAGATTGGTCAGCCATGGAACCACAGAAAAAGGAAAGTCACAGAAGCACATTCTGCGCCTGTCCAGGGAAGGGACATAGCACTGTCACCTGCTCGGAATGTCTGTTCTTTCTGGCAGGTAGATGGAGATGGATGAATGCTGCCATTAGAGCCTGATGAGACTAAGCATTTGAAACAAGCATCCTGCTCACCAAGCAACCTTCTGTTAATGTGGCTCCCTATGCAGCTTGCCTATAGGGCAGGAATTCACTAGTCAGACTGATGCAAATGTCTGGTCCAGTTAACAGTAATATTTTTCATTGTAAATTAATACAGTGGCTTTCCAATTTATATGCTTCAGTCTTGTGAGTTGGTACGAGTCATCTCTCCTGAATAATCAGCTCTGGGCATTAACCAGACCAAATGCTGGGACCCGCAATGCTGAGGTCTGGACTCCAGCTGTGATGAATTCACCCTGGAAATGCTACCCTGCAAGGTCTCTTGGCAGCTGGCCTTCTCCTGGGACACACTGACCTTGCAGTACCTTACATTTGAAATGTCGACATGTGCATTCCCACACTGGCTCTCCTGGGAACAGTCACTGCCGAGGCATATGTGCAGAGAGTTGTAAGACGTGATTAATTGAATATTGGAGAAATGTCTCTACTGGGGGGGAAAAGAATTTTAATTATGTATATTATAGACATACTCTTTAAATATGATAACAATACCTAATATTCATAGATTTATTGAGCACTTTCTAAGTGCCAAACACTGTTCTAAGCATTTTAAATATTATTTTTTTAAATATTATTTAAGTACGATATTTATTCCCATTTTAGGGACAGGAGAAGCAGAAGAGTCACTGTCCCAGGGTCTTAAAATTAGTAAATGATAGAAAACTAAATTGAACTCATACCTATTATCCCCAAAGTTAAGAGAATGTGCTACGGAGTCAGATTTGTCCTGGCTGGGAAAGTACTTAGCAATATAAAGTGCTTAGTGCTGCATCTTTTGCATCCTGAGCTCAAGAAAGGTGATCTGCTAATATAACAGAGTACTAAAAATATTTACTATATGGCGGTAAGACTTCCCACCCAGATCGGTGCTCCATATACCTTCTCATGAGTACCCTTCTCACTCCAGACATATACCTCTGCATTTTGTGATATATTTATAGAAGCCTCATTCCAAAAATTTGAGTCAAGTTTCTAGTATTTATATATGCATAGGTAAAAGAAAGTCAGATATGACAAAAAAAAAGAGTAGGAAAAGAAAACACAAGGTAGTAGGCCATATCTCTCTCTCTCTGTTTGCATTAGGCAGCACATTGGTACTGAAAATACCTAGAACCCCAAGTAAATGGGATAAGGTAGTCACTTTTAAGTTCCACATTGCCCACAAGGTTAAAACATGCCTCATTTCCACAGTTCTGAGAACAGTGAGAACCTACCCACATGGGTCCTCACCAAGGTGGTAGTTTGTACTACAGCGGCATCACCAACAATCCCTTATAATGCTTATAACAATATACGTCAATAGTTTCAAAATAGAAACATTACCTTTCAATAATCTAAAGCATTAGCTAGAGTGCGGGAATTCCCCATGGGCTTGAAACTGGACTGCCTGACCATCTTGTGTCCTCACCCCCAGACTGTTCAAACTTCCAGCTTACCCCAAGCTTGTGATAGTGTCCTGTCCTTGTACAGATTTCCCTCTCATCAGCTTTTATTCCAAATATCCTGTGCATTTTTTTTTCCATTTCATTTTGGGTTCTATTTCTCTGCCAATGTACAGAAGAGGTCAAACTCATTCATCTGGAACAAAAAAAAAAAAAAAATCCGCAAAACAGCAAGCTTACTATTCCAAATAGTAAATGGCTGGGAGAGAGCAAGTGCCTCTGGAACTTCAAAACCTGGCTTCAGACAATAAATCAAAAGCACTTAAGTTGGTACCAAAGCCCCTTGGGCTTTCATACCTGACTGGCAAAAAATTGAAATAAAAAATATAAAAAGGGCAGTGATGAAGAATAAAAATGGCATCCTCCCTTAACGGAGCTGTAAAAACAGTTGGAGTGTGATCTCAGTCGTGCTTACAGTCTGCTTACATATGCCACCCAAGCACAACCACATAAGCAAGCCACGTCGGACCTCCCTGGCTGTACCGTCTCAAACTGGCCTTTTTTCTTCTTCCCTTTTGCCTGTCTCATCCCTTTATTCAGCCTGGTATCAGGTCCACATTCAGAGGTTACATATACACTGGCACTCACTTAAGAAACACTCATCTTCCTAATCCCCTCTTTATTTTTTCTTTTCCAGTCTTTAAAATTATGTGCTTGTTCCTAGCCCTGGAAAGACCAGAAGGGCCAGGGCCAGGCTAGCATGGAAAGGTCATTTTCATATTTTTTTTTCTTTTTACACAGTCTCAAGTGGAAAGTCCCATGGTTCTCATAGATAGAGTCTTTTTCCATGACATTTCCAGATTTAGCTTCAATAAAATAACGGAAACCCTGCCTTGGACATTTGAAAACAGCATGTTGTCTCAGAGGTCTGATTTTGATTGCACATCATATGCTCTGCTCAGCACTCAGCAAGTGGCTGAATATCCTCCAGTCGTGGTCTCCTTCCCTTGGCAGAGGAAAGCGAACTGAACGACATGCTGCTTTGCCTTCCCACAGCTTCCCCTCATCCTCTCTCCCCTTCAGCCACCACACTCTATTCTTGGGAGAATGCATAGCAGCTGAGTTGCAGCTTTCACCTTGGCTGGACATCTATAGAGATAAGAGAAAGAATATCAACTGTCTGCTAATTGAACACACCACTACTTATTCCTGGAGACAAAGTAGGTGAGAGTCACCACGTACTGGTGGCCAGAGCTGATCGTATGGTCTCCTTTGGATGTTCATGAGCCCCTACAACCTTCATTCAACTCATGAGGTTATCCACTTCACACAGACAGTGGAGAATAAGTCCTCAAGGGTCTGACTCAAAGTCCTCTCACAAGAGCTCAATGAGCCTATGTTTAGGCTAGAAAGAAGCCTACTGCAAGAATAGCAATGTTGAAGGTGATTATTTTTCCTCTGACAAACAAATTTATATTCCCTAGTGACTGGGAAAGAATGTGGTTATATAATTTTCCTGCACTAACGTAAAACAAATACTCTATTCTTTGTCTCCCCAGTGAAAAAACTGCAGAGACGGGAGTTGAAATGGCTTGTTCAAGGTCATGGAAGTGTGCCAAATGTATAAACAACAAAATAGTTTCCAGATGCCCAGTGTGGCATTGGATCACTTGGGAACCCTGATATCAAAGGTTTGACAGTGTCCTCTGTCAAAGCCTTGGTAGGAAACAAGTGTGTAAGATAGAGTTGGTACAGTGGTGGACCTGAAGTCCTAGCATTATGAACTCAGAGCTCTCAGGGTCTCCATCTGCCCCTGATTTAATGCAGACGGCAGTATCTCTGCCACTGACAGGAACAGCATTTCTTGTCGCTTTGTGTACTAACCTATTTCTGCCATGACATATATCAGCAGGATCGGGATCCTGAGGATTTATTGGGAGTGTTAATAATTGCATGTGAGTAAGGTCCCAGCTCCTCATCTGCAGCCCAGGGAGCCCTGCTAAACGGAGCCAGCGTATATTCTCTCTTGGACAGGGAGCTCATATTTAACGTACCGCTTTGTCTTCACTGACTGCCCTCTGAAAAATTATGTTTTTAGTAAATATTTAACAGATTTCCTAGTGCCTGAATTTTCTATTAGTTTGGCTGGATTCAATAACCAGTACTCTGAAAACAACATATAAGAATTCTTTTGTAAAAAATAACTTTTTAAATGGGTCCTTTGTTTTACATGAACTGTTTCTTACATTCACATCCCAGTGTTGTTTTCAATGTATAGATACCCAAGTTTTCTTGTTTAAAAACATTTTAAACAGATATGAAAGAATAGAAAGCACACAAATATTGTCTGTCAATATTAGGAAAAAAACCTAAGATCACCAGAATTCTTCATGTCCACTTAGTATTCTCACTTTTGCTTCTCTCTTTCCCCAAAGCTAGTTTTCCAAAGTGTTAAGAAGACATCACAAAATTGGATTTGCTCCATCTTATCCAAAATAAAATTGACTACAAGTAAATCTATCATGTATTAATTAAATATAAGTTGAGAGCATCTATCCACTTGGTCCCCAAACCATTGAATATATCAGATTTAAGTGCCTCTGGGTTTTGTTATAAGCATTTTCAGAAGCCAACTGTGGTTAAAATTCACAACCTGTAGATACTCTTTACATCAGATATTGCAATTGCCTGGAGATATTATTTTTATGGGCATTCATTTATATCCAATTTCCACAACATTCTGGGAAACTTCTCTATGAAAGGCAAAATGCAAAAATAAAAACCATAGTGCTAGGATATATTCTGATGTGTATAAACATCTCCATCAGTGACACTTATTTCCTGTCCCTTAATGTTTATAAAATACGTTCTCCTTTGTCCTCTCATTCTTTTGTGTGTTTAATTATATTATTCCTGCAACACAGGTATGTTTCTTATTTTTGGTATACTGTATTTGTTTATATGATTTCCTAATAACTAGATACAACTAAGAAAAGTGAATCTATAACAAACATTACTAAACTGTCTTATTGTGGCTGAGAGGAAATGAGATGGGGGGAAAAAAGGAAAACATGAATTAAAGAAAAGCAAAATACAATTATATTTAAAAACCAGGCAATGGGGGCACCTGGGTGGCTCAGTTGGTTGAGTGTCCCACTTCGGCTCAGGTCATGATCTTTCAGTTAGTGAGTTTGAGCCCCATGACAAGCTCTGTGGAGACTGCTCAGAGCCTGGAGCCTGCTTCAGATTCTGTGTCTCCCTTTCTCTCTGCCCCTCCCCACCCCCACGCTCTTTCTCGGTCTCTCTCTGAAAAACAAACATTAAAAAAATTAAAAACTAAATAAAAAATAAAAATAAATAAAAACCAGGTAGCCTCATGTTTGTATAGACTCAGAAGGGACTAATCTATACATTTCCTTTTACATGAGGAAATTGAGGATTTGCCTCAAGACTCAGAAGGAGAGGTATACCTGTACCTAAAACCAACAGGTCAGTGTCCTGTTCATGCTGCTGACTCAGATCACTTGCACCAGAAAGCAGCCACTGCTTTCAGAAGAAGTTCTTATAAGTTCTGGATTGGATGCTCTTGTGTGACATTTAAAATCTATATTCATCTTATACTTTCTCCTCTTCCTACTCCTCAAAGGTACGTAGAAGACTTCCTAAGACCCTGTCACCCTCCTCCTTCTCCCCTTTCCCCCACCTTGTATCTTCTTGCTTGACCTATATATGGCAAACATGAGGAGTATGAAGTGACAATGTCTAGAGAACAGATAGCTCGTGCCTCATACAGTAGGCAATCAAATAGGTTGTGAATTTTGAATAAGTATGCAAATTAAAAATTCAAGGGACATGAGATCTAAAAATATGCAATTCTTTATATCTTACCCAAATACAGTTTACTTGGACAAATAATCCAGAGGTCTCCACTTCACAGATTAGGTAAACAATTCAGAGAAAAATCTGTCCACACCACACACATCTCCCCTTGTCAAACACATTTGTCTTATACTCTAAACACAATGTAGAAGTATAAAAAGGAGTGAATTTATACAGACCATTAGAAAGCAGTTTGAAAAGACCACACAGAGATCACAAAGCCATCTTCTGCTGGTGTTGGAATGTCTGGGTGTGTGTGATGAATACATTTGCAAATATTGCTGTGAAATATTCCTTCCATTTCTGGAGTACTCCAGATAAATTAGATTTCCCTCTAATCACATCTGCTGCCTGTGTAGGAGAAAAGATAGTTTGTCTACATAAGACACATAATATGTACTTGGAGGGAAAAGGGCAAAGAAGCTTAGAGGAAAGTTACCACAGATAATCATAATGGGGCAGAGTACAAACAAAAAGTCACAGGACATTTCTCAAGCAGATACCATGCAAAATGACATCCTGAATATTGCCGTGATAATATTACAGGGTATGTGCAATTCACCTGTCAGATGTGAACGAGACCTTCCTCAAATGGGGCACCATGTTGAGAACTGACTAACCTAGGTTGAATACTTCAAAGGAACAAATCTGATTTACCATAATATTAACTGAATATATCCACACTGAAACCAGAAAAGAAATGAAGTATTTAGAAAAAAATTTACACTGAAATGTGATTAATAAAGTAGGCATGCACAGCCATAGACTAAGAAACAGAGCTTGTTCTGACAGTGTAAAATAATATCTAATCATGGAGAATGACAAAATTAAAAAAAAGAGGTATTAAATACAGTGGCCCCTCATGGAGTCAAAAGTTACTTAATGTAATGTGCTGATGATAGCAGATGCTGTTAGTCAACTGCCCAAATTCACTTTGAGGTATACCATTTCAGAAAATGTCCACCATGTCCTACTGCAAGCTTTTGTGACTAAGAGCTTTATGTGTCAGGCTAGAGCTACTGGGGAGTTAACATTCAGCAAGAGCTCCCAGCTAATGACAGAACATAGCTGGAGAACAAATACTCTCCTTGACTTTAGGTGGAAAGACTCTGAGTCTTGTTCCTCACAATGCCCCAACATTCCCAGTGGGGGCTAAGCCACAGTGATACATAAAAACCTTTTATTGGCTTCTCTCCACCCTGGTCATATTTCCATACTCCATTACCCCTTTCTTCCTGAATTTATCTACCAAACAAATTACCTGAACTCTAATCTTATTTTAAGTCTGCTTCAAGAGAAGCCTAACTAAAAGCAGGACCTGCTCAAAACTCTGCCAAAAATAGATGATTAAACCACAGAAAGGTCTAAGAGTATCCAAAACAACAGTTATAAATCCCAAGCACCAAAGTTCATGCATTTAACTTACAATGAGAATGGTGAGAAATAGTAGGGACACAGCAAAGAGGCAGAAAAACTACCAAAATAGATGAGATAAATGTATGAAACATTTAAAATAGAGACGATCAGGCTTCAGGAACTTAGTAAGATCTGAAGGCATTAGCATGGCATCTCAGAGTACACTTCCTATCTACAATGATAGCCTGAGTCCCGATCATTAAAAAGGTGAAGGGCAATTCATGTGCTTTAAGAATACACAGTATAGTTTGTAAAAACATACATTAAGAATTATTAAAAATGAATAGGTTTATTTAAAAATTAAATTTCAATTACCTAGAAAACATTAATGTAGAATATACCACTTTCCTGTGACTGGAGAAAAAGCAGACTACATTTAATATAGATGTGGTATAACTTAATAGAGTTCAGCAAATATAACTGATGCCACCACTCCACCTATAAAGAGTTTTCACAGAGGTTGAAAGCTGAGGCATAAAAAAAATAAAAATAGGAAGAATATTCATCTAATGTTTGAAGTGAGTACATATTGATCTGATTTTTCATATTTAAAAAAATCATATCCCATCCACCTCAGCATAAGTCTGTGCATAGTCTGTTATTGTTTTGGTTTTTTTTTTTTTTAAGAAACAATTTTCTATTTGATTTTAATTGACATACAGTATTAATTTGAGATGTACAACAGTGATTCAATATCTTTTATACTTACAAAATGATCACCTCAATAATCTATTTAGCATCTATCACTATACAAAGTTATTACAATATGATTGACTATATTCCCTATGTTGTATATTACATCCTGTGACTTATTTAAAACACGCAGTTTATACTTGTTAATTCCCTTCACATATTTCTCTGATCTCTGCCCCATCTCTCCCCCTGGTAACCGCCAGTTTATTCTATGGGTATGTTTCAGTTTTGTTTTCTTTGGGTTTTTAGATTCCACATATAAGTAAAATTATACAGTTTTTGTTTTTCTCTGACTTGTTTCACTTAGCATAATACCCATTAGGTCCATCCATGTTGTCAGAAATGGCAAGATTTCTTTTTTAGAGCTTAGTAATATTCCACTGTATCTGTATACCATAACATCTTTATCCATTCATCTGTTGATGGATACTTCGGTTGCTTCCATATCTTGAATATTGTAAATAATACTGCAATGAATGCAAAAATCTTTCTGAATTAGTATTTTTTTCCTTTGAATTAAAAACCCAGAAGTAGAATTGCTGGATCATATGGTAACCTCCATACTGTTTTCCACAGTGCCTGCACCAATTTACATTCCTGCCAATAGTACACAATGGTTCCATTTTCTCCACATCTTTGCCAACCCTTATTTCTTGTCTTTTTGATTCTAGTCATTCTGATAGATGTAAGATGATATTTCATTGTGATTTTTATTTGCATTTCCCCAGATGATTAGTGATGTTCAACATCCTTTCATGTGCCTGTTGAATATCTATATGTTTGATTTGGAAAAAAGGTCTATTCAGATACTCTCCACATTTTTAATATGATTTTTTTGCTACTGAGTTATTGGAGTTATTGGAATTCTTTATATATTTTGGCTATCAACTCCTTACTGGATCTATCGTTTACAAGTACCTTCTCCCATCCAGAAGGTTGCCTTTTCATTTTGTTGATGGTTTCCTTCACTGTCCAAAAGCTTTTTAGTTTGATGTAATCCATTTGTTTATTTTTCCTTTTGCTGCTGTTGCTTGAAAAGATTGCTCCAAAGCAAACAAAAACATTGCTAAGACCAATGTCAAAGAGCTTACTGTCCAGCTTTACTTCTAGGAGTTGAAACTATGAATAGTTTCAGGTCCTACATTTAAATCTGTAATCCATTTTGAGTTTATTTTTGTATGCGGTGTAATGAAGTGGTTCAGTTTCATTCTTCTGTGTGTATCTAGTTTTCCCAACACTGTTTAATAAAGAGATGACTTTCTTTTCCCCAATGCATGTTTTGCTTTCTTAATCAGATTAATTGAATTTGTAAGTGTGGGTTTATTTCTGGGATCTCTAGTCTGTTCCCCTGATCTATGTATCTGTTTTTGTACAAATATCATACTGTTTTGATTACTACAGCTTTGCAGTGTAGTTTGAAATGAGGAAGTCTGCTACCTCCAGGTTTATTCTTTTTCAAGATTTTGTTGGCTATTCAGGGTCTTTTATGGTTGTATACAACTTAGAATTATTTGTTCTGGTTGTACTTGTAACTTTTATGTATTATGTACAGCTTAGCTATATTCATAGGTTAGCAGAATAACCATGAGAGTTGATGAGAATTCTGAAAGGGCCCAGGCTATAAAAATATCTCCACACTTATCAATAGTTGACACATTAACTTCTGCCACTAGCAGCCTAGATCTCTGTTTTAATCACTGTTCCATTTCATCTTGCTAGATGAAAATATGCCTAAGAGAAGTATCACTTCAGGTTACTCACACCTTAATGTAAACAATTAATACTGAATCCTTTGTTTAGTGCCAAAAGAGACTTAATTACAGAAATTAGGGCTCTAACCAAATGGTGATATGTGATGGGAATTTTCATTAAAAAATTTTTGAAATGGGTTTCCTTATAAAAACATCCTAAAATCATACTAGTCTATACAATTCTGGCTAAAAATCAGAAGTATAGATGCAGAGAAACTTTTCATTGAAATAAAACACAAGATGCTTAGTCACAGAGTCTGAAAAGTGTCTAAGAAAGTGTTATCTGCTCATTCCTGTAACAAATGCTAGGATTCCTTTTTGATCTACGTATAGCTGTGTGTCTTCATCTCCAATTTGTTCACTGTCTTTCTCCCATTTGCCACTCCTAGTACATATATTCTAGAATATATTCTATACTGATTGACTTCTCCCAGTTCCTCAGCGCCTGTCCTACAACAGTTGACCTTATTCATTTTATGACTATGACCTCTATGCACAGGGAAAATCTCTGATGCCACTATACATGACTGGCCTAGTCAGACAGATGGCCTGGAATATTACCAATAACAAAGCACAGGAAAAAAAAAAAAGACCAAAAGGGAAACCAGTCCACTAAAATCAAATGGCATATAGCAGTACTGAAATCAAGATGGAAAGTAAACTTCAGGTGTTCATCTTATTTGCTTTTTTGCAGTGTTAACTTAGATGTTCCTGATGTAATTTACATTTTCTGGATTTAAAAAAATCCACTCAGTTCAAGCATTTTGAAGTATTTATCTGTAACAAACCCTATGTCAGGCAAAAAGGATAGGGCAATAAACAGGTCACAATCTCAACCTCTAAAATGCAGAGGATCCCCTCATATAATATTGTAGAACCAGAAGCAAGTGGCCTGTCCCCTGTGCTGTGAGAGGCAGTGTCACCTGAGTAATGGCAGCTCCTTTAGAGTTCACGCTGTGGCTTTCTCATTGCTATAGTAGTGATCCAAACTGCCAGTCAGTCGGAGTATTTTTTGACTTGTTTCCACAAACTCTGACCTAAAAGACTAGAAATCCTGCCAATAACTCACTAAGTAGGAAGAAAATGTAAGACCTGTCTGTGCTCCTTTTAATTAGCCTAGAAATCTGGCAACCAGAAACTGACACAGAAAAACAAAGTTTTACTCAAAATACTGTGGGAGGCTGACTATGAAATACTGACCAGTCCCCTGTGGGGACAGGGGAGAAAACTGGGATGAACTATAGCAAAAAGAGGGTGAGCCTGTGGGTCCTCTTTATATTCCTGTGTGCATCTTCCATCGATCTGTACGATTTGCAATGAGGCCAAAGGCCCAAGAATGGGCAGGCTGGCAGCCATCCGAACCACTAGTGCATCTTCTGGTCATCTCAGCAGTCCTTTCTTCTTCAGGTGTGAGAAATGTCACTCCTCAGATGCTATGACAGGCTCCTAGGTTATGTTCTGTGTGTGTATTGAAGAGAATGACAGAAATTACAATAACACACCATGAGAACACATTTTCAGGACACTGATTTCTATTTAATTTTTATTAATCCGAAGTTCTCTTGTCAAAGAAATGACCGGGTTAAATATTATATAATGTCCCCTCTACAGGTTCAAACTCTCTATTCCCCTTTTCCATCTATTGACCCACCACCAGCCCTAAGACTCAAAGCCTTCATTAAAAACTCACAAATGGTTGCAGAGAGGGGGCTTTTTCTCATACCCAGAATTCAAAAACTCAGGAGGCAAGGTATCACAGTTTCTTTTCTAACCTTCGTACTTAGCCTTAAAATTATATAAGACCAGCCACTGTGCTAGATGTGAATAAGAACATAAATACATAATATCTCAAAGACAATGTTTTAAGTAGCAAGAGAAAAATAGAACTATTTACAAAAATTGTGATGCAAGATTCCAATACCAACTTACATGGGTGTACACACACACACACACACACACACACACACACACGGTGTCAATAGTGTGGTTGGTCATTCGTGGGGACAGTGAAGTAATTGAAGTTTTTATGGCACTGACCTTTGTTTTCAGGAAAAGATAGGCATAAATAGAGCAGTAATGAGGCAAAGGACATTTTAGATAGGTTGATTTTAGTGAAGAAAATCCAAACAGGTTAAAAGCCATTCACAAAACTAGCTAGAATTTTAAATCTGGGTTGTTGTTTTTTTTTTTTTAAATTTCTTAAAATCTCACCACTCTTCCCTCGAGATTAGATTGATTACATAGTCCTCTCCACCAGAGCATCCAGGCAGAGCTGTCACGGACTCCTCCCTCCCACTCCACCTCCTCCGCTTTGGAAAGAACTGCCTATGTGTTCCCTGGGTGACAGAAAGGATGGCTGAGATGTCACCCATGACAGACAGGCCTAAGTGGATAGTTTCGGACATCAGTTGCTAATACTGATTTCAGTGCCCCACAATTTGATTGCTTGGATGATTAATGGGATTCTCATGACAGTTTTGTAGCACGTTTCCTTTTTTCTTTCACTTTAATAAAAATGGGATTACCCATTCTTAGCATGCTGAGTCTGAAGAGGTAGTCAAGTTAAAAAAAAAAAAAAACCCCACAGGTGAAACATACTTTGAAAAGGGGGAAGGCAGAAAAGCCTGAATCAGCTTCATTTTTTAAGGTGCCAAGTATAGGGGACTTCTATCACTTTGTCTAAGGCCTTTAATTACCTACCTGCATAGGGATACTGAATAGCTCTGTGTATCAGACTTCTTTTCTATGAAATGAAGCTAATAATACAGATGTAGTCCAGAGCAAAGCTGTAAGGATTAATTAATAAAACATGATTATTAAGCCCACTGCAAACACAAAGCATGGAATGAAGACACTTGGTTAGGAAGCAATAAAGTGAGGGCTCCAAAGTACTGGGCAGGGGTGCTGTAAGCTCAGAGTCCTACCACTTCTCCTTTACCGCACTCAGGGCAATGTAGCCTTCTTTGTTTCCTCACCATGGGAATCTTTCCCTAATCCCAGACCAGGAGTGGCTCTTCTCAGAGGCTCAAAATTCTCATGTGCTTCTCTATTCTTCTACCTACACCTGCTGTTTCTCTGTATTTTGGTTCATCTCACTTGCTTTTATTCCACCTTTCCCATATTGATATTCCTCTCCCAACTATCCCAGAAAAGAAAATATTCTTTCTACAGCAGAAAGAATTCTCCAATCATGCTCCTCACCTAGTCAAGTGACAGGCCTTGAGGGGTTTCTCTCCAACCTCCCTTGTTGCCTGTGAGTGTGAGTGTGGTCTGTGTCTCATTCACTCTCTCACCTACATACACACATATACATGCCTGTGGTGAGATTACAAAGATTACCTGGGAATCAGAGAGGAGAGAACACCTTCCCTGGGAAGTAGATTCTGAAATATCACTAATTTTAGTCAATCAAAAATTCAATCCAATCAAATCAAGTATTTATCATGTAGGTTTTTCTGAAAAGCACCGTGCTAGCCACAGTGCAGTACAAGGCAACAAGCCAAGTCCCTTGTGCTCAAGGGAGATACGTACATAGTAACCCTAACATAAACAGAGCCATGGTGCTTTAAATAAGATATAAGCAAAGAGAATGAAAGATTTCAAGGTGATAAAAGGGAGCATGGGTAGATGGAAAGAACAGACAGAGGGGAAAAACATTAGGTCTATAGAGGAACTGGTCTGTTACCGTCAGGATACTAAATGCTTCCATATTAAGTTATCCATTTTAAAACTTCTCTATGGGGGTAATATTTTTCCAGATGCTAAAACTGACAATCAAGTAGGTAACTTTCCCAAGTTGTCATTGTCAATGGTACAGCATGAAGTGAAGATCATAGTCACAATATAAAATCTGGATCCTATTGGTATTTCTAACCACACTACTCCTTGCAATTATGAAAGAAATGCCACATTACATAAATAGCCATGTAGAGTATAAATCTTTGTGTGGATGGATGTGAATACCTTTAGATTAAGTTCAGTAGCTGTGTGGTCACTAATGGTTACTTGGAAATCTGTTTTAAGAATAGTGCGACATGAATCAGAATCACTACTTTTCTAATACATAACAGAACAAGTAGTTTAGTATGGTAGCATCCATGAACCAACAATAAAGGCAAGTGGCAAAGTCTCAATGAAAAACCTTGACCCATCACTGAAAACCATTGTCAACATCTAAATGTCAGAACACAACTTTTAAAAGGATTTGAAACTAGAATGCCTTATGAGAATCAGTACAACACAATTTATAAGGTAGGACTCAATGGTAAAGACAACCTGTTATAAGATATAAGGTCAAGATGTTTAGGTCTATTTTTAAAGTATTATTTAGTTAGCTTAATTTTCCATTAAATGTCAAATCAGCAGCCTACTATCTATTTCAGAGCAGACAGGGCATCTGACATTCTTACCAGCTGTGATTTTCCCTAAGGATTTAATGGGTTTGTATATTTGTACAAAGTAATATTATCATTATCATAAATGTTTTCTAATTATTTTTTGGTATTAATGAAAGCATGTTGTATTATTGATGGATTAAGTACAATATTTATAAAAACAGTGATAGGATTAAAGAGAAATAAATATGTATATCTTTCTGCATGTGTAAATAATAAATATTAATTCCCATCATAAATTTTGTGCAAAGCGACTTAGTACATACTAATAACTTACTAAATACTTTGGTTAACTGTTGTGGATTTGGGGTATAGCTATAGTGTTTGCTTACATGCAAGGTGAAGGACTAGGTTCAAGTCCCTGAGGCATGCGGGAAGGGCAAGTATCTGGAAAATGGGCCCAAGAATGCTGGATTTTCATGAAATAAGGAAGATGTACCTAATAAACTTTAAGAGGGAAGGAACATAAACTTTTATCAAGAACTAAAATAAAGAGGGGTGCCTGGGTGACTCAGTTGGAAAAGCATCTCAATCTTAGCTTAGTCCTTGATCTCAGGTCATGAGTTCAAGCCCCACATTAGCCTCCTCGCTGGGCATGAAGCCTACTTAAAAAAAGAGAGAAGAACAAACTTATATTAAAAATAAAAGGAAAAAAATAAGATGTCTCATGGGGTGTCATCAATCCACACAGTAAACACTCATGTGTATACATATGTATGTACGTTATTTATGTTGTAGTGGCTCTCTAGCAACATTCTTTTGATTTTTGACCAGTATAGGTTTTTTTCTCTGTCCCATTTGTTGTGTAAGCTCCCTGAAAACAGCAATGAAGCACCCATGTGACAAACTGTAAAGCAACCATGATTTGATGATACAAGAACATGGCTTAGAATTGGGACTCTGCCACACTCTGCTGAGAGATATTGGGAGACAGTAATGGTGTGCGTCATTAGCTCATTCTCTTGCCATCATTTTCAGTAACTAGGTCAATCTTTTACTGCAGCCCAGGACTTGGTTTTGATATAAATGCAAAGCAATTTCTCCTCCCAAACTGAAAAGTATAATACATTTTAAGGCTATGATATGAACCATTCAAGAAACATGTGTCTGCTGATGAGATTTTAAAGAAATTACATCAGTAAACTGATGGAAGTCACTTAAGCAAATAGATTCATAAGACACAACTGAAGTGATGATACAGTTTTAAATCGCAATACTATTTTCAGTCGGCATAGAAAGTTTTTTTATTTGGATTAATGTATTTTAAGGGATAACAAGTTGTATATTGAGAAAACAGGAAAGCTCTCATCTTCCCATTCTAGTCTATGAATAAATAGGAGTCTGGGTAGCAAAACTTCTGATTTTCTCATTTTATTAACTTGATCAATTTAATTTCTATTTTAAATAAGGCTGTTTCTAAAATATTATCCCCTTTTCCTATGGGCAAAATTATTGTCAATTACACTCATGGTTCATTATCCTAGTCTTAATATATTTGTCAAGAATGGAATAATGTCAGATAAGGAAAAATAATTTACAGAATTAAATTGGGAAGTCTTAGCCTCAGTGTCTAGGTTGATTTTTACCAGAAAGTCATCCAGATAGTGTAGACTTTTCAGAAGTTTGCCAGGATGACAGGTGGCTGTGTAATGAAATGCACAGATGTTATGAGTACAGGAGGCATCTCTGGGTCACCCCCACAAGTCTGAGCCTTCACCTCAGGCCTCCCTAATGTGCAAGCAGCCTTTTCAAACCATCACATGTCCCAGAGGATCCAGAAAGCCCATGATCTCAAGTTTGCAACAGCACCTGTTCTTGCTGTATTGCACCAGGACTCACTTAATGAAAACTGATATGTTGCCAGAGCAACATGACAATAAATACTGTTTCTTAACATAAATGATTTGTAAAAGCCTGTCCAAGCAAGAAATGACCACACAGTGTATTTTTATAATCACTTACGCTTTTTGCTGTTTCTGGGAAATATAGTTCAGGTTAGTGTCCTCTTTCTCTTAAGTAATTTTAGGCCCTGTACATGTTTCCAATCTAATTCAGCCCACAGAACTTATTTCTAATCAGCTTATTTGTGTTCCACAGTACCTTTCTTCTCCATTTGAGTGGCTATCTAAGCACACAGAATTCCTGCTTAACTGGTACCCAGGCAACAGGAGTGATGAAAACAGGCACAAATCAAATTCAAGAGCCACAAGATAGAGCAATCTGGGCTGCAGAAGATCATCAGATAATCTGTATGCAAGTTGCTTTTGAAAACTTTAATCATCGGGGCACCAGGGTGGCTCAGTCATTTAAAGTGTCTGACTTCGGCTCAGGTCATGATCTCGCAGTTCGTGAGTTTGAGCCCCACGCCCGGCTCTATGCTGACAGCTCAGAGCCTGGAACCTGCTTCTGATTCTGTGTCTCCCTCTCTCTCTGCCCCTTCCCCGCTCTCACTTTGTCTCTCTCTCTCTCTCTCAAAATAAATAAACATAAAATTTTTTTAAAAAAAAATGAAAACTTTACTCACCACCAGAGTCAACCTGTAAATGTAATCATGATGGTCAAATTTAGAGAATAGTAGTTAGACTTTACCATCTAGAGACCAGGTCCTTTATTTCCCAAATTTAATGAAATCTTAGTTGCCTGAGAGTCCATATTAGCTTCACAGAGATCAATATTAGGAAAGAAATATGATCCTACAAATAAGTTACTATAAAGATCTGTAAATAGCTCTGTAAATATATTATTGTATTAAAATAACACCTATTGCATCAATGCCAGTATAGCTGCTGTAGAACAGTGGTTCTCTGAGTGTAGGCCTCTAACTGATAGCATCAGCATCACCTGGGAACTTGTTAGAAGTGAAAATTCTTGGACTCCACCTCACACCTATTTAATCCAAAACACTAGGGATGGAGCCCAGCAAACCATGCTTGAATGAGGAGCATCATGGAGGAAATCACATCCCTAAATTCTATTCAGAGGCATTTATCCCAGGCTATTTTCACATAGTAATCAATCTAACCTAAGGTTCACTGGAAAATTAAACAAACTAGAATGTTCTTGTCCTTGATTATACTTGATTAAAATATTATAGTTATTTTCTCTACTACAATATTTAAAATTTTTTATTGACATTTAATTTAAAAGAGCAGCTAAGGATTTGGAGTCAGTAGTTTAACTGTGTTTACGATGATAGCAAAATATTTTTCTAAAGTTTATGTATCCATTTTGAGGGAGAGAGAGAGAGAGAGAAAGAGGGAGGAGGAGGGGAGGGGCAGAGACAGAGAGGGGGAGAGAGAGAGAGAATCCCAAGCAGGCTCTGTACTGTCAGCACAGAGACAGATACAGGGCTCTAGCTCACAAACTATGAGCTCATGACCTGAGCCAAAATCCAGAGTCGGACATTTAATCAACTGAGCCACCCAAGCACCCTGGTAGCAAAATATTTTAAATAGCAAGCATAAAAGGCAGGAGCTTTAATGTTTCTATGTAGCTAAACCAAAACCACCATATCTTTGTTTTTACATATCTATCCAGTTTTATATCAAAGAACAGAATAAAAAGGATAATGTCAAGATTTTGCAATAACAGATTAACTATCCAGGAATATTGAGGGTCTGGTGTGACTTGATAAGAAAACAGGGTGTCATTGTTTTTATAAGTCTCCAATGGAGTTGAGGTGGAGAGCTGTAAGGCAGAATAATATTCCCGCTTCTCTTGGTGGTTTTAATTCTTCAGAGCTGCTGAAAACTAGTGTAGAGGCCTCCTGACACTTCCACATTCTCTCCCATCTTTCTCTTCTAATTGTCCTTGGCCAAACGAATAACCACTGGGGCATAAAAAGGAGTCCCACCCCCTCCAAGAATGAATGATTTCCAAATCATAGATAACTGTATTCTGAATTTCACAGTGCTGGAGCAGAAAATTGCAGAAGGTGGAAAGTGCAGGATGAAAAGGGTGACAGTTGGTAAAGAGCAGAGATGAGACAATCAGGGACACGCTAGTCAGATTTGGGAGTGAAGGATGCAGAGAAATAGGCAAGCAATATCAAGGCAGTCAGGGTTCGTGAGGTCAGGAGCCAAGGGAAATGAAAACTGGGAAGGACAAGCACTGATAAGGGAGGGAGAAAATAATGCCACTTCCTTTAGGTCCCACTCTAAGTTTATTCTCAATATTCTAAGTTTAGGTCATTTATAAAATTCTGGTAGGTTAACGAATTTTTACTATAATTCATGTATTAAACTTTATGATTCATGGTACTACCTGGTATGAAGCATTTGGCTACTTTATACCCTTGACTTTTAGAATACTAGTGTTTATCTGGAACTCATTTCGATTAGATCACTGGTCTTCCTCCTATCCAGGATGCAAATGAAAGAGGTCAGCTCATGACTTTGGGCCTGAAGGGAAAGCCACATTGGTTTGCTTTGGACAAGACAATGAGTTGCCATAATGAAGAATCTTAATGGTATGGTCTCTTCTTCCTTCATCTGCACATCCCGGATAACATGGAAGGAGTCCAGGCCATCAGGGCTGGCTCTGCTTAGCCCTCTGTCAAAATAGTATAGTCTTGTGATAAATAATAGATCAGATATCCAATGGGCAATCTCACCTAGTTATCTCAATGACTAAAACAAGGATGCATTTAGTTCTTTCAGTCACTAAGATCACAAAATCAGATAATTCATTCTGAAAATGATGGATCCTGTGATTTCCTGTATCAATTTAATAACAAATGGGGGGAAGCAACACAAAACTTACCATTTTAACTATTTTTAAGTGTACCATTCAATATATACCACATATATCATATATATTATACATAAGTATATTTTAAGTGTTTTTAAGTTTATTTTATATATGTATACATTTTAAGTATACCATTCAATTAAATTTGGTGTATGTATATATGTCTATATATATACACATATATATACCATATATGCACACCATATGTATTTATATATATGTATACATATGTACTTTTATACATAATATAAAACCAAATAGTTGCAACAATATAGGTCTAATCCAGTCCTAGAACACATTGAAATTGAAGGCTGCCTCAGATATGACCCTTTACAGGACCAGATCCAGAAAGAAACAAAAGTCCAGAGATGATAAGCACTTTGCCCAAAGGTCAAACAAATACTATACCCAAGGCTCCTCATTCAAAGGCCAATTCTCCTTCCTTTTTAACCAACCTGAGTCAGGACAGCACAAAACGAAGCTATACGGCAATTATCTGATAAATTTGATGGATGTGTGAGAACAGGGATAATTATGGCCAGAAAATCCAATTTAGGTCCTCAATTACCTAGGCTGACTGTCTACATTGACCAAATAAACTGGATAATGGCCAAAAATGCACTCTACATTGTGTTGTACACCCGGAGCCTAAGAAGCATTTCATTGTGCTTTTGTGATTAATAGTAACACCCACACCACTGAGAAAACTATTAAGTACAAATCTAAATGGATGACTCTTCCATCTATGAAACATATTTGAAAGCTATCCCAAATCTTTTATTTATTGGTAAGCAGAGTGAAAATGCTATAGAAACTAAACACATATTATAGAATCTCTCTGAAGTGACCATGCTGCCTCTGTCCAGATCCTTTGTTTCATCAAACCTATTATTCCTCCAAATGAATCAAGTATAATTAGGCCCAAGTTCTAAGTTGAAAAGATGACAAAGCCCTCATACCAAAAGCCTCATTCTTGACTTCATTCTAAAAATTATGTAGGCCTCAGTTGTAAAGTTAAGATAAACATCAGACTTAGGATGTTTGATAATGGATGTCTGATAATGAATGGAAAGCATTAAAAGAAAGAAGCTTTCAAGCAATCCCTGCAAAAACTTTCCTGTAAGATTTCATGCTTTATTAATGTTTATTTTTGAAAAAGAGACACAGAGCATGAGAGGGACAGAGAGAGAGAGACAGACAGACAGACAGACAGAGAAAAGAGAATCTGAAACAGGCTCCTGGCTCTGAGTTGTCAGCACAGAGCCCAACCCAGGGCTCGAACTCACCAACCAAGAGATCATGACCTGAGCTGAAGTCAGACACTTAACCAACTGAACCACCCAGGCGCCCTAAGATTTCACGTTTTAAAGTAAAAATTACGTCATTCAAATGCAGAGTGCTTTGCCCATGCAGTTTCAATAAGAATAGTGTATTTCAAAATTAAGGTGTTTCTGATTTTAAAAATAATTTGATTCAGAATGTTTTATGCCAGTATCAGGATCACAAATGACTGTGTGTCATGACTAGAGGCTGAGAAGATAGGCCCAGGGGGGTAAGATGAAACTAAAAGCAAGATACAGTGTGGTATTAAAGGAAAGCCTGTTGTAAGGGGAATCAAACCTGTGTTCTAATTCTCTATTTGGCATGAACTAGCTATCTGGTTCACCTTCTCTCTGGACTTCAGTTCTCTTCTAAATGAGAAGGTTGACTGGATCAGTGTCCTGGTCTACCTCTGACTTTAAGATAGGGATCAGCAAACTAAGGATGATAGGCAAAATGTATTCTACCACTGGCTTTTATAAATAAAGTTTAATTGGAATACAGCCACACTCAATCAATTACATATTATCTATGGCAGCTTTCATGCTACAAAAGCCCACAAGGTCTAAAACACTTATTCTCTAGCCCTTTACATAAAAAGTTGGCTGACCCTTGCCCTAAGCTATTGACAGAGTTTCTGACAAAAGAGAACATCTTGGCATCACTACTTAACTAAAGTCCATCTTTCAATGGGTTCTAACAATTTCATAGTACACTTAGAGATTTCATAGATTTTCACTAATCTTCTGCCAATGCCATGTCAAGTAACAGTTCTTGAGGGATGATACTTCATTGTCCTTTTTCAGTTATTCTGGTCATTGACATTATGGTCCTTCACTGTAAACTTGAATAATAAGCAATGGCAATTAATAGGGGCACTGTCTGGAGGCTTTGCTGATCATTGATAGGGCTGGTGAAGATGGCTTCACTTTATTCAAAACTGATTAGTTCCCATTTCAGGGTCAAGAAAAAGCCCTTCTCCATCTCAGAAAGCAGGGCAAGCCAAGAGATTGATACTAGGTAAAGAAAAGAAGAAAAGCCGTTGAAAGGCTATAAGTGAAAGAGAGAGAGAGCATCGAAGACAGGAGCCGTGGAGCTCATGTATCTTTCATCTTCTTGAGAAGCACAATTTATGTTGAAGCTAAAAATCTATACCCAAATTAGTAGGTATAGGATTGGTTCAGACATTAAAATTACTTAAATGCCTTAAAACTCAAGTGATGTAAGGGAAGGAAACTCATACATGCTCCTTATTATCCAATATTATTCCTCACCAAACCCCACTATTAACGTGAAGGCCTCTCAGAGCCACATCGAGAGAGGCCTCTAAGACATGCTTATCTGAATGCTATGCTTCTCTGTCATCCAAGCACTCTGCTGGCTATTCATGCACACAGCCATTTCAGAACTTACTTCCTCAACAATCTTTCTATTCACCAACATACTAAGACCCTAGAAATACTACCCCCGGAAAACTCAAGCAGTCGGCATGGATATTCAATAGTGACCTCTCCACTCAATTGTTACTTGTACAATTTTTTTTAAAGAAACTCATTAGGAGCTGCGTGCCACCTTAAAACATACCCCCATTTCTGGTGCTCTCAAAGCCAACATAAAAATGGGGCCAAAAATGTCTCTTTTAATAGTATTCATCTCACTTAGAACTAACTGTATGCAGCTATATTAAAGAATATCTGTTGTTATCTTTTGAGCCATCACTAGTAACCAGGTGCAAATATATTAGCTCATTTAATTCTCAAAATATCTTTGTTGAAGTCAGAATCATTACACTTGACAGAAAAAGAAACTATAGGCTGAATGAGTTAAGGGACTTGTCAACTGTCACACAACTATTAAATGATACAATAGGCAGTTGAGTCCTTTCTGAATCCAGTCTATATTCTTTCCTCAAAGCCACACAGTCTTCCACTGATGACTTTTTCTGTCCACCAAGGTTTACGCTAGTTCCCGGGCTGTAATGCTAACTGGGGATAAAGGTATGGGGCACCTCAGCCTCACCATTCAGGAATCATTTGTATTTGGTAAGATCCAAAGGCTATATCCCAAGGCCCCAATCCCAGTACTCTTTGCCTGCCACTTGCTTTGGCCCAGAAGCTAGGTCTGGATGTCTGACTCAGATTTCTACTTAGCTCAGAAGTCTTCCATGCATCTCAGTTCATTCAAGTGAGTCTATATAGTCTACTTAGCTCCTGTTATTCATATCCCCCATACCAAAAGCAAACCATGGGGCAAACATCAACATCTCAGCCCTTAGGTGGAATCTGGCCATCACTAGGGAAGTGCTCACAAGTGCAGAGATGACATCTACATGGATGAGCTACTGGCAGGGCCTCCCCATCGATCAGGTTTCACGCTCAGATGGCAGCACCTATTCATGACATGAATCATGTCCATGCTAAGGTTTAAATCTTGCATGTATATTAAGGACATAGAGAGCACAAGACTTAGCAAGCAGACTCTTCTCTGCCTTCACTTCCTCTCCCCCTGGCCAAGCTGCTCACGTTCCCAGGAAGTTCCTCTCTGGTATCTGATCAAGGTCTGAATTGATCTGTCAGAACTGTTCTGAGCAAGAAACTAGGTTTGTGAGCTCAGTAACCCAGGAGATGTGGACAACTATGCCTTGGTAAAGGAACTTCTGCACACCTGGTCAGGGCAGGTATCCACTCCAAACCCAGACTGCTGGGGGACTATATGCCTAGGCTGCTGAATGCATCTGACTGGAGAGATAACTGAGAATCAAGGGAAAGGAAGAACTGCTGAGTTCAGACCTTTAACAGATTTTGATTTTATATAAGTGCTCTGTTATTTGTCAAAGGGTCTGTTTTCTCTGGCTAAACTGAAATGCGATATGAAAAATCTGCTTAAAAAATTTGCATGTTTCCTCTACAAAGCGTATTTCAATCCTTCATTCTAGGATGTTTCCTTATAACTTGGCCTAATTTGCTACAGCTCATCATAAATGCTTGTAACATCCCACAGGAAGGACACAAAGGAGATGCTGGAAATTGTGGAAGAGCTGCGGGGTGACTCTCCTTTTCTTCCCACCAGACTAACTCTCTTTCCTAGGTCCTTAAAGAAGATAGACACTCAAAAAAATACAGTAAATTAAAAAAAAAAAAAAAGAGGAAAAGATCACATTGTTTGCTGTCCACTTACTCATATTAGAAGAAAGTTCTAAGTTTGAATCATAAGTTATAAATCCCTGTAGTATAAACTCTTAAATGAATTAAACTTCCAAACATGTGGAATGCATGAATCTGTTCCCATATTAAGGAAACTGAATTTTTCAATCATGATCCTTCAAATATATTAATTTTCTTCTGAATATATGAATTCTTTCACCCTGCATCAGAGTCATTTGTAAACACAGTATCTCACTTACTAGCCTGTAAGGTACTTGAATATAGAGTCCGTATCAGATATAGTACCTGTATCTGCAGTGTTTGATACATAATAGGTTCTAAAGGGGGAAAATGATGAGTGCTCATGATATTTGTGTTTACCCTCTCATGGTAGAGATTCACTTAGGGAATGGCTGTCCATCCAGGTACTACATTCTCAAATACAACCTCAATAAACTTTTATTGTGTTAAGCCATTGACACAGGAGTGTCTATTTGCTATTTCAGTTAGAGTAACCCTAACTAATACAGTGAACACACAATTAACTGGCTAATGCCTGAATATTAATAACAGATATTTAAGACTTCTGATTATTTAAATAAAGGAATGGTGACAGAATCAGATTTATCATGAAGCCAATAAGGCTTAAATTTCAGGGTCCTTTACTAGCACAGCACCCTTCCAAGATCCTGGGGAAGTCCCTGCCAATATGTTCAGTTTTTATAAATGTTTCAAAAGAAGTTTTTTTTGTATATTTTTAGGAAAAGACCCTGAAATTATAAAGGCCTCAGGGTCCACAGAAACAGACTTCTTCTCTGGATCAAGATAAAAGAACATGGTGGTATACAACGCATAAATATGAAATTTGTACTTGTAATGCACAGAAAGTCGATATCTTCCACTGAAGTTGACTCTTTTATTAATAAGAATGTCACACAATCTAAAGTAGCCTACAATTTATTGTCACATTTTCTCTCATTAGTTTTTCTATGATGCCTTATGCAGAGAGAACTGCCTCATTAATAACTTTGACCAATTGCTTTTGCAAGATGTTGATTATTTTTTCCCTTTGCATTTAACAAAGCTTAGAAATAGGGCAAAAAAAAGGTCTTTCTTGTAATAGTGTTAGGTTAGTTTTAATAATGAGTCAACTATGGGTATTTTAAACATTTCCAATAAATTATTCCAATCTTTGGGTGTAGATAGATACTGCATCATACCCAACTTAAAACACACACACACACACACACACAGTTATGGAATGCTCGAAAAAGGGAAAAAATAATCAATGTTTGATTGAATTCAGCTTTCACATATTTAATATTTTGGTGATTGAGATTATAATCAGAGGGGATAAATGGTTTAGAAATGGAACAACTCATGCCTGTGGGTAGGAGTTTGAATTTTGAAGGTGAGCACATACAACAGAATATTTTGCCTGAATCTTTGCTTTCTAAAGATTTCTGTTTGCTATATTAGGAAAAGTTTTTCCTAGCAAATTTCTTGAATTTGTTATTATTCAGTTTGATTTGCTTCTTCCTTTATCTCTCCCTAGCTTCTTACAATCTATAAGGAGAAACAAAAAAAAACATATTTTGCTTCATTTAGACACAGGTTTTAGTCATTTGTTACCATTTTATTGTATATTCACTTCTGATATCAGAATAAAAACTTAGATTACGATTTAGGAACAAAATTAATCTTGGAATTTTTAAAACCAACATTCCTATTACAGGTAATTCAGAACAGCAAAATGAAAACAAATCAAAGAAACTAAAGATTAATTCATGGTTGTTTCTAAGACAGCATTCTTGCAAATAGTTAAATGCACATAGTAAAAATTGAAGATAGCTCTATGGTTTCTGAAATGAAAGAGTTCCCATAAAAACCAGGAAGTATTCATAGATGTATTCAGAGAACACATTTTAAAGAATATTTTTTCAGGAATTGCACAGTGTTGTACTATCCATACATAAGCAACATGGGCAGCAGCTGTGACTTGTTTTCATCCCAAAGAACTCATTTTAACAGCTGAACATTAAAACATTGAACTTGGCACTGAGGAATCCATACTTCCTAAGTTTTGTTTCTAAGAAATTTCAAGTAAGCTATTACAGAATAATTTGAATCTCTACATTGTACATCTATGAGTGAAGGTTTTTAATGCTAGTACCCATAAAAGTATATTTTTTATTATGACTCCAGCACCATTATCCAAATAACAGAAAATATTTCCCCTAAATCTAATTTTAAATCCCTTTCTTTTAGCATAGCTGTTTAATCATTCAATAATTAACTTTCATCTCAAAGGCGTCTCTTCTTTAATTCTTTACAAGAATATTAAGATTCCTTAATTTCACTGACAGCTTTCAGTTAAGTAAACAATTTGATTAAGGCCTTAAATGCAGTTTAATATTTTCCCTAACTACTTATGAACAAAAGTCAGTTGGTGACCATGAACTGTAACACTTATAAGTGCTGCTAGCCTTTTACTACCCACAGACTCCCCATATTCCTGTAGCCCAGAGATATATCAATTGAAACAGCCAGACAGCGGTCAAGATTTCTTCATAGGCCCCCTGTCTGTAGCACACATTTGTTCTGCGTTCATGAATTTGATGTATAGCTGTGGAATCAAAGACACACATTAATCATAGAAGAAGCCAGTGTTTTATCTAGGAGCTCTAAGTTTACTGATAAGTACAAAGAAAAGAACAGCACCCAAGAGAAGATGGGAAAGAAGAAAGATGGTGAGCTAGCAGTGGGTAAAACTGAACAAAGGATTATGGACTACTACACAGGAGCAATTCATCCAGAATATGGACTACAACTGTGTTATCTTTCATTCTCAAACCTCTCTTTCCCCTCCTTAGAGGCCTATTGCATGACCTTACAGATAGTAGGTACTCAGTCAATATTAACCACCACTAGGTCACACCAACCATCTGTGTCCTTCTCACTTGGGGAATATGGTGAGAAGAAGGAATAGGGACAAATGGTACACATAGGGGAGGCACTTCCTCTCCACACCTGATTGTCTTTCTTGGTGCCCTATCTTCCCTCTGTCCAGGTTTTGGTATTTAGCTCAGGCCCATTGAAGTGTCTAGAAAAATTTATTTCCTTTACAGCCCCTGAACAAAACAAGTATTCATTTTCCAAGATGGAATCACAAGAGAAATATGAAAGCTAACTGCACATAGTATAAATAAACATGGTATGGGAACATGAGAGCAGAACACAACGGCCTGACACAGACGTGAGAGACAATCCAGCATAACAAATAGTAACTTGTGCTTTGCCTGTGGCATTTTCTGGCTCCATCAATAATTATATAATACAACAGTCACTGATTTCTCAGCCCTGGATCAATAATAGGTTTCACATCCCCTCCAGAGCTGGTTGTTGACCAAGGTGCTTGCTCAGACCCCCACCCCATCCATGGCAAAAATCAATTCTTGCATAACTGCTTGTGTGCTTGGAATACCAGCGTCAGAGCAATGTTGAGTTTAATGGCAACTGCAGAATTCACAGTGATTTCATATCTGCCTCCGTAAGGCCATTCAACTCAACAAGTAGTTTCAAAGCAAAGTCCTCAACCCAAAAGATAGAATACAGTGGGACCTTCCAAAACACAACAGCAGCAACCACAAGTATGTAGCACACTCATAGGCCCAGAGCACACTGTGGCTGGATGCCAGAAGTTGTATCTGTCCTATTATTAGCCTATCTCATGTATTCTATCAGAAGAGCTGACAGTGTAGCATTCTACATGCTTAGCACCACAGGACCCCAGGATGGTAGTGCCATAGTCGTATCTGGAATGCATCCTCTGACTTCTGGCCCCAAAATATTCCACAACATCCCAAAGGACATCAAAAGTCAATTAAACCCATGATAAAATTTATTTCTCAAATATAAAGTGACTCCATTTCTTTATGCCTACTAATATATTTTTAAGCACAGGTATACATGAAAAGCAACCTAGTTGTGTATAGTTGTGTATCTCAACATCAAAAAGAGAGATGTAGTAATCATTTTAATCTCATCAAGACAGATGGTCCAACTTGATAATGGAAATGCCAAAGTAGATTTTAAAAATCCAATTACTCCCTTTGGTTGTCTGCCTTGATTTAGTTAACTAGACAATGGCCCTAACTCATCAAGTCCTGAAATGGTAGCATATGAATAAGAGGAAAATCGTGAAATAGTTCATTTCAGCTCTTTTGCACACTTCTCTACAGGGGATCCTGGCATGAAGATGCTAGAGGAATGCATCATACACATTAAAAACCTTCATTTTTCAGTTAAAAAAAAACAAATAAATGAAACCTGGAGAGAATGCGTGAGTTATCCAGGGTCATGAGCAGCCCCAGCGTCTCCTGGCACAGGGTCTGTATGTTACTCATGGTCCCAGACCTCCTGCTAAGCTGGCAAATTTATTTGTGTGTTCTAGAACCATCCCCCTAAATTACCCATTCCTGTCCCTCCCTCCCCGTTTTTAAAAAGATTTTCCCTTTGTACTTATGAAAATAACTTAAAGAATAAGCCTGATCAATATTCACAATATGGGGTTTGGGGGGCAATATCTTCTGATCTTTTCTCCCCTCTCCAGCCTCCCCTTCCCCCAAATACTTCCTACCTATAGATTTATCCTCAATCAGTTAATAGCAACCCCCTTCTTTGAATTGCTCAGATGAAAATCTTTTACTTCTTTTTGACTTCTTCCTTGCCTTTATGGCACATCTAATCTATCATGAAATACTGCCAGCTCTACCTTCAGCAGACATCCAGAACCTGACCATTTCTCATTACTTTCACTCTGGTCTAAGTTACGATCATATCCTACCCCTATCAGTCCAACAGCTTCCTCACTATGATTACCAATTACTATGTCAGTGCCTCTTCTGTTACCACTTTCATCCTCACCCCCCAGGTCGTTCTCACCACCAGAGCCAAACTTATTCCTTGAAGGCCCCAAAAATGAATATGTCACTTTTCTTCTTGAAACCTTCCAACATCTCTGCCTCTCACTAGAAAACTTAAGCCCTGACAAGATCTAGAAGACCCTACACAGTCCATTTCTCTAACTACATCTTCTCTTCACTCCCTTATTTGTTCTGCACCCACCACACTGGCTTCTTAATGTCCCCTGGGTACTCCAGGCATGCCCTGGTCTAGGCATCTTTAAAATAGCTTTCCCTTATCCCTGGACCAATTTTTGCTGAGATATATCCATGGTTTTCCCATCCCTCCTTCAAGACTCTGCCTAAATGGGGGCACCTGGGTGGTTCAGTCGGCTAGGAGTCTGACTCTTGGCTTTGGCCCAGGTCATGATCTCATGGTTCTTGGGACGGAGCCCTGTGCATCAGGTTCTATGTTGACAGTGCAGTGCCTGTTTGGGATTCTCTTTCCCTCTCTCTCTGACCCATCCCCCTCAAATTAAATAAACTTAGGGATAAAAAGACTCTACCCAAATGTCACCTTCCCTAATCATTGGCATTTCTATACACCAATAATGAAGAAATAGAAAGATAACAAGGAATTGATCCCATTTACAATTGTACCAAGAACCATAAAATACCTAGGAATAAGCCTAACCAAAGAAGTAAAAGATCTGTAGGCTGAAAACCGTAGAGCTTATGAAAGAAATTGAAGAAGACAGAAAGAAATGGAAAAGCATTTCATGCTCATGGATTGGAAGAACAAATATTGTTAAAATGTCAATACTACCCAAAGCAATCTACACATTCAATGCAGTCCCAATCAAAATAGCACCAGCATTCTTCTCAGAGCTAGAACAAACAATCCTAAAATTTGTATGGAAGCACAAAAGACCCTGAATAGGCCAAAGCAATGCTGAAAAAGAAAAACAAAGTGGAAAGCATCACAAGCCCAGACTTTAGCATGTAATACACAGCTGTAATCATTACAGTATGGTATAGGCACAAAAACCAGACCTATGGAAAAGAATAGAAAAGCCAGAATTAGACCCATAATGTTTGGTCAACTAATTTGTGACAAAGCAAGGAAGAGTATACAATGGAAAAAAGACAGTCTCTTTAGCAAATGGTGCTGGAAGAACTGGAGTAACATGCAGAAGAATGAACCTGGACCACTTTCTTACACCATACATAAAAATAAACTCAAAATGGAAGAAAGACCTAAATGTGAGACAGGAAACCATCAAAATTCTAGAGAAGCAGGCAAGAACCTCTTTGACCTCGGCTGCAGCAGCTTCTTACTCAACACATCTCCAGAGGCAAGAGAAACCAAAGCAAAAATGAACTACTGGGACCTCGTCAAGATAAAAAGCTTCTTCACAGCAAAGGAAATAATCAACAAAACTAAAAGGCAATCGACAGAATGGGAGAAGATATTTGCAAATGGCGCATCAGATAAAGGGTTAGTATCTAAAATCTATAAAGAAGTTACCAAACTCAACACCCAAAAAACAATCTAGTGAAGAAATGGGCAGAAGACATGAATAGATATTTTTCAAAGATGACATCCAGATTGCTAACAGACACATAAATAGATGCTTAACATCACTCATCCTCAGGGAAATATAAATCAAAACCACACTGAGATACCACTTCACACTGGTCACAGTGGCTACAATTAACAACTAAGGAAATAACAGATATTGACGAGGATGTGGAGAAAGAGAAACCTTCTTGCACTGTTGGTGGGAATGCAAACTGGTGCACAGGCTCTGGAAAACTGTGTGAAGGTTCCTCAAAAAATTAAAAAGAGAATTACCCTATAACCCAGCAATAGCACTATTAGGAATTTATCCAAAGGATACAGGAACACTGATTCATAGGGGCACGGGTACCCCAATGTTTATAGCAGCACTATCAACAATAGCAAAATTATGGAAATAGCACAAATGTCCATCAACTGATGAACAGATAAAGAAGATGTGGGTTGTGTGTATATGTGTATTTTATATATAATGGAATAATACTCGGTGATGAAAAAGAATGAAATCTTGCCATTTGCAAGAACATGGATGGAACTGTAGGGTATTATACTAAGTGAAATAAGTCTGTCAGAAAAAGACAGCTATGTTTTCACTCATATGTGGAATTTTAGAAACTTAACAGAGGACCATGGGGGGAAGGAAATGAAAAAAAAAGTTACAAACACAGATGGAGGCAAACCATAGAGACTTCTAAATTTTTTTAATACTTATTTTTGAGAGAGAGAGAGAGAGAGAGAGAAAGAGAGAAAGAGAGAGAGAGAGAGAGAGAGAGAGAGAGAGAGAGAGAGAGTGTGTGTGTGTGTGTGTGTGTGTGTGTGTGTGTATGTGTGTGTGTATGTATGTGAGAACCTGGGAGGAGCAGAGAGAGAGGGAAACACAGAATCCAAAGCAGGCTCCAGGCTCTGAGCTGTCAGCACAGAGCCCAATGCAGGGCTCAAACTCACAAGTCGTGAGATCATGACCTGTGCTGAAGTTGGACACTTAACCAACAGAGCCACCCAGGTGCCCCTAAGAGACTTTAAAATACAGAGAACAAATTGATGGGGGTGGGGGGCAGGGAAAATAAGTGATGGACACTGAGGAGGGCAATTGTTGAGATGAGCACTGAGTGTTGTATGTAAGTGATGAATCACAGGAATCTACTCCAGACGCCAAGAGTACACGGTGTACAATATATGTTAGCTAACTTGCCAATAATTATATAAAAAAATAAAAAATAAAAAAAAACCAGCTTTAAAAAAGAAAAGACAAGAAAAAAGAAAGAGAAAGAAACTTCCTGGGCACCTAGGTGGCTCAGTCAGTTGAATGTCAGAATCTTGATTTCTGCTCAGGTCATGATCTCATGGTTTATGAATTTGAGCCCCATGTCGGGCTCTGGGCTGAAAGTGCAGAACCTGCTTAGGATTCTCACTCTCCCTCTCTCTCTGCCCACCCTCCCCTCTCAAAATAAATACAATAAATTTTTAAAAATTTTAAAAATATATATATGAAACTTCCCCTCTCACCCCAGTCCAGCATTTCCTACCTATTTTTTTCCAATACAGTTAACTTCTAATCCACTGTATAATATATTTTTCTTTGGTGTACATTCTGTTTTCTCTCATCAGGATGTGAGTTCTAAGAAGTAGGGAGAAGGGGATGCAAGAGCGGTTTGCTTTGTTCACTGCTACAAACCTAGTACTTAGTGTAGTACATAGCAAGCATTCAATTAAAATTGGTTTGTTAAGTTAATGAATAAGATAAAATATCAGGTTCCAGGGCAGGGAAGAGGAGGGGACAATTTGGGACAAATAAAGCCTTCTTTGTATCCTGTTCATCATCCTCAGAGGCACACTCTGACAGTGCAGAAGGTTGATTCAAGCTATGCAAGTGCTCTAGATAATCTGGCTTCTGTCTTCAATAGATGTTGGAGATGACCTGACACCAAATAATGTTCATAGGCAGGAAAAAATTGAGGAATGGCCATGCTGCTGTTTTCCCTGTATTTGTTAGAAATCTATCAACTGCTTTTTAGTATGGTGCTGCCATCCAGAAAGCTTGAGTCAGGAGTCAAGTAGTTCCCTTCTGCTCGAGAGGCAAGAATTGGCAAAAGTCAAGAAATGAAGAACTGGGGGAATGAAGACAAAGTCTGAAAGCCTCACTGAGAGAGAGAACACCCGCTACTGTGACTTCCTGCCTTCTCTTCATGAGTCCCTCCAAATCTGAGGCTTCTACTTCCCTGCCTTCTCTCCTTGCTATTTGCTGTTCCTGTGATTAGGAGAGGGTGGAAAGCACATGATATGGAGTCAACGGTACATTACACTGGGAATCGAGATTGGATAAGACAACTTCAGGGCTTTACCAAAGTGTCCAGAAGAATATAAAGTTTTAAAATTCCCAGTCAGTATATAAGATTCAAAGAATTCATGATACAAGTACATCATCCGAGCCAAACTCTTCTACAGTTGGGTTGATAATACATACAGTCCAAAGAGCAAGGACCCATCACCATAGCTGGTCAACTAGGCAAAGAACAAATGATGAGTATGACCTTCATACTACAACTGCCTGGCCATGAGGGGTCCCATTCAAAACACTCTCAGCCCATTGGCACAAAAGCAGACTACTAGAACAACTCTATCTTTTCATTTTCTACTTCAGACATTTCATCAGAACAACATCAACAAAAGGAGCCCCAGTAGAAAGAAGCCATGTACAGTCAACAAAAGTGTTTAGATTTCAGTGTACTTTTTACTAGCTTCCTCAAAGAAAGAGAGTACATGCCATATCTGATCCAAACAACTCCCTACAAACTTTAATGACAATGCCAGGAAAACCTCTCATGTGTTAAAAAGGAACAGTCGGGATGCCTGGCTGGCTCAGTCAGTGGCTTTTGATGTCAGGGTTGTGAGTTTGAGCCACACATTGGGTGTAGAGATTACTTCAAAATAAAATCTTTATAAAATAAATTTTTTTTAAAATGAACTGCTCCCTGGGAATAGATAGGTTGATGTGAACTGAGGACCTTTTATCCCAGAAAATCCACAAATCATGTTCTTGTCAAGAAACTTGACACATAAGAGTAATACTAATATAAATCAATACACCTTCTTTATTAACTGATATATGGAATTCAAAAACAATTTTGGCGATTAGGGGATCTCTAGGTCACTGATAAGGTAAAGAAAGCAGTAAACTGAATAAAGTAATAAAGCATAGCAACTTTTGTCTCAATGTTAATCATCCCAACAAGATAAAGAGACCATCTCAAAGTCAAATAGATGGGTCATTATTTTATTTTAGTGGTTTCCCAGGCCACTAGCCATAACCTACATTTTCAAAGTACTGCCTCTTTTAATGCCTACAGTGCTCAAGCAAATAGGCAAGTCTACTCTCATTCCTACATTTACCCTGAAAGTGTCCATGAAAACTAGGGACCTAGGCAATGTCTTTTCAGAGACTCTGGGAGGGCACTCCCTTCTAGATTTTCTGGGTTGAACAATGTGACCTAACTTCCAGAGAAGACAATCCTCCCTTTGCCACTTGGCTTAAGTTTGGACAGGTTTTTCATCCCAAATGTTGTAAAATCTTGACTCTAGCTTGAATAGGACAGTACGTTTAAATCAATTTTCCACCTTTGAGATGAATGAAAGATTCATCTTGAGATGAATGAAAGATTATCTGGCATTATCTAGAAGAGTCTAGAATTTCACAGTTATGTTCAGATCTACCTTCCCAAGGCCCAAGGAATGTCCCATGTTCAAGAAGTGGCTTCAGCAAACAATTAGAACTAGTCAATGGTTGGGGCGCCTGGGTGGCTCAGTCGGTTAGGCGTCCGACTTCGGCTCAGGTCATGATCTCACGGTTCATGGGTTTGGACCCCGCATCAGGTTCTGTGCTGACAGCTCAGAGCCTGGAGCCTGTTTCGGATTCTGTGTCTCCCTCTCTCTCTCTGCCCCTCCCTTGTTCACACTCTGTCTCTCTCTGTCTCAAAAATAAACATTAAAAAATTAAAAAAAAAAAAAAAGAACTAGTCAATGGTTTCCTGCTCTGATGTTCATCCAGTTTCCCTTTATATACTTTGATATTTGAAAATGTTCATCACATTTCCTTCATTGCATGTGTCATAACTGTAATTTATTACATCAACTCCATTTGTTCACAGCTTTATCCCAGGCACTTAGAAAAATGCCTAACAATACCCTGTATAAAATAATCAATGGATAGATGAATGGATAAACGGAAAACTGAGTTATTTTAGAAACTTTAATAAAATAAAAAGTTGCTGATCCCAGTTCTAAAGCAGGATTACTGTAATCTAAGTCCTTAAGTGTGGAGATAAAAGTTCTTTCCTCTGTCTGTGCTACACCTTCTCTGGTTACCCAGGTCACACCTAGATCTATGGGTGTAATTATAAAGGCACGTGTCATTATGTGCTGGAAATGCTCAAAATAAGTCTCTGATGTTCACACACAGGAGATTCCAGTATTTTATACTCTACTGCGGCATGATGGAATGCACTACGGTGTTCTTTTGAAACCACGGATTTAAATGACAACTTGGTCTTGGTGGGGATTATAACTTAATTTTTCTGAGCCCAGTTTCTAGGGCATCACTGCAGAGTAATTGGGCAGATCAACTGAGAATTTTAAGGAAAAGTTTAGAAAATGCTATAAATGTCCAAAAATTAAGCAAGTATCATCAGCAAGCAGTAACAGGATCTTGCCCTCTGCATAAACATAGGGGAAATGGCAACCACTAATGTGTGGGTTTTACTTTCCACTTGTGTAACTGAATACCTATGCTATACCTTTTGGGTAGCCTCAAAATCAGATAATTTCTGGAGGTGAAAAGTCATTCAAAAAGAAGGTTCAAGAAAATCAATTAAACCTAGGAACTATGAAGGTCTCAAGTTCATATTGCTGCAGGAGAGGACCAAAGAGGAGGAGAGATGGACTTGGACTGCAGGCTGTTTGTAGTACCTACACATGGATCTAGACACTTCACTATTGGGCACTCCCACCTTGATAATCTGGCCTCATCATCAGATAAATCATTGCTTTACCACCAATAAGAGGAGGTAGGGCTTGGCAAAAAAAAAAAAAAAAAAAAAAAAAAAAATCAAAGCCCCACAAACCACACATGCACAAATTTTAAACAAATGATGCAGGGTGCCTGGGTGGCTCAGTCAGTTAAGCATCCAACTTCGACTCAGGTCATGATCTCGTGGTTTGAGAGTTCAAGCCCCACGTTGGGCTCTGTGCTGACAGCTCAGAGCCCAAAGCCTGGTTCCAATTCTGTGCCCCTCCCCAATTCATGTTCATTCTCTCTTTCTCTCAAAAATAATAAACATTATAATTAAAAAATATAAATGATGCAATGTTACTTGAAATGCTTATGAGAGAAGTCATTCATTCAGGGACGACTGGCTTAAAATGATACTGTTTTATATTAGTTTCACAGGGGAAGAGCTGAATTATTTTCCCTTCCAAAGCAGAGTAGTCTGTAAAGTAAGACACACCAAAATATAATCCTGGCTCCACCACTTACTGATTGGGTAATGTTGGGCAAATCATATAACTAATCTAAACTGAATTTCTTCATCTGAAGTACTGCAGGAAATAATCATGCTTATTTTGCTGTGCCATGTCAGAAATAAATAGGAAAAGTCCCTACTATATTGAAGGCATTCAACACAGATATGCAGTCACATTTATTTCTATTCTATATTGTGAAGCTTGACCTGAGAGCATGCATTTGAACAATATATTAGTTTGTAACTACTATTTAAACTGTGTTCCTTTAGGGAAGTCTTTTTCTAATAGTGAAGGTTTGCCTTTGCACCCTAACACTGGGCTCTCAGAAACTGACATAGTAGCCCAGCAAAAACATGCTAACCTTGATGATCCAGGTGTCTCCATGAGGACCCATGATGTTTAGTGCTTGGAAGGTATTCGGATCACTTATGGTACCCTTCATTCATAGCAAAGGTACTTTATGCTACCTTTATTTATTTTGAGAGAAAGAGAGAGAGAGAGAGAGAGAGAGAGAGAGAAAGGCAAGCACTAGTTGGGGAAGGGCAGAGAGGGAGGAAGATGGAGAAACCCAAGCAGGCTCCGTGCTGTCAACGTGGAGCCTGATGTGGGGCTCAAACCCACAAACCATGAGATTATGACCTTAGCCAAAACCATCAGTCAGACCCTTAATCCCAACTGAGCCACCCAGGAGCTCTAGCCTATGCTACCTTTAAAAAAGAGGCACCTAGGGGGTGCCTGGGTGGCTTAGTTGATTAAGTGTCTGACTTTGGTTCAGGTCATGATCTTACCGCTTGTGAGTTTGAGCCCCATGTGTCAGGGCCGACAGCTCAGAGCCTGGAGCCTTCTTCAAATTCTCTCTCTCTCTCTCTCTCTCTCTCTCTCTCTCTCTCTCTCTCTCTCTCTCTCCTTCCTCTGGTCTCTTTCTCTCGCGCTGTCTCTCAAAAATAAATAAACATTAAAAAAATAAATAGAAAGGAGCACCTGAGTGACTCAGTCAGTTAAGCTCAGACTCTTGATTTTGGGTAGGGTCATGATCTCAAGGTTCATGGGATAGAGCCCTGCCCATGAGCCAAGCACAGAGCCTGCATGGGATTTTCTCTCTCCACCCCTCCCCTGCTCACTAGTGCAGGCACTCTCCCTCCCTCTCAAAATAAATAATTAAAAGAAAAAAAAAAAAAGAAGGCTTAGCAGCCTCTTTCCTGGATGAGTTTTTTGGGGGGAGAGGGGTTATGTGTATTTAACACCTAGGAGAAAAATGTTACTTTAACAGTTTAACACTGGTACAAAACTACAAAATCAAACATAAAACAATGTGTAATAACACAGCGGTTAGTTGCCTCAAAGTTTGACCTAGACTTCATATTTTTCTCTGTACTTTTTTTATACAAATATTAGCTTAAGATTAGACAAATGTGATTATCTTTTACAGAATCTGTAAAGGTAGAGGAGATTCAAAGAAAGTTTTACACATCAAAGAAAGAACCAAAATGGGGCACCTGGGTGACTCAGTGGGTTAAGCATCTAACTCTTGATTTCAGCTCAAGTCATGACCTCACCATTCATGAGTTCAAGCCCGCATGAGGCTCTGGCACTGATAGCATAGAGCCTGCTTGGGATTCTCTGTCTCTCTCAAAAAATAAATAAATAAACAATAAATTTTTAAAAGTAAGAAACAAAACACAGTAGTGAAAAGGCTGGGAGAGCAAAGCATTGGCACAGATAACTATTGTTATGTATTGGCTATACTTATGCTTACAAATACATATGTATCTGTACACTTAAATTTAGTATTTTATATATTAAAGTCATAAATATACTAAATTGTTTAGTATAATATACTAAAGTCATTAATACATTAATTAAATAACAGTAGTCATATTGACTATGTTCTATGTTAATATATTGTTAAACTATAATATTTTAAATACAATTAATACCTTTTGAACTCACACTTCAAACTAAAAAGTTGTGGTTGTCCTTTTTTGTCCCACTGTTCATCCCTTCTATCTCCTTATTCTATAAATGTCAATAAAAGAATGCATTTCTCAGACATTTATAAAGCGCCATCTGATAGCTGCACTTGTTTCTAAACATGCTGCTTCACACCTTCCATAGGACAGGTTACTGATTATTTTTGGTTTTAGATGCCATCTGTTACAGCTTCTGCTAGGCCAAAGATCCTGTTTATGTCAACAAATTACTTAATTAAGCAAACTAGGTGACAATGATGAGTTTTTGAAAATGATGTGGACGTTCATTAAAACTATGTAATTCAATATAATGCTTTATTTGAAACGAGAGCTGAGGTAGGGAGGATTGCAGTGGGAGAAAGGATGCAGATAAGAGGGTGTCAGCAAGGCCCCCCAGAGATGGGGGCAGTGATCTAGTTCACAGGATGAGGGACTGCCTTCAGGTCAAAGGGCTTATACACACCCCTTCCACAGACCACAGAGGAAAGAAGGTCTTTCACAGAGTAAAGAGAAGGCTGATACAGTTCTCCCTGCACACTAAATACAGTATTGCCTATTGTGTGACAGGCCACAGGGAAAAAAAATGTATCTGAATGTCTCCCTGCAGCTGCAGAGTGGTTTCTAAAAGTCCATGTTCACTTGACACTGAACTTGACTTCAGAAAACTCTGCCTCACTCCCAGGATGCTGTCTTTCATTTAATTCATGGCTCCGTGATGCCCTTGCATACTTAATAAGGACAAGATTCCAAATTAGAGCATTCCTCACATATCCCTTTAAACCACTTTGGAAAATTATACCCGGAAAATATGATTTTGTCTCAATTGACAAAATTTGCTAATTCTGGAAGCTTTTCAAATAATGCTTCTTGTTTGTAAATTCACAGCTTTCTTGGATTTTCTATAATTCTAATAATATACAGAGAAAGACTTAAACCACTGGTATAAATACCACTGGATTTATTATAATTCTAATAATATTGAAGGGATAGATTTAAACCACTGTTACTATTAGGTGGTAAGCCCAGCTATTCACAAAAATCATACCTTCTATATATGGCAAGACTACCCTTGGTTCAAAACAGCCTTCTAAATATTACTTCTTCAAAAAGTCCAGTGTTTTAAATAATGCTTCATTCAGCCAAATGATTGTTATAAACATGTTTATGAAAATAACCTTAATTATAATAATTTGGGGGATACTTGTAGCTCCATAAAAATTGCCATTGCACCATTTGCCTGAGGAACCCCAGGGAGGAACATCTCATGGGCATCAACACCAGGTAAACACAAAAACAAAGTGTTAATATCCTGAGTTATGAAGAGTGAGACTTCCCTCATTGGAAAGTTTAATAAAAATGTATTGGTTGTATATAAAGTTTATAATGAAAAAGAATAAAATGGTTGGGCACATTGTAATTAGAAAGCACTATTTTTAAATACACTAGGGAAAAAATGGAATACATACTTATGCTGCCATTCTACTGGGTTAAACTCCTAACATCTGGAATTCCTAACAACCACCTTGAAGCCAGTAGCCGTAGGAGATGGGAGGGAAAGGAATTTAGTGGCCAGAATCAATTCTACTCCACCCTAAATCACCTTATTATTTCAGAAGCAAATTCTGGGATTCTAATACGTAGGATGATCACACATCTTAGTATGTCTTGGACAGTTCTAGTTTTTATCTATGGCCCAGTGTAATTATTGATAAAGTTGCCTTTCGTTCTCAGAAGTGCCTCAGCTTGAAGATAAATGATATGGTCAACCCTACCAGTAAGTCATCAGACAAATGACTGAACTCCCTTCAGAGTATTCTGACATTAAAAGGAATGGATCACTTGGTTATCTGTTGCTGTCATTGCTATTATTTAATACCAAGCAAATAGCATTGGGTCGTTGCAGATGGGAATCAATAAAAAGCAATGCTATAAGCCTTCAGGAGCAACAGAATATCATTGTGGGGAGAGGATTTTAGAAGTGAGTAGCATTTTATGTTCACCAGTTGATTGTACAGACTCCATAGCAATACTGTGGCTTTGGTTTAGTATTTAACTAGTAAGTACCTACAGAATCCATAGGGCAATGAGAGACTCATGCCTCTGCACTGACTCCTTTTACTTCCACAACATGTAGGAATTGTTATTCTTCAATTGTTCAATCTGCAAACTTATTAGAAATCGATTATGTTTTAGCCTCCTGCTTATCCCTATGGAATATACAAGAGGCTATGGTACTTGCCTTTAAACAGTTCATATTTTAAATGATGACTCAAGACCAAAATAACCACATAATAACTAAGAGTAAAACTATGTGGCTCTAACTCTTGTAAGTAATTTAAAGTAACAGAATATTGAAAAGAAGGGCTACTGAAGAATAAAGGTGTGAACATAAACCAAAAGGATGCAGAGGGCTTCAGAAGATGAAGAGGACAAGTATAATTGTGGGAAAGAATATATGTGCAGAGGGGCAGTGGCTAAGAGTAGGCTTGTTTCCAAAGTTGAATAGATGTTGTGGAGCCATATTCCAGGTAGTTTAGAAAATTTGAGTAGGAGTGTTTAGATTTCATGTAATATATCATATCAATGTTAGAACTTATCTAATGTCTACCATCTCCATTTTCCTCAAGTTTTTCTACACTGCAATCCAAGACCATGCCGACACAAACAAAGATACCAGATAGGAAAAATATCCAGCCTGTTGTTATTTTCAGTCCTAAAGAACAGCTATAGTGAACAAAAAAATGTGGTCCAATAAAGTGTGCATCAATCTGTGATTAAAATATTTCAGAAGATATTTTTTCATTTCTTTGAATATACCAAAGTAAGATGTGTCCTCAGTCTGGGCTCAAATCTCTCACTTCTCTTACTTTCCAAGGTCAAGTATTAAGGTGACAACTTCAAGATCTAGGTGCTTACACCCTTTCAAATATGTAAAGGCTATCATTCTAATCCTCTGTCTTAACCTCCATCAAGGTCACTTTCATCAAGACTCACTGTTCCATGAAGGCACTTCCATGCAAACCTCCCTGCTTCTGTTCACCAAAATCACTCCACGAAGATAGCTGTCAATCCTTCCTCCCCAGATCCTTGAATACTTCATGTTTTCTGGATCGCAGTAGTTAATTGATGACAGGCACATTTTAGTCATGTGAATCTGTCTTCTCTTTCCTCTTTTAGACTGTGATCACTACAAGGGCAGAAAACCATCTTCTATTTTCTTACACTGCCATCATTATGTATTATTATTTAGCATTTAATGAAAAACAATAGTTTATTATAGAATATGAATCAGTTTCTCACAGCTGAAAGCAGATAATGGCCACAAAAAATAGAAGCATTAGTACTAGCCAAAGGGATTACAAATAATAAGAAAAACTATATGTAAAATTCTGAAGCAAAAAGACAGTAAAAGAAAACAGACTCTCTAAATAAATGGGGCAGACTTGAAATCAATGACTAGTCAACAATGGCTAAAACAGTGAATTCATTTTTTTAGTAGTAAACCAAATAACAGTGGACACTTAGGAAGTAACAAAGACAGTACTAAAATAGCTATTGATGAAAGGCTGATATGAAAACACTTGGAACGATTGCATTTACAAATAAGGACTCCCCTGTTAGAATTACTGAACACAGAACAATGGGACAAACTGGTGGGAATCAGATAGGTTTTTGAAAGTGAAATTTGAGGGCTAAGAGAAGCAGAAAGTTGTAACATTTTTGAAACACAATTGCTGAGCTAGTCCACCAAAGAAATAGTGGTGAGTGCCGGCCCTGTGCAAAGTAAGTCATGTGAAATTGTTTCTAGGACTCCCTATAACAACTCTCCATGGTCATCCTATGTCCACCGCCCTTTTTACCTGATCCAACACCCCGACCACCACTTTTTAGCTGTCCCTGCTGACAGGGCTGCTAAAAGTAAGTATCCCTCCAGGCTCCTCCCCAATCCCACCCAGATTGTCTTCTGCTAAGATGATAGCTAGCTAGGTATGCTGTTAAACTAATCTATGAAGGTGAAGTCAGTATTTTTCTGTTGAATGACTACAGCCTGTCAGGCACTGGGGAGGATGCAGAGCTGCCTACAATAGGAGCACGGCCCCTCGGCATTCAGCAGCTGGACAAAGTCATGTATTCACACTTAGCACAGGCCCCTGAGAAAGTGGTTTCAACTCCTCTGTCATATTCAAGGTATTTGCTCCAGATTACTGACCCTTCCCCTAATGGCCACTGTTATATAGTCTCACCTAGTGAGTTTTTAAGCCAGTTTATGCTCACGTCTAAGGTTACAACTACAGTTCCTTCCCTGCTCTTTGCTTTTCAGAAACCTCCCTAAGTGCTCCACTGCTTGCCGTCCTTGCATTACACTTCATAGCTGTGCTTGCTTTGGCAGCACATATACACTTCACTGCTGTTATTTTTATCATCTGTATTGATATTACGATCCTGGGTAAAAGAGTCGTGACAGTTACAGAAATTTCTCGGGTATACATTATAAACACCAGGTTTTGTGACACCCACTTGTCACAACAGGATTTTTCTAGCAAAAATTCCAAACGTATTCTTAAGTGACCCAAAGATGTTCTGAATAGGAGAGATGAAAAATATGGCAAAATGAATGCCTAAGAAGGAAGCTAGGCATGACAAAGTTAGAAAAACAGCTAAAATAGAAAGATAGTTTTAAGTGGGAAAATTATTTCATTAGTAATAGGTACAGATATCTTTTAGAATTGGAAGCAGCAGCATCAGGCTGTTTTTTTGAGAGAGGATCGTCCTTTGAATTTGTGAAATTTCATTTGTAAAGTAAAAGAGATGATTCTTTAGAGAAACAAAATGCATAGTTATTCCCTACTTCAAAGTGGATGATATATATGTGTTCTCTTTCAAATGACAACTTCAATCTATGAGACAATCAACCAACCAAAGGTTTTACTACATTTCAGCACTATGGACAAGTTAGGTAGAGAAAATTAGAAATCACAGTTCACAGTCCCTTCCCTCCAGTAATTTACAATACACTCATCAAACTTTTGCTGTGGCAAACCAATGCACAAATAATCCACTGCAAAATTATATGAACTATACATACAATTAATAGACCTATGGAAATAGATAAGCACAGCTCCATCAACGTATCAGAGTTTTTTCTAAAAAAATTGTCAATTGGACAATTGACATAATGAATAAATGAACACATTATGGTGACTGGGTTCAGTCTTGAAGGATGGGCAAGCTCTAATGAACTAGAGCTAATGGAGGAGTATATTCCCTGTGCATGAATTTATCAGAACTGCGGCCACAGGCAGGAATGGGAATGGGAGAGGGAGGTTGTTTTTATTATTTTTTTTTAATGTTTATTTATTTTTGAGAGAGAGCACTAGTGGGGGAGGGGCAGAGAGAGGGAGACACAGAATCTGAAGCAGGCTCTAGGCTCTAAGCTGTCAGCATAAAGCCTGACATGGGGCTCAAACCCACAAACCATGAGATCATGACCTGAGTTGAAGTTGGACACTTAACTGACTGAGCCACCCAGGCGCCCCATGGGAGATTATACTTTTAAGTGGTTAACGTTAACAAAAACAAGCTCAAATGGAGAAAAAGGTCAGAGGGCATGAAGAACACACACACATTTCTTATTATTTATTTAGTCCTTAGAAAAGAACTCCTGAGTACAAATTTGTGTTATATAGTAAGAATTAAACCATTCCAGGGTAATAGTTTCCTCAGCTTAAGAGCTTAAAGCTAAGAGTACCCAGAATAATATAGCAGACAAAAAATAGGACTATGATAGACAATCTCAGCCCTATTTTTTTTAATGTTTCTTGGGTATACTGTTTTGTTTTTGTTTTGTTTTATTTTTTAGAGAGAGAGAGTGAGCAGGGGCCGGGGTCAGAGGGCAGAGACAAAAAGAGAAACTCAAGCAGGATCTGCGCTGTCAGTGCAGAGCCCAACATGAGGCTTGAACCCAGGACCTGAGATCATGACCTAAACCAAAAAAAAAAAAAAAAAAAAAGTCAGACACTTAACCAAGACCCCAGTCTTATTTTGTTTTATACTAATTTTTACTCATTCACCTTTTTAAAATCTAATTTTTGAGAGATACAGGGTTCAAGCAGAAGAGGGGCAGAGGGAGACAATCTTAACATGGGGCTCAATCCAATGAACCCTGAGAAAAGGACCCAGGCTGAAATCAAGAGTCAGACACTCAATCATCTGAACCCCCCAGGCGCCCTCATTCACCTTTCTGATCTCCCAGTCTCTCCCTTCACTCCTTTCTCCTCCTGTTACTCTCTGTTAGTGTCATCAGCTTTTATCTCTTTGAGTTATTTCTTGGTTCACCTCCAAGTTTGTCTTTGAACTCCAGATTCTTAACCACCATCTACTCTATCTGCTGAGATTTTCTATTCTCATTCTTTTCTGATCTACAAACCCTTCACCCATTTATGGCCAAAATGCATAACTTCAAGAGTTCCAATATGCAACAGTCATGCAGAATGCCAGCTAGGAAACAGGCAGATGTTCCACCATTTTGGGGTGCCCAGAGTTGTATGTTTCTATTTTCTTTGCTTCTGCCAGTGCTTCTGACAGTCCTAAAGTGGTATTTGACCTCCACATTGTTGGTGACAGCCTAGAAGATACCCAGATACTCATGATTTTCCAAAGTCACATATTAGAGGAAGAAAAAAAGGAAGGGAGGGGAGGGAAGGGAAGGAAGGGGAAAGAGAAAAAGAGAGAAAAGAGAAAAAGAGGAGAGAGAGAGAAAGAAAGAAAGAAAGAGGGAGGGAGGCAGACAGACAGACATGAAAAGAGATACTTTACTTCCTGGTATGTGTATCTTCATTAGCCTCATTCATGGTTTATATAACAATCCATTATCCATTTACTCAGAACTTGTTTACATTTCCAATCTTTCTGCTCTTGGATGTAACAAGTTTCTCCAATTCACTTACTGATAAGTAAAGCCTTGTGGTGCTATAGAAAAGGAACAGAACTTGGAGTCAAAAAACTCATGCTTGAATCTTGACCTTCCATTATATTATGAACTCAGGAAAGCCATTCAAATTACCTTATCCTCTGAGCTCTCATCTGTAAAACAGAAAAAGAAAAAAAGGTGTATACTTCTACCTCATACGTAATTGCGATAGCAAAAAGTTAAAGGAAAATTCTTAGAACATTCAAAAAATTTTATAAACACATTTGTGTTCAAGTTTTGATAGCTGCTACCTAATTTGTAGTCTATCGTCACTGGCTTTTTACAATATTTTATAAATTTTTGTCTCTATTTGCATTTTGAGATGCAATGGCCAAGACTTCAATACCCAGAAGACAGCTTGATACATACTCGGCACACAATTAGAATTGTTTGACAAATGAACTAAATATCCCATATTATGATACATCATTTAATTCAAGATTAATGTTTGTGTTTTTTATTTTCAACCCCCTTCTTGATTTGTCAATATACTCAGGGGTCACTTCAAACAACGGTCTATAAAAATGTCTATTTTTTATAGGACTAACGTAACTAGATCTATTTTTCGATAGGCATGGCTTTAATTATTTTTTCCTAAGTGAATTACCTTTCATTGCCCACATTGAATATCATCTAGCACTTTTCTGCCCACTCATGCAGGCTGGCAAGTTTTCCCTGCAGTTTATCTCCATCTGCTTGGCATTTCGCTACCTGGAAGAGCTTAGTGTCATCTGCAAACTTGGATAATTCACCATGCATTCCCTCTTCCAAATCATTTATGAAAATGTTAAATAAGACAGGTTCCAGGGCCAATCCCTAAGAAAGCAAACTGTTTTTTACTTCTCCGTTCGGAAGAGCTCTCATTTATTTCTAGATTATGTTTTTTCTTTCCTCTTGTTAAAATAAGTTTTATACAATCACTATATAATGATATATGTATATGTTTTTTAAGGGTTCTAAAGCTATTTGAGGTTTGGGGATACAAAGTTATCCAAAATGTGTTTCTTCCATAAAACTCGTAAGGGACAGCCAACTTGAATACCAATAAGGAAGCTTAACAAATAGGACTCGGGACCCTTTGGACTCAACTTGAAAACAAAACAAAAAAAAAAAAAAAGCATCTTTGTTTTTATCTACTTTATATGGCAAGACACTAAAAAAGAAAGAAAAATCATTAAAAAGAAAAGAAATATATAGTTTTAAAAAAAACACTAGTCCAGAGAAAAAGCTTTAGAGTCAGGGTCCAAGATCTGTCTTTGCCTTGTATTCTTCTATGTGACACCACTGTATTCTTCGATGAGTGACTTCACCTTACTGATGTTCTTGTTCCTCAACTATAGAGCAGGGAAAATAGCCTGCAACTTGTCTCTTTGCATACACTGTGAGTAAGAAGTGCTGTGGTGTCTTTTGAAGTCGATTACAGCATTCAAAAGAAGGAAGGTTGTATAGATGGATGTGATAGAAGGTGCAAGGATACCAGCACTATCAGCGGTAAGTGTCTTACGATATTCAAAGGGTGTGAACTGGAAAGGGACAATAGAAACATCAGGAGGCAGGTGATATGAGAAAGTGAATATAGGGAGGTGCTTGGTCTATGAGATGGAATAGAGTAAATGGGAGTGAGTGAAAGAGACAGAAGGACATTATAGGCAGAGTGGGACACTGGAGATTAATAATCCTGAGCAAGGGACCTAGGAGTGGGTGGCTGTACCGAAGCTGAAGTCAAGGATGCAGGACTGAGGAAATCTAAGTCTTATAAACTAGTATATTGTAAAGATTGTCCAAAAATACATTTATCTCTTCAATGGAGGTAGAAAAGAAAATAGTGAGTTTGGTCCCAAGGTCTTCAAAACTGGGGGAGTGCTATCATACGAGTCATGGATAGCTGTGCTGCAAAGAGCACAGTTTAACTTCAAAAGAATACCTCCAACAGAAAGTTGGAGACAACAGCCAGCCTGAGCCGGAAGGTCATCCATCCCCCCCTGCCCATGGTTTGCATGGGCACTCCTAAGTACAGGGGCAGGGACAAGTTTTGGACTCATAGGAGTACCTAGATCCAAGCACGGAGATTCATGTGTACAAATATTCTGTTAAGAGAGTATTTGACCACCTGGAAGATTCTGTTTATAAGAGCATAAAGTTTTCAGAGGGCCTAAGCAAAAACAAAACAAAACAAAAAACTTGCCTCTGGCCACAGGAGTTTTTGTTGTGGCACAGAATGAGGGTCCTAGATACCATGTACCTTTGTCTCAGTAGAGACAGTTGCTTCACAGTTCACAAAGGGACCTATTATTGTTCTAGAAAGAAATGGTCTACATCTAACCCAGGTTTATTTTAAATCCTGTTGAACACTACCAGTGTCCAAGTCAGAGATACCTTCTGATATGGGCAATACACACATTCCAATTCAATTCAAAGAAATCCAAACCAGTCCCAAGTTTTTTGGTATCCTACGTACATGAAGTATCAGTATCCCTATTAACTCATCAGCTTTATCTAGCGTAGCTTTGTTCTATGGTTGTACTAAAATCTTTTTTCTTAATTTTTGAAGACAGAAATTTGCATTTTAAGGTTTGGCTGTTTTCAAATTGTGTTATAAAACCTCTCAACTCTATCCCTATCCCTATTTCCCATCACCTCACAGATTTTACCCAGAACAAAGTGCTCCACAAATAAAAAATGCTATTTCCCACATTATTTTATAATAAAGTATTGACACACCCTGAAAATATGACCAGGACATTTTACCTTCTTATAATAGGAAACATAATTCAATTTAAATGTTATCTCTAAAATTGTGTTTAAAGTGATTATTAAAGAAAAAATTCCACCATCCTATTATATTTAGAAATAACCTAGCTCAAGGCACCTGGGTGACTCAGTCAGTTGAGTGTCTGACTCTTGGTTTTGGCTCAGGTCATTATCTCACGGTTCATGAGTCCAAGCCCCACACTGGGCTCTGCACTGACAGCTGAGGAGCCTGCTTGGGGTTCTGTGTCTCCCTCTCTCTCTACCCCTCCACCACTCTGTCTGTCTCTCTCTCAAAAATAAACAAACATTAAAAAAAAAAAAAAAGAACGAACCTAGCTCTTTAAACCTTAAAGTAGTAAAAGCTGATTCATCTTAACCAATCAATAAACTTAACAAAAGTGAAATATAAATGTGGATTGAAGCTGATAAGGCAGTATGTGGCAAATTGGAGCAGACACTATTAGTGATCTACATAGTATCTATTCCCTTTTCCTCCTAACAAAACCTTGATTATGCTCGGGGAAGCTCTTTGCCTACCAAGGTAAGGTCTCCTTTCCAACTCCCTCATGTCGCCACAGAACATTGTTCTAGGCACAGAAAAGAACACATATCTGCTATGGACTCCAGATAGGCCTCTGCTGATAGAAGAAAGGGAAATCACTTACACTGAATCTCCCACCATAATCCCTTCCTCCACCACCACCGTCATTTATTTTGAATGCAAAGGTGACACCTGAAACCACTAGCCATTTTTGTGAACTTGAAGACAAATGGCATGAAGGCAAGACTACAAGAATTGCAGAGATGTTTGCCTCAATATCCTCCAGCACAGGCTGCTAGATATGTAACTTAAAAATACATAGCTCCTATTTGCTTTAGCTTCTGTACGGTTTTGCACTTGAAACTGAAGACCTCCCTAACCATACATACATTAAATTAACAATGTAGACACAGTAAAGTTATTTTTAAAGTGGAATTCCAATGAACACATAAAAAAGGTTTGAGGGAGGGAGGCGGATTATCATTTTGAGAAGACTGTTTATAGCCTTTGGTTGGAAAACAATATAATTAAAAGAAAAGAGACTGCACTGTAGAATCTGACACACCTAAATTAACACTTCATTCTTGCCATGGTTGGGAGGGAGGTGGTGGTGGTTGGCTTCCTCATGTATAATTTAAATATAATCATAGGAGTCTTATAGGTGTGTTCTGAAGACTGTGTGTGATGATCACACAGTAGGTAATTTATAGATATTGGTTCTCTTCTTCCATTCAAAATGGACAATTCCTATGGAAAAAAACAGCCTTGGTCAACTTCCCAGGAGACAATACTATTTCACATTCCTCATCATTTTTATGGCAAAGAGGAAAATACAAGAAAATAAGCTGAAATAGGACTTTTTAAAAATCTATATATTTCAGGATGTGTTGTGGGGACAACACTGATCAACTCAGCCCTTAAACATTCTAGAGCTACAACCCCATAAAGTGAAAATTGTTGCTCATCATGGACCATGAGATACTGCAAGATCCTGGCCTAGAAGATTAAACTAGGTTTGCTCTATTGTACTCATCAATGTAGGAAATATAAGAAAAAAAAATAAGCAGCAATGTTTAACTCTTTGCTGTCTAGAAGTCCATAAGAAAGACTGTTAATATTACTTTAAGGATGATAACATGTATTTTTTAAAGGGGAGGGAGTATTGTTCACACTGCAAAAGGCCAGATTTTACAGTTAATTAAGGTTGGCAGTTCTAATTCATTTAAAATAAAACAGGTATTTTCTGGTTGCTTTGCAATTAATAACCATGTTTGTAGTATTAATTATTTGGTGAGATTTAGCAAAATGTCATTGGAAAAAAATCCATTGAATGAATCCACTGAAATATTTCTTAAAGTGTGTTCTAAGAAACATCAGTCCCTCAGGATGGTTTGGAAAATTTTCTTACGGTTTAAGAAGTTTGGGAAATACTGTATAATACATGGTCCTATTAGGGATTTAAGAAATGCATTAATATTATTCGAGGCTTTAAGAATCCTCACCTCTAAGAAGACTAACACTTAGCTTAACCCAACACCCAGAATTGTTCCAAATGTCTTTGACCATGAAAGCTATTCTCCTAGTAATACCTACTAACCTCCTACACAAAGAGTGTTTTTGAAACACACTTCAGAAATTGCTGATCTCTGGTATACAGTGCAGTGGCCATGTAATTATAGTGATACCTATAAAAGCAGAGTAATGTGAAACATATTCTGTCCATTCAGTCTGTCCACACAGTCAGATGGATAATTAAGCTGAGAGAGATGGCTCACATGCAACCAGATGAAAAGGGAGAGAGACTGATTTTGCAATGTTTTGTTCAGCCCTAGATTTTTTCACCCTATTGATTTTACTGTGTTACTTGGGGAAAAGTATTAGCACACATATATAGGTGCATACATATGCATAAACCGTCTAGGAGTCTAGAAAACAGGCAACACTAGATTACTTTAAACATCATTGAGAACCTTCTCTCTTCCACTGTTAAGAGAATAGAACATACAGCTTTGGTGTTTCAGAGCCCAGTGTCGAAGAGAAGCATGCTGAGAAAGAACTACCCAAACAACACAATTCTCCTAAAATCTAACAACCTCTCGAATGAATTATGAACACCAAGATGGAAACTTTAACATAATCAGAAGTGACTGGGTCTGATTTCAATTATTCTTTGAAGGCTACATTTCATCTGACATTTTGCAAAGAAAGGTGTGGTAAGGGAAGAGAATACATAAGGAGATATTACTCAAATGGCTAAGTAAATTTTGGTGTGGAAAACCAGCTACAATATTGTTCAACATAAGATTTTTATTATTTTATATTGTTATATAATAATTATATGTGGATTCTCTACTGTGAGTCAAAAAGTGAGATACTAAGATTTTTTTTTAAGGAAAAGGTTATCATTATTTCATGGGAGTTTGTAATCTAGTTAGAAAAACGAGATATATGTCCATAAAACAGGTAACAACACAAGGGAGATGTGATTAACTGCCATGATAAATGACGGGTGATAAAGATAGCAGGTGCTATAAGAGGATTAGGGAAAAAGAAATCAAGTTTCCCTATTGTCATGGATGTAAAACATCCTAAATTATAAAATCAACCTGATTTAAGTGGATTTAACTTGTTTTGATTTGGCATGTTTAAGGTTTTATAGAATTGGGACTTCTCAACAGGTAGCCAGATAGAGAATAGAATGTGCAATTCTGTCCCTACTATCTGCCAGTGAATCTTGCTGCACATCAGGTGACTGTACGTGTGTATGGATATGCACACATGCGCGCGCGCGCACACACACACACACACACACACACACATACACACACCACCTGATTTTAAATTCTGTCAATACTACCCAATTTGTATTTGCACTGGGGCTGAATATTTTGAGAGTCTCAAATGCAAGTAACTGTGAAAATACCTGGTCTCATTATCTAAACTTTCAGTCTGAGGTTTAGCCATCCCTGAACAATCATGGCCCAACGCTGAAAGTAAAGATGTATCTACATAAGCACAAATTGTAACAATAACACTTTGCATTTCTGAAACATCTTCTATTGAAATGGCTCTTTCTCAGCACTGTTTACAAGCATTAATTTAACCTCACAAGAGAAAGGTAATTTGCAAGGAATAGGTTAACCGTCTGGTTTGAGAAAGCACAGTTCCTAAAGTCCGTACCAAGCACATATATAGACAGAGAAAAATACTCCAAAAATCCTTTCTTTTTTGATTCAGTCTTTGTTGTGACTATCATTCACCATTTTCCCCGGGCCTAATAGTTTGTTTTGTTGTTGTTGTTGTTTTGCTTTGTTTTTTTCCCCCCTGCGTGTCTGGATCCACTGACAGTAAAATCATTATATACAAGAGAATAATGTTTCAATGTGAAAATGTAGGTTCATTACATAATGAAAACAAAAATGAAGGTCTGAAACCTCACAGGTGATTGTCTTCATTAGAATTTGTCCGCCAGCTTGTTAATGAAAGTAGTGATCCTCATTGTATGGTAGATTAGAATAACAACAACAGTGGTGAGCCAGACAAATAGGTGTTAGCAGTGTCCCTCTCACCAGTGCCCCTGCTGGAGGTCAAGGGAATTAAAAGTCAGAATGTCCTGAAGCAGACGGAAAACTATAGTTCTGTGGAAGAGAACAGCAAAGAGACTCTGACGATTTTCCTCAGCACTTGGAAAACTTCATCATTCACTTCTTTTGTTCAGTTAAATAAGTACTTGAGCATTTTCCATAATCAAGGCGTACTATTAAGTGTAGAGGCACAAGTTCTCAAAAAAAGATAATAAAGCAAAAACAAACAAAAAGATCCAAAAAATAAAAACCAAAAACAATGAGAATTTGAAGATATTCATCCATTCAATATATTTGGAGTATCCAGGACAGGCATGGCCAGAAGTCCTTGTAAGTGGTGATGCTTTGGTGGTACCCTGGGGAACTTCAGAATTTAGGTGGGGATGTCACAGTAACTGGTGGAGCTCTGAGTATTAACTGGTCCATATCCAGAGACACCTGACACACTGCAATATTCAGGACAGTCGGATCAAAGAGTAACTGTCCCAGTCCTGCATGACTTTCAAATATCTCACTGCAAGTTCACATGGGTGAGAAGTTGTTTCATAATGCTTTGAGGTTAGAACCTATCCCCATATTGCATTCCTTGTACAAAGAAGGATGTACAGTTTTAATAGAAACTGAATTCTGAGTGCAAATATCCTATTTATCCAAGAAATATTTCATACTAGTTGGTTGAAAACTTACCAAAATGCCATCACAGTTTTGGAAAATCACATTATCAATGGCTATGCCATGCCACCTGAGTCAACTAAATGTGCTAGTGTGCTATGGCCATGGCCAAGTGATGCCATGAATACATGTATGCATCTGCCAGCTTTATTAGATCTTCTCAGAAAGTCATATCTAAACATTTACATATTGAAAAATACGGCATTTTAATGTGATTAATTTTCCTTTATATCTTTCTATTATCGCTAATCACATGAATTTTTAAAAACTATGTGTGTAGGTAGGTTATATTTTAGATTAATTTCAACTCATGATAATAAAGGTATACTACATATTTGTTGTTATAAATAATACCACATAGTATTTGTAATAAATAGTATTATACATTTTTATAAATAATATTGAATATTATAAAAAAGGAGGTGAGCCTGTGCTATACACTGGTAATGGAGGCAAGGAGGGAGGATCCTTACATTCACAATGCCAACAGTCTGGTTTAAAAAACAGGGGTTAAGCCAACAAGCACACAGGTCAATGTAAAATCGCAAACAGTCCTAAGTGTTACAAAGTAAAAGAAGACCATGCATTGAAAGGGAATAGCAGATAACATAACTGGAATGGTACAGGGCCAGCAAAGGCTTAACCAAAGAGAAAGACCTACAAGATGTCTAGGAGCTATCAAATGGAGAAGGGGTACACAGGAAGAGGGCTGAGCACATACAAATACACACAACAACATAGAGAAGAAAGGAGTTAAACCAGGGTGAAAAATCAGACAAACACATAGGAAGAAACAGCATTTCCACATCCCCCACTTTTCTATTATTCTTCCACCTCGCAAAGTGCATTTGCCTTTAAAAGGGACTCAGATCTCTGCTCAGAATCTATTTAATGGACCCCAAATTTCTCCTGAGGAGGAAAAAATATAAAGTGTCACTGGAGTGTATGTATCCTGCTTAAATGCCTTGAGATAGATTAAAGTATTCCAATATTTTCTCTGGGTGAATGCCATCTGAATTGACAAATTGGGATTTCCACTCTGTTCTCCACATTTAGCATGGTATTGCCTAAATGTTGAAGCAAATGGCTTCTTGCCTAAGGGTCTGAAAATAACAAAGCCAAGCAATACGCACCCAGGGCTCCCTTTAGATCACTCAATCAAAGAAAATATTAAGTAGCACTGTTTTCATAACTACCGTTGTGGGGACACTTTGGTATTGAGAACGAGGCTAATTCCCATTCTCATAACACAATGCAGTGGAGAAAATTCGTTGAAGAGGATTTGTCTGATAAACTACAAATATAAAGTAGGTGACTCCAATCAAACATTACCAGACTTCTTTATAAGAAGTGTTTATATAAAAGGAAACCATTGACTTTTTGAGGCCAGTTATCTCCCCCCTTTTCAATTTCTCACCCACTTGGGGGTAGAGGCCCAGGGAAAGTACAGTCAAATGAAAAGTTGGCTATGAGTCTCCTTTATAATTATAGGTACTGCAGAAAAACTGGGAAGAGGGCAAACTCTCAGGGTCTCATCTGATAGCTTCCCCCCACCCTTATTTTCTACTTTTATTAAAACAGAACCAGAAGGAAATACATCCTTATCTGAATATGGGTTGGAACAAATCTTTAGAAAAAGATTTGATTAGCTATGGCACATCTGACACATACGCTAATGGGGATGTGGATGAGTAGGCTATTTCCTATGCACAAACCCCCAACAGCCTTTGCTGCCACTATCCTCCCTTATAGCTCAGTTTCTCTGCACCATTCAGTTTGTCAGGCACATTCCTCTTCTTCTAATAGGTCAGGAAAACAAGAATTAGGACCTTGACCTATCTCTTTGGAAAGGCTAAAAATCTTTGCTTCAAAAATTAATCCTATGAGACATGGAATTGCTATCACACTTTTCAACTTGGAGAGAAGCTTCATGGTTAACTTTTTTTAAAAAAACAGTTTTGAGCTGTAGTTGATCTAGGTCTTGGAAAATCTTTAACTTGACTGGAATTCCAGGTCATGAATGTGTTTTTGTTTTGTTTGTTGTTTTTAAAGTTTTATTTCTTTTTGAAAGAGAATGTGAGATGCACTTGAGTAGCAGAGGGGCAGAGGGAGAGGAAGGGAGAGAGAATCCCAAGCAGGCTCTACCCTCAGCAAAGAGCCCAGAGTAGGGCTGGATCTCATGAACCATGAGATCATGACCCGAGCCGAAATCAAGAGTCAGATACTTAACAGACTGAGCCACCAGGCACTCCATAAATGTGTTTTTTGAAAATAACAAAAACTAAAACTTTTGTTTCAACAGAACCTCCGTAACATAGTAGATATAGATATTTTCAGGAACATTGCCTTGTATTTAATATTTGTGAAATGAGAAGTACAAATTTCAAAGTTCTAGTCTATAATTTCAACATGGGATCCAGCCATATCAATAAAATAGCACATAGACATCTACAGATGAGGAGGGATTAATTACACTAAACTTAAACAGGTTATATGATCTTCCTTAAATTGAATGTAAAAACAGGTGTATGAATCTATGTGTGATATGCCAGGGTCAGCCTACAGCTGCTTGGAAAGCCTCCAGACTAGAAAGCTTCTATTCTCCATGTAGAACCTTAATACTGTTTTTTAAGTCCTAGGTTGCAATGTCCTTAGAGTCTGGGGTGGAAATTCTACATTTAGATTCCAGATATATCTGGTGACATGGATGTTAGAATGCCCATTTTGGGGATTAAGATGCAGATTATGTGGTCCATAGGTTGATAATGAACAAAAGCCAAGAGTGAAGAGAATTCATGCTTCATGTTTACAGGACTTCCCACCCTTGCTGGCCTCCTAACTGCTGACTTAGAGCATTTCTTTGGGAGGAGTACAATAGAAATTGAGGCCTCTGTCTGCTTTGTCTCCTGATGTATCCTTTGCCACTTATGAATCCATTACAAGTAAAACCTAACACCATGAGTACCAGTCCAAATGTTTCTTATCTGTTGTCCCATGAACCTATAGAAGTCTTGTTTTCTCACATCATAAATGCATGTTATTCTATAGTCCTCATACTATTCACATTACTGGGGGAGGGACATCACCCTAAGAGAGATTAAAATAAAATGTTCTAGAAAATGTAGCTTCATTTGGCCATTCCATTTCTTATTAGAAATCCCTTCATTAATATGGGCAAAATAAGCATAGATCTCTGTTCCCATGTATTTTCATTCATGTTCCTTCATATAATCATGATCATGCATTCATACAAACACCTGAGCAATCTAAAAATTCTAAGTGGAACCCCACATCCAAGGCCCATCAATACAACCCACAACATTCTTTGAGAGACTCTGTTAATGCATATTTCTGTACCTTGTTCTTCATTTGATGATCCTAGGAACTTTCTGCACTAGCTCCAGGCAGTTTATATCTGAGTTGCCTATAATGCAAGCATATCCTTAAAGCTAAGTAAAATTGAAAACCAGCTGCTTAAAATTTTCCAAAATGTCACAAAAATGCCTATACAATTCATTTCTGAAAATAAGTATGTTAAAACCCATTGCTAATGTTTACCAAAGAAACCCATCAAAGCACCATACCTTTGGTCATATTACACTCTGAATTTCAATACAAAACCTACACATTTGCTTTAGATGGACATATTTTTATAATTTTCAAATTGATCTGATACTTAGGAGAGACATTAATAATGCTTAAAGACCCCTCCCACGAGGATTAACTTTATGGCATCTGGACAATGATGATATATGACTTTAAAGTAAAAATCTTGGCCAGTGCTTCAAATTTGCAGAAATCACTATTGAGAGCACAGTCAAAAAGGTGAAGTTACTTTATCTGCTGGGATACTTAGACAAGAAAATGGAGCACCAACTAGTATTAGCATTACAACATGTTTCTTCTTCAGTATTTAATGATTTCAAAAGGGAAGGAGAGAAAAATGAAATTTCTAAGTTCCTTACTAAAACTGACATATATGCAGTTGAGGCTAATGTATTTTTAATAAGATATTGTAAAGAAAAATCAGTTAACCCCTTCTGTAACAACAAAGCACACTTGGATACTTTATAATAGAAACAATTGAGAAAAATATCTGAAGACCCGTGTCTTCATATTAAAATCAGATTTGTCAACTCCTAAATAAGTACCATAGACTTCTACAGAATGCCCATTTCTAGTTTCTAAGAATAACATGGCTTGTTGTCATGGAATTGATGGAGCCCTATCTTGGGACCAATTTTATTCAATATTTTCAGTGATCATCCTGGGAAATCAAGAAAGAACCTTGAAGAAGTTATTAAATACATTCTGATGTCCTGAAATACTATCCCTGTTCAACAGATGGTAAATGTGTTCGAAGGTCCTAGTTGCAGTCATTCAGGAATTGCTGTATGCCAATCATTCTGCTCCAGGAGCAGCTACACTGTTAAGATATGCAGGAGATCATGGGCCTCCGTTCAGCCTGCGCAATCATCTAGACTGACAGTCGACCTAGAGGCACTTAGGTCTGTAGGAAATCTAGCAAAAGAGAAACAGTAACGGGCACATATTGAAAGCAATCCTAAATTCAGTTAGAGTCTAAAGGACAGTTAGCATTATATTAAAACACCAAATAAAGTATGCAAACTTTATAACGATGCAACTGGGCACCATGCACTATTATTTTATACACATGCAGTACAGCAACAATGTACGAGTTGCCTCATAGTGATGCTACTCTAACTCTACAACAAGTAGAACACATCCTGCTTCAAGAACGTATTTGTCAGCACTGTTTCTCAAAGAATTAAGATCAATATTAATGAGTTCCCCGTGTAGAAATTCCAAAGGCATCAAAGCTCTTATTCCTGAACTTCAGCTTAGCATCTGAACAAAGACAGAGGGAAACCTACAGGCAATTGTTTCCCGCTTTTTGTGTATGTGTGGCAGGAAGAGCAAACATTAGCTACAAGAGGGAGAATATGCAAAGCAAGAATGAAGCTGAGTAACTGGGCTCTGAGGGGGGAGGGTGGGGGGGGGGAGTAACAAAGATTCACTCCTTTAGAAACAATGAATTCTGATGGGCCTTCCTGCTTGTTTATTTGCTTGTTTGTTTAGCAAAGGCAGGATATAGGACATGAAAGAAAAATGAAGGACAAATGAAGATACATCCATCTACTCTTTTTTGCTGCTTTTACACACCCTCATCCACACTGCAACATTGGAGGAAGGATATTCTTTCATAAAAGAAAGAATATTAGGATTTAAGTAAATTGGTGAAAGTCCACATGTGGAGAATAGTTTATCAAAGGATATGGTTCTTTGAGGTCAACTCTTACACATGACCCCTTCTTCCCCCCCGCCATGCTTCTTCTTGATAGCACTGGTGACAGCAACAATTCTTGTGGGTATTCATCATCACTGGCAAATAAAGCAAGTGCTTAAGTCTGGAACACCTTTTCCAGGCCTCTTCCTTGTCCCCAGTCCCACCCTCTTACAGCAGTCACGACGCCACCATCATTAACTACTGCCTTGGATCTTTAGAAATGTGCTTGAAAATCATTGATCTAGGGGAGCCTGCATAGCTCAGTCGGTGAAGCATCCTGACTTCAACTCAGGTCATGATCTCGCTGTTCGTGGGTTCCAGCCCCACACTGGGTTCTGTGCTGACACCTCAGAGCCTGGAGCCTACTTCAGATTCTGTGTCTCCCTCTCTCTTTGCTCCTCCTCTGCTCACACTCTGTCTCTCTAGATCTCTCAAAAATGAGTAAATGTTAAAAAAAAAAAAGCCCTAAAAAATAAATCAAATAAATCCCTGCTTCATTTGAAATGTGTTTGCTATGAAATGGAGGGCTAACTTCATTCTTTTTCAAATGGTTACCCAAGAACTGAATGATCTTTCCTTTCCCCATTGATTTGTAATGCCTGTTACATAATCTTGGGCAAATCATAGAATGATCAGTTTCCTCAACTACAAATGGGGCTTAACAAAAGTCTATCTTATAGTTTCTGGGAGGAGTAAATGCATAAACACACATAAAGCTTAGAAAATACTTTAAGATATGAGTGTTAGCTAGCATTAATTATTCTCAAATTATTCTCGCCTATTTATCTAACTTTAGAATAATGGGAAAGTTTGAGCTATTACTTGTAAATTTGATAGGAAAAGGCATAAGGGTTGCCAAGTAGATAGAACATTTATAATACTTGGGATAATGGACACATCTCCAGTTATGAAAAGAGAAACTTAGGTCTTACCATTTGTAATTCTTTCATGTAAATAATACTAATCCTCATTAAAGTCTGTTGCCATAGGCAAAAATATATTTTATTTTCTTTATACTTTTTGTTTTGTTATGGAAAAAAAGTATTCATTTTATGTAAGTAACCAAATAACTAAAATTTTTGTTACTAGTTTTAATGATTTTTTTTGTAATTGTTGACTCTCAGGTTTTTCCATGTACCATCTTTTATGTAAATAGAGATCATTTTGTCTCTCCCTATCCAGTGGCTCTTTCATAGCTTATTAGCTCAAATTTCCTGGAATACATCAAACAATATTTCTCACAGGAAATGTCTTCCCCTTGTTTCTCATTTTATAAAAATGCTTCCTAGGTTTGCACTGAGTGACATTATTCATGGACTTTTCTTAACTTGCAAGAAAATTTAAAGTTTAACAAGATATATTAAATGACATCAAGTATCATTTTGAGATCTGGTAAAGTAAACATAAAGTTTTTATCCTTTAGCTAACAATGGATTCAAGAAAAAAATCTGTATTGAATTATGTATTCCTAGAATAAACTCCTCTTTATATATTCTATTTATATATTGATTTGATTTAGTATTATTTTATTCAGAATTGTATCTTTAGAGAGCTTGCTTGAGGTTTTGTCAAGTTTTGGTATCATAATTATGTAGCTCTATAAAAGTAGACAGACATTTGTTTTACCCATAATTTTATTTTTCTGGGCTTTCAAAAAATTAAATTAGCTTTACCTTAGCATTTTCAAATAAACTGCCTATAAAACAATGTAGAGCAAGGACCTTTAAAGAGATAATTCTTTGGTATTTCAGTTTTTATTTTCAATACTCTTTTCTAGTTTTTTTAATGTTTATTTTTTGAGAGAGAGAATGCAAGCAGGGGAAGAGCAGAGAGAGAGAGAGAGAGACAGAGAGAGAGAGAGAGAGAATCTGAGGCAGACTGCAGGCTCTGAGTTGTCAGCACAGATCCTGACGTGGGGCTTGAACTCACGAACTGTGAGATCATGACCAGAGCTGAAGTCAGACACTTAACCAACTGAGCCACCCAGGCATCCTCGATACTCATAAATTTAATCTTTGAGTTTTGACAATTACAATTTCCTAAGAAACTCACCTCATGGGGTTTTTTATATATTCTACATTGTCTGTTATGTCATTCATTAATAATATTCAAGGACCTCATTATTTTGACATTTATTATCCAGAGTTCCAAATAACAACTAAAGTTTACAGGATATTAAAAACACTTTCGTTTTCAAAGAAGATGGCAGCTAAAAAGTATCAGAAGATGTTATTTTCCGGAATTTTACTGACTTATTTCCTTAGATTCACTGGTGGAGGCTACAGTCTTCAGAAACCTATTTATGAAACATTTTGAACGCTCTATGACTGTTTCTTTCAAATACTAAATGAATCAGAAATTACAATTCATATATAATGGCAATATTGGAACTTTAACATATTTTAAATTAAGATGATTTATAATCATTTTAGAACCAAATTCAATTAAAATGAAATCACTGGGTAATGTCACTTTTATAAAAATGCATTAAATCATATTCTTTCATTAAAATATTTTGTACATTTTGATTACAAAGTGAAAAACAGAAGGAAAAAGATAATAAAATGACAGGAGAAGTTAATTAACTGAAAACAAATACAGAAAATCTTTGTATAAAAATCAACATAATGGACAAATGTCTATAATTTTTAATTAAAAATAGAAAACAAAATTTTTAACATTATGAATGATAAGGGGGCTACAATTATTGATAAAAAGGAGATTAAAAACTCTGTAAAGTCCTTTTGGATATATTTGGAATCTTAAATTGGATGAGTTTCTTAGGAAATTATAATTATCAAAATTCACTTAGATTAAATTGATAAATATTGAAAAAATTCTAATAAAAATAACAAAGAATTAGGGGCACCTTGCTGGCTTAGTCAGGTAAGGGTCCAACTCTTGATTTTGGCTCAGGTCATGATCTCGGGGTTTGTGGGTTGCAGCCCTGCATGGGGCTCTGCGCTGACAGCAAGGAGCCTTCTTAGGATTCTTTCTCTCCCTCTCTCTCTGCCTCTCCCCCACTCCCCTACTCACATAGTGCTCTCTCTCCAAATAAATGAAATTTTTTAAAAATTTTAATTTTAGTTTATTCATTTTGAGAGAAACAGAGACACAGTGCAAGTGGGAGAGGAGCAGAGAGAAAGGGGAGGGAGAATCCCAAGCAGGTTCCACACTGTCAGCACAAAGCTTGACCTGGGGCTCAAATCCATGAGCAGAGAGATCATGACCCGAGCTGAAAATAAGAGTCAGACATTTAACTTACTGAGCCACCCAGGAGCTCCCCCCCCCCCAAAATAATAGCAAAGAATTAACTCTTAAAATATTCTTGCTCTATGTGGTTGTATAGGTGGCTTAGTTGAAAATGTTCAAATTTAAAGCCTTAGTACTCATTTGTTCAATCTCTTCATTTTTTGAAGAAGTTGTAGCATGATTAATTAAAGGCTTTAACCATTCAGATATATTTGGCATGGCCAATGTGTTGGACACCATGTAATATTAGGGCAGGGAATATGGAAGGCTAAGATTAATAGCACATGGCTATTGTATTTCAGGTAAGTGCAATGTGGTAAGTCTAGCAAAGCTACAGGCAAAGTCCTATGAGAACACTTATCACTCTGTTAGAAACAGATACACCGTAGAAAACCTACCTGAAATTGTTACTCATTTGCTCATCTGTGTATTGCCATCTATCTCCCAATATTTTATGGTGAGCTACACAAAGAAAACCAGAGCCTCTTCCAACTACCAAATACCCGAGTAGAACATTTCCTGGCATATAGCAACGGTTCAATGCATGCTTGCTGAATTAATGCATGATGTGATTGCTTGGCCTTAAAGGCTACATGGAGGCCAGCTGTACTACTGAGGTAGGACTTGAAGACTAAATATTTCATCTGAAGAAGATGGGGCCATAAAGACTTCAAGACTGAAATGATGGAGCAAGGGGTGTCATTGGAATGGGAGAGCTTCATCACTGCTATAGTTTAAGTGGTATAAGAAATATTGGGGAATAACAAGGCTGAAAGAGAAGGGGCCTTCTTGACAAACATTAGAGTGTTGACTTTACCCTCCCATATATTCAGGAAAGGGTGAAACAAATGTACCGGAGTTTTAGAAAACTCACTTGGGTAGCTGTTGAGGGAATGAATTGGGGAGATCTTATAAGGTCACACTGATGGTTACCAGTGTAATTGCCATTGCAATAGCTTTTCCTGGTGCACTGTTTCATTTCAGAGAGGCACACTTTTCAATTTAAACTGAAAAAAAAAAAAAAAACATTCATTTGGTCAATTGAGGGCCCAATTTTGTAAGATTCCTGGAGGTTTACCGATCATTTTGTTTAGAAAGGTGAAAAGAAACCACTGCAACTAATAGGTGTCAATGCTCAGATCCCAGATGTTTAGGGTCTTCAAAGATAAAAGGCTTGAGGGATGCCTGGGTGGCCCAGTTTGGTGAGCATCTGACTTGACTTTGGCTCATGTCATTATCTCGCGTTGTGGTTTGTAGGTTTTAGCCCCACATCGGGCTTGTTGCTCTCAGCACAGAGCCTGCTTGAGATCCTCCATCCCTCTCCTGCTCTTGCAGGCTCACTCTCTCTCAAAACTAAATACACAAAAAAAGAAAAAGATAAAAGGCTTTTTAACAGGAAGGTATGGAGATTCCCGATTGCAGGCTGTTCAGTCCTATTATCTCTGCATGATACTTTAATCTTACTTTATGATAACTGTACTTACTTTTAAAAAAAGACAACATATATAAACTGTTTTTTTAGCAGTTGAAATAATTTTTATGTCGAGTTTGTTTGGCAGGAGTTTGGGTAGAAAGACAAAGGGATATCTTCTAGTATCCACTGAATTGGAGATGGTGACTTTATAAGCCTCTGTTTTAATTAGTTTTTAATTTATACCCACCCTCATCTGAAAGGATTTACAAAGCTTTAGATGTCAATTAGTTTTGGTAGCTAAAAAATAATCAATATTCATTCAGTTTTCTATTGCAGTTATAAATTTCTTCTGAGAACTTATCAGCATCCATATAAAGCAGAAAACTCTTACAATATGAATCTCTATAAATCCTATTTGGGTGTCTTCCAAATTTTCTTTTCTCCTTTAGCCAGTTAAAATTAACTCAGATGCAGTAGCTGGGTTTCATTGCAGTTAGTTTAGGGTTGATTTTTTTTAAATGGTATTTTAGAATTTCTTCAAGAATTATTGTTTAGTATACTGGTGTTGTGAAAAAAAGAATATTGGAATATGCTCACATATACTAGTAACTTATGTGAGTGAATCACTTTACTAAGAAAAGGGTATTTGAAATATGGACAAGAACAAAATTAACTCCAAGATTTTCACTAATGGACATCATCAATTTCTTCCACAGCCTGAATTTTATTTTACTGAATCAGTGTATTAAAATGTACAAATCAACTTAGGTATTGCATTGCTTGATAATTATCTAATATATCTTTCTCCTTCACCAATAGAGCATGAGTTCCTTGAGGGCACAGGTTTCAAACAGTGTTTTGTCAAGCACTCAGTGCAAGGTCTTGGATATAGTTGGCACTCAGTAATTAATTTCAGTAAGTAATTTCAGGCACAGAAAATATATATGCTCTCATTATAATATTTTAGCAGTGGAAGAGGCCATCAGAATCATTTAGTCTAATTCCACCATTTTACTGAGAAAGGAATTCCTGCTCAGAGAAGACAGGTATTTTCTGATAAGCACAAAGCTCCCCAGGTCTTCTGACTCCTATTCCAGTTGTTATGGTTTAAAAATTTTGAAGTTTGAGTATTTTGATCCTGCTATCGAAAAATAAGTTTCAATATGTGATATACATCAATTTAATGTTCAGGTATCAAGGCCCAGGTACCAGAAATCCAAATTACATAAGTATAGAGGAATGACTACCAAGTCAATGACACATGTGCTGCTCTTAATCATCGCCACTGTGTTTCTGCATGAGAAGACCATACCCTCTAAGTCACCTTCAGAACTATGGAGATAACCGAATGAAAACACGATTTTTCAGACTTCTTGTATAATATTATAACTTGAAAATAAAGTTTTCCTTTGGATGAAAACATAAAAGATACATGAAATAGAAATGTACTTGTGGCAGAAACTGCTATTTACCAAAATGTGTTTCCTCCTCTTCCTAGAACCCAGCTGGGTCACATTTCCCGGTGTTCACCGCACTGAGGTGTAACCCTATAAGGTCTACTGGATGGAATTGTGTTCAAGGGACATGAAGCACTTCCAAGATTCTCCATAAAATAATTCCTTGCTTACTCATTTTTTTTTTATGGACAGATACAACCCCTAGGGCAAACTTCTAAGTCAAGCAAGGTTGTCAGAAATACCAGCAAACTGAGTCCTGAATAACTGAAGATCAGAGGCTGTTGACCTGAAATGCCTTTGGGCTAGGACATACATACTATACTAGTATTGTACTCGACCTCCAGGAATACTGGGGGGAGAGGGGCTACTTGTTACAGCAGCTAGTGTTACCTTTTTTTATTTTTTAGTCATTGTGTTATTTTTATCTCAAATTTCTGTGATGGAGGAAAACACATCATTCCTATTAGCTAGGAAACTGCCAACATCTGGACTATGCAGTGAAAAAGGAAGATACAGACTTTCACATTTTTCAGCACATATATAAAAGTCTAGCATAGTACAGTCTTCATTGAGAATTGCCACCATAAGCTAATTAAGATCTCATTGTGCCTCCTCCCATGAGGCAGTGGTTCTCAAACTTTATTCTTCAGCAAAGTCACCTTAAAGGCTTATCAAACAAGTGGGACTACTGGGCCTTTCACCTGGAGTTTGATTGTATTAGGTCTTGGGTAGAGGCCAATAATTTGCAATAGGTTCCCAGATGATGCTTTTGCATCTGGTGTAGAGACCACACTTTGAGAACCATAGCCATAGGGTTTTTAAATTATTCCAAGACCTATTTTACCCTTTATTTCCACACTCTGGTCATAAATAACCAATGAGTGCCCTCTAAAAGTTGTACTACCTGCTTAGCAATACACCTGATGCAATACTACAATGAAAACAACAGCATCTCAAAGCAGCTGCTTAGGTAACAAGAGGATATTTCTCATTGTCAAAATTGTTGAAAATAGCACTTTTCTTCCCATAATCTGTCTTGGGATAGAAAAATTAGCTTACATGTATATGAAGTCCTTTTTGTGGAATGAAAGGTAAGGTGAAAACTCACTTGATAATGAGAAGAGAAGAGTTATTAAGAGGAAAAAAATATTTGTAAGCCACAGTCCTGTGTGCTGGCTGAAGAATAAGGCATCATTGTTAAAGATTTACTGGAGGGATAAATAGAATCTCACCGTAGCATGAGAGGAAGCGGCCAGCCAATTCTCCAGCAGAAAATCCATCAAACGTTGTTACAAAAAAAAAAAAAAAAAAAAAAGAACTTCAGCCAAAAGTGAAAGGCATCTTCCTACTTTCAAGCACAACTTTGCCTTCCAAAGTCACTGAGCTCACTTTTACTCCACTTTGGCAGCAACTTTCAGACGGCTCCCATTTCTTGATACTTCATCTGCAAGGCAGTGGTACCAGCCCTGAAGTGATGCTCCCAGCTTCACACCTGAAGTGATGCTCCCAGCTTCACAGCTGTACCAGGCAGGGCATACACAGAGAAGGACAGCATGATGCCCGAGCAGTAGCTATGTTAGGAGGTGGAATGGGACCTACCCAAGCCGGCCTTCAAAGATCCACTGAAGCCAAACTTGAAACACAGTGGCAGAGCTGCGGGTTGCTGGGTAAAATACACCAACAGACAGGGAAGTCTTGTTTACAAGGATCTTGGAAAGGGAAGCCTTTTAAAGCAGAGGCTTGGGGAGACACAGATTGTAAAAAGCAGAGCTGAATCAACACTGACAGGGCTCTAAACAACCAAGCACATCTTTATTTGGGAAGGCAAGGAAAGGTGACATGTCAGTCTCTTTAGCTGAATTAATGGAGAGGAATTCTTGTCCACAACAATCCTCCAAGTAAAGAATCACCAATTGTAAATGTAAAAACAAAAATACTGTTAAATGGATGTTGTACCAAAAATGATGGGTATGTTTAATAAGGGCCTAAATGTATACGGTACTCCATGGCTGTTCAAATGATACGTTATATTAAATATTCCTAACAACCCTGTGCCATAGGCAGTATTTGCCCTCTTTTGCATATGAGAACACTGGCATTCATATCCAAAGTTCCCAACTTCACTCACTTCTTTCCACTTCTGAAATCTTTACATCCTAATCCAAATACTGTATCTAATTTAATCTCAGCTACACATTGTCCAAGGAAAGTGAATTTTGCTACTGCCCTCTAATACAGCACATAAAAGGGGGCAGTGCTCCCCCCCGCCGCCCCTGTATCATCTGAAAGCTTTTCTTACTTTAGATGGAAAACTTTAGACAATCCCTTGGCTTTATCAGAAAAATAATATCTGCTGGGCCAAATGCTGCCTGGAAGACTGACCCTATTTACTCAAAAGATTATTTATATATGTTTTTCCTTTCTCTCTCACACACACAATGTCAAATACTCTCTCTGCTATAGTAGTTGGTATTAGAAAGCTACCTCTCCAGAGCTTTGCTCTGTAAATGTTGCCTGCCTTGCCTTATAGGGTCTATACAACCACACTGCACCAGTCTGCAGCATCAGAGCCCTAGCCACCACTGTCATTATCACCACCATTCTCTCCCACCCATCTCTGCAAATGGCTTTACATCTAGCGGAGTTCATTTAAGCCAGAGATACCCCCAGCACAGGTGTGTTGCTTATCCCAGCACACAAAAGCCATTTAGAACCATAAATGAAAATCTAGAAAGTCTGAAGGCCTTCTGAAACCCTCATTAGTAGATAATGATTACATGTGTGGGGATTCCTAGAAAGATGGACAGGTAATCCTTATCTCTTTACAAAATCATTCCCATATGAATAGCATTCTTTATCCCAAAGCGGTGTAGCCTAATATTTAAGTGTTTGACTCTGGAGCCAGACTACCTAAGTTCAAAACCCAACTCTGCTACTTTTGAGCTGTGCGATGTTAGGCAACTTACACTTCACTTTATCTCACATTCTTTATAATTTGTAAATGATGATAACAGTATTACTAGAACTAAATGAGTTAGGTTTAAACTACTATTACTATTATAAACCACCATGATTATTATTTATTATTATAAAATAATGTAGCCCCACTTTGCATAGCCTTTCAGGACTTTCAGATATCATGAAACCTCTGTCCCCAATCTGTTATTCCATTCCCAGCAACTGTATTCCAAGCAGACTGGTCTTGTGCTATTAGAATTCTGTTCAGATTTTAAGAGGCCACTGCCTTGAGACCATTCCTAACCCTTTTCTCACATGGGGATGAAAAGTGAATTTATAAATAGAAATCAAAGATGATATTTTTTTTAAATGGCACTATCTCCTTTCATCTATGAAAAGACAAATTCTGAGCTCTCATTTTGTGTCAGACATCTTTTTTTAAAATATCCCACTGTATTAATGTCTTCTAGAAGGGAGGCCTGATGCTCGGAAATGGGACGTTCTAGAGGGGCCTACATTACTGGAGTATAACTGATGTGCAAAACACTGCACACGTTTAATGTATACAATGTGGTGAGTTTGAACACATGCATTACACCTCTGTATCAGCACAATCAAGATAATAACCCATCACCTCCGAAAGTTTGCTTGTGTTCCTTTGGGTCTTTTCATTTTGTAGTAAGACACAATGAGATCTACCCTTCTCGATCCTATTTTAGAAGCACAATATTGTTAACTATAGACACTATGTTGTGTAGATCTGTAGAACATACATATTTTGCATAGCTGAAACTTTATACCTACAGAACTCCTCCTCCTCATTTGGAAAGGGGGCACTTCAATAGAGGAGTAAACTTTTTTGAAAAGTTGAACACAGTATATTGAGGCCAAGACAGCATCTGGTCTAATCCCAAAACATCGTTCAAATGGGAGTAGAAGGTACTCTGCCTAGTTCAACAAGGTAACAAGTTATTGGAATACGTATGGGTCGAACATGAATCAGAAGGAACTGTAGAGGTCTCAACAGGAGCGACCTGGAAACCATGGACAGGAACCAAGCATAGGAGAACCAATGACAGTGAGAAGGACTGCAGTAGGAACATGCACAGAACAGGCTATGTAACTTCTTCCGCCATGCTCATGAACCAATCACCCAACTCTAAGTCCAAAGTAAGCCACAAAATCCTTAAGACTATAGATCTCCTTGAGTCGCAGTGCCCACTCTGGAATATTATATAATATGAAATCTATCAGGCCATATGTTCTCTGGGGACCTCCTTTTATATAGAAGAGGGATTCGAAGATTAGAGATGTCCTAGATCTGTAGAACCAGAACCAGAACAAACATGGTTTACTATTATGACTATCTTTTGAAAAGGCCATAAAGGGGTGACAGATTTTAAGACATTCTTGTTCTCACCTGCTCACTCCTTTTGTGGACAGCCATACACACTGAAGAATGCTTAACTCAATTCATTATAGCAATCAGTGGCAACTGGACTAGGTTTTCCTTTGATAATTAGATAGCCCTCATAGGATTTAGATGCCATTGTTCAATGCTATCATTAAGTCCACCTTACCAATTAGTGTTCTTTGAAATTACTGTATATTATTTAAAATGTACCTGGCTTTCAATGTATATAAGCATTATAGAAAAAATATTGACAAAAATTTAGCTGTATTTGAAAAGCACTGAAAAACAGAATTGGAAAAAAACTGGTTAAAATCTCCGCCAATCCCTCCTCACAGGTGGAACTGAGTCTCAGCAGTGTTAATTAATTTTCCTAAATAAATGTGTGGCAGAGCAGAAGCTGGAAGCTTGATAACTCAGTTTATCCTTAATACCATAGGGACCTAGGAGTTACTGAAAGGAGTTACTGAAAGGACCTGAAGAGTCACTCTGAGTAAAGGTAGGGAATCCATTGCTAGGAGCCCAAGTAGGATTCTGGAACAATCCCTTAGAGCAGGAGACAGTAATAGTTGCAGTAAGAGTAGTGATAATGAGAATATAGAGAATTAGACAGTCTAAAAATATTCATGGGTGCTTGAGGAAGCAGGAGAACTCATGAACAGAAGATACAGCATGTGAAATAAGAAACAAGATAAAATATCCTAGGGTTAAAAACATGAACATATTGACTTTATTAGATGTCTGTAGCTGAGAATTCTAAACCTAAATAATTAAAATGTTGCAACTGGGAGATACAATAATCCACCTTATTATGACAATGAAATTAATTTGGAAAATGAAAACCAAAGCAGATATGAACAATAAGTTTTTTAAATGTAAACTATAAGGAAAACAACAGGATTTTAAAAATGTGTGTGGGTAAGTGTGTTTGATAGGTCATATAACTGCCCCCTATGACAGGTAGTTCTAGAATGAATAGGAAGGAAGGGTGTGGGGGAACAGTATTCTTTATACAAAGCAGCTGCAGAATCAGCTGAAGCTAAGCCACCTATAACAAAACTCAACCCCATATCCTAGTGGAAGAGGGAAACCCCAAGAAAAATCACAATTTTTTAGAAAAGAAAACAGGGACAAAATTACATCAGCAGACAAAAACTACAAATAAAAATAATTCAGAAGATGTCATAAAAGCTGTTTAGAGGGGCGCCTGGGTGGCTCAGTCAGTTAAGCGTCCAACTTCGGCTCAGGTCATGATCTCACCGCTCATGGGTTCAAGCCCCACATCAGGTTCTGTGCTGCTAGCTCAGAGCCTGAAGCCTGTTTCGGATTCTGTGTCTCCCTCTCTCTCTTGCCACTCCCTCGTTCGCACTCTGTCTCTGTCTCAAAAATAAACAAACGTTAAAAAATATTTTTTTAATAAATAAAAATTTAAAATTTTTAAAAAAGCTGTTTAGAAACATTGTAAAGCCTAGAGTAAATGTCCATCCAGGAGAATGAAAAAAAAAAAAAAAAAAAGAGCTCGGAAAAGTCCTTTATTACCAACTGGCAAAGTACCAGAGCTATTAAAAGGCAGAGGCATAACAAAAATATATAGAAAATATAAAGAGATTTAAGAAAAACAAGGAAGGCAGAAAAAATGTGGTAGTTCAAGTACAGCTTATGAATTATGGGAGTCCAGAAAAAGAAAGAAATAGCACAAAACACTGTCTATAGAACCCAATGTAACTTTTCAAGTGTAACAAAGGGAGGAGATGGGGTGGAGAATTACGCAAACCACCTGACCACAGGAATGAGAAAGTAGACCCAGGGTAATCAGGCAAAAGTCAGGAAACCAATTCTTCTGCCTCAGTCTGTCTCAAAAGTGTTACCTGTTTCACATTTTAAGGGGACAATCAGATCCAAGGATGCTGGATGTGTGACCTTTGAAAACAATTTGACAAAGCAGATGTAGGTGAGTCATCCTTGCTGGATGGCATCCATGTATAAATTCTAAAAGTAACTCAAAGGCGGGACCTTGAGATTGTAGATCAATGTAGATATGCTTTTAAACTGCCACATTTTAGATAATTTGAGATTTACCAAGAGACTTACCCACCACCAGTCATCAAAGAGGAGCCAGGGGAAACTCCCTTTCAGGATCAAGTGATATCCCAGTGAAAAGTATCAAGCAACTGATTCTCTGTCCCTGCCAGAGAAGGCACAGAGGAGAAGAGCACAGGGCCAGGAGAGAGATGATCATGGCTTGCTATACTGTTGACTAGCATTTTATTTCACTTAAATTCTTGAACCTTTAAGTTCTCAGTCTCTTCATCCTTAAAAGGAATATAATAAACCCTACCAACAAAATTAAATTAACATAAAATAAAAGTTATTTTCAAAGAGGTAACATGACCACAACTGTCAAAAAACAGCAGCAACTAGTATTTTTAGAGCTTTCACTACAGTGCCAGGCACTGGACTAGATGTTTTATATGCAATCCTCCTATTGAAGGTGCTGAATACTCTGAACTTGCTTTCTTCCCCACAGAGTATTCTTGGGGCCCAGGAAAATTAATGTACATGAAAACAAAAACACTGCATAAAGTTTAATCATTGTAACTGTATAGGTACTTATGAAGAAATCATGACATCTGTTAACAAGCATGTATCCATGAACAAGCAACCCAAGATAAAATATTGGAGGAAAACCAATAAGGTTTCTGAAAAATGAAATAACACCAGATTAATTTGCTAGTCCATTTCCTAAAGTTGCTAAAATACACTATGTTCATGAAGCAAGAACAAATTAATTGTGGATGGTATCATGTAATATCTTCCTATTTTAAAAATAAAAGCACTCACCAAAAAAGTATATTCAATAGGGCACTGATGAATAAGTAATGGTACGGGACACGATGCAACCATTAACGAAGATGTTGTAGGTGAATATTTAATAGAGAATAACATTTTGTGATAGGCTATTAAAAGAAAAGAGTAAATCACAAGCTATGTATAAAACCATGATCCTAATTTTGTAACCTGAATGTATATGCCTGGGGTGGGAGGGAATCTGTAATGGTATACAAAGAAGAAAGCTAAAAGAGGTTCTCTAGCATTGAGCATATGATTAATTTTTCATTTCCTTCCTGTGCTTTTCTAGGTTTTCTCAGTTTTCTACAATGAGCCCATTACTTTGTAAGGAGAAACTTTTAAAAACACAAGTGATTCTTTAAGCCGTATCAGAGAAAACTGTAGCTTCACTCATTCTAAGAATATAAAAAAAGCAAGCTTTGCTTTGGAATGCAATGGGAAGTACTTCAAAGTTCCTTCAGTGTTGCCAAGGTTTATTTAACAATATTTTCTCACCATATATTATACAAGAACAGAACTAAACAGATGGTCTACATCGGAAACCCAGCAATCTAGGAAAAGCTACCCTCACTACCTACTCATCATATAGTACATACTATATATTGTACACACAAGTCCTTACTGCCTTATCAAAAACATGTGTGCTTAAGTCTTACATTGACCCCATATGTCTAAGTCATCCTACAGGACACACACACACACACACACACACACACACACGTGGATGTCTACAAAATGTGACAGGAGAGATGTTCACACTCATATGACCCTACTGACTTTAAAAATTAAATCCTTGCCTCACCTACTTGTACATTTAACACAAGAAACAGTAAATAGCTTGGAATTTGAAGCACACAAAAGCAAGGCTTGAATTTGACTCTGTATTATGTATGCAAATGGCATCTTGGCATCAATTTAGTCTTCCAGAAGCAACATTTCCCTTATGTCACTTCCTTCCTGGACCAATCAATGGCCCTTTATTTCTCTTAGGATCAAGTACAAATGGCTCAGCCTGGCATCCAAGGTTCACCCTGAGTCTTCAGGCTTCTTTGTCAATACTTTTCAACATGAACCCTTAACTCCACTCAGGCTGAAGTCCATACTATCACCCAAACACAGAACAAACATCCCTTCCTCTGTTGCTTTGTTTATATTCTTTTCCCCAGAGGAAGCATCCTTCATCTTTCCCTTACCCCTATAAATCCTCCTATCCTTCAATACTGGCTTAAGGTCACACCAATGATACATTCTCTTTCTGATTTTTTGAGTCATTCTGTTTTCCACCTTATCATACTTTGTGTATTACTCTTTAGGAAAGTATTTAAGAACACTAGACTCCCATTAAATACATACTGAATTATGCTCAAATGTCCAGTGGTCTGAAGTTTCATAGAAATATGGAATAAAATGTACCCCCAAAAAAGAGCTAGGATTAGGACTTTAGTAGTGACCTCTATGTAAATAAATGCTGCTACCACCAATTACTGAACAGTTTGGTTCTTTAATTTGGCCATACAATTAGGTCAGCAAGACCCTCTCCTTGAAAAGACTTTATTGGGAACCATTTTTTTTTATGTATTCAAATGAAATAAAACTGCATTCTTTAAAAGACACATTGAATTCATCTATCTTGCTAATTAAGACTACACTTCTCCCCCAATTAGAATAAAACCACAGACTTGTCTAATTCTTTGAGCCCAAAGAGACCGTAAGAGATTATTTCCAGAATCAGAGAGTAACTTGCCCAAGGCCACAAAGATGGTCAGTCAACAAACAAAATTTTTTTAATTCTAGAAGTTATTCCCATTTATACCACTACTTAGGGGAAGAACCTGTATTTGGAGACAGAGGCCAGGCTTAGAAGCCAAGCCCAGCTGTACTTGGTTTAAGGTTCTTTCCTCACTTGTAGATTGGAAGAGCATATGACCTCCCAAGGTTGTTGGTAATAAGTGACAAGTAATATATAAACATGGCCACTTTAAAATGTCCACTTTGTATCCTCAGCATAACTGCAATGATTTGTTTGCACACTTGTGTGCCAGAGAACCTCGCTCCACCAAGCCCTGAGGATTCTGCTCTGCATCTCCCCTGCATCCACTCCCCCAGGTCACCACCTTAGGTAAATCATTATCTCCAATCCCATTTAATAGAAGCCTCTGAACTGGCATCTCCCCACCACTCATTCTTTTCCTTTTCCCATACTGCAGCCAGAATCCTACTTTAAAAACTCACACCATTTGTGGCATATTTAAAGCCTTTATTGCCTTCCTTCAGTTTTACACCTTAGAGTAAAGCCCACATTCTTGCAGCTCTCCTTAAGGCTCCACAGTGTCAGGCTTAGTTCACCTATCCAGCTTTACCCTCTGTCATTTTCCTCTTTGATCTTTGCACCCCTTCCATTCCTTCAGTTCCTGGACTATGTTCTCCTTCATACCTCAAATCATGGCAAGACTCCTCTTTGCTGTGAAAGTTCGCTCTACCCCTCGCTGCTATAGCTAATTCCTACTGGTCATTCAAATTCCATTACACATCAATTCCTTAAGGAAAGCCTCTCCTAGCTCCCCAGAGTAAGGCGAGTCTCCCATATAGTCCCATGATACCCTAAACTCTCCTTCATTATATATTACAATGGTAATTAATTTGTTATCCTTTAAGTGTCTTCCTCCTTTACTATAAGGTTCACTAGAGTGTTTGCATAAACTTAGTAAGTATTTATGGAAGGAAGAAAGAGAGGGGGAGGACTATTAGTTGTTTCCTGCAGATCCACTCACTTTCTTATACTCTGTACCTTTTATATACCCAAACCAGCAGACATGCCTACCCATTCTTCATGCTGCATACATCACACAAACAAAAATAACTTTAAACCCACAGAATGCCCACTCTTCTCCTTCCTCCTCAGCTCAAACCACATTATTACCTAATGGGAAAGATAGGAAATTAAAATTTCAGTAACAAAACCATAGTTGTTACCAGGAGTAGCTTCAAGCTTGCATCTGATATGCTAGCACAGGTTTGGATCAGGTCAGTGGAATTAATCTTATCTCTGCTACAAGAGGCAGAAATCAGTTTCTCTCCATTCCTGTTTAGACAGAGGGTCCCCAGTGTAAAGCCAGTGTGGTCACTGGCTGCCTGGACCAGCCTGACCCAGCCAGAATTCCTCTGAGGATTGGTTAGGGACAGCAAATCTGGGTTTCCTCCCAGCATCTTGCTGCCTCTCCTCAGGAGACAGAATCACGTATCTCCTCTCCTGGGAGGAGGAGACAGCTTCTGGAGCTGCAGGGTAGGAGGAAGGAGAGATGACAGCAGGGGGAGAGGTAAACTCTCTTTCTGCCACCCCTGAGAGTACACAGCTGCCTTCTCAAGGAGAGAAAAGGGGGCAGGTCCCTGAATCAGGGAAGACATTTGTATAAATTCTTCTTGCTCCCTTATAAAACACTTGGCATTCATTCCATTTATAAACTAAGTTGTATTGTTGATTTAAATGTACCTAAACCTGCACTTGAAATAAAGCTATAAAAACAGCCCTATAAATGGAGCCAATGGAAAATCTCTTAATATCATTGATATTTCAGTGAAAGACAAACAGTAATATATACATCAACAATGCCAGCATATTTCCCCACATAACTTCCTTTTTTCCTGACTTTTTTCACACTGAAATAGGAAAGGAGGAACACAGGAAGAGAGAAGGGATGGAGGTTATTTGAGCAGCAGAGTTCTGGTCTGCTGACACCCTCAGCAAGATCATTAATCTTGGAGATTCTCACTCTCATTTACTAAACAACAGTGATTCACACAGAGTTACACAGCCACAGTAGCAAAGTTAATTGGAATCTAGATCCCCTAACATTTCTTCCTTCCTTCAGCAATTCCTCAGTACTGCAAGCTAAAATATTAAGTGGGATTGTGGTAGGCTCATGAAAACGGGAAACAAACAAAGGGTGGTCAGCATGGAATTAAAAGTGGACACATGTTTTCCTTCAATTTTTGTTTTGCTTTGTTTTGTGTTTTGGCTTAAGCCCTTCGAGCAAAGTGAGAAGAAGGCAGAAGCAGCTTACGCAACCCTATATCAATACTGGTATCTCCCCTCAGCATTAAATTAGCACTGGGAGCTCAATATGGCTCTCACCCAAGTCCAGAGAAAGAAAGGATGGAGGCAGGGAGAAAGAGAGAGCTATGAACACCGGCAAATTCTGTTCAGTCGGTGGCAAGCAGCCAGACCATTCCTTTTAATTTAACTCTATCTACTCTGGCAGAAGCAAATAATGCATTTGCTTAAAGCCTTATAACTTTCAAAGCAGGAGAATGACATCCCATGGGCACCATTTTCCCAATTCAATAAATTAGGAAACTGAGATTTACAGGAGATTACGGTCTATATTTTTCCAGGAAATTATTAGCGGATTCAAAATCAGAATCTAGATTTTCTACTGTGTATCTCAGTGTTCTTTTCATTCAACCATCTTCCCTACTAACACTGTCCAGACTAGCACTGCTTATGTTGGCAGAATTGAGGTTTTCAAATAATAAAAAAAATGATAGAGAATGAAAGGAAGTCATAGGTGGCGGAGGGGTAATGGTATGAAGGGAAGCATCAGGTAAGGAAAAAATATATACATATATTAGGTTATTTGAAATACATCAGGCACGGTAGAAAGGTATACAATAAAGAAAATTAACTATGTAGGAAAATATGAGAAATAAGATCTTCACAGTACAAGCATTGTTATGTGTTCAAAGACATGTTTTGGCCTCAGGATCTGACCACAATTCTATAAAATGAATTATAGTCTTCTGGGGTTAACCTGTGGATAGTTATCAAATGAAATAAGAAATCCTAAGACTTCCTGGTCAATTACTTTACCTCTAGATTGTACTGTGCCTTTCTCGATTAATAAGCTACTCGTAAAGAAATCCCACAAGATATTGTATACATTTTTCACCAGTCATCACGGTAATGTGAGCCAGGGGTTTGTATTATAATTAATAATCATCACTGAAAGCTTTGACAAGGTCTGTTCAACCACCTATAATATCTAAAGAAAGGTAACACTCAATAAAAGGGTAGAGTCTAAGTGCCTCAGAATGTTAATGTAAGACTTGTTTTTTAATAAGTGAGGTCACACATTTCCTTGGAATGCAAGAATCTTAGGAGAAAACACAAAACAAAAGAGAACTATCTCTCCTGTATCTCAGAGGGACCTCACAGCAGTCAAGGGTCCAGGAATCTGTGCTAGGATAATGATGGTGGCAATGATACACTATCGGCATTCCTATCTAGCACAAACTCAGAACTGATGGACCGTGCTTTAACTCTTTTTAAGTTAGTTGGGTGAAATAAGAAGCTTTACATTTTCACTTCCTAACCTCTAATATCAACACAACACATAACTTGGACTCAGTCATTTCTTGAAGTGTCTCATTTTTAGTCCTTGTCAAAGGCAACTGGGAAATACCACTGGTGAAGTTTTGCCAACACATTTGCATTACAACTGTTTGGGAAGGGGGTGGGGAGAGTCCCTGGGAGCAATTTAGACCTAGCTCACAAAAGAGGTTCTTTAAAGGGAGCCTCCTAACAATGAGAAAGCTCACAACCTATGCATTTCTTTCTGCTACTCCCTGACTGAGCAGCTGCTGCTAGGCTCCCCTCAGGGGTTGGCCATGCTGCCTCTGATGCTGGGTAACTACACTCTTCTCCTGGCCACTCAGCAGCCCAATTCTGGCTGCAGGCAGAAGCCAAGGCGACCTTCATGCCCAGATGAACCAGAGATGGGGGTGGGGTGGGCCAAGTGGAGTACATCTCTTCTGCAATCCCCAAAGGGCACATGGCTACTGCCATTCCAGATGCCAAAGGGAGAAAATAGAGCCAACCTCAGTGAAAAGCAGTGGCTGCTCTCTGGCTGTGGAGCTTGAGAAAGAAAGAACAGATGCCACATGACAAGGAGACCCAGCCAGATCCGAGCCAATGGAACCAGGGCCTTAAATTAAACCAAGCCCAAGATGGAGAGTTCTGAGGAGTTTTTGTTCTTGCTTGTTTGCTTGTTTCCCTTTGCCTTTAAAAAAATTCCAACTGAACTCTTTTTTTTCTCTGCTGTCTCACAGTTATAAGGAAACGTAATTATAGTGTAGTCATGTGCTAGAAAACTTTCTTCTGAGAACCAATAGCCTTTATCTAAAGCGTTGCATTAACATAAAATACATTTACCAATTTATCAGGGATAAAATCCAGCTGGGCCACTAACCATGTAAACTTCTCAGCATTTTCTCATTGCTTAGAAGTTGTAAATTATACAGACCAATATGGGAAAGAGGAGGCATGGAGGACTATAATCAACTACAGCAAAGTACTCTAGGATATTTGGATAAAAAGTGCAAGAAAAATTATAGGTCTTTATTCATATGTAAATATATCTTCACTAACATTTTCTATCCTCTGTTTCTAAATGTTAATGATCCTTACATCATCACCGGGAAACAGAGCTTAATTACTGAGAACACACCAATATAGGGGTCTGACTTGCCCATGGCCACAAAGTCAGTACTTAGACTGCACAATCTCTGTCTCACAAGTCCAGCCCAAGTTATTCAATAAATATCCGCACAACACCAGATACATTAGAAATTTCTAAACAAATTGAGTCTACTTAAAAATGAACAACAGCATCATCTGTGGATCCATGAACACATCCATCCATGAAAACAACAGAAGTAACTATGCTGCAGGAGGTAAATAGTAGTCAAGAGAAGGAGCTGAATCAAAAGGGTCATAGGCTCTGTGTGAGAGAGAGGGGACACGTGAGGCAGCCAGTCCAACCTGCGATGATGAGAGAGAAGAAGAGTCCTGTTTGGCTACTGTGATGGATGGCAGTGTTTCCTAGCCTCATCAGGCCATGACACCTTTTCCTCTTACCCTATTACCCAAAGTTACTGCTTCCTGGTCTGTGTCAAACATCAGGGGACCCCAAAGCTTCAGAAGTGGGACCACGTCCCATGATTCACTGAACTCTACTGAGCAAACTTCTAAAGACCCCTCTTTGGGGAAAAAAAAAAAAAAAAACATTCTCTAGGAAGAAAAAGCACTTACTTTGCCCCAATGATACCAGATACTCTATTTCAAAGAGTTACCATTGTAGTTAACTTGGCTATTTCTAAGAAGGCTGTAGAGCTTTATTCATTTTTAGGTGGAAGATCTTCTGAAACCCAGTGATCTGGTTTGGTGCCTCATTAGACCTTTCCCATCCTTCAGAAGTACCATCTGACATCAGCCCAAAACTGTGATCTGCCCTTCACTCATATGACCCCCATGACTGCGTTATGAATATTCTACAGTTTTATTCAAACCTAAGAGAAGCCTGTATTAGTGATTTCATTCTTAGCATTTTATCTGAAGAGCTAAGTTCCTAGAGCTAAATGGAATAGGAAGGGATTAACCTCTGCTGCTGGCACAGTACAGTTACAATGCTAATGTCTCTGTATGAAAAAGCTGAATTGCAGTAATATCTGAAATCACAGAGGAAGTCCTGAGAGCTTTGGAGGAAAAAAAAATGAAGGAATAAAATATTAAAAGCCAAACCTGGTTTGGGATTCTATTTTTCATGCAGGCATTTTTAGTAGAGGAATTATGTATTACAAGAGCCCACAATTTAGATGGCAGAGGAATGGGTCAGTAAGTTCTAAGATGAAGTTTTAGGACCTCTAACTTGTAATTGTGTTATGGGCGAGTTCCAGCTGCTCCCAGAAGCTCATTTCAAAATTTAACTTCAACATAGTGTTTATTCACTTGCGATGCTTCAACTAGTAATTGGGCAAGGAGTCTATTCTCTTTTCATTTGGCAAGAGGGTTCTACAGCTACACAAAACATCCCCCAGCAATGAAAAATGAAACCCACCAATGTAACATTAGCAACCAGCTGTCAGAAGAAAATCAGGAGTAGGATTGTCAGTCTGGTCATTTCAAGCCAGTGTGCTCGTATGTGTGTGCATGCACATGTGTGTGTGTCACTGAATAGACTCACATGGGCAGTAGCATGAGAAATGGGAGCGGGTGCCGGTCCTAATGATGGCAGAATGCCCCAAACATGAAGATATAGTAGAACCATCAGTGGTAGAGCAATATAGCACACATGCTCTGTGGCTATGCAAGGCTCTTCTCTTGGAAGAGTAGGAGATAGGTGAATTAAGAAGAATAAATTTGTTTACGTTGGAATTACTTCACGTATTGGAGGTACGTTCAACACGTATGTGAGCTCTGGATGTCAGCTTGTAAGTGAAATGCACACTGTGTGTTTTCATTTTTAACCTTCATGAATTCATTTCCCAACCTCCCAAAACAGAGACCTAAACCCTCTTCAAAGTAAACACCCAGCACCAGCAATTTAGTCCTCCATGCATGAAACATTGACCATTCCGAGTCAGCATAGCTATTACCCCGTAAATTCAAATTCTTTCTCTCATTTCCTCCCCCATCCCCGTATCTCCCCTCCGCCGGCTTCCCTCCCCCACCTCGGGCAGAATCTGTAAGGGGTCTTTTACATAAAGATACAAGTACCAGGTGGAGAGCGGATACCCAGCCTCCTTCCAAACTTAATGCCAATTCCCTCCTTAAAGAGAAGGAATGCAGTGGTATCAGCACCGGGGACAAGGGGACAGCGAACACCACGGTGGCACTTGGAGTTTACAGAGGAGCAACCCCAGCTCCGCCGCCGCCACCCCTAGCACCAGCCCCCACCCCGCCAACACACACGCGCGCGCACACACACACACACACGCACGCCCCACTCTGTTCCCCCCGCCCCCCGCACACACACCGGTTCCAAATCTCCCCACCAACAGCGATAATGCAGCAAGTCTGTCTGCACACTCCTGCACGCCTCAGGACCCAGCCTGGGCGCAGAGCCGGGAAGGCAGAGAGCGCACCGCAGGACTTGTCAATAAACCGCGTTCCGTCCATATTCCGAGCGCTCCTCACTCCAGCGGCCACCCCGAGGCCGGCGGCGGGAAGGACTGGGCGCGAGGGGCCAGGGAATCCTCCCCTTACCTTGCAGCGAGAAGAGGGACAGGAAAAAACCCAGCACCCAGACGCTGTGCAGCCAGTAGGTCCTCATGTCTCCGCCGCGCTCGGTGCTCCGTCGCGCGTCCTGCTCTCGCCTCTTCCGCTCGCGCTCTCTCTAGTAAAACGCGCGGCTCGCTTCCCTCGATTTCCCTCTGGGCTCTCGCGGCTCCGGCAACCCGGACAGACCAGCCTCCTGCCGCACGACAGCCGGACCCAAACAGCTTCGCTCTCCTCCGCAAGAGCGCGAGCCAGGGGCCGGGAGGGACGCTCGAAGCCTGTGCCTGGTGGAAACACAGCGAGCCCCCTTCTCCCTCAAGCTCTCCCGCTGCCTCCTTCCTACCCTCCTCTCCCTCACTCCCCTGCAGCTCCAACTAAATGCGACTGTACTTAAACAAGCAGCGTCTTATAGGACCGCGAACCCAGCTGAAAGGGCCCCGCTACTGCCATCTAGTGCGCACATCCCGGTATCGCCGCAGCTCTGCGTTTGCTCGAGTGTGTGCGCGAGGTCCAGTCAATGCCACCAATTCCCCTTGGCTCTCAGCAAACGCAGGTGAAGCTCCTGCCCTCCTGAGTCCTTGATTTGACCTTGTTATATCGCATAGGTTCTGATTACCTCCTCCTCACGAGAAAACGCTTGTCACTTACCACCCACATTTCATTATCCCATTGCTCCTTCTCTCCCTCTTTGAAATTTCCTTTATTTCCCCAACAACTCAATGGAATAGCTCCTCCAAATGTCACCTTGACCTCCACCTCAGGAGTCTAATGACCGTTTGAAGCTTCATCCTATCTGATTTTATGCTGTATTTCACAGGGTTGGCCATTCCTGTTTACTTGAGTCCAAAGTCCCTGAATCAGAACAGTTCTCCTGGTGTTTCTGACCTTCCCCTCTAAGAGCCCTCTGGATCCTCCAAAATTCTTTCTTTACATTTTCTATTATAGTTTCTTCTTTCTTCCCATATTTAAGTTATTTGAAAATCAAACACATCTGAACTGGTTACTCTAAGATGGAGACCTCCACCACTAACCTTCTACTTACCGGGTCAAATCAGACTTCCCAGGTGGGTGGGTACCAAGCATATCCAATTGAATGCCCCTGGGCCATGTATCAATTGAGTGAGAGGTCAGATAGGTTCTCACTAAAGAGCACTGGACACTCAGGAGAACTGGATTTCTGTCATGGTGGTCTGTCATGGTGGCCCCCACTCACTGAGGACCTTAACCCAGTAATTTAGTCTCTGAACTTCATTTTACTCTGGTGAAACTGAAAAATTGAATTACACGATCATGATGTATTTGCCCCTTTCCAACTCTATCTGTAATGTCTCTATCAAGTTTCTCAACTTTAGCACTATTGACACATTAAATCAGAATTCTTTGCTGTGGGAGGCTGTCTTGTGCACTATATGATTTTTAGCAGCATCCCTGGCTTCTGCCTGCTGGATAACAGTAGCACCCACACACACAAATCATGACAACCAGAAAGTCTCCAGGCAATGCCGAATGCCTTCTAGGGAACAAAATTGCCCCCAGCTGAGAACTGCTGATCGACACCTACTGCCATTTTCCTTTAGAAATCATTCCCTATTCCCAGCTTCCCCATTTCTGTTAGATTCCAATTCCACAGGCTTATACCTTTAGAATATCTTTAATTCCTTCTGTAATTTCAGTTGGTCATCAGTCTCACCAATGTGAACACGTCTAAGCTGCCTCTATATTTTTCCAGCTCCACTGCCACCATTTTCATAATATATTGAACATGTATTGTGCATTACAACTTTCCAAAATATCTAATTTCCAATTATCTAATTTCAATCTCATAACAATGCTGTCATATCTTCAGGGACAGTGTTAGCTCTTTTGTGTTAGTGAGAAATGCAGAGAAAGAAAAGTTAAGTGACTTTTCCCATGGCACACAACAGGTCAGTGATGGCAGTGTCAGAAGAGCTAAGGGAGGTCTCTTCACTGCTGTCTATAACCCATCTCCTTAGTCTAGGTCTTTATCTCCACACACCCAGGTTCCTACAATAACCTCCCAACTGATCCCTTTCCTCCATTCCTCAGGCTCTAATCTAGTTTATACATTACCACCAGGTTAATCCTCTTCAACACTTTCTTTAAGACTCTCACCTGTTTACGGATTATAACGTGCTCCCTGTGGTCTTCTGGGTAAAGATTAGAATCCCCTGGAACTCTTAAAACCTCCTGATGCATGACCCCACCCCCGACCAATTAGATTAGAATCTCTGGACTGGGGCCCTGGCATCAATATTTTTTAAAAGATCCCAAGTGATTGTAATCTGTAACTAGAGCTGCGAAACACTGGCCTAACATTTAATTATATTCTTCATTTTCTCATTCAAGGCCTTTTGAAATTTTCATTTTACCTTTAACAATTCACATTCCCTTTTTCTATTACCAATGGAAATATGCTCTTCTAGACTTCCCGATCTCCTTTTAGCCTTGTTTCCTCCTTCATCTGCAGCCTGTTTGTCTTTCAGAGGCTGCATTGCTCTCAGATGGAGTTTGCATAGTGACCAGAGTATGGGCTTCAGAGCTAGAACTGGGTGGATTCCGATCCCATCTTGCTTCTAACAAGCTGTGAGACCTTGTATAAGCCTTCAGTGTGTTCATATGACTCATGACGAAATTAATTTAAAAGGTCAACAGTATCATTTTTCAAGAATCAACCGAGATTTCTTCAATCGATGTATATCTTAGTAAGGTTTATCAAAATATAATCTGAGGACTCATATGCAACAGAATCACTTAGTGTGCATACTAAAATTCCAGATTAATTCAGTCACATACCAAACCTGATGCATTAATATATTTGGATGTTGGGGGTCCAGTAATCTGTTAAACTAATTTCTCTAGGTGACTTGAGCTTTCTAAAGATTGAGAAACATTAGCTAAGAACCACAAAGTATTAAGAGCTGTGAGAAATCTTTAAGCTCAATTTCAGTCCTATTGGCATTTTGAGGCAGGTAATTATTAGTTGTGTAGGACTGTCTTGTGCCCTGTAACATGTTCAGCATCCCTAACCTCTACTCACTAGATGCCATTAGCATTGTCCCTCCACCTCACAGCCCTCCCACAACTTGCAATAACCAAGAACATCTTTAGACAGTCCACATGTCCTCTAGGGAAATAATCACTTCACCTACCACCCCTGTGGAGACCACTTATCTAGTGCAAGCATCTTTATTAGGTAAGGAAACTGAGTCTCAAGGAAATCTATGACTTGCTAAGGTCAGTTTAGATTTGGATTTGCCAAAGGCAAGAAGTGTGTCACATCAGACTTTCTGATCTCCCTACATTATGCTTAGAATGGCTTCCATCAAGTGTATAAAAGTTATCTAAAAAAAAAAAAAAAGATGCCTAAATTAGATATTTGCCTGAAACATATACTGTACCAGCTGTAATATCTATTTGTTTCTGTATTGCTTTAAAGAATCAATCCCTAATTTCCACAATAGCATCATGTTTTTCCAAGTTTGTCGTAAAAACAGCTTCCAATTACCTTGTATCCTTTAAGGAGCCTAGCAGAGTGTGAGATGCAGGGCAGGCATTTCTTGAATGTAGTTAGCAATTGAAAAGTTATTTTGTGTGGGGTCAGAGAGTACTTATGTATTCATATATCAATTGTCCAAATATTTTTATCAGAGATTTCTTAAATTATAACATATGCATAGAGGCATTTTTGTCTCACAAATATTCTTTTTCTAGGGAAAAACAAGGGTCCTATATCTATAAGTGCCCATACTCTCCACTTTAGTTTAGGAACACTCTTTAATACATAGGAAAGTTTTTCTCAAATTTACTAGAAAAAGTCACTGGTAGAAATTTTATAAATATCAGATACCACCCAGATGTCTTCATTCAGGTGTGGATAGGGCCACAGGGCAGACTGAATACATTGCCAGAGTTCAGGAACACTGAACTTGACGACTTGTGTAAGTGTGTGTTTGGTTGAAATTTTCTGCATACAAAATTTACCCACATGCTGTCAAGTTCAACTTCTGCAACGGTGAGGACAATGCCCTTCTTAAGATCATGGTGGAAGGCATGCCTGCACATATGGACATATTTGTATAAATGGGTGGAAATGGTGAGACTGTGTATCATCACTATGGTTTTAAAAAGCTAATTTTGGTTAGAAAGCCACACATAGCATAACGAAAATTAATCATAGGCATAGAAGCCCTTCCTAACTTTTTACCTAAGGGCATTTTATTCCCTGCAGCTGCCTTCCACTACAACAAAATCTCCAAGTTTATAAAGCCCGTCAACTTTCATTGCTAATTCTCTGTGATGGGATTGTAATTTGCTCTGAGAAGCTTCCTGGTATTACTGTTAAATCATTTGCATTCTATAAAAAGTTTGTGTTCTAAATGGTCCCAGGAATTCCTAGAAATTGGTTCCCCTGACCACCATCCCATCTGGTTTTCACTTGGGTTCCCTCCTTCTGAGTAGGGGGTGGGAAAAAAAAGGGAGTAGCACTGGATGCTCTTGTCAATCCTCTTCCTTTCATTCAGACCCCAAATTCCCTTACCAGAAAAGAAATAGTCCTCTCTCGCTCAGAAAAATCTCAGTGGTACCTGAGGTGGCTTTTCATATTTTATTTCGATAGATTCAACTACCTTCCCCTATGAGTGGAAGAATATGTAGGTTACAATATCTGTGTCTAAACTACTGTTATGATGGAGTGAATATCTTCCAAAACTATAAGAATAACCATAAGAAAGATTTAAAAAAAAAACAGCTTTTATACTAATGTCCCCATAGTAAAATCAACAAAAAAAGGAATACCAGATGCATGACAGACTGAGTCAGCAAAATTATCTCTAAATAGAATACTTTTCAAAGGTTTCTAAGAGGTGTTAGCAAATCCTTAAAACAAACAGACAAACAAAACCCCACCTTTCATTGCAAGTATAATTAGGTTTATGTGTATAGAAGTGAATTTTGTCCAGAGACTCGGGATAGTATACTGAGATGATGCGCCGAAAAAGGAAAGATTTTTTGTTTTTTGGGATTTTTAGCAGATGGATTGCCTAATTTTACCTTTCTTACAGTAGAACTGTTTCCCCCCTCTTTAAACTGGAGAGCTATCATCCTGTAGCAGCACGAGGCTGCCATCATGCCTGCCTGTGTTATACTCCCACTACTTGACTTTAGGCAAGAGAAGGTGATATGCACAATATATTCCATAATAGACTTGCAATCTGGCCTGCGGGTTTCTTTTGACTGTCCCAATGCCTGCCAGAGTGGTTTTCACAGATCTTGGAAATGGCTACATAATTTATGTGGAATCAAAAAATGAAGAACAAAAATGCAGATTTTTGTGGGCATCTGAAATGAAACAAGTTCATCTCCAGACCAAAAAACCCAGAGAAGTGATTGTGTTTTTCTAACAATAATACTTTGTAGTCCTGAAGCTACTTCATGTATGTGGGCTCATTAATACAGCAATGAAGTAAATTTGAGAGGGTGGGAGTTTGTCTTCTTGACTTTGACTTACTTCACCCTAAAAGTATACATCTAAAGAAGGAAAAGCTGGAATTGGATGTTTCAAGAAACCAAAAAGTGGAGCTTCAAGAAAAAGAACTCCAGTACTGGAAGGGAATTTAGATAAGGCAGTATGGTATGGTATGAAATAAAAATCCAGCTGTAACCTTAAACATCTATGTAGATTTCCACTCAATGACTGTGACCCTGGTGTTGGTTCACAAACTGGCCCCATACATGGAGGGCAAGTGAGACAAAAGAAAGGGCAGGACACTCCAGGTTGGTGTGTGGAATGTTTAACAAGCAAGGGAATTTACCTTTGAGGTCTGTCTTGAGTAGCCTCAAGACAGTAGACCTCTGTGCCCACCTGCCAGAATCTGAAAAGTGTATATAAAGGCCTGAACTAGGGCTCAGTCACATATTCACTCCAGATGGTCTCTACAATGCCTTGCTTTCTCAAGCCTGCATCCTTGAAACTAGCTTTCACTGTGTGAACGGTGGCAGAATGTACATTCCAAAGACAGCGGAGGGAGTGAGGGTGATTGCTTGGGTCCAGCTCTTAGGTCACCCAGCGGTCACGTCCTCTTGATGACCTTCTCCGATACCTGCGTAAATAACCCAACCTCTTTGAGCTCTAGTTTTTTTTTTTTTCTTTTCTTTTTTTCTTAAGGATATTGTATCTATTGAAATAAGATATATAAAGTTCCTGACATATTAAGTGCTCAGTGGAGGCTGATTGGTGATACTGCCTCAAACACCACCCACCCTCTGTCTTTTCCTGAACCCATCCCCCTACCTACAATTGTGCAAGAAAGACTAAGGCTTCCCAAATTCAAGCAATGTGTCCAAAGTCATACAGCTAAACAAAAAATATAGAATGTAGCCATTGTAATTCTTAATATAGTATTCCATATTATTACACAACAAAAAAGTAAGGTTTCCCACCAACCCTCTTCCAAAAAATAAAACTTTCCCTCCTTTAGATGGTATAATTATAAAACTATTTACATAAACATAGAGAAAAACTCCAAAGTATATTTTATTTTAGATAAGGACTAGATAGTACAGTCTGGGGTCATTTGAGTCAAGAAATTCATTCCTGACCAACAAAGGACTTTTGCTGAGGTGGGAGGTTGACAGTTGTCAAAAATAAGGAGCTATAATATCCCCTTTTGAACCAAAATAACTTCTTTTCCCTTAAAATATCCCCATTTGCAACTGAAAAGAAAATAAACTATTCTGGCTGAAGAAATTGCTTTTGCCATTAGGATGCAAATGGCCAAGCAAATTTGTTGCCCAATAAATCTTTCTGGGCATTATATAGACATAGTCTTAGAATTTGTGAAGCTTAAACTATAAAAGCAAATAACATAAAAGGAGAAGAAGCTATAAATTCCAAATCTAGATGACACTTTTGTATGTAAGGCTCAGGGGGGCAAAACATACTCTTAAGAACAAGGAATTATAGGAACCAAATGGAGTTAGAAAGGCTTCTGGTTGCTTCTTTCTTGCTCCTTACCATTATTTTGTGCTTTTAGCAATTAACGGAGTGCCATAGTAGGAACTGGCAACCTACACTAACCAATGTGGGTTAGAAATTCCATTTCTTAATCCTCACTCCCTGTGTTAAATCCAAACCAAGATGAGAGCCTGAGAATAAATCAAGCTTGGAAGGAATGTTTTTGGCTGTTGATTGTGTTCCGAAGACAACAAGGGAGGATTTGAATTCAGAGTAGAAAAACACTAGGACCTGTAAAAAAAAGACCTTGATGATCCTGGAGCCCAACCACTGCCTACACTTCACTGATGAAGAAAACAGGATCAGAAAGGGATAGTGACAATTTTCAAATTGTCCTTACATGAAAAGAGAAGATTGCATACATTTTCATCCTTATCTCGAACTATACTTACACAGATACCTCATCCTCTAGCCAAATTATTCACTCATCCCTTAACAAATCTTGAGTTTTTCCTGCTTTTGCTCAAGCTACCCATCTATCTCATTGTTTATTTTCTTCAAGCTGTGTCTGCCTATGAGTATCCTATCATACATTCAAGGAGCATCTTCTCAGATACAACCATGAGGTAAGCACTTGTCTGTCTTCATCACAACTATGTCCTTGGAACTAAGCATAGTTCCTGGTACCTAAGGTGTATGTCTAAAAATACCTGCTGAATAAAGAAATGAGTCTTTCATCTATTCTGGGAGTACTTCTGTTTTGCTTTGTACAACTTTTAAGTAATTGACTATAGTTGTATGTGTAGGTAGCACATTTTCCCTATTCAATGGCAAGCTTAACTGAGGCAAAGACCACGTCACTGAAAGTAGTCATAGTATCACTAAGTATTGTTTTAAGCATATAGTCATGATAAAATTAGCAAATGGGTGTGCCCAGTTAGCTCAGTCAGTTAAAGGACCCACCCTTGTTTTCAGCTCAGGTCTTGATCTCATAGTTCGTGAGTTTGTGCCCCACATCAGTCTCTGAACTGACAGTGTGGAGTCTGCTTGGGATTCTCTCTCTCTCTCTCTCTCTCAGTCTCTCTTTCTCTCCCTCTCTAACCCCCCATTCCCACTCGTACTCTCTCTCAAAATAAATAAAACTTATTTTAAAAAATGAGCAAATGAATAAAAGGAATGCATACATTAAAGTTGAAGTTTTTTTTAATATAGTTTTTATTTATTTTTGACACAGAGAGAGACAGAGGATGAGCGGGGGAGGGGCAGAGAGAGAGAGAGACACAGAATCGGAAACAGGCTCCAGGCTCTGAGCTGTCAGCACAGAACCTGATGCGGGGCTCAAACCCACGAACCGTGAGATTATGACCTGAGCCGAGGTCGGAAACTTAACCGACTGACCCACCCAGGAGCCCCTAAAGTTGAAGTTTTGAGAGAACCTCTTGAACTATATGAACAGTAAATGAATATTATTTGAAATTGAACCAATTCATGGGCCAATAAAGAGTAGAAACCCTATATCTAGCCATTATAGAATAAGCCAAATTTAAAAATCTGCTAAACAGGATCATTATTTTTCTAAAAATATCTACATACCTTCAACACTGTATTTTAACTTAAAGCTTAGAAATGTACATTTATTTACCACAATTTTAGTGTAATACCAAGACCTTTTCTTTGAATAGGCCCATTATCTTTCTTTCAAAATCTATGAAACCTGAGAAAAATCTAAGTAGAAATTTCTTCCAGAATTTTACAATTTTCCATGAGACTTTTACAGTGGTCCCCCCCCCCCAGGTAATTAAGACAGCATTTTTTTTCTTCAGTTTATCTTTAACAAATATGCCCAAAGCATTCAACATAGTTTTCATTAAAGAACCAGCTTCTTTTTGCTCATTATTTGCTTGTGTTAAATAGTAATCAGTCAAATAATGTAATTATAATAGCATATAAACCTGGCATAAATGTTTGGAAAAAAGACTCGACACTTGATAAACATATAATTTAGCTAATGGGAGAAGAAGAGCATGGTATGCTAAAGAGTCTACTAATCAGTGGGCCTCAGTCAGAACAGAGGAGCAGAGTGATGGTTAATTGATGAATTGGTAAGTATAGTTGGGTAAGAAATATTTTACTGTAACACAAATATACCTAGAGATAGTTGTCACTATATCAAAACGCATAAAGATTTTTGGTATAGAGGAGCAAAGAATGTTTACAACAACAAAAAGGGAATCCAAATACTGGCCTCAAATGTATTCCCAAATTTGATATTTTGTTAACAAACAGGTACTTGTATTACCTATCTATAAAACATACCTAAGCTTACTATTGGTTGCACAAATAATTAATTCTTACCAACATTAAATGTTATTTTCATTTTACTTTTATTATTTCTGAAATGAAAGGAAGACTGGATAAATCAAGACACATACAGGCATTCATCATATATCATTTAGAGAGAGAGAGAGAGAGAGAATTGTGAAGGTGAATAAGAAATAGAGATAGCTGACACGTGACCACTGTCCTCACAGACATACAATTTAGTGGGAGGAACAAGAACATAATAAATCAATAAGAGTAATGTAAAAAGAGGGGACAGAAAATATCATCATGCTTGTTTAGATTTTTTTTAAATACACCTTTAAATAAAATCCCACACCTTTCAGTATTCCTTGGCCAGATGCTCTGGTCAGGCCACTGTGGCTGTGAGTAGAACACAATCATAACACCAGGTTTTATTTGTAATAAATGTTTGTATGCTTACATTTAGGCAAGGACTCCCTTGTACACCTTTTGTCAGACAGCCAAGATTTCTCCAGGAGCTTTTAGAGCAGGGTGAGCATAGGTGTTGGTATCTGCAATTACACTGAATGCATCAAATGCACGATTGTTATCTGTGACTTGCCGGTGGAATGGGTATGTCACACATTCATGGGTCTTTCCATGTATGTCGCTGTACATTTTTATGCCCTGAGTGTGTGTGTTTGCAGTCATAGTGGAGTGGGAGAATTGCATTTCTCTTTGAGAAATCATCATTTATCAAGTTAGACTGACTATCAGTCCGGAACTGCTTTCAAGGTCAAGGACTGCCGAATGTCCAGAAATGAGATTTCTCATGGATGGGTGCCGTAGTCTATCAAGAGCTTGATGAATGTTCTCACACCTGGCCAGGCTGATAGACTGAGCAAACTGGATTTAGATTCCTTATTCGTCTGTTACCTGGTGACTGGCAGATCCTATCCCAATTTTGGCTTCTGACCTTTGCATAGTGGACTTTTTCTTCCAAATTTTGCTTCAGGGCCACTATTATTTTTATGGTCCACTTCACTAGATTTCTATCTCCTCTGCTCCTCTCTCATGGTCTTCACTATCCTGTGTTTAACAGCTCTCTGACTTGTGCTCACCCTCTCTGCCATTTCTAGTGTGTTTGGGAGTGTGGTGTCTAACGATGTGAGCCCAATTTCAGTTTAACATGTGCGATGCAGACTGTCCAGTTTTTCCTTCACTCTCCCTTGGCAGCATAAGGATAGAGGTTATGATAGTAAGATTTAATCCTTCTTTATCTGTTTATAACGTTTCCTTCCTCATACATTTACTTATTTCTTTCCAGTTTAATTTTACCTCTGCATCCCTTTTTTCAAAAGATTTTTAAATGGCAAAAAATATGACATTATATCATATTGAAATGTAACATTCTACATGGAAAGGATATGAACATGATAGAGTAGATATCCTGCCCCAAATGTCTTTTTCTTTATTCCTTTTCCCTTACTGGAGACTAATCTTTTAAGGCCAAACTTACATGCATAACATTCTTTCCTTAACACTAACTGCCCTTATAGTGACCCCTCCTTTCTGCCAACCCATATTGTTTGCATTGGTCATTTGTTTCACAATCATATATGGCCTTACACTCTTTTTGTTATAATATATTCTTTTCATTTGTCAGTTTTAGTATTTGAGTAGGATCTCTTAAGTTATCGATCTTATATCATTGAAACTATAAAGAGACAGAGAAACAGGCAAGTCATAATTTGTCCCTCCCTTTTTTGTGACTTTTCATGACAGTTACCTTTTATTACTATCTAGACTACAAGCTCAATGATAAGCAAAAATTAAGCATTATGTATAATAATCTTATAGTTTAATAAGTTCTGACTTCAATAAAGTACTTCTGGAATGAAGAAACCATAAAAGAGAGATCTATAGTACATGAAACTGGAAAGGACAGATAATACATATAGGAGTAACAAATGTCAGTTCCCTGGATTAATAAATGGAGCTAACTGTATCCATCTACCAACTTTACACAGTGGTGTGAGAATCAAATGAATTATTTAACTATAAAAATTCTAACACTTCTCCTCCAAATATGCCTTTTATTATCACTCACCTTCTTTGAAAAGCTTCTTTACCCAATCAAACTGTATATATTCATTAATAAGTAACATATGTCCTTAGTTTTTATTAATCAAATAAACACATACCTTACCATCCAGTAAAAATAATCAATAACTGCAATAGTATCCATATTAGATTATTTTTAAATATTGTAAACAATTCACAATTACTAACTTTATGAGCCTAGCACCTCAGATTGGGAATATGTGTTCTAAAGGCATTATTATTTTATTATTTATTATTTTTAGCAACATTAATAATAATTGCTTGCTCAAGAGACCAGTTTCCAGTCACTCTCCCAATTACCACTGGCTTTGAATTTCTCTTTTCTGGGACAAAGTACAAAATGCTAAATGGATAACTAGAGAGTCAAGAAAGAACCATAAATGCCTCACCCTGTTTCACTTGGCTATAACATGTTGTTGAGAGGTCCTCTCTCTTACTCTCTCATTGCAAATTTACAGACTGATTGTTAGGCCATCATCACTGAACTGATTTTAGACCAACACATAGAGAAGCATCTAAAATAGCAAAAACACGTTAAAAAAAACCCTATTCTCCAACTATTACAAATTACCCTTAATCTAAATTAGACTCATTCTTCTATTTCTTGGAATATCACCAGCACGTGTATGTCATTTAAGGTTTAGGAGCTTTGACTATCCCCCATGTAAATCTTCCTTCAAGTCCAGGGAGCCTGATGCTTTGTCTTTTTGATAGCAATCAGTTCTGGGATGATACATGTTTGAATCTGAGTCAACTCCAACAGAATGCCAAAAATTGCTAAAGAGGAATTGAAGAAGACTGCATAACTAATTGAGGAAACATTAGTTTAAAATTGTAAAAGTGTTTTTTTGTCAGAAAACCTGCACCTATTTGCTCGGTGAAAGCAAAATCTTTCAATAATCCATGCATACCTCATGGGCTACAGTACAAGAAAGCTATGGTTTTATGTCTGTCCATTTCTATACTGATAACATTTAGGCCTGGGCCTTTTGAGGGGCCCCTTACTAAAGAAAAGCAGTTGGCCGTCAGAATGAATAAGGATGAATTAAAAGCCCCACCCAAAATAGGCCAAAAATTGTCAAAGCTGGTGGTATTAGTTATCTAAGTATTGACATCTGGATCTAATAGTTTCAAACACAAAGCACACAGTAATTTGACTCGAAAGCAGCTTATCTAAGTTAGCATTTTTTTAGACACTATATATCAGGCATTACTGGTCGGTCTTCCTCTCAAGGTGACAGCAGCCTTAGAAGCGAGGAAGCAAGATAGAGACTGTTTGTAAAGTGTTTGTTAATGCCATATCTCTTTCTGCTTCATTCATTTTCTAGTGTTTATTTACATCTCTGCCAAGGATAAGGGTCAGGAAGGTATTTGTATGGTTGTATAAGGACCAGCTATTTAAACACATCTCATTCCCACTTAATCAAAAATGCCTTAGTGGAGTTGGAATTCAAGGATAGTTTTGAAGGAGACAAGAAAGATGATTTGACTGACTCATTCCAGTAGTTGAAGTAGACTACTTAGCCATCTGTTCTTATCTGAAGGTATCAGGCTGAAGTTGGCCCGAGTGGCTGCAATTGTTGGTATGAGTGCACTAGAGAGTCATGCTGCTATGGAAACAACATTCCCTGAGTTTACATTACACCGTGTAGAGGTCTTGGTGCCAAGAGTGACTGCCTAAAGCAAGAAAGTAAGACAAGGAATTACAGAAAGCTGCCCAATAATATTTAGTCTCTACAAAGAGACTAGGGCAGACTTTTTAACCAACTGTGATGTAAAAAGGAAGTTATTGTACAGGTAAATGGATCCAAGTAAGAATTTAGTACTCTGCGATTGCAGATTTCTTGTGAAATATGTATTCCGGTCACTTACCTTTTTCCCAAAAATAAACTATGAGCAGATAAAAAAGAAGGCTATCTATTATCATATTTTTTTTTAAATTCACCTTGGATGAGCGATATAAAAAATTACAGAATGTGTTTCTCCACACAGAAAGAAAATTCAACGTGAACATCATTAGGCTCAAGGCTAAGTCTGAAAGAGATACTGAAACTTCACAGTAGGGTCCCTGACCTCTAAATGTGAAAGCTGGATTGTTATAGAAAATATTTCGGCTATTCTCCATTACACTAGAGAGATACACAGAGACACAGAGAGAATATCAGTAACTTTCTGTTATAGAAATTGTTAGTTAAAAATGTTTTTTGAAGAATTACAAGTTTAATAAAAATAAAATTGGAAAGTACTAAGAAATAAAAAGAATGAAAAAGATTATCTTATAGACCCAACTCAAATTCAACCTGTATGCTATTTGGGAGTATTTTCTCTCTCTTTCTTTTAATCCTCTGACTATGTTTAAACAACAGCATTTTTTATTACTGAGGATTTGACTCACCTTTAATTCAACTTAGAAGAAAAACAAATACCTAGAAGAAAGAATTGAGTCCAGGTGCAATACATTTAAATCATCCCCCATCCTTAATAGACCCCACCTTGTCAGAATCCACTGATACCACCAGAGATTGTTACAAATAAAAGGAATCCCAGAAAGTGTCAGTTACAAATGCCTTATTTAGTGGGCACCTGAGTGGCTCAGTTGGTTAAGCTTCTTGGTTAAACTCTTGGTTTTGACTCAGGTCATGATCTCACGAATCAAGGCCTGCATCCAGCTCTGTACTGACAGTGAGGAGCCCGCTTGGGATTCTTTCTCTTTCCCTCTCTCTACCCCTCCCCTGCCCTTGCTCTATCTCTCTCAAAATAAATAAACTTTGGGGGGAAAATGCCTTATTTTATACGTGACAAAACTGATGTCCAGAGAAGAGAAGTTACTTGCAAAGGTCAAACAATTATTGAGCAGTTATCTCAGACTCACACCATTTTCAAAGCAGCCCAATGCCACTAATTTACTCTACCTTTGTATTTTGAAAAAAGTCTTCAAATTGTTTGACTAATGTGAATATCTTATAACAAGTTGTTCTTTTCCTAGTCTTTCTAGTCTGTTTCTTTTCCCTAATTAAAGGGATTGTAACCTACATTGCATCTTCCACTGCCTGGGCCAGACAATTTCCCAACTATTTTGTTCAGTTTCATCTTGATGAGGAGACATGCTCTCCCCAACGCTCCTCTCTTCTCGCAAGGTATTCAAGCCCAGGTCAGAGGGGAAAATGATGTTTTCAGAACACCTGAAAGGCAAACTGTCTAATGTAGATGGATAAATTCATTGGAAGAAGCAGTAGTCCATACCAGAAGACATTTCAAACTTAGAATCTCTACACTCCACTCCTAGGCTTAACACAAAAACTTCTTTTCCCTCAAACTCCACACCCCAAGTTGGCTTCCCTCCCTGCCTCCTATCAGGCCTTCTCCCATGCAATTTCTAACTCTCTTTTCCTCTTTCCCTTCCCTAAACTCAGTGTCATGGCCCACACAGATTGCTATAACAAAATACTGCATACTTGGTTGCTTAGAAAACAACAGAAAATTCTTTCTCATAGTTCTGGGGGCTGAAAGTCTGAGATCAGGGTGCAGCACGGTCAGATGAGAAACCTCTTCCAGTCAGACTGCTGACTTCTCTTGTCCTCATGAGGTGGAAAAGGCAAAGCCTCTTTTCTATGGGAGCATCAATCTTATCCATGAGTGCTCTACCCTCATGACCTAATTACCCCTCAAGAGCTCCACCTTCTAGGACTATCACATTGGGAATTAGGATTTAAATATATGAATTTGGGGGTCACACAAACATTCAGACCACAGTACTCCATCTTACCTGATTTCTTGGAGAGGAAGGCCCAATCTGGAAGCATCTTGTAGCTCCTCGCTTCAATTCCAGTGTAGGCTGAAAGACAGAAAAAAATGGCTACTAGAGTAAAAGAAGAGGGTGGAAATACACAGAAATGAAAAAACTAACAAACAAACAGTATTTGAGACTTAAGCCTGCCACAAGATTGTATCCAACCAAAAGACAGAAAAGCTAGAGCAGAAAATATTTTTTAGATATTCCTTAGATGAGGGACTCGAGGTTTAGAAAGATCAGGTTATATGTGTTTGTGCATGATCATCCAAGGCACTATAGTTTACTTCATCTAGTGATAAGGTTCTGACAACCTCAGTGGCATACAAGTGTCAACACTTCTTGCATTATGAAATCATGTGACTTAAAATAGTAATGACACTTGGAGATATTCTTGTGTAGAAGTTCTTACACTTCTGAAATGCTCAGACTCATGGGAGGCCTAAGCCAATAACGTTTCCTAAAGAATTTGTGGCTTTTCTTTGCAATGGTTGGCCCAAGACTTAAATCTCAATCTCCCAGGATATCCTTCTACATGTCTACCTGCTTTCAGAGAACATATTCTATAGTGCTGCATTAGTAAACTTGGGTTTGCTGAACCCCAATGCCCTTTAGGGAGATATAGTGCAAATATTAAGGATCGCGCGTGAAAGGGTAAGCCACAATAAGTAAGAGAACATGTTCACAATAAGGATGCTTGGGTGGCTCAGTCAGTTAAGCATCTGACTTTGGCTCAGGTCATGATCTCAAGGTTCATGAGTTCTAGCCCTGCATCAGGTAAGCTCAAGCCTCACTTTGGGTGAGCATGAGCCCCACTTCAGGTGAGCTTTGCTTCTCTCTCTCTGCCCCTCGTGGGAGACTCTCCATCTCCCTCTCTTTCTGTCCCTTGCTCTCTTGTGCTGCCTTGCTTTCAAAATAAAAATAACATAAAATAATCTGGTACTCAATAAATTGTGACAATTATTTTTTTTTTAAGTTTGGAGTACCTGGGTGGCTCAGTAGGTAGTGTCCAACTCTTAGTTTCAGCTCACATCATGATCTCACAGTTTCGTGAATTCAAACCCCATGCTGGATTCTGCACTGGCAGTGCAGTGTGGAGCCTGCTTGGGATTCTCTCTCCCCCCCTCTCTCTGCCCCTCCCCCATTCACACTGTCTCTGCCTCTCTCAAAATAAATTACTTAATTAAAAGAGAGAGAGAGAGAGAGAGGAGAGAGAGAGAACATATCCCTAATAGGCAAAGGAATAGAAGGATTCTAGAGACAAGTATTAGAAATATACAGAATTGGTCTTATGGGGTTACCTTCCCTTTACCTTTCCTCTTTGCTATATCTGTTTACCTCTTATGATGAATTTGTGCTTATTCCAGTAAAGTTATCCATATTCCTAAATATGTGATAATTTACAGTTTAGTTAAGGACCATTTAACGACTGCCCTCATTGTCAGACCATCCACAGTTGTCAGTTATTCTCGGATATATCAAGGACTAGTTTATGGTTTCCTCTATACCTAATTCCAATAGATCCCTTCCTGAGATCAGGATGTTATTTTTCACAGCTTCAGCTTAAAATATACTTTTATAAAGTCATTTCCAAGGCCTCATAGTCACAACATCTCCCTTGTGGATTATGGCAATAGCTTCCTGAACTCCTGTACTCTAGTCCCCAACAGCTATTTTCTGCACAGTAGCTGGAGCGATCCTTTGAAAACATTAATCTGATCATGTTACACCCTTACTGAAAGCACTATAATGACTTTCCATCACTTCAGTGTAAAATCAAAGCCCTTTACCTGATCTGGTCCCTCTTTATCTCTCTGACCTTATTTGACAGAGACTCATCCCTGTCTCTCTGAACATGTGCTCGCCTCAGGGCCTTCCGCTATAGGGCTTCTTTCTCTCAACTGTTTTCCCAAATGGCTTACTCCTTCAATTCTTTCTAGCCTAGTATGCTCAACTACTGTTTCATCAGAGAGGTCTTCCTTGAATACCTTCTCTAAAATAGCAATAGCTTTGTTGGTTTTTAAGCTGGTACCATACACAGAGGACCAGGAGAGACAAAAGAAAGAGGCAGGCCATTTCAGATTGTAGGTGGCAGGTTTAACTACAAAGGGAATTTACACATGAGGCCTATCTTTGAGGGGTCACAAGGTGAATAGATTTCTGTGCCCAACTGCCAGAATATCAAAAGTTTATGTGGAGGTCTTCACTGGTTTTTTTCACATACACCATTCAGATGGTCCTACATTGGGTTTTTTCACTTATACCATCCAGATGGTCCCAACAACACATTGCCCTCTCAAAGCTGCATCTTTCAAAATGGCTCCCACTCTGGGAATGGTGAACAAAATGCACATTCTGAGGACAGGGGAGGGGGTGAGAAGTCTCTGATTACCCAGGTCCAGCTCTTGGGTCAGCCAGCCGTCATGTTCTATGGATAACATCCTCCAACAATCCCCACCCTTACTCTTTTTATTTCCTCTGCTTTTTTCCCCCAAACGGACTTTTTGCCACCTGGTGTTATATTATGTGCCTAAATCTTCCTGCTCCACAGGGGTGGATGTTTTTTTCTGTTTGTCCAGTGGCAAAAATTCTCAGTACTTGTTAGTTGCTCAACAAGGGTTTGTGAAATGGTTGCATAAAGCGTGCTGTTTCTTCTCATGTTGCATAGTCTATTTTAAAAATATTTGTACTTGTCATTTGCTACTCCCATACTTTGAACCAGTAACTTTGCTTTGAAATGTTATGAAAGTAATTTATCACTAATGGTGTGACAGTTGATGTTTAATTTATTTTACATACATATGAAGGGAGTTAAGAAAGTTTCTTGTATTTGCATCTCCACATCTTTATATACTTTATAGAGTAGGAGAGAAAAACATAGGGCTAATGAAGGCACACTGAAAACAAAATCTCAATTATTACTCTGTTCATCTTTACCAAAGTCTAATGCTTAGGAGAATCATATCATCATCCATCAGGTGTGTCTTGATGAAAAAAATAAAAATAAAATGTTGAGAACCTTTCTTCAAAGTAGTGATTCCTTGATTTCATGTGTGGTATGAACATTGATATGAGGATTCTTTAAAATAAATCCATAGCCCCTTGGGGCACCTGGGTGGCTCAGTCAGTTAAGCATCCAACTCTTAAATTAGGCTCAGGTCATGATCCCACAGTTTAAGAGATCAAGACCCATGTTGGCTGTATGACAATGTAGAGCCTCTTTGGGATTCTCTCTCCCTCTCTCTCAACCCCTCCCCCATTCATCCTCCCTTTCTCTCAAAATAAATAAATAAACATTATTTTTTTTAATAAATAAATCCATAACCCCTTAAAAATTTGGGCCCGTAAATATGGAGATCACTGCACTTAACATTTCTAAAGGCCAAATTTCCACTATGTAACATGATTTATAAACATCATCCAATGTGCTTAACACACAGTGGGTACTCAGAAATGTTATTTCTCCTACTCTCAACGTTACCATGATTTTCTCAACTGTGACAGGGAAGAAAGAAGTCTACCCTCCTCCTAGTGGCCTCTTCATGCCAGGTCAGGTCTTCTTCTATTGGAAAGAATCCAATTAATGAGTAAAGTGAGGGAAAATATTAACAAAATGACTAATGTTATCTACATAATAAATGCCAAATTGCAAGCTGATGAGGAATGCCTGAAGAAGTATACAGAGGCTGAGTAGAAGGAGAGATTTGCCAAATTGGGAGATGAGGAGATGACATTTAGAAGCAATAGGGAGTGGACAGTTGCCAAACAAGTGAAATAATTAGCAAACCCTTGGAAGAGAGGCTTTCTAGAAGTTTGAGAAGGATTGTAATTGTAATGTCCTTTGTAAAATCTTTGGAGAAAATTTATAGTCAAGATTCACACTGCTCTCAATTAAACTTCTGTTGCTGAATTCTAGTTTTTTGTTTGTTTAACTGTAAATCATTTCTGAGGCCATGCTCAAAGTAAGAGGAAGCCAACCTGTCTTCACCACCCTCCATCCCCATGAGAAATTTAAATTTTCTAAGTCCATAGAATTTCTAGATGGAACTTGGATGGGCAATATAATGCTGAATTTGAAAAGATTCCTGGAATTATCCTACATCAATGCCACTCAAAGAAGAAAGAAAATTAAAGAAATTGGTTATTAAAGAGCATAAGGTATATAAATACATATTGTCTCTCTTTGTAGAGGACTATATTATGCTGACAAAAAAAAAAATGTGTAATACTTCGCTATTTTATCCACCACGCAATACATGGGGAAGCCAGAGTGGCTAAGATTATCCATGCCACAAAGCACTGAGGCAGTGAAGAAGAGAGAATATCTTTGGAACCTGTGTATATAGGTGATGAAAGGGTTTATCTTTTAAGAGTTACAGAGTGAAAGAAAATACACATGAAAGGTTCTGACATAGAGAACCATAGAAAGCAGAATTTTAGAAATTTTGTGATATGTTAGAATTGAGATCTGTCTGTTGATACTCTCTGAAAGAGACTGTATTAAATAACCAATTGGTTTTGATTATTTAAAAAAAATAAATCTTTGCTGAGACGGGCTTCAAGGTAAGATCCTACCAAGCTGACTTTATGCATAGTACAAAAAAAGAAGCATATTTTACTTTTTTCTTTTCTTAGCCCCTTTTCTCCTCTTTTCACCTACAGGTAAACTTTAGGAGGGTCAAGTTTGCATATCTATCCACAGAGTCTGTGACAACACCTGGCATAAAATATACATTTAATGGATTAACTAATGAAAGATTAAGTTAATCTAACTTTTAAAGAGGAAAAGAAACAATTGATTGCTACTGTCTATATTGACAGGGTTCATTTATTTTGGACACTTAAGAGACCTAGAATAATTTTATTTCAATTTTCTGACAAGAAAGCACATATTGAAAAAGAATCAGGAATTATGAATGATGATGTTCCTGTCAGAATGTGGTCAACTGAGTGGCTATTCATATATTTATCAGAAATTTGGTTTCTCGCCATTTTATTTCCATCCAGCCACCAGTGGAAGCAGTACTTATAAATATTTTATTGAATAGCTTTCATTTTAACATAAGCAGTAAGTAGGAGAGCAGATGCTTCTGCATCTATGGGATTGCCTTTATGATGAGGCCAAATACCAGGGCTGTTTTGGCAAGAACTTTAATATTGACCAGGTCTCAGGATCAACTGTCCTCATCAGAATTTATTATTTTTTTCAAGTTATCATATAATAACTTTTAAATATTTTATTAACGGGTCTAAAGAAAGCCTACTTCCTCCCAATTCTCAACTAAAAACAGCATAATTTTGTGATAATTAGTTGACAGCTCCCCTTCTGAACACCTGACTGTGCTGTATATACTCTATTCAGCCTTCTTCATAAGAGGCCACTTCCTCCTCTCAGTCTGCCTCACCCCACACCTCCTGACCTTTAATGATTCCAGATGATTGATAGGGGAAACTCTGGTCCAACTTAAATTCCACTCTTTTCTTTCTCCTTCCTCAGGGTCTTTACTTTTCTGCTTCCTTTCACTTGATACAGGTCAATTAATTCTACCTTTGGCAATTTTTATTTTACACGTGTGAAAGGTATGATTTATCTCTACTATACTATAGCATATCTGGACACACAGGTTTCTGAGGGAGGAGACACAAGGGACATTCAAGCTGAGTTAAATTCTTTATATTCTTTTTTAAGTTTATTTATTTATTTTTAGAGAGAGAGTGTGTGTGTGAGCAAGTGAGGGGTAGAGAGCAAGGGAGAGAGAGAATCCCAAGCAGGCTCCACACTGTCAGCACAGAGCTTGACATGGGGCCCGATCTCACAAACCATGAGATCATGACCTGAACTGAAATCAAGAGTCAACGCTTAACTGACTGAGCCACTCAGGAGCCCCAAATTCTTCATATTCTATATTAGGTATTTTCCACAAATTCCTGGTTTTACCCCAGTGAGATAGAGTGTAACCTAAACCAAATATAGTGAGTTAAACAATAAGTTTATTTTTATTATGGAAGAAGCCCAGAAGTCGACTGCAGGGTATATTTAGTAACCCAGCAATCAGGGATGACTTCTATCAGCCTTCCCATCATATTGCAAGGTGGTTCAGAGGCTCTTGCCATCATCTCATATCCAGCCAAGAAAAATAAAGAAGGAAGAAACACAACTAGCAGATGCCCACTTGCATCTCATTAGCCGGAAATCTGTCACACAGCCAAAGCTAACAGGATGTTGATTGGACCAATCTATAGTGTCTGACACACTCACCTCACCACTTTCTCTAAAGGTCTAGGCTTAATACTTCTTCCTTAATATTTTACTTAGCTCTCCAGAACTGAGGGCATCTCTGAAATGGAAGGACTTCTCCATTTTACTAATCCAGTAGAAGGAAAAAGAACTCAGATAAGAGGGAGGATAATTTCTATCCCTTTATTTCTCCCACCAAGTCCACCAGTGCGGAGCATTATTTAGAAGCACATTCCAATCTTGATGATCTCACTTGACTCTTTTTTTGTTGTTGTTGTTTTTTGGGTTTTGTTTGTTTGTTTATTTAGAGAGAGTGACAGCAGAAGAGGGGCTGAGACAGAGGAAGAGAGAGAATCCCAAACAGGCTCTGCACTGTCAGTGTAGAACCCGACTTGGGGCTCAAACTCATGAACATGACATCAAGACCTGAGCTGAAATCAAGGGTTGGATGCTTAACCAACTGAGCTACCCAGGTGCCCCTTGATAATCTCACTTGACTTTTGACATATTGGTGTCTATCTTTTCTAAGGAAGAGGATTTACTTCTGAAAATAGGGAAGACTCACCTCAAAACTATATTCTGAAGGTCTGATTAGCACCCTAGAATGTTAGTTCCAAACACCAGTGCATTGCTTAGAATTGTACACTCTCATTTATTTTTTATCTTTATCCTGATTCTCATTAATATTGAAGGACCAGCATGTTTTAGAAAAAGAGAATTCATTTTTTTCGAAATCTCAAAGCCAGATTAATATTTTGCCTGACTTTTAAACAAATACTATTCGGGGGCACCAGGGTGGCTTAGTCAGTTAAGCGTCTGACTTCAGCTCAGTTCATGATCTCATAGTTTTTGGGCTCAAGCCCCACATTGGGCTCTGTGCTGACAGCTCAGAGCCTGGAGCCTGCTTCAGATTCTGTGTCTTCCTCTCTCTCTGCCCCTCCCCTACTCATGTTCTATCTCTTTCAAAAAATAAATAAACATTGAAAAAATTTTAAAGAAATACTGTTCAATCTAGGAATTTGTTTGGCCTTGATAGTGTTCTTTTCCTCCAACTTTTTATTTTAGGAAAGTTGCTAAAATGTAACAAAAAACACCTTTATAGCCTTCATTTACATCCACCAGTTTTTAATATTTTGCTATCTCTAAATAAGAAAGCATGTAGCTCCTAAGACTTGGGATATTCTTTTACATAGCCATATTGCAATGTTCACATTGAAGGAATTTAATATTGATTTATTATCATATATTGCCCATTCTCTAATTTCTCTTATAATCCCAATATGTTCCATATGTCTTTTTCTCCCTCTTCAGAACTCAGTCAACATTAATTGCTATCACGCTCTTGTCTACTGTAATCAAGAATAGTTCATTGTTTTGTTTTCTGTTTTCTTTTCTTTTTCTCTTTCATGGACACTGATATTTTTTGAGAAATGCAAGCCATTTGTTTGCAGGATGTCTCTCATTGGATTTGATTGTTTCTTCCAGATTAGATTCAGGTTAAACCTTTTTAACAAGATGATTTTATATCATTTTCAGAACATCATGGCAGGAGAAGGATGGTACTGGTTTGTCCTGCTACTGGTGGTATTAAATTTAATCATTTGGTAAAGGTAATGTTCACCAAACTTCTATACTGTAGCATTATCTATTCCCCTTTCTAATTAATAATTAATCTGTGGAGGTCATGTGTTGAGACCGTGCAATTATCCTTTTCCCCAATGATCTTTAACACAATGGTTTTAGCATCCATTGCTGATTTATTCCTGAATTAATTCCTAAAATGTTGGCTGTAAGATGATGATTTTATAATTTTATTATTCCTTCTATATGTATTATTGGCACTTTACTGTAAAAAATAAATTTACCTTCACACCCTCCCTTCTGGACACTTTGAAAATTAGCATTATTATGGTTCATGGATTTATTTCTTATTCAAAGTGTTATAAACCATTTCTACCATTATTTCTTTTTGAGGCTCAAATTATCCCAAATTTGGCCGGTGGGAGCCTCTCCAAACATGCTTTTCTGTCCTCTTGACATATTTGAGAACTTCTTACTCTCTGACATAACAAAATGTCCCAGACTCACCTTTTTTTCCTGCCACAGACCCAGAGCCAGCCAAGGAGCTTTGGCTCCTTTTAGAGGAGAATGGTGTTTTTAAAATCAAGATCTAGGTGCTAAGTACTCTCAGTGCTACTGATGTACTATTGCTACAGGCTTTATCAGTGAACAGAGCTAGGAAATATGTATTTTGAAAATCATTAGCTCATATTGACAGCTCCAATTCAAATACCAAGACACAGATTCTTAACTATAGAGAACGAACCGATAGTTATCAGAGGGTAAGTGGGGAGTGTGGGGGCCTTAAATAGGTGAGGGAGTACACTTGTGATGAGCACCTGGCGTTACATGTAACTGTCAAATCCCTAAATTGCACACGTGAAACTAATATTACACTCTGTTAACTAACGAGAATTTAAATAAAAACAAAAAAAAAGATACACGTATCTTGATGAATAGTGAATAATGAATAGAATTGTTGAATCATTATACTGTATACCTGAAAATAATATAACGCTGTATGTTAATTATCCTGGAATATAAACAAATAAATAATAAATACAACACTGTAGTATTCCTTCTCTCCTCCCATTTTCTACTTGTAACTTGTTCCACAATTGGAAACAAATATGGCTCCATAAATATCAGTATTATATAGTCACTTGTTCAATCGTACAATGTACAAGAAAGCTTCAGACCTAGCGTACACATACCCCTACACTCACAAGTGTATTAATTAAAGGTCAAGATTTCCCTCTGTCCTTAGAATATATCTCACCAGAAATAAAGTCAACATATTTTATACAAAAGTTCCTTAGATTAATTCTTCTTCTCTGTGTTTGTATCATTTAGTTTGATATGTAATTAGGTATTTTCTTATATTTTCATCAATTTGAAGGTTTTTTGCAATCCCTTTGTTGAATTAGTACTTCTGTAATATAAAAAATAAGAACATGGTTCAAAAGTGAAATCTATATAAAAATTCTCAACATCTTATTTCTTTCCTACCTTTTCTGTTTCCACATATCTTCTAAAGGTAACAAATTTAATCATTCTCTAATCTACCTTTCCTGTATTTCTTTTACAAAACTAAGCAGATACAAACATCTCTATGAACACAAACATACTCGACCATTTTTATTTCCCCTTTTCTCTTACACAAAATATATACCATAACTCTCCTGAGACTATATCACATGTAAAGATGTTTTCATTCTTTTTATATTTGTGCATTACTTAATTCTATAAACATATTATTGTCAATAAGCCTAATCACCAATTATTGGGCATATAGGTAACAGTCCAATAATTTATTGTTATAAATAATATAACAATGAATAAATTATGCATTTTGTATGAGTGTGTTACTAAAGGTGTATTTTTAGGGTAAACTACTGGAACTAAGATTGCTGGGTCAAAGGGTATATAGTTTTGCTATATACTATATCACTAAATTTCCTCCACAGGAATTATACCATTTTACAGTTCTAGCATCAATATAAAAGAGTACCTATTCCTCACAGGCTGAGCAACAGCAAAATATGTTATCAAACTGGCAAATTTTTACCAATTTAATAGGTAAGACATGAAGGTTTAATTCCATGTAGTTTTAATCACATTTATTGTAGTATGAATGAAGATGCAGGTTTTTTCAAGAATTTAAGGGTCATTTTCTCAGATCTTATTCTCCTACATCTTTTTTCCTTATTTTGTTCCTTTTTAAATTTTAGATCTTGATATTTCTTGATTTCTTATGATGTTTTTATATTTTTTTCAGAATTTAACTTTTAGGATAAAAGTTAAACAAATATTTCCTCTCCGTTTGTAATTTATTCTTTAAATTTATGTTTTTTTCCAAGCAAAAGATTGCCTTTTTATGTTCCTGAATTACCAGTCTTTCTTTAATTACATCCAGATATTGAGACTCAAATAGAAAGCTTCTGCCTATTTCGAGATTACAGGCAAATTCGTCTATGTTTTATTCTACTCTGTGTACGTGTGTGTGTGTGTGTGTGTGTGTTACATATAGATTCTTAATCCTTTTGGAGTTAACTTCTGTGTAATCTATGAGGTATAAATTTAATATTCTTTTTTCCAAATGGCTATGCAATTAGCCAATTGCATTTATTAGTAAGCCTCTATTTTCTACAGTGACTAAGATGTTATCTTTATCCTATTCTAAATTTCTATACATATTTGGGATGTTTTTCTATTCTGTTCTACCATTCTTTCCATCCATTCATATGCCAATACACAATCGTCTCCATTACAGAAGCTTCATAGTATATTTTAGGATCTGATAAGTATGCACTGGCCCCCACCCCATGGCTTATCTTCAAGATTATATCATTATTCTTGCACATTTATTCTTCCACATTTTTTCCATACTAGCTTGTACAGCTACCAATAAAATTACGTGAATATTTATCAAAATTGCATTAGATTCATATATTAACTGAAAGAAAACGGACATGCATATGATATTGAATCCCAAAACAAGGAATGTTTTTACTTTTGCTCAAATCTACGTTTGTGTCTTTCATGAGTGTTTTTCCTAAGCATTTTATATATATATTTTGTTGCAGTTTTTCTCATATTTTTACTGATTGTGCAGTTGAAGACCTTGGTTTTTCTATGTTAATTTTTATAACATATTGCATTATAAAATGTTTATTATGTGAGTATGTTTTATAACCTATTCTCTGGCATTTTCAGAATATTGTCATATCACTTTCAATAGCTATGTTTTACTTTTTTTCCAATTTGATCAATAGTCCCACACAAGTAAGCATCTTTGCCTTGTTCTTGATCTCAGTAGGAATTGGTTCTATCATGTGCTTATGTGTGTGCATTCTTTTTCCATTAAATGTTGTCAGAAGAAAATGGGTGTCAATTGTGTCAAGGCCTTCTGAGTAACTATGATTTTTCTCCCCAGAAATTAATGTGAATAAATTCTATTCATTAATATGTAAATATATGTTAAAATATTCCCAAATATTAAACATCCTTACCTTTCAAGAATATAACCTCACTGTCATTATGTGTTGTTTTCTTGTGAGACTGTTCAATTCCATTTCTAATGTTTTATTTAGGAGATTTACTTTAGTGTTCACAAGTAATACTTGTTTTTGTTTTTGTTTTGTTTCGTTTTTTCTGCTATCATCAGATTCATCAGTTAATATTATGTTTGTCTCATAAGAACTAATTTGGAAGTTTTCCTTCACTTTTGAAGCTCTGGAACAATTTATGTCACATTAGGAACATCTAGATGTGAACCATTTCATACGATGTTCCTTTGGAACCTTCCAGGTTTGGTGCTTTATTGGGGGGGGCTGAATTTTTTTTTTAATGTTTTTTTTTTTATTTATTTTTGAGAGAGAGACAGCGTGATCAGGGGAGGGTCAGAGAGAGAGGGAGACACAGAATCCGAAGACAGGCTCCAGGCTCTGAGCTGTCAGCACAGAGCCCGACGCGGGGCTCGAACCCACGAACTGTGAGATCATGACCTGAGCCGAAGTCGGACACTTAACCGACTGAGCCACCCAGGCGCCCCTGAATTTTTTTTAAACTTTCACTATTTTCCTGTGAAACTAGTCTATCTTATCTCTGTCTGCAACAGAATTATTTTTACTTAATTGCACATACATGGTAAAATTTATCTCTCATCTAAGCTTATGATGCACTCCTATAGACAGTTACAAAGTGTGGTTGATTTTAGTTATTTTTCTGTCTGAATAGATTTTTTTCTTATAGTTAATTATTTCTTATTTGTGACATTTTGTTTTCTTTCTTTATTAAGCTAAATACTAGTATGTTTACTTTTGCTAACTTTTTAAAATAATAAGTATTTGGATTTAATATTTCTTTCAAATATTTATTTGTTTCATGAAGTGTTGTTTAAGTCATTCCTTAGTTTTTTAATGATTTTATACATTTTTAGTTTTGAGTTGGGAAATTAGGAAACTTATTTTTAATTTTATACTTTTAGTGACACAGATATTTAAGATTCTTAATATTCCCCTGGAAAATGCTATAAATATAAGAAATAGATTCTGGTATTTTATTAAGAATTACATTACCAATTTTTAAAATAGTTTTCATTGATGCCTTTCATTTCCCTTTTTGTCTAGAAATGTTGAACAAAGTGGCTTTTATTTTATTTTTCATCATTTGCACTGGGAAGAACCTTTGTGGTTTCCCCCAACATTTTATTATACATTACTGTATGTACAGAAGAGTGAAAAGAATTGTATAGTAAACATCTATATAACCACCACTGAAATTTTATTACTCTCAACATTTTGCTTGTATTGGCTTTACCATATATTTATCTATTCATCCAAAAATTTAATTTATCAATTGATCTCTTTATGAATTTATCTATTCATCCATAAATTCATCTTTTTGAAGTGTTTCAAAGTTAGTTTCAGACATCAGGACACACCAGCACTAAATAGTTCAGCATTTATATCATTAACTAAAATTGAATATTTGTGTATAGTTATTTTTGCTTTATTTGAAGTTAACTTATAGTATATGAACCATCAATGAGTTTTGACATATGCATAGGCCTGTTACCAAAAACCCATCAATCTATATAGCATTTCCATCACCTCAAAAGTTGCCTCATATCTCTATACAGTCAGCTTCCATTCCCCACATGTCTGAGGTAAACAGTTTCACCTTATATTATTTTTTTGCCTGTTATAAATTTTTTAGATAGAAATATACAGTATATAATGTGTAAAGTTTCTTTTATTCAACATAATTTTAAGCTTCCAAAGTTTCTCTTTTTCTTTCTTTTTTAATGGCACCTAAATCTCCCATTATATAAATATACCACAGTTTGTTTATTCTCTTGTTGTTACATTTTTGGATTGTTTCCAAGTTTTGGCTATTATGAAAGAGCAGCTTTGAACATTTTCATGCACATATGTTTTCATTTCTCGTGGACAAACACCTAGGAGTGCAATTGTTATGTCATAATGTAGCTATGTATTTTTCTCTTATAAGAAACCTCCATGACACAGAGAGAAATCATTATAAAATAAAATATAGGCAAATTAGACATTATCAAAATTTTAAATGTTGGCTTGGAAATGTCACCATTAAGAAAACAAACAGGCAAGGGGTGCCTGGGTAGCTCAGTCGGTTAAGCCTCTTATTCTTGACTTCTGCTCAGGTCATGACTTTACAATTCATGAGTTCGAGCCCTGTGTTGGGCTCTGAATGGACAGCACAGAGCCTGCTTGGGATTCTGTCTCCTTCCTCTCTGCCTCCCTCTCTCTCTCTCTCTCTCTCAAAATTAAATAAACGTAAAAAAAAAGAAAACAAACAGGCAAGTCACAAACTAAGAGAAAATATTTTCAAAATATCTGAGAATGGGTTTCCAAAAGATAGATATATTTATATCTGTCCAATATGCATCTAATATATTTATATATCTCAATACACATGTATATAGATATATAATAGATACCTATATAGGTATACTGTACTTTATATCTACATATAGATGTCTATATAGGTTACCTACTTTAGTAACTTATATAGGCATGCCTATACAGGTATACTAATATCTAATATATATCACACATAATACATATATGTATTATATACAATGACATATATTAAAACACAAAAACAATATACATAGGCAATAAAAAAATGGCAAAAAATTTCAACAGACACTTCAAAATAGAAAATGAATGGCAAATAAATACATGAAAAAGAGTTCAATGTTATCAGTCATCTGCAAAATGCAAATTAAAACTCTAATGGCCAAGATTTCCAGTTTATGGTTCTGCATGTAAGCAGCTTTTTAGTTCAGATTGAAAATCAACAATTCTTGTTGGATCCATAAAAGAGGGAAGTAAATAGGGCAAATTACTGCTTCCAAGACTGGAAAGACAGTTGGGCAAATCAGGGAGTCATAGGTAACTGGATTACTAGAACAGAGACCTATAAAGAGAAACTGTTTCTGGAACCACGGCCAGGTTAGGAAAACCTGAACTTAACTGATGAATCGCTGGAGGCTCAGTGTGGACAATTCTGAGAGTTAAAAATATCAAATGGAATCCAGTCTTGGGGGTTTCCCACAATATTGTGAGATTTACCTTCTGGAACTTGACCAAATTCCTACAGTATTAAACATTAGAGAAAAATCCCCTCCTGCTTCTGGGAAGGGAGTTCAGGAGAAAGAATGATTTTGAAATTTGCCATAACACTCAGTTCTTCTTAAGGAGGCTTGCCCTCCGGGAAAAATAGTTCAGCAACCTAATATTAGCTAAAAAGAAACAAATTAAGACTTTGGTTTTTCTGTTCTCTATGTAAGACTAGGAGTTGCCACTCTGTCCTAACAACAAATAAAAACCTGAACAGCCTGAAAAGATAACAAGTCTTGGATCCTTAAGAGAAAGGAGAACATAGAGCAAACTGCTGTCCCAAGATGAGAGAGACAAACAGGTGAATAAAGTGAGGCAGGCTTACCAAAGCAGGGACTTATTAGCTAAAACACCACAGGAATGAGGGGTGATTAGGAAAATCTGAACTGTAACTGATAAAGTGCTGGGAGCTCAGTGCAGACAACCCAACACTTAACAACTCCAAGCACCCAGTCACGAGGAGCCACAATATAGTTAAGATTTACCTCCAGGAGCTTAACTAGGTTCTCATAGTAAATATCGAACAAAAATCACCTCTAGCTTCAGGAAGGTCAAGGGAAAAAGGATCCATTTGGAAATATCCCAGAGTACTATGGTCTTCTTAACAAGGCCTGCCCTCAGGAGAAACTAGTTAAACAGAACCTTCCAGACCTGGGGAAGGGAAATACCCAACTCCAGACAACTCTAGTCAATCTGTCCCACCTGAGGGGTGAAGAAAACTAAAACTTTTGAAGTTCACACACCAGAGGCATGGGCTCACTAAAAGACTAAGATCTAATCATAGGTCTATAAAATGTCTCTCTTGCTCCAAACCCTATGACCATATTACCAAAGACTTATTTATATCAGTTCCTCATCCTCAGTACTCAGCTATCAAGGAAAAATTACAAGACATACCAAAAGGCAAATAACACTACTTAAAGAAATAGAGCAACCTCCAGAACCAGATATGGTGCGCTGTTAGAAACATGAGCCGGGGTTTTAAAACAACTATAATTAAAATGCTAAGACACTAATGGATGAAGTAGAAAGCATGCAAGAACAGATGATAATTTATAAGGAGACAGAAATTCTAAGAAAACAACAAAAAATTCTAGAGATCAAAAAACTCTAACAGAAATGAAGAATGCCTTTGGCTAAGGAGACAAACTCTGAGCTAAAGAATATACCAATGGTATCCTGGAAAACTGAAAAGCAAAGAGAATAAACACTGAAAAACAAAACAGAAGAGAATATCCAAGGACTATGGGATAGCTACAAAAGGTGTAACAAACACAGGAGAAATACCAGAAGGAAAAGAAAGGAACAGAAAAAAACTATTTAAAATAATAATGCCTGAGAATTTTCCCAAATTAATATTAGATACCAAATCACAGATCCAGGAAGCTCAGAAAACTCCAAGCAGGATAAATGCCAAGAAAATGAAACCATAGCATATTATTTTTAAATTACAGAAAATCAAAGATACAGAAAAAAAAATTATGAAGGAACAAGAAGAGAAAAATACCCTAACACATAGAGGAACAAAGACTTAAATCTGCTCCTCAGAAACCACATAACAACAGAGAGAATGGAGTGAAATATTTGAAGTATTGAAAGAAAAAAAAAACCACCAGCCTAGAATTCTGTACCCTTCAAATTATCTTTCAAAAGTTAATGAGAAAGAGTTTCACAAACAAATATTTGTTGCTAGTAGATTCACCTTGCAAGAAATTTTAAAAGAAGTTTTTTTAAAGAGAAGGAAAACAATGTAGGTCAAAAATTCACATCTATATAAGGTAAGAAAGAACATCAAAGAAAGAATAAGTGAAGGTAAATAAAAAATTTAGTTTTTTGATCTAATATATAAAAGCTTGTTTAAAACAAAAATAGAAAAAAATGTATGATTATGTATGCTTAGATACATGTCATATATGTATATGCTTAGGTATGCTTATATAGAAACAAAATAAATAACAGCAATGACATAAATGATAAGAGGAAAGAATTAGGATTATTTTGCCATTATAAGGTACTTACACTACCCATGAAGTGGCATAGTTATTTGAAAGTGAATCGGATTAATTGTAAATGTATGTTGCAAACTGTGGAGCAACCACTAAAAGGCTTTTAAAAAGATATAACTGATATACTAAGAAAGGAGAGAAAACACAATCATATAAAATGCTCAGTTAAAACCACAAAAGGCAGAAAAAAGTGGAAGACAAAAACAGGAAGAAAGAACAATGGCAACAAATAGAAAACAGTAACAAATATGGCAGATATTAATCCCACTATATCATTAATCACTTTGAATGTCAATGGCCTAAATGCACCCAATTAAAAGAGATTTTCAGCATATATTAAAAAAACACTAACCAATTATATGTTGCCTGTAAGAAACTCACTTTAACTATAAAGAAACATATAGATTAAAAGTAAATGGATGGAGTCAAATATATTAATGGTAATCAGAATAAAGCAGTAGCCAAAATCTGGAACACTGAAAACAATTGATGCTGATGAAGGTGTGGAACAAGAAGAAATCTTACACATTGCTGATGCGAATGCAAAATGGTACAGCCTCTTTGGGAGATAGTTTGATATTATTATTATTTTTTTTTACAAAACAACATACTCTTACTATATGATCATGCAATCATGTTCCTTGAAATTTACCCAAAAGAGTCGAAAACAGATATCCACACAAAAACCTGCTCACATATGTATAAAACAACTTCATTCATAATTGCCAAAATTTGGAAGCAATCAAATGTCCTTCAGTAAGTGAATGGATAAACTGAAGTACATCCATACAATGGAATATTATTCAGTGTTAAAAATAAATGAGGTATCAAACCATGAAAATACATACAGGAAACATAAATGCATATAACTCTGTGAAAGAAGCCAATCTGAAAAGGCAGCATACTGTATGATTTCAACTATATGACATTTCTGGAAAAAGCGAAACTATAGCTTCAGTAAAAAGATCAGTGGTTGCCTGGGGTGGGGAGAGGAATAAATAGAACACAGAAGATTTTTATGACATTGAAAATAGTAGGTATGATACCATAATGATGAATACATGTAACATTGTATTTGTCCAAACCCACAGAATGTACAACAGGAAGGGAAAATTGTAATGTGTGCTACAGACTTTGGGTGATTGTAATGTGTCAGTGTAGGTTCATCAGCTGTAACAAAGATACCACTCTAGTAGGTATGTTAATAATGGGAGAGCCCAGGGCTCCTGGGTGGCTCAGTCAGTTGAGCTTCCAACTTCCAACAAGCTCAGGTCATGATCACAGTGTTCATGAGTTTGAGCTCCAAGTGGGGCTTCCTGCTATCAGCAAGGAGCCTGCTTTCTATCCTCTGTCCCCACCTTTCTCTGCCCCTCCCCTGCCTGCATGCAGTCCCTCTCTCTCTCTCTCTCAAAATAAATAAACACATAAATAAATAAATAAATAAACACACATTAAAAAAATAATTATGGGAGAGGCCATGCATTTGTATGGGCAGAGAATATGTGGGAAATCTCTGTACTTTTCTCTCAATTTTGTTGTGAACCTAAAACTGCTTTGACAAAATAAAGTCTTAATTTTATTTATTTATTTAAATGTTTATTTTTTTTTTGAGAGAGAGAGAGAGAGAGAGAGAGAGAGAGTGAGCAGTGGAGGGGCAGAGAAAGAGGGAGGCAGAGGATCTCAAGCAGGTTCCATGCTATCAGCACAGAGCCCGACGTGGAGCTCGAACCCACAAACCCTGAGATCATGACCTGAGCTGAAATCAAGAGTCAGATGCTTAACTGACTGAGACATTCAGGTGCCCCTGAATACAGTCTTACCTTTATTAAAAATTTCCATTTTCCAAAGAAGACACACAGATGGCCAACAGGTACATAAAACATTCTCAGCCTCATTAATCATCAAGGAAATACAAATCAAAACCACAAGGAAATGTCATCTCACACCTGTTAGAATGGCTAGTTCAAAAAAGACAAGACATAACAAATGTTGGAGAGAATGTGGAGAAAAGGAAACACTTGTAAACTATTTGTAGGAATGTAAATTAGTGCCACCACTGTGGAAAATAGTATGGACATTCCTCAAAAAATTAAAGATAGAACTACCATATGATCCAGCAATTCCAATTCTGTTTTTTTATCCAAAGAAAATGAAAACGCTAACTTGAAAAGATATATGCACCTTATGTTCATTACAGCATTCTTTACAATAGCTAAGCTATGGAAACAACTTAAGTGTCCACGGATAGATAAATGGATAAAGAAACACACACACAATTCAGTTATTAGAAAAGAATGAAATCTTGTCATTTGACACAATGTAGGGACCTCAGAATTATGCTAAGGGAAGTAAGTCAGACAGAGAAAGATAAATTCTGTATGTTCTCTTTTATATGTGGAATATAAGACCAACAACATCAACAAAACAAGCTCACACATACATAGAACAGATTGACTGTCACCAGAGACGGGGTGGGAAATGGGAGAAATGGGTGAAAGATGTCAAAAGGTAAAAAGAAAAAAAACTATAGCATATCCATGCAATGGAACATCATTTAAGCAATTTTTTGAAAGTCATAAAAAAGACAAAGAAAAAAAAAACATAACGGGATACCAAAACACATCTTCCATAATGAGTAATTAATAAAACAATGAAAATATGAAGATTTGGAGAAACTGGAAACTCATAGATAGTAAAATTTTTGCTTATGTTTCTACCATAGCATAGTCATTAGGTGTATATATATTTTTGCTGGTGTGTCTTCTTGGTAACATAATCTTGTAAAATATCTATTTTTATAATATTATTTTTACTATTATAAAGCATCCTTCTTTATCTCAGGTAATAAAGTTTTATAAATATGATTTATCCCATTATTTATTATAAGACCACTTGTCTTTATGTATAATTTAGCTTTTGTTATTTTTATTATTAGTTAAATATATTTTTATTATTAACTAGATCTTATTTTCATCCTTTCAACTGTCAACTTATTTGTGACTTATTTTCATCCTGTCAACTTATTTGTGACTTCATTTCTTACAGGAAGATTATATTTGGAACATGTTTTTCTATCCATTCTGATAATCTCCATGTTTTAATTGGTGATTTTGGTCCATTTATCTTTAATTTATACAATTGAAAATAGATATATCATTTTGCTACTTGTTCCCATTTTGTCCTATTTGGGTTTTTGTTTTTGTTTTAATTTTGCTCCTCTGTTCCTTTTAACCTCCATTCTTTTGTGCTCATTGTATAATTCTTATAATTCCATTTAATATTTCTATTGGGTTTTTCTTTTTTAGCTATAACTCTTTTTATTACGTTTTTAGAGTTGTTGCTCTTGGTATTACAATAGACATCATTATCTAATCACAGTCTATTTAGAATCAGTCTTATTAATTATTTCCTTTTACTTCCCCAACCATTATGCTATGTTTATATCTATTACATACACATATATTATAAATTCCACAACACAGTGTTAGAATTTTTGCTTTAAAACGTCATATGCAACAGATGCAATGAAATCCCTATCCAAATCCCTTTGATTTTTTTTCAGAAATAGAAAAACTCATCCTGAAATTCATATGGAATCTCAAGGGACTCTCCAAAACTATATTGAAAAAGAACATACTGAAGGACTCACAATTTCAAAACTTCCTACAAAGCAACATTAATCAAAACTGTGTGGTGCTGGCATAAAGACAGACATATAGACCAATGGAAAAAATAGAGATCTCAAAAGTAAGCTTTTGCATATATAATAATTTGGTTTTAGGTAAGTGTGCCAAGGCCATTCAATGTGGAGAGGGTAATCTTTCCAATAATTTGTGTTGGGGAAACTATATATCCACATACAAAAGAATGAAATTGGACTCTTACTAACCATGGAATACAAAAATTCAAAAAGGATGAAAGACCTAAATGTATGACCCAAAACTATAAAACTCTTAGAAAAAAAATACAAAACACATCTTCATGATTTTATATTTGGCAATGATTTCTTGGATATATCAAGGCCACATAGGCAACAGAAGAGAAAGTAGCCAAATTGGACGTGATGAAAATTTTAAATTTTGTGAATCAGCACAAAGCAATCCAGGTGTCCATCAACAGATGAATGGATAAGCAAATGTGAGGTGTGTGTGTGTGTGTGTGTGTGTGTGTGTGTGTGTTTGTGTGTATAAAATGGAATATTATTTGGCCTTAAAAAGGAAGCAAATTCTGGGGCACCTGGGTGGCTCAGTTGGTTAAGCTTCCGACTTTGGTTCAGGTCATGATCTCACAGCTCATGAGTTCAAGCCCTGTGTCAGGCTCTGTGCTGACAGCTCAGAGCCTGGAGCCTGCTTTGGGTTCTGTGTCTCCCTCTCTCTCTGCCCTTTTCCCACTCATGCTTTGTCTCTCTCTCTCTCTCAAAAATGAATAAATGCTAGAAATTTTTTTAAAAAAAGAAGTAAATTCTGACATATGCTGCAACATGGATGAACCTTGAGGATGCTGTTGAATTTAACTAAAATAAGCCAGGAACAAAAAGATAAATAGTGTATAATTCTTCTACTTATATGAGGTACTAGAGCAGTCAAAATCATACATATGGAAAGTGGAATGGTGGCTGACAAGAGCTGGAGAAGAGGGATATGGGGGGAATATTGTTTAATGGATATAAAATTTCAGTTTTACAAGATAAAAACAGCTACAGACATGGATGGTGGTGATGGCCACACAATATTATTAATGGATTTGATACCACTAAACTGTACACTTAAAAATGTTTAATATTTATATATACAAATATTTTAAAATGTCATACACCTGCAACTAATATATTATACCTCATTTTACCTCAGTTTTTAAAAAGATGCTAAATTTATGTTAAGTATATTTTACCACAGTAAAAAAAAAATAGAAAAAAAGTCACATGCATTTTAAAGAAATAAAGAGAAAAATATAGTATTTTATATTTATCCCCATTTACCCCTTCTAATACTCTTCAATCCTCTCCCCAAATCTGACTTTCTTTATGTTATCTTACTTTGAATGAAATACTTCCTTTGGTAGTCCCTTTACTTTGTAACTGTTGGTTTACTTTAAACTGTTACAGTATTGCTAATGGTATTAGGCTTGTTTTTGTTTTTCTGAAAATACTGGATATGGAATTCTCTTTTTGTGATGAGATGTCAGGCATAATTCGTACCATTGTTCCCATGTCTGAATGTTTTGTATATTTTTCCCCCAGCTTCTTTTAAGAATTTTTTTTTGTCTTTTCAATAGTCTGATGATCATTCACCGAGGTCTTTTTTCTTTGTATTTATCTTGCTGGGATTTGCTGAGGTTGTTTCTTTACATTGATGTCTTTCGATACATTTAGAGAATTTCCAGTCATTTCTTCAAATATATGTCTGCGTCAATCTTTATTCTTGTTTATCCTTCTCAGATTCCAAATATAAGTATGTTAAAATTTTCATATTCACCCAGGTCACTGAGGCTTTCCTTATTTTGCCATTGTTTCCTTTCTAATTTTCAGATTAGATAATTTCTATTGAACCATTTCAAATTCCCTGATTTTTTCTTCCTTCGTCTTCATTGTGCGGTTAAGCCCATTCACTGAATTTTCATGTCAGTTATTCTATTTTTCAGTTCTAGCATTAACATAGGAGTTTTTGTTAGTTTGTTTTACATTTTTTATTCCTATGCTGAAATTTTCTGTTTTATCATCATGAGCATACATTCTTTACATCACTGGGCATGGCTATAATGGCTGCTTTAAAATCCTTGACTGGTAATTCCAATGTCTTAGTCATCCCAGATTTAGTTTCTATTGATCTCTTTTTCTCTGCCTAATGGTGGGTCATATTTCTGTTTCTTTGTTTAATCTCATGATCTTGAATGTTCTATTTACTGGATGTTGTGATTAATGCATTGTAGACACTAGATTGTTACTTTCTTCTTCTTCTTCTTCTTCTTCTTCTTCTTCTTCTTCTTCTTCTTCTTCTTCTTCTTTTATAGAGGGAGAGAACATGAACAGGGTTGGAGGGTGGGCAGGGAGAGAGAGAGAAAGAGAGAGAATCCCAAATGCCAAGTCAGCTCCACACTCAGCACATAGCCCAACACAGGACTTAATCCCACAATCCTGGGATCAAGACTTGAGCCCAAGATTCACACCCTTAAACCTACTGAGCCACCCAGGCACCTCAGGACTGTCACTATCATCTGAAGAATGCAATTTTTGTTTGTTTGTTTGTTTGTTTGTTTGTTTTACCAATTACCTTGACTGAATTCACGTTCTAGACTCATCCATGAAGAGTGGAAGCTACAATTTCCGTTCAGTTCTTTTAGTCTTTTGGACTTTTTTGGAGCATGCCCTATGTATTCATAGTTAATACATTAGTCAGAGATTTGGGCAGAGTTCATAAACAGACATTGGGTTCTCTCTTTTTCAAATTTTCCTTTTACTTTTCAGTTGTGGTGATAGCCCAGAATCTTGCCCTCTGATTTGTCAGGCCAGTAACACATTAGGCGTCTAACCAAGTTTGTACGACCCAGTGCAGCATGAACATGATTGTGGCCTATATTCAAGCACAAAGTCATTAAAAGAGACTTTCATTCAGTATTTCCTTCTCTCAAGAGTTGTTTCTATTTTTGTCATTTCTATGGTGCTTTGTTTTTTTTAATTTGACTACAGTGCTTTAAAAATGTTTTTAATGTTTATTCATTTTTTAGAGAGAGAGAGAGAGAGAGAGAGAGAGAGAGAGAGTGTGTGCATGAGCATGGGAGGGGCAGAGAGAGAGGGAGACACAGAATCCGAAACAGGTTCCAGGCTTTGAGCTGTCAGCACAAAGCCTGACACGGGGCTCGAACTCACAAACCTCGAGATCATGACCTGAGCCGAAGTCAGATGCTCAACCGACTGAGCCACCCAGGTGCCCCTCCTACAGTGCTTTTAAACAGTTGTTTTATTCAGAGTTTATAAGTGGAAAGTTGAATTTTTTTGTAAGGAAATTTAAAGATTATTTTAAATACAATTTGTGCGATTTGAGTTCATTTACATTTTAGTGATATGATGGTATGTTTGGTTTCAGTTCTATTAAATTATCTTCATTATATTTATTTTGCATAATATTTTATATTACAATGTTTCCTTGCACGGTCTTATTTTTTATTTTCTTTTTCATTCCTTTTGGCATTTCAGATTTCTATTTTTGTTCACATGTTGAGCATGATACATGTACCTTCTATCATGCCTAATGTTCCTTACTTATCACTCAACTATTTGGCCTTTACTTTCGTTTTCACTGGACTCCTATTGCTCTAAAATAATCAGTTGGCTGGTTCTATGTTTCTTTTTTTCTCATCTTCTCCCTCCAGTAATTAGTTGCATTACATCTGCATTCACAGAATATGTACTGTTTGTATAACTTTCCTTCTTGTTACCACTTTGCTTTTAAAGGAAAAAAAAACCACAAGGAAACACTCTAAATACATGTTACATTGTAAATATATGTAAAACGATGGGGACAGACTTGAAACCAAACACACCATTCATATCCTACCATTACAATGATCCTCATTAGTTCTTGTCAGTCTCCTCTGAAGTCATTTGGTTTGGGTAGAACTTGTCCACTGGCAGATTCCTCAGGAAGGGATTTTGAAAATAGTAACCCCCAGCTCTAGTAGGTTAAATCATATTTATTATCACTTTAATATTTCATAACAGCTGGACCGGATATAAAAATCCTTTGGTTCATACTTTCTTTCCTAGAGTTTCTGAAAAATGCCACTGTGTTTTGTTTCTTGTATTGTTCAAAAATGTAATGCCAATATTAATGTTCTTTAGTTAGTATATGACTTGGCCTTTTTGTAAGGAGCCCTGACATTTTGTTTGGTTTCCCTTTAGTAATAATTTCTAAGAATTGTATCATTGGTTTTGTAGTTGTCTGTTTCTGGACAAGTTTTTCCAGAAATAGTGGGCCCTTTCAATAAGTAAGTTTAAGTCTTTTGTATCTAGAATTTTTTTCTGAAAAACATTAAAAAAAATAATTCTATGACATTGTTACTGTTTCTTTTCTCTCTTTTTTACTTTTCAGGAACTCTAATTATATGTATCTTCATTTTTCCTGTCTTATCAGGAAAAATCATCTTACTATGATTTTTATATCATTTTCTGTATCATCTTTATATTCTCTCAGCTATTTTCATGCCTTTTTTCAATATTTTTTTATATAATCAACTTAATCTATTCTCTTTGGCGTACTCTGTCTTCATTTATTATTGTTTTTTGTCTTTTTCTTTAATTTCATCTCTAATTACAGTGCTATTTCACACCTTTCTCATTTTTTTTCAATTTTTCCTTTTTAAATTTCTTATTTAAGTTGTTTTTACAAGTTACTATTTAACAATACTTAATTTAGGTTGACATATTATGTGTTCTGTTAGAGGTTTCAGGATAGTTCTTTTGGGACAATTTTCATGAGTCAAATTTTTTGTTATTTTGTTTTCTTTCTATATAGCTTTCTTTGCATGGACATGGATGGCCATTTGTTCATTTTGTGATGTCTTATCTTCTGGCACTAGCAAGCTGTGGTATGCAGACATAGCTGGAGGACTTAAGATAGCTTCTAAGTTTTATAGTTGATTTTGTTCTTTTCTCTTGATACAGTGAAGTATAATCTTTTAGGAGGGGGTAATTGTATTTTCTAATTTTGTGATTCTGTTGATTTGTTTTCACAGAGTAATGCTATTTTTATATATGCTTGATTAAAAAAAACAAACTTTGAATACATGAGCATGGAATGCTTTTCTATTTCTTTGTGTCTTCTTCAATTTCTTTCATAAGCTTTCTACAGTTTTCAGCATACAGATCTTTTACATCTTTGGTTAGGTTTATTCCTAGGTATTTTATGGCTCTTGGTGCAATTGTAAATGGAATCAGTTTCTTTATCTCTCTTCTGTTGCTTCATTATTGGTGTATAAAAATGCAACCGATTTCTGTACATTGATTTTGTACCCTGCTAATTTGCTGAATTCATGTACCCCAATGTTTATAGCAGCACTTTCAACAATAACCAAATTATGGAAAGAGCCTAAATGGCCATCAGCTGATGAATGGATAAAGAAGATGTGGCTTATCTATACAATGGAATACTACATGGCAATGAGAAAAATGAAATCATGCCATTTGCAGCAAAGTGGATGGAAATGGGAGGTATTATGCTGAGTGAAATAAGTCAGTCAGAGAAGGACAGATATCATATGTTTTCACTCATATGTGGATCTTGAGAAACGTAACAGAAGACCATGGGGGAAGGGAAGAGGAAAGAAATAGTTAGAAATAGAGAGGGAGGGAGGCAAACCATAGGGACTCTTAAATGCAGAGAACAAACTGAGGGTGGGAGGGGTGTGGGGGAGAAAATGGGTGATGGGCATTGAGTAGGGCACTTTTTGGGATGAGGACTGGGTGTTGTATGTAAGCCAATTTGACAATAAATTATATTAAAAATTAAAAAAATTTAAAAAAAACTTTGCTGGATACACAATCCTCAGTACACTTCCTTTCCTTGAGTTCCTTAATAATATTTTTTAATATTTACCTCTTGTTTCTTTTTTCATTCTCACTACCAAGTCTCAAGTGTATGGATCCCCCTTTACAAGTTTTCCCTTTTTGACTAAGAGCAGTGCCTTCCTGAGCCTGTCACCTTGAGTCCTACACACAGAATTGCTTTCAATTCATCTATAATCAGTCTCTGAGCTACTGGTAATAAATCAATCTTCAATATTTTCTTACTAAATGTAGGATGTCTACTGTGGCATGGATAAGGAAGTAAGCTTATTGTTGTAAGCCACTATGCTTTAGGGTGGTTGGTTATGCAGCATCATTCTGACCACAAGCAAGGAGAGCTGCTTTAACAAAAACCTAAAATTGGTGGCAGTGGTTTGGGAACTGCGCAGCAGGTGGCCCGCACACTGTAATAAGAGGCTAGAAAAATTGTGAGGGAAGTTATAAGAAGTGGGGAAAATGTCAACCTATGGCATGTAGTGGCCAAATATTTGCTAAAACTGCCACTCAGGATAATGGGGAGAACAGAAAATATATCTAATGAACTTGTCATGTTGATTGAGGAGATTTTGAGGTAGACTGCTGAAATCCTGAGGCGGTTGCTGCAAGCTGCATTTGATAAAGTTGTTTAAGACAGGGAAAAACTGGTCAGGGTAAAAATAGAATTGAGAGGAAATATGAAGAATCTAGAAATGCTAGGATTGCAAAATTGGAAAGTTAAACTGTTTTTCACCATATTAAATAAATGGTTATTAAGATATAGCTTAAGGGGAAAGAATAATTTCTTGGTACTTTAAATAAGATATAGCCTCAGAGTATGACAAAAAATGTGTGGCTATAATATCATCTTTAAAACTCTGAAAGAATTAAATGAACATCTAGTAAATCTCCTCAGCTGGAAATAGGGGGTGGGTCTCCTAGAAAGTTTAAGGATGTGCTTTCCCCCAGACGTCTGATACACCCAGGGAAACTATGATTGCAATTAAAATGAAGGGCATGCCTCTGAAATAATTGTGGTAGTCTCTCTTGGAATATGAAATTAACTAGAATCAAATACATAGAAATTTTATAGTTTTTGAGGGAGTTGTATTGGAAAAATCGCTGTAATCTGGAATAAAGGAAACTGAAAGTGTTCAAGATGTAAAAGGACTTTTGAGCCTCTTTCTTTACGCAGATAATAGGTTCAAAAACCTCCTTTGTTCTGAAAAAAAAGCATATTCTCCCATGTGTCTTTCAGAAGTGGCCAAGGAGGTTTTGGAAATGGAAAGACCTCCTAGAGACAGAAAAGGAGCTGTGGAGAACAAATTCCCAGAGAGCAGACACAGAGGGTAATCAAAGATCACTGCCTGCACCTGTGGGAAGTGGACTTGGCAATATTTGTCCAGCAGGAGTACAAAACTTTTATGGACCATTGACTGATATGTTCATTCCATTACTACTCTCTTTGAATGGAAGTGTTTATGTTTTTTCCCCCATCCTTTTAATGCTATTGTGCTTTGGATTCTGGTAAACTTTTAATTAGTTCATAGGTTTCCTGATTACAAGAAACTACATCTGGATATAATGCACATATTCTGATCCTGACTTCGAGTCTGCTACTAAAATTGGATAACACTTTTGGGTGACGTTGCACAGGGTTGAGTATATTTTACATGGGAGTAATTGCTCCTATGGGAGCAATTCTGACCAACCAAGAAGCTGTGGAAGATTGAGCCAGTATTCTCAATTCCTAACCCTACTGCAGTAGTATTATGCATCCGCACTCCTGTCATGAAGGAAGGACTGGACTAACCAGTTCTTGCTTTGGCTTGATCACATGACTTGTTTTGACCATAAGATGTTAGTGGATGTGACATCAGCAAAGGCTTAAGAAATGTCTTTACAGTTACATTCTTGCACTTCTGCTTTTCATATGCGAAGAATATGCCTTTGGTAGCTTTGGGGTCCAAGAAGGATGAGAGACACTTGGAGATGATTTGAACTCAACTGAAGTTTGAAGTTCTGCCCAACCAAGCCCATTCAAGCTTAACCAAGACCAGACAAACCTCAGAACCATGACTATGAAATACTTATTTCTGCATGCAACAATTTTGAAGGTTTCTTTTAAATACAACATTATTTATTATGGTAATATTTAAATCCGGCACTCTCTTTTCCTTAACAAAATATTTCGATGAACCTCTGGGAGTTCAGGAGTACCTACTGCATTGTCTCAAAGGGGCATAAATGAAGAAAAGATTGAATTTCTTGATATAGAAAATGATACCTATTTGCAAGGGAGACCAGGGATCCAGGCAAAAGTGGAGGGACATAACAGAAGAAAGCTATCCTTAAATGAAACAACATCTGAATCTGTAGGTTACAAGTCTGTACTGTTTTCCAATTTAAAAATTGAATCAAAATATCAAATAAGTGATATCCTGGTGAATTTTACTAAATGAAATACACAATCATTTCTTCTTCTGATTAACACTTTAAAAACATTTTTATATAAAATATGGTTTTCATTTTTTTAAAAATATTTTTGAAATTTACTTTGCTAAACCAATGATAGTGGAGATTCTCCATCACAGCACCCTCAGCGCTCAGTGGAAGGAAGATCACAGAGCCAGTTCACTCAGAGCACAGCATGTGACCTTTCTAACTACGCTGACAGGTTCCTATGGATGATGACCCTGAGCCCAATTAGAGACCATGCAATATATTTCAAGGTGGACCTTGGAGAGAATAGCTTTTCCTTTTTTATTGCTATGCTTTGAGAATGTGTTTATGGAGCTGCTTCTATTCGTATTCCTTGTGTTCATAAAGACCTCTCCCACTTAATTCTTTAGTTGGAAATACTAAAGTCAGCACATGGCACAAAACACAGAATACAAAGAAATAAGAAAAAGCTGACAGCATTTGAGTATTTATTCCAGTCATTCTCAATGGTAATGATATTCTTCCCCTTCTCAGTCTGTGTGAGTTCTTGAATCCCTCTTTTTGTTCATGCTAGTTTAAATTTAATTTCTGTCATTGTCATAGAAAATTTCCTGATTAAAGCATTAGACTTCAATTTTAAGGAAAACTCTTACGGCATTTTTATAGGAACAACAAAAAAGCAGTTCACTTATCAAGAATGAAAATATTTCCTGGGGTGCCAGGGTGGCTCAGTCGGTTGAGCATCCAACTTCCACTCAGGTCATGATCTCACGGTCTGTGAGTTCAAGCCCCTTGTTGGGCTCTGTGCTGACAGCTTGGAGCCTAGAGCCTGCTTTGGATTCTGTGTCCCCCCTTCTCTCTCAGGCCCTCCCCTGCTCATGCTGTCTTGCTCTGTTCTATCAAAAGTAAATAAATATTAAAAAAATTTTTTTTAAGTGAAAAACTTTCCTCACACTTTTGGGCATTAGCATTTACTTCCAAGTAGGCATAAATAATATCTATAAGTTCTAAATTCTGAGTGGATAAAGAGAAAAAATTATAAATCAAGATTTTATACTCATTTAAATCACTTTGAACATTTTTTTTTTTTTTTTTAGAGTGAGGGCACACAAGTGGGAAAGGGTGGTAGAGGGAGAGAAAGAGAGAGAATCTTCAGCAGGCTCCAGACTCAGTGTGGAGCCCCAAGCAGGCCTCGATTCCCCAATCCTGGAATCATGACCTGAGCCAAAATCAAGAGTCAGACATCCAACCGACTGAGCCACCCAGGCGCCACAAGATAGACATTCCTAAACAAATCAGGAACTATAGTAAACATAAATCCTGAAGAAACAACTTGGTAGAGGGATCTAAACAAACAAAGATTGAATCAAGTGAAAATCCTGGGAATAAAGACACCATAACATAAAAGGATTGGAAGTAAAAAACAAATACTTTGGAATACAGAATTATTCAGTTAGGGCAAAACAAATGTGTGAGTCATGTTTAAAGACAAGAAAGAAAATGACAGATACTGAGAGAAAATATATAGCACACGAAAGTAATAATAGAACTGTAATTCATTAGAACAAAATTTCAGCACTGTTACCAAAAGTCAAAGGGTAGGAGTAGAGAAGAGGTGGAAATACAAACTGATTCCCTCATCTTTTTAGAGGAGAAATGTAATATATAATGCTTCAGTTTTAAATTGGAACATATGAAATAAAGATATTAGTATATTATTTAAATTATAAACCTAACCATCAAAAGAAGTAATAAAAACATACTATATGATTTTTGAGTTGCGAGGAGGAGTGGAGTGGAAGGAAGGAAACATAGACCATATGGCAGAGTGTAGAAAAAATTAAAACAGGGTGTGTTAAAATAAAACTTAAAAGCACCAAATAATTGCCAATTAGGGTAAAATATAATATTGGTAAATGTAATAAGATAAACTCCCCTATAAAAATGTATGCTACATTTGTATTTGCCACAAGCAAAGCCAATTACAGGTCATATACAATGAATATATCTAGGATAAATGAATCAAAATATTCAAAGTAAAAAGATGACAAAGATAAACCAGGCAAATACTAATGCAAGGAAAGCAGACATCTTCATAACCATCTCAAACAAGTTTGATTCAAGGAATTAATGTATTAGATGTGACAAAGAAGAGCATTTTCAATAATAAAGAATATAATTAACAGTAGTATATTGCTGTCATCATTCTTTAAGCCACACATTACCATAATATTAAAACACAAAGCCAAGACTGCAGGAAATACAAGGAGAAATCAAAGATAGAGAACTGTAATAGGATATTTTTACTCACTATTTTCAGCTTATAGTAAAAATATGTAATAATCTGAATGATACTATATTAATATATTATATATATAAAATCTCTGATGAAATTTGATGAAATTTTTAACTCTCAGTTCAGAGAAGAATTCAAGACTGAGATAACAGATATCTAAAAAAGAACAGTAATAAAATTACTGTATATCAAATCCCATGTGTTGAAACTCAATTCATTCCCATAAGAAGATTTGTATCTTTATATATGACATCAATAAAAAAATGAAAAGAAATTAAGTACTCGATTCAAGTAGGTAAAAGTCACAAACCAGGAATGTGAAAAGAGAGCAACTAAGTTGGACATTGACAAATTAAATATAGAAAACAGAACAGGCAAAAAAGAAAAAAACATCCAAGGGCTAATTTGTTGAAAGACAAATGAAAATAGATAACCAATAATCACCATCATTAAAAATAAAATAAAGTACCATTAGGAATTTGTAATACTGATGGTCCCTGTGTAACAGGCCTGGAGGACCATCTTCATAGACAGAAAAGGGAAGCTTTCAAGTAGATTTTATAAAAACTACATTATCAGTAATTTCCCAAACCCAACAAAAGTAACACATTTAAAAGGAAAACTCAATTTTGCTCAAAAATATGTATGCAGAACTCTTTCTTAAATATTAGCACAGTGAACTACACAATATGTTAAAATAACTAATTGTAACCATATGCTGTTTAAAGAGCAAGAATGTTTTAAAATAAGGAAATTTATTTGATTTCAAAATTAACAGGTCAAAATAAAACTAGATTAAGAGACCATCTAAGTAGCTTATGCAAGGACATTTAACAGAATTAAACATTTCTTACTGATAATAATGCCTTGATATAATAAATGTGATTAAAACAGCAAGTAACCATCATTATGTCTTATGGTGGAAAACTAGAAAGAGTCTCTTTAAAGTTAGGAAAAATATATGAATACCTATACTCGGTACTGTTACTTGGCAATAACTTTGGAAGTACTAGTCTATACATATAAACTGGGGATTAAATATACAAAAATACTGAATAGGAAAGTTTTTGCTTCATTATTTGCTATTAACATGATTTTACAACTGGGAAAATAAAGAGAAGTCACTGAAAAAATATATAGGAAATATATTAACTTAGTAAGGTGATTTGTTCACAAAATTAATATAAAAATAAGAATGGCCTTTTTGTTACAAAACATACAAATGATTCCATTAAGTGATAGTCACAAAAATATACAGCTGGGAATAAACTTTCATGGTATTTGTAATGATAATATAAAAAAAATTAAATGAAGGACAAAAAAATGCTTAAATAAATGTAAAAATATACTTCATTTGTGAAAGAAAAAATAGAAAAGCTCAATATTGTAAAACTATCCATCCTTTTAAATATTTACCTAGAAATCCAATGCAGTCTCTGTCAAAATATTAGCAATATTTTTTTCTTGGAACTTAAAAAATGTTGATACTAAATTTAGTCTAAATTTTAAAACATGGAGAGATCATCAAGACATTTTTCTTGAGCAGATCATCCTTAAAGTTAATAAAGTTGAAAAGTCAAGACTAGCAAAATCTTTTTCTTATTGGTAAGGGACAAAACAAAACAATAGAAGAGAATATACTATGATCTCCAGATATAAATTAAAAATATAGAAGTTTAATATACATTAAAGTGTATTCCAAAATGGTGGGAGAAAATATATTTTATTAACTTTTTTTTATGTTATTGATCAGCATTGGAACTGGTAATGTGGGGTCAGATATATTCTTGGTTCAGTACTTGCACTAAAATAAATTTGAGATGTAGTAAAGGGTTAAAATTTTAAATATAAAAAATAGAATAAAAGTACTGAAATAAAACATGGAGACTTTTTTTTTTTTAATTATAGAGGGTGGGAAGAATCCTAAACATGGCTTCACAGAGATTAGAAATCTCTGTAGGAAAGAAATAATATGGGGAAATTATTTGTAGTACCTATGAGTAAGGCAAACTTTTCTTAATATAGAAAAAAATTTAAATATCAAAAAGAAAAAATGAAAAATCAACAATAGAAATGTGCATAGAACACAAAGAAGTAGTTTATAGAAATGTACACATATGAAAAGTTGCTCAGCCTCATTCATATTTAAATAAACCACTTAAAACAATCATTGTTTTATTAGATTGAAATGATTAAAAAATTATAATCCTGTTGGCAAAAGTCTGTGCTAGAAATACTCTCCTACACTCTTGGGGAGGGTGCGAATTAACACCTTTTTGGAAAGATATTTAATAACGTCTATCAAAATTTCAAATGCACATACCTTAGTCAGGATTTCCTCTTCCAAGAATAAAGTTTTCTAATACTAGCAAAAGTGCCCTAAAAATAAAAACACAAAAACGTTCACTATTGCATCGTTTGTAAGAGTGAAAAGAAATGGCTAAAGAAAAAACAGTTTCAATCTTTATTTAGAAAGAATTGGGCAAGTATCTGATGCCATGCATTGTTGGAGGAGGTCATTGACAGGAGGTGACCGGTGCCTGATCAGAGAGCTGGATTTGGGTAATCAGAGGCTCTACATCCGCTCCCTTATCCTTGGAATGTACACTCTTCCTGTTGTTCCCACCATTTTCAAGGATGCAGTCTTGAGGGAGGAAGGAAGGTGCTGGTAAGGCCTTCTGGATGGTATGTGTGACAACCCAGGTAAGGCCTCTGTAAACTTTTAAGATAATGATGGTGGGTGCAGAGATCTACTCCTCTTGCTACCACCCAAGACAAGCCTCATGTCTAAGTCCCCTTTGCTATTAAACCCACCACCTACCAATCTGGAGTGGTCTGCCTCTTTCTTCCATCTCTCCCTGCCCTTGGTGTACAAGGCTGATTTCAAGTTTCACCTCCAAGTTCCCAATTGTGCAAAATAACAATTGGTAATCCAGCCAGGAAACTGAAGAAATGATCTTGGGAAAGAGGCATCCACAGGAGAAATCCTGGGTGGGTCATGGACCTCTGAGTGGGGCAGGGTGGACTTTGCACACTAGTTTGGGGAGTGGAGCACAGGACCCTGCACAGAGAAGGAAACAAATGGCTGCCACATTGGGCTGGCCTCTCCTGTGGATAGCTTGGCTGGCCACTGGTGCCCAACTAGAGGCTGAAGCTTGAGTTAGAAAGTTGGAAGAAGAGCGGCAGTTAGAGAAGAATGTGCCAGTGTCCACTACCCTACTGGCTCCAGGGCTGGCAGACAAGATGGGAGAGCAGGATGATACATTGGATACCTTAATGTGTTGTTTTGCAAAAGGAGGAGGACATACGCTGCCTGAGACTAAGACCGGGGTTCTAGTGACAAGACCTGACTGCAACTCTAGAATCTCTGGGAAAGGGAGGAGAAAGAAGGGGAAGACGTTGGGATACTTGACTATGAAACAAACAAAATGCTTGGGTGTATCTGTCCCTAAGACACAGGAAAGCAAAAGTCCAGCAGCTACTACTTCAGCCAACAGGGCAGCCCTGTATTCAGGAAACACTCATGGTAACAAAATACACTTCTGCTGAACTTATTGATATAGCTGCCAAGTTCCAGCAGAAGGCCAAAGGTCAGGGAAGCTATTCAGGCATGGTTAGTGTGGCTCTGGAATATGGGGGTGATGGCATTTCTCTGTCTAGACAGGGGGCAGAGAAAATAAGCAACATTTCCTCACACCCTGCCTTCTGGCAGCACCTGCAAATGTGTGTGTGTGTGTGTGTGTGTGTGTGTGTGCATGTGTATGTGTAATGTATTCTCTCCTTTATAGGTTCAATTAATCTAACCTCCAGGGAGGCTTTGCTCAATGAGTGGGAACTCCCTGGGCAGGCGGGACTCTAAAAAACTATAGATAAGATACAACAAAGCCTCAGGGAGTTGGGAATAAGATAAGACATCTACATCCCTGTCGTAAAGGCCCTGATTCTGTCACATTCACTGCAGGAATGAAAGCCAAGATGCTCCAGTTTGCCCCCAGTACCTGGTGTGAGGTCCCGATATCCACACTGAACTCAGTCATGGGACAAGACCTTTATGATGTTGGGGAATCCATTGCTGATCTGGGGGAAACCGACAAATCCCAGCAGTGGGTATGGGCCATGGGAAAGATCTGAGAGAGAGACAGGGAATTCAAATAGACAAAAGGTGATCCCAATTGGCTGTAAAGGGGCCAGAAAAGTAACCTGGAAGTAAATGTGGTTTGACCTCATTGCTGATGGGACCCCACCTGAAAAAATAGACCTGCAACCCCACACTGTGTTGGTCAGCCTGTGGAAGGTCTTAAAACCTGAACAACAGTTCAGACCTGCCCCTCCTGCCACTACTGTCCTGGATGCCTCACCTGCTACAGCAGAGGCCTCAGAGATACTGAACTACTCCGTGTAGGTTCCTCCCACACCCCAGGTGTAAGGTGCACACAAAGATTGCCTCCAGGTGAAGCCCTATGGAGGTGATTAGAGGCATCATATTGAGCTCACTAATCACTGGTCCCCCAGAAATAATCAAAAGGTGATGGCTCTGGTGGATACTAGAGTCAAATATACTCTAATACATGGAGCCCTCAGAAGTTTTCCGGTCCTCTCGGTGCCATTAATGGCACTGTAATGTTTGGGGGAGTTGTTTGGTCGGGTAAGATGCATTTTGTTTCAGAAACTGTGATTGATAAGATGCAAGCCTATCCAACCCCTAAGAATGTGAAAGATGTGCAAGACTTTGTAGGGATTTGGGGGGGGTTTGAAGGAATTTTATTCCCCACCTGGCACAGTGCTTCTGTCCCTTATACCATCTGGTAAAGAAAGGGCATGTGAGCAATCCAGGATCAGAGCAGCGAGCTGCCTTTGAAAAGACAAAAATACTAGTGAAACACATTAAAGCTCTGGGTATCTCATGAATAAACCCTGTAGGGTCATGGAAAGATATATGAAAAGCATTTGGGTTCACTTGCAAGAGCCTCAGACAGCCTTTACTGTCCTCTGAATCCCAACACATGAGGCACTGACACCCCCTGGTAACCAGGAAGTTAATGCCGTAGCTCAGGTATGAGTCCTACCAACTGACCCTTCAGTAGACACAGCAGATTGGGTGCGTAGGAAGAATGGCCACCATAGCAGCCATGTGGGATGGCATATTGCCAAGAATAATAGATTGCCCTTGAAATATAGTGACTGGTTAATGCAGCAACAGCATGCCCTATGTGTTCTAAACAATACCAAAGACAAGTGTCAAAGGAGTCTGGAGACATTCACTGAAGTTCTCAACTTCTGAGAAATTGCAATTTGATTATATTGGTCCCTCTCTCTGAGTGAGGGTCCTAAATATGCCTTGCTTTGGTGGACACTGCATATGGCCTTTTGCAGTGCAAAGCAGGTTGCCACCATCAGGCGACTAAAGGAACTGCATATCTGAATGCCTCAGTCATTTAAGCATCCTACTCGATTTCAGCTCAGGTCATGATCCCATGGTCCTTGGATTGAGCCCCTTGTTGAGCTCTGCGCTGAGCATGGAGCCTGCTTAAGGTTATTTCCCTCCCCATCTCTTTCTCCCTCCTCACTTCATGCACGCATTCTTTCTCTCTCTCTCTCTCTCTCTCTCTCTCTCTCTGTCACCCTCTCTCAAAAAAAATTCTTAAAAAAATAAAGAAACTGAGTACCATGTATGAATAAATACCCTGGTCAAATAGATAATGATGAAGGTCACATCTTATAGGTCATGATGTACAAGACTGGACAAAAGTACACGATATTGAATGGAGGCTTCATCTCCCCCTATAACATGCAAACAGCAGGATTGGTAAAAAGGAGAAATAAAATATTAAAGCAGCCTTTTGGCCAGATGGGTTGAAGTACCATTCCAGGCTTTAATACATCTGAATGATCAACCAGTAGAACCTGCTGCCCCATATCCCAAATTGGGGACACCAGCCAAGATACTTAACTATGCAAATCTTGGGAGATAGTCATTGCCCTGAATCTCACCATGGGTCCACATGCTGTACTGTTGAGAACATCAAGCCCCATCACACCTGGGAAAGGCATTATGTACTGGAGTTTGCCATGGGACATCCCACTGGATGGTTACTTTGCATGCCCACCACAAATCACCTGGGATCCTGCTGTCCTGCTACAAGCTAGATCTGTAGAAATGTACTATACCTGGAACAGAATATGCACATTTGAAATAGGGGAGAAGGTAGAGGTCCTTGCCTGACATATGCCACCTCTATCCATCACCTCACACCTGACAGTACTGTTTCCCCCAGCCAATGTGTATGGTATAAACAACAAAGTCAAATTCCTAAAGCTGTAGTCACATTAATACCTAACAATCAGGCTGTAAGTATAATTCCTATAGAAGGGGAAGTCCTTCCTGTATAAGTCCCTATTAAATATGTCTCTTTGATCTTAGACTTCTGCTACTCCTGTTGTGTCTGGTCACAGGAACGGAATGCAGTAGCTTTCTGCAGTTGGCCAGCTCATATACCCGACAAAGGAATCAATCCAACTGTTGGATGTGTGTGCAACTGTCTCTCTCTAGCTCATTAGGATTACCATGGTGGGTATCACCACTACAGGGTGGAATTGGAAGGCCTTAAAGCAGTGCATTACAGAAGAACAAGCTAGGACTATTACTCCTAATTCATTTGTAATCAGTATTACCAATACTGATTCAGCAACCTGACCGTGGTACACACCGTCATTAAGCCTGGACATGGGCATTCTTTTTCTGTGAATCAAACTGCACAGGTAACCCATCAGACTGCTGATCAGAAGGTCCTAAAAATAGAAGCATTGGTGGCTATGCTCAGATTTGGGATGTGTTCAGGTGGCTTACCCTGGGGTTATAAACATTGAGCACTCTGGCAACCCTATGTTGGAAAAAACAACAACAACAAAAATCACTCCAAACAGAACCAACTCAATTTTACTAAGAATATAGAATGGATACCCCTGGATATGTATAGTCATTCTGTCACATTAAAGGATAATGACTGGTTGGGCACAAACAGGTTCTGCTATCTAGGTGTTTACTTCATAGTCCTGAATAAGAACCAATGGTTGTGTGGCACAAATATTTGTCTGTGGCTTCCACCTGGATGGTTGAACCACTATACTGTGGGTTTCCCCGGGCATAGGGGAGGAGTTGCCCTACAGCAACAAAAATTGCTGACCTCCCTCTCTTTGAGGCCAGAGAATCATGCTGTGTTATCCACTGGTTTCATCATTTGGCTGCTGTCTTTGTCCCCTCCATTGGCCTGGAGGATGTTGTAGCACGCACAAAAGCCCTTACTAAATTCACCCAACAACCCTTAAATGATGGCTGGCAAAGTCTGTCTTTACTAAACATTGAAATGTCTCTAATAAGAAAAGTTATCCTCCAAAATAGAAAGGCCTTGGACTTTATTACTGCCTCACAAGGAGGCACCTGTGCCATTATCCAGTGTCATGTGTTAATAGCCTCATGAGTCACTTAATGTATCATCTTTATTAAATCACACAAAGACACAAATGAAGGCCCTGAGCAGTTCAACTTCTAGCCTATGGGACTTAGTAAATCAGTGGGTCAGATTACGGGGCTTTTGGTGGAAAAAAAAAGTTGTTACTTATTTTGGGAGTCATTATCTTAATCTTAGTTTTCTCTTGCACGCACCTATATTGTTGCTATGATATCTGCCTCTGTTGCAGTCAGACAGCCACCAAATGAGCCATCTTCTTCATACTAATGAAACTCCTTGCTTACCACTCAGGGCACATTTCAGAATAGGGAGGCATGGAAGATTGGAAGGGCCATTCATGAAGGGTGGAGTGTTAGAGAAGGTCACTGAGAAGACATGACTACCAGTGGACCTGCGAGCTGTATGTGGCTCACTGGAGGCTCCTCACCTGCACCTTGTCCTTGGAACCTACATTGCTGCCCACTGTAACCACGGTGGGAGCCATTTTCTCATTGAGTGAACAATGAGTTATTGAGACCATCTGTGACAGAACCCAGTTAAGGCCACTACAGAAGATTCTGGTGGGCTGGTGCAGAGATCTACTCATCTTGTGGTTTCCTAAAACAAACCTCATTTGTGAATGTCCTTGCTTATTAAACCTACCACCTACCAATCTAGAATGATCTGCCTCTTTCTTTGGTCTCTCCCTGCCCTCTGTGTATGTCTAGTTGTCGAGTCACGATGTTGTGCATCTGAAACTAATGTGTGTCAACTATACTTCAATTTTAAAAAATTGGGTATCAGGAAAGAAATAGGAGATGAATAGGATACAGTTAAAATATTTTTAATGACAAAGCTATTGTGAATTTATGTGGCTAAATTTGAAATATTAGAAAAGTATTTTATGTTATTTAAAAAATTTTTAATGTTTTTTATTTATTTTTTGAGAGAGACAGTGTTAGCAGGGGAGGGACAGAGAGAGAGAGAGAGAGAGAGACAGAATCTGAAGACAGGATCCAGGCTCTGAGCTGTCAGCAGAGAGCCCGACGCAGGGCTTGAACCCACAAACCCAAGATCATGATCTGAGCCGAAGTCGGATGCTCAACCTACTGAGCCACCCAGGCACCCCTAGAAAAATATTTTATGTGTAGATCAGTGTGTGTGCATGTGCATGTATAAAAATATCATTAAATAAATCTGAATCTGTTTTTAAAGTTAATAAATAAAAATAAAAGTAGTGATAATAATGATACTGTTGTAATAATAGCAGCTCACTTTTGAGTCCTCTCAATGTTTTCTTTGTGTTTTAAGTACTTTCTATGTGTTAACTGATTTAATTCTAACCTGAACACTATGAAATGTGTACTATTATTGCTATTTACTATTATGCTGTGCTCACAAGTGTAGCTACCATCTGTCACCATACAACTGGCTATATATTACATGTATACATGTACCTATATATTAAATATACACATATATTACAATGCACTGACTATATTCCCTATGCTGTACCTTTCATTCCTGTGATTTATTTATTCCAAAACTGGAAGTCTGTATCTCCTACTCCCCTTTATCCATTTTGCCAACCCCCCACCCCCTTCTCTCTGGCAACCATCAGTTTGTTCTCTGTATTTATGGGTCTGTTTCTGATTTGTTTGTTTGTTTAGTTTTTTAGATTCCATATGTCATTTGTCTTTCTCCGACTTATTTCATATATTTCTATATCCTGTAGTTCCATCCATGTTGTCACAAATGACAAGATTTCATTCTTTTTTATGGATGAATAATATTTTATTGTATATAGAGAGCACCACTTCTTCATCCACCGTCTGTCAGTGGACACTCGGGTTGTTTCCATATTGTGGCTATTGTAAACAATTCTGCAATAAGCATAAGGGTGCATATATTTTTAAATTATTTTTTTCCTTTGGATTAATTCCTAGGGGTGGAATTACTGAATCATATGGTATATCATTTTTTTAATTTTTTGAGGAAACTCTATACTGTTTTACACAGTGGTTTCCCCAATTTACATTCCCAACAACAGTGCATGAGGATTCCTTTTTCTCTACATTCTCACCAACACCTGTTATTTCTTTTTTGAAACTAGTCTTTTGACAGGTATAAGGTGATATTTTATTATGGTTTTGATTTTCATTTCCCTAATGATAAGTGATGTTGAACATCTTTTCATGTTTCTGTTATTATCACTACTTTTAGATTTTTATAATGAGTTAAACTTTACATATTGTGAAATATCCACATTTAAGTGTACCATTTCACAAGTTTTGACAAATGCATGCACCAGTCTAACCACTACCACAATTAAGATACAGGATATTTTCATCATACCCAGATATTCCTTCCTACCCCCTTACTGTCAATCCCTGCCCTTCATGGGTATGTGCTATTCTGATTTCTATCATCTAGATTTCATTTTGCCTATTTTTGAACTTTGTATAAATAGAATACATATTTTGCTTCTGGATTTTTTCTTCTCGAAATAACATTTTTCAGATTCATCTATATTGTTGCATATTATCTGTAGTTTGGGTTTCTGTTTTCTCTTTATCAGTATCTCATTATGTAATTATATACCAATTTACTTATCCATTTACCCATTAATAAACATTGGGTTGTTTCCATTTTAAAGCTCTTACAGATAAAGGTGCTATAAGCATGTTGTAGATACACTTTTTTTGTGTGGCCATGTGTTGTCATTCGCTTTTGCTTACTTAAGAGTGCAGTGGGATTAGATATTTGAGAGGTATGCTTTCTACAAGCTATGTATTATAATTCCAGTTCCTTACATATTTGTCAACATTTGGTGTCAGCAGTTTTGTTATTTTTTATTTGTTGCTTATTGGTTTTTAGTCATTTTACTGAGTATGAAATAGTATCTCATTGTGGTTTCAATTTGCTTTTCCCCTATTGACTAATTAGGTTGAGCATTTTTTCATGTGTTTGTGGTCATTAAAGTATTTACTTCTGCAATGTTTAAGTCTTTGGGCTATTTTTATTGGGTTGTTTGCCTTTTTGTTATCATTTTATAGGAGTTCTTTTTTTAAATGTTTATTTTTGAGAGACACAGAGAGACAGAGAGAGACAGAGTGCAAGTGGGGGAGGGGCAGAGAGAGGAGGAGACAGAATCAGAAACAGGCTCCAGGTTCCGAGCTGTCCCACCAACTGCGAGATCAAGACCTGAGCTGAAGTCAGCTGCTTAACTGACCAAGCCACCCAGGCACCCCTATAGGACTTCTCTACATATTCTGGATATGTTATTAGTGAGTTATATGTATTGCAAATATTTACTTCTTTTTATGTGCTTATTGCCCATTTGTAAATCTTCTTTTGTGAAGTGACTTCTTAAACCATTTGCTCATTTTAAATGGTATTTGTATTCCTATTGAGTTGGAATATATATTATTTTGATATTCTAGATTTAAGCCTATTATCAGATACAGGTTTTGTGAATACTTTCTATCATTCAATAGCTTGCCTTTTAATTTTCTTAATTGCCTTTAAATAGCAAAAGATTTTTTTCATTTTCATCAAGTCCATTTTTCTTTTATATTTCATACTTTTTGTGTACTATTTGAAAAATTTGTTTTTTTTATTCCCTTTGTACCATTTATAATTGTCATTTCATACAGGTCACATAAAAATTCTAAATTTATTCTTTACTTCTGGGTGCTAGTTTAAGTGGAACTTATTTTTCACATTTTTTTGCTGATTATCCATAGTAAATATATGAAATACAATTGGTATATCTACACTGACCTTGCATAGCCAACCTTGATATATTCACTTATTATTCTAAATAGCATATTAGTTTATATTTTCATGTGCATGATCATGTTCTTTTCAGAGTTGTATTTCTTCTTTTCCATATTTATGATATTTTATGTTATCAAATTTCACTGACTAGAACTGATCCTACAATGTTGATAAAACCTTTCTTGGTTCCTGATCTTAAATAGCAATCATTGAGCCTTTCATTGTTGACTATAATGTTAGCTTGATGCCCTTCTTCAGGCTAAAGAAGTCTTTAATTCTTGTTTGCTGAGCATTTAGAATTTTTTTTAAAATTAATGAGTATTAGATTTTGGAAATGCAATTTCTGCTTCTACTGAAATTATTATATACTTTTACTGCTTTATTCTATTAATGTGCTAAATTACAATTATCATTTTTTTGGAAGTTAAATCAACCATGCCTTCCTTAGGAAAAACCTATTCAGTCAGGTATGCTATCCATTTTATATATTTTTGTTTATAATTTTCTAACATTTTTCTAGGGATTTTCACACCCGAGTTCACAGGGAACATATATCTGTAGTGTTCTTTCGTTGTGATGTTCTGGATTTGGTGTCAGCATACTACTGATTTCAGGATATGAGTTGGAAAATAATGCCTCTCCCTCTGCTTTCTGCAAGCTTTTATGTGTGATTGTTACTATTGCTTCCTTAAATCTGAGAATTCACCATTAAAGAAATCTCAACTGAAATGTTTCTTATGAGATCCTTTTAATTATTAATTCAATTTTTAAAATATATGTAAGACTATATGGAATTTTCTACATTTTCTTGGGCCAGATTCATAAATTTAATGAATCCTTAAATAAATTTTAATTTCATCTAGATTATCAATTTTTTGGAATAAAATTGTTCATAATTGTTCTTTATTTATGAACATTTAATGTCTATAACATCTCTAGTGATATACTCTATTTCACTTATATTATTGACAATGGGTATCTTCTTGCTTTTTTTTTTTTGATCAGCCTAACTAAACCCTTATTAATTTTATTGATCTCTTCAAAACAAAAGTTTTTGGTTTCACATTTATTTTACTATTTTCTGTTTTCTGTTTAATTGGCTTCTGCTCTTATCTTTATAAGTTCCTCCCTTTAAACTCCTTTTGCTTACTCTGCTTTTTTATTGTAAATTCTTAATGCAAAATTATAGATTACACCTCCCATCTTTCTAAAATAGCATAGCATTTAAAGCTATAGGACTTTCCTTCTAAACACTACAGCACTATATCTCACAAATTTGAGATACTACATTTTCATTACCAGAAAACTTTTCTCATTTTTTTGTAATTTTTGACCCATCAGATATATTAGAAGTATTTTACTGACTTTTCAAATACTGGTGGATTTCCTAGATAATTTGTTTTTATTAAATACTAATTTAAATTTAGTATTTAATAAAATTAAATAAATAAATTTAATAAATAAAATAAAATAAATTTAATAAAAAAACAGAAAGTTTAATGTCATTATAGTCAGAGAACATAATTTAATGTCATTATAGTCAGAGAACTATAATGTCATTTATGTCATTATAGTCAGAGAACATAAAAGATTTGTCTTTAAATTAATTTTTTTGAGTATAGCTGACACACAATTGTATACTAAGTTTCAGGTGTACAACTTAATTTGACAAATTTTTGCATTATGCTCTGTTCACCACAAATATAGCTACCATCTGTCCCATTATATCAGTATTATAATAGCATTGACTGTATTCCTTATACTCCACTTTTTATATTTTTTGAGAAATTTTTACTAACATTCTAAAAATGTCACCTAGTTCAATTTATGTGATAGAGTTGTTCCAACATTCTATATATCCTTAATCATGTTCAGCGTACTTCCTCTATTAGTTAGTTCTATTAGTTCCTCTATCAAAGGAATGCAGACATTCCTAATTTTAATTGTAGGCTTCTTTATTTTCCTTTTATATCTTTCAGGTTTGGTCTATTTTATTTTGAAGCTCTTTAATTAGGTACATAAACATTTTGGATTATTAAGCTTTTTTGATTAATTTATCCTCTTATCAGATTTTCTTCTTCATCTCTGTTGATATCTTTGGTCCTAAAGTCAACTTTGTCTAATATGAACATAGCCACTCCAGTTTTCTTGTGATTGCTCTCTATGGTATGTATATTTTCATAGTTCTTCCTACAACTTACCTGTGTTTTTATTGTTAAATTGCACCTTCTATAGACATCATATGCTTATGTCTTTTTTATTTATTTCAGCAATCTCTGCTTTTGATTGCAATGTTTAGACTATTGACATTTAATGTAACTGAAATGGTTGGGTTTAATCCTACTATCTTGACATTTTCTTTCTTTTCATCCTATCTGTTCTGTGTTCTTTCTTTTCTCATTTCTTGACTGCTTTTAGATTTAATAGGTGTTTTTTAAGATTCCATTTCATTTCCAATACTGACTTATAACTATACCTCTTGGTTATTTTTTTATAATGCTAAGTTCTTACAGTGGCATAAAAAGGAAAATAGTACCTAGAGGCATACATACTCCCATCAGAATTGAGAACTTTACCTAAAGTCAGGGAATTTAAAACTGAAGAAAAATATATTTAAGAAGGAGTTTTGACTTTCACTGGCTTAGGAGTAGCTCTCAATGTTAATTATAAGATGGAGGCACTAGTAGCCAAATAAAATAAATGTAGATAACAAATTCAGGACTTGACAGTGAAATAAAGAAACAAGCAAACAAAGCAACAACAACAAAACTGGCTTGGATGCAGATTTGATTCGTATAGGTTCCCTAAAAGCATAATTTTCAGAGATATCCCTGGGGAAATAGTGTTTGATCAGATAAATCTCTGGAAATAGGAAGTGATGTGCCCCCATCACATCTTCCAAATCTGCTTCGTTGGAACTTTTCATTTGAACCTCAATATCTGACCCCCCTCAAGCTGTTGAGGAATCATATGTGAAGGCAATGAAGACTGGAACATTAGAGTTCTACCTGGCAGAAAAATTTATGACTTCAGATTTCCTATTAATAAAAACATTCAGGCTGTTCCCTTGGCTAAATCTCACACACACCTCAAAACTGCAATGTTAAGAACTCAGATAGTGACACAAGTATCAGTTCTGGTATTAGAAAATATTTTATTTTTTACTTTCCCTGATAAAGATTGCTTTTGATTAATTAGTTTGTCTTAGATGAGTGACTGTTAAAAGAATACACAACCTAAGTTTCCATCAGTATATGAATGGATAAGGAAAATGTGGGGTGTGTTTGTGTGTGGGGGGGGGCAGGGTATGTGTGTGTGGAATATTACATAGCCATAAAAAAGGATGAGATCATGTCATTTCAGACAACATGGATGGACCTAGAGGGTATAATGCTAAGTGAAAGAAGTCAGACTGAGAAAGACAAATAACATATTATTCCACTCATAAATGGAATAAAAAAATAAACAACAAAAAAGCAGAATCAGAACTATAAATGTGGAGAACAAACTGATGGTTTCCAGAGGGAAGTGGGGGGGAGGATGGGCAAAATGGGTGAAGGAAAGTGTGAGATACAGGCCTGTGATTGTGGAATGATTAAGTAATGGGCATGAAAGGCAGAGCATAAGGAATACAGTATACAGTTTCAGTGATACTGTAATAAAGATGCAATGGGACAGATAATAGATATATTTGTGGTGAACGTAGCATAATGTATAAACTTGTCGAATCACTACGCTGTACATCTGAAACCAATATAACCATTGTGTGTCAACTATATTTAAATAAAAAAATTAAAAAAAAAAAGAATAGGCCCAATAGAAGATGAATATATCCTCCCCTCCAACTCATACAAAACACATTAGCTGTGATCCTTTTCCGGAATGTGTCTTGTTCTGTCCATTTGAGTCTCAATTCAAAAAAAATGTTAAACTGCTTTGTGAAGTTCTCCACTGCTCCTAAAAGCCAAATGTAATCCATTATGTTCATTTTAATTTTCCAGCCCCTTATATACACCTCAAAGTTATGATCTTTTCTGCCCATGTTCTACCTACCTGCTGCCTTTCTTAATTTCCTGGCAGACAATACAATGGGTCATTTGTCCATCAAATTCATACTCTTAATTTATGGCTGTTTCTTCTGCTGCTCACATCCTTGGCTATTTCCTAGCTCCCCAGACTGGATGAAAGAAAACATCTAGCGATTCCTTACACTTTTTATTCTTAAAACCTTATTGAACATATATGTCTTGTTAGTATTATTTTACTCTGAAGTTGTTTTCACTTAACACCCCCCCTCAAAAAAAAACCCAGGCTTAGTGCAACTTTTAAATAGCATGTCTATGTTAGTCTGGGAAGTCTTCTGAGAAGCAGATGCTAATATAAAATGAAACACACACACACACACACACAAATTTTTAGGGGAAACACTGTAAAAGAAAAACAGGAGAGTCATCAGAGTGCAATGCCAGTCTAAGTCTGAGTGAAGAAGAGAGAAGGGAATGTGGGGTGGAAGGTCCTCTTCTGCATCAGGGAGTCCTCTAGCCCAACTCAGCCATCAGGAGCTGTTGCTTGTCTTCCAGGATCACGAGTGCCTTAGCCGTGTGCAGTCATCAGCTGGGAGTAATGCATGGGGACAATAAGCTTCAGCACAATTACACTGGTATATATCTGAGCACATTACTGGGGCCTTTGATCAGTGAGGTCCTATGTAGCTGGAGGATCTTTGAGCCGTAAGTCCCAATCCCATCTTCCAAATTCTTTTCTGGAGAGGAAAGATATTGAATAGGAAGAAGAAAACATTGATACCATTTCTCCTTTTACTGAAGTCTCAACCTAAGGCACTTGCTATTGGCCATAAATGGTAGATGACTATAGGCCTAGGGGTTAGAGATTCACCTGTATCAGGGTAACAAGAAGTGATATTTTCAGACTAAAAATAGAAAAAGAAAATAAAGAAAAACATCATCTAAAGTATTTGAAAATGCCCCTGAAATCCTTTCAAAACCTAAATAAATTAATGTCACATATCTCCTCTAATTAAACCTGGATTTTCTAAAGTACCAACATCAAGATAAATAGGAATAATTATTCATTTTTTTCTGTTTTGCTTAATTATGCATGTTGTGGATTTGAACCTATTTTTCATTTTAAATGTGCAATGTTTCAGACACATTATGCTTAATATAGGCTTATATGAGTAACCTGGGATCCCAACCATCATTTATGACATTTATGACATTGCTTCTGTGGAGAAGTACGTTCCAAGTTCCCAGTGATAAATTTATAAATGAGCTTTTGGGATATAAGCTATTTGCAAGTTGGAGATGTTGATCTTTTATCTTTCCATGTTTTATATCTTTCACATATCTTTCTGTGATCTTTGCAAAATGTTTCCATCTCTATTATTTGAGCCTTCCCATGCCACACTGGAGCAGGGAAGGAGGCAATAATTGTCTTTTATTCTTTCTAACTCCACCTGAGATTCATACCTGGGTACCCAGGAACATGTCCCCAAGCCTATCCTCCTCGCTTTTCTTAACCACCTCCTCCCAATTTCATTTTTCATGATTGAAATCAGATGATTTCATGACTGAAATCAAGGTTAACTTGAAGACGGGGTACTGACTGGGAGGGGACACAAAAGAGTTTCCTGGGGTGTTGGAAAGGTTCTCTATCTTTATTGGTTGGTGTTACATGGGTGCATATGAATGTAGTGATTAACCTCTCCACTTAAGATCTGTGCAGTTTATGTAATTATAGTTGAATTCATTTTTTGGGAAAACTTACCTGTTCTGAATTTCATCAGTGACCCTATATATTAACCAAAGGTAATGAATCATTATTTATAGTGAGTTATTATAGTGTATAATAATGAATCATTATTTATAGTGAGTTAAGTCTATCCTAGGTATATGATACCTGAATTTTAATCAACACCATCATTGAATTTATCCTAAGACACATTATACTAAAGTTATTGAACAGTTCATGTTACTAGCAAAGACACTAGTGGTGAGCTGATCTAGAACACAAGAACCTCCTGGTAAAAGCCAGTTTTAGGAATAAAATATGATTGAAAATCTTAATAGATTTGTATGGACTGGTTACATGTGATATTCATAATCTTTTGTGAATCACTGACTTTTTGTTTAAATAATGGCCTATTTTGAGCCTTTCTATCAGTATATTCCTGTTTTTGTGACACACACACAGATGCACGTGCACGCGTGCGCACGCACACACACACACACACACACCTTTAAAACTTCCCCAAACAGAAAAATAATGGCTGTCAGAAATGTTTTGTTTTAGTGTGTTACCATTACTGTATTTGTTTATTGTAGAGGTGGACATTTAGCATTTGGTGCAGTTTTCAATAAAAAGTAATGAGCAAATGGGGCACCTGGGTGGCTCATTTGGTTAAGCTTCCAACTTTAGCTCAGGTCATAATCTCATGGTTCATGAGTTCAAGCCCCACATCGACTTTGCACTGACAGCACAGAGCCTGCTTCAGATCCTTGGTCTCCCTCTCTCTCTGCCCCACCCTTACTCTCTCTCTCAAAATTAAACATTAAAAAAAAACAGTAATAAAAATATGAAGGAAGTTTACATTGCCTCAAATTGGAAAGGTTAAATAAAGAGATTTTAGGTAAGATCTTCCTACGTTTGAAATTAGAGGCTCATTTCAGAGTGATTGTCCCCCAAAAAAGCATTAAGTATTATACATGCTTATATATGTGTATGTGTGCTTATGCATACATATGCTTGTGCATATATGTGCCATTTTTATATGTACATATACTGAAAAAAGAGTGAGGAAAGGATAGAAATTATTTTGTATTTTTATGAATAACACATTTTATAAAAACTTACATTTCAGATGATTATATATATGTGTGTGTGTGTGTGTGTGTATAAACATACATACATACAACTTTTATCTACAAGAAAAATGTATTGGTTTATTCCAGAAGTTACAGGAGAATGTATCAGCCACTGAAACTAATTTGAACTTAACATCTCAACCAAAACCTGAAATTCAATGTTTCTGTGAATGCCCTGATCAGAGAAACACAGCATTTCGACAGTCTGATTGACCAGGAGATCTCAATGTGGCCGATCATTAGGAAATAAAAAAGAGTTTTCCTTTTTCTGATCTATGATAACAATTTAAAAATATGTACATATATTTGCAATGTTAATTCAGACATTTTAGACATAACTCAAGAAATTAATCAGAAGTACTATGTCTCTCAGGCAAAAGTAAAAGCAAACAAGGGCCTGCCCTAGCCATACATGAAAGACAACCAGTCAAGTGATTCTGTTCCATAGCTTTTTCCTTTCTCAACACTCATCAAACATATCATCACTAGCTAATGACATGATATATATGAATATATGTGACTATGCATAAATATATACATATATAGTCCCACCCACTAGACGAAAAGCACAGAAAGGGAAAGATTATCTGTATCTTCTGTTCTTCCACCCCTTCTAGCAGCTAACACAAATGCTTGGTTATAATCGATGTTCAGTAACGATGTTCTGCCTGCCTAACGCATCTTATTGTCTTGCTGCTGTAATAAATTACTTCATACTTAATTAAACAACACAAATCTATTATTTCACAGTTTCTATAGGTCAGAAGCCCAGGCACAATATGGTTGCTGTGAGTTGCATAAGGCCAAAATCAAAGTATTTCTTTCTGGGGATTCTGGAGATGGACAAACTCAATCGCGTTGTTGGCTGCATTCGGTTCCATATGGCTGTAGCATGCAGGTTCCCATACTCTTGCTATCTTTTGACCAGGGGTCAGTTTCAGCTTCTAGAGGCTGTCTACAGGCATTAGCTCATACCCCTCTTTCTCTATCTTCGAAGCCAGCAACAGGGAGTAGAATCTTTCTCGCACTTCTAATCTGATTTCTCCTTTTGCCTCATATCTCCTTTGTTTTCCTACCCTGCCACATCTCTCTGACTTTTCTGCCTGTCTTGTCTGCTTTTAAGGCCCATGAGATTGTATTGCATTCAGCAAAATAATATTCTTATTTTAAGGTCAGCTGACTGATAACCTTAATTCCATCTCTAAAGCCCCTTATTCATAGCAGGACCTAGATTCATCTATATTTTTAAAAATAACTAGGGGGTGGGAATCTTGAAGGCACATTTAAAAAAAATTTTTAATGCTTGTTTATTTTTGAAAGAGAAGAAAGATAGAGCACTTGCAGGGGAGGGGCAGAGAGAGGGAGACACAGAATCTGAAGCAGGCTCCAGGCTCCACTCTAGCAGCACCAAGTCCAATGCAGGACTCGAACTCATGGACCATGAGATCATGATCTGAGCGGAAGTCAGATGCTTAACTGAGCCACCCAGGTGCCCCTTGAAGGCACATCTTCAGAATTTTGTCTATCCATAGTCCTAAAAAATGAGAATGTACACAGGACACTCAAAGTACTTGGCTCAGTGAGAAAAGACACAATCTAAATAGTACTTGTGATTACTAACACACATAAATTTTTCCTTGTGGTGGGCATGAAAGTAGAAATTGGCAGGGAGTTAGTTCCACATTCATTATCCAAATAGTTTAAGGTAAGTTTGGGCAAATTGCCTTGAGTAGCTTGGCTTTAAAGGCAATGTTCTGAGAGTTGTTACATTTTTGAGCAGGTGCAAGCAAGATCCTAGTGAAAACAGAGAATATTAAGTGAAGCCAATTAAAAGGGGAAAATAACGTGGTCCTGGAACTGCATTGCCACTGTTCCTTTCACTACTCATTTTTACTAGTATTTTCAAACCAAATTAACATCCCCTGTTTGGAAGGGAAGTTGCAATAAGGAAAAAGAGGCAAGACAGAGGGATAAGAATGCTTGGTGATGGCGTGGAATATAAACTCCAAGAAAAAATAAAGAAAACAGATTTAAACATAGAAACAAAAGCTAGAAAAATGGACAATAAAAGAAAGGCAAACATGAAGTTAAAACTAGGCAGACCAGAGAATTTACAAAACTGAAGATTGAGATTTTTCTCTATAGCTGAAGAATTCTTTTTCTCTATTTTACAGTCTTATCTATTAAAAATGTACAGATCAGAGAAGCATCTGTGTGGCTCAGTTGGTTGAGTGTCAGACTCTTAATTTCCACTCAAGTCATGATCTCAAAGTTTGTGAGTCTGAGCCCTGTGTCAGGCTCCAAGCTGATAATACAGAGCCTGTTTGAGATTCCCTCTTTTCCTCTATCTCTCTGCCCTCCCATTTCTTCCTCCCCCACCAACAAGTGCACTGTCTCTCTCTCTCTCTCTCTTTCACAATAGATAAATAAACTTTAAAAAATGTACAGACTAGCCTGAGTGGCTCAATCAGTAAAGCACTGGACCTCGTCTCAGGGCATGATCTTGTAGTTTGTGAGTTTGAATCCCACATTGGGCTCTATGCTGAGAGCTCAGAGCCTGGAGCCTGCTTCTGATTCTGTGTCTCCCTTTCTCCCTCTGCCCTTCCCCCACTCACACTCTGTCTCACTCTGTCTCTCTCTGTCTCTCTGTCTCTCTCTCAAAAATAAACATTAAAAATTTTTTTCTTAATGTATAGACTAGAAAAAATGGTAACCATATCCTGGTATTAGTTAATATGCTTGTTTTCCTCCAGCTTCATGCTCCTCTATGCAATTTTTTAAAATGTTTTTATTTATTTTGAGAGGGAGAGAGAGAGAAAGAGAGAACGCAAGTTGGGGAGGGCCAGAGAGAGACGTGAACAGAGGATCCAAAGTGGGCCCTGCACTGACAGCAGAGAGCCTACTACAGGGCTCGAACTCACAAACTGTGAGATCATGATCTGAGCCGAGGTCGGACATTTAACCAACTGAGCCACATACCTCCCCACCCCACCACCATGAAATTAACTTTCTCCTCAGTAGAAAGAAATATTAGTGTAGATGCTGAAATCTGGAGCTATTCTACAAGCACTTGTGACCAACACAGGGTTATCAGTCTTCTAGATAAGAAACTTGATTTAGGTATTAGGATAAAGGAAATTATTTTACAGAGACTATATCACACCAGATACAATAGATTGCAGTGCTAACTTTTAATCTCAGATCTGCATGTGAATATTCTCAATCCTTGGTTTACCTATAGCAATTTCTTTCCAATAGCTGTCATCTAATTTCCCTTGGTAACTCCCCAAATGCCCTACATATTGCCCCACATCTGAAGCTAATATGACACCTATGCATTCTTAGAATTAGAATCACTACTCAGACATTCTTTGGAGACATTTCTAATGAGTTTATTATCAATGTTCTTACTGCATATTCCCCTCGTGGGCTTTTACTGACTTCCACCATAAATCTGAATCTTATAACAAATTCATCTTTGAGAAGATCTCCCATCTGCCCTTTCCCACAGATTTCATATTGCTTTTCTCCTCTTCCTTTTCATTTGGTGGATTTTACATTCCTCTTTATCTTTAGTCACCTTTAAAGGAACAGAGCCAGAAGTAGGACCTAGAGTTACAGTGAACATTGTGTCCTCTGGGTCATCACTGAGCAACTAAATGTCAGTCTGTGTGGCTGGGGCCAAGATAACTGATGTCTGTCTCAAAGTCATTCCTGCACTGCCTCTCCTGACAATCTCAGAACAGCCTCTGCTTACTTAATGAGTAAAGGAGCAAAGGTTTAATGATGGGTTCCAACATCGGAAGACAAAAAATTTATCGCAGAATTGAGATGTGAAATCCTCATAGCTCTCACTTATTTGTCTTTAAACAGGAAGGTTGGTTTTCAGTAGAAGGGAAGATGTTTCTAGTTGTCTAGTGGTTTCTAGGCAACTTAAAATTAACCAACCTAATTATCCTTTTTTATTTGAATGATTACTTCTTGATTGCTTCTTGGTTCATCCATCAGTCATGAATTTAAAGGCTATTATGACCCTGATACAGCCAAACATGCTATACAATCCATCTTTTTTATACTATTTTCCCTAATTTTTTATATAACAAATCTAAAGGCCATTTTTAAATTGCTTTACAAACTTGCCTTCCATTCTAATAATATTTTATTCTTTTGTGTGCACCTGTTGTTAGCACTTAAATATCATTTTCCCAGTCAAATCATTTGCCTTCCCACTGTTAACCAAGACAGCCACAGTCACAATGATAACATTTCTCTTTGGTCTAGCTTTCGCGGCCTTCCCAAATTTCTGCCTAACCAGTTCATCCAGGCCTAAAGGAATCATCTTCCTCTGATATCTTCTGCTCCAACCAATTGGCTTCATTTATTGAAGGCGCATTTCACATTATAATATCTTGGGAGCCAGGCAGTAAATATGTGAAGGGGCTTATGTAGGGTTCCAGGGAGAGATGGCCTGGGTTCAGTCTCTCCAACTGAGTTTGCTCTTTTTTAAGGACATTCATAATCATTAACTTTTTAAAATGGACTTAATTTTTAAAAGCAATTTTAGTTGTATAGAAAAACTGAGAAGAAAGTATAGGGAATTCCTAGATACACGTTCATCTCTTCTGGCCCAGTTTTTAGCCCTCTGGCTCCCAAACTGTTACCCCTGGCTCAGACCATTCTTATCACTACTTACTCTGTTCTCTTAAAAGAAATCTAACTCACATAAACATCTTATAAAAACTGTTCATAATAAGCAAGGCCCTAATTTTCATAAAATAAATCATTTACCTTTTTACTGCTGGGATGGTATATGTTATTTGACTATTTATAAGCTTGCGGGGCTAATGAGGCCTCTTTTATGTTGGTTATTTTCTCCTACTTATGATACCAAGATTTATGATAAACCAGGTGAGATACTGTTATATCATTCTGGCCTTGGTAGGCCTAAATGCTAGGCTTAAAAACAGTTAACCCAACAAATATCCCTATGGTATTGTTTTTAGTTTTATTTTTTAATATAAACAAACGATTCCTTATTAATGTAACTGTGGCACTTCAGATGTTCTGGGCATAGAAGACAGGACCCCAAGGGGGTGCTGGGCAAGCAAGAGATTTACAGAAGGGAAGAGAATGCCTATAAAGAAGGGGAGAAGGAGTGCGTTGGGAGAAAGTTCAGACCATGAAATAAGTCTGACACTAGTGGAAAAAAGGAAGGGAAGGAAGGATTGTGGAGGCAGGTCCTCGTACCACAACACAGTTCTAAAAAAAGTTTCATCCAGGCTGACAAGGAATCTCCACGCCAAAGTTGCATGTTAGAAGAATCTCACGTGGGGCAAGAATAGATTGATTCTGTTCCCTTACTCGTTGGCTAGGAGGATGGTCTCACGGTTCATGGTGGGTCTCAAGATTCAGCAGCCTGGCAATGAACTATGCAGCCCACAGCAGGTTCGCTTGAAAGGAACTTCATGATTACAACAGAAACTCAGCAAAAAATTCCAAACAGTATAATTATGCAAAGGACATACAAATACATACGTTTTAGATACCATTATCTATGTTCTCAATTACTGTTAATTTTCCTTTTTACTCTTAACTCTACCTCACTTTTCTGTCAAGTTTGATTAGAACTAAATAACCCTGACTCTCCAAAGTATCTTGTGACTATCTTTCTTTCTTCATTCATATGGTGAAATCAAATGCAACGTATCTCAGTAGTAGCAGTAATAAGATAAAGTATATATTATGGAAAGAATAACTATATCTGGAAGAGTTATATGTAAATCACAGTTTTAAATCAAAGTATTTTGCATATCGTTTAACTGAGAAAAACCTTTATTTAAATAGAAAGTATAAAATTCATTTTTCAAAGTAGGAGCTTTTTTTTAAAACATAAACTCTTTTCCACTGGCACTTATTTTTCACAATTGAAAATTGTGGAACTAAAAGGAAATTCCATTTAGTTGCATTTTTCTTTCCATGTGCCAAATGAATACCTATAATGCTTCAGGTACTTAGATTATGTAGCTTAAGAATATCATGGTAAAAAAAGACAAAACAGATAACAGTTCCTATCTTCAAAGGGGTTATGGTATGTTTTCCTCTGGTTTATGTCCTTTGTTGCCCATCGCTCCAAATTTGTTGGGACCAGACTTGTGGTTAGTATCTTCTGTACTTCTTAAAAATTCCTTTCACTATTATTATGAACCCTACCTTGAACCCATATCTTATTTAAACAAGAAATATCAAAGAGAATACAATAGATATTTGCCATAATTTCAGGCTGATCAGAATATTTTATAAGATATTAATACATTTGAAAAATGTCTACTATTACAAGCTATTCCTCTTCAAAACAGGACCTGGAGAACATACCTCACCTGCTTCCTTTGAAGCTCCAGCACAGGCAGGTGGTGTGGGTGGCACTCATCAGGCTCAACCTTAAGACAGAAGTGAACAGCTTGAGAAAGTAAGTGCTTGGTGATAGGGAGTGGGTCGAGGGGAGTTTATTTTGCTTGCAAATGTGGCAGAGATATCTGACTTTGAGTTTGGCAATATTTGTAATGTTTAGTTCCTGGAATAAAAGTGACGTTGGTGTCATTATGGCAGTAATGTCCTAGGAGCTTCATGAGGTAACAGAACTCAGCAGTACAACTCATTTTATACTAATGCCCATTCTTCAATTGGTTTGGTTTATTATTATTCCCAGAAACTCACCTGGCACCTCTTTATCTAGCCTTCCCCACATCCTGGTAGCTGCCCTACACAGTTTTTTTAAACTATTTTTTAAGTGAAATCAGCCACTATTGGATTGTATTCACAGAAGTCAGAACTTACTCTAGGTTCTGATTCACGGGAGATATCTCCAGATTACTTACACCATGTTCCAAGTCTCTGGCCATCTCAATCTGTTATTCTTGTGAGCTTTGTGAAGATTCCCGTTTTTTACATCCTAGAGCCTAGAACTTTATGAAAATGTGTACTGAAAGACCTGCACATGAATGCTTTTATAGCTTATTTTAAATAGCTCTAAATTGGAAAAACCCAAGCATCCATCAACTAGAGAATGGATAAACAAACACCAGCACATCAATGTGATGGAATATTACTCAGCAACAAAAAGCAGCACGTTACTAATATTACCTGCACAAATGACTACTTACTGTTTAATTCCATTTGTATTGTACTCTGGAAAATGCAAATCTGTAGAAATAGAAAGTAGATGAATGGTCTGCAGGGGCAAAAGATGGAGGGAGGGGACTGACTTCAAAGGAGCCTGAAGGAATTTTTTGGGATGATGGAAATGTTTATCTTGACAGTGCTGCTGGTTATACAAATGTCTACATTTTTCAAAACTTATAAAACTGTACATTAAAGGTTAAATTTTATTATGGGTAAATTATACCTCTATAAACCTAAATTAAGATATAATAAAGCTGGAATGGTGTATTAATATTAGACAAAGTAAATTAAAAACAATAGATATTACCAGAGATAAAGAGGATATTTTATAATGATAAAAGGACCAATTCATCAAAAAGCCATCATAATCCATTGTATATGCCTAACAATAGAACTTCAAAATACCTGAAGAAAAGACATGCATACTATAAAAGTGAAAGGAGAATGAAACAAATTCACATTTATAGTTGGAATTTCAACATTGTTCTCTCAACATTTAATAGAAAAAGTAGATAAAAATAATAAGTATATAGAATGTTTGAACACTGCTATCAACCAGCTTATTTAACATTTAAAGAACATTATAGTCACAGCAGCAGAATACACTATTTTTCAAGTACACATGGAAAATTCACTAACATAAATTCTGGCTATAAAACAAGTTTTAATATATTTAACAGAATTGAAATAATCTGAAATGTATTCTTTTTCCAGAATGAAACTAGAAATTCAAAACAAGAAGATCTGGAAAATTCCCAAACATTCAGATATTAAATAACATGCCTCTAATGACATAAGAAAAAGGAAGCTATCAAAGGGAAGTCAGAAAATTTCTGTATCTGAAAAAATGAAAGTATACCTTATAAAACTGTGTGTGATGCTACACAGCAGTGCTTATCATGAAACTTCTAGGATTAAAGATTTATAATGGAAAAATAAGAGTGGTCTCAAATGAATGATCTATGCTTCTATATCCAAAACTAGGAGAAGCAATGTAAATACAAAGTAAGCATAAAAAAGAAAATCCTAAAGATGATGGCAAAAATTAATAAAATAGAAAAAAATAGAGAAAATTATAGAAACTACGAAGACTGAATCATTGAAATAGAAAATCTGAACAGATTGATTATTAGTAAGGAGACTTAATTAGCAATCAAAAATCTCCCAGTAAATAAAAGTCTAGGATCGGCTTCACTGGTAAATTCTACCAAACATTCAAAGAAGAACAAATGCAAATCCTCTCAAACCCTTTAAAAATATAGTAGAAAAGGAGACTTTTCCAAACTGATTTTAAGGGCAACCATTACCCGGATGCCAGACAAGGATGCCACAAGAAAGGAATATCACATTTCAGTATCCCTGATGAATATAGTGCAACAATCCTCAACAAAATATCGGCAAACCAAATTCAATGATACATGAAGAGGATCATACAACATGATCAAGTGGGACTTATTCAGCAGATGCAAGGATGGTTCAGCATCTACCAATCAATGTGATACACCACATTAACAAAACGAAGTATAAAAATCACATGATCATCTCAACAGAAAGCATTTGACAAATTAAATATGCAATTATGATAAAAACTCTCAACAAAGCCCATATAGAAGGAACTTACCTCAACACAACAAACACCACATATTACAATCCCACAGCTAACATCACTTTCTGGTGACAAGCTGAAAGCTTTTCCTCTAAGATCAGGAACAAGACAAGGATACTCACCCTCACCACTTTGATTCAACATAGTACTGTGAGTTCTAGACAGAACAATTCAGCAAGAAAAAGAAATAAAAGGCATCCAAATTGGAAAGGAAGAAGTAAAAATGTCACTATTTTCAGTTGACATGATACTATATACAGAAAACTCTAAAGACTCCATCAAAAAACTGTTATTACTAATAAACAAATTCAGTAAAGTTGAAGGATACAAAATCAATACTCCAAAATCTGTTGTTTCTGTTACAGTAATAATAAACTATTGTAAAGGTAAATTAAGAGTTATTAATAATTTAAGAGAATCTCACTTACAATTGCATCAAAAAGAATAAAATACCCACGAATAAATGTAACCAAGGATGTAAAAGACTTATACATGCCTGTATATTAAAAACTAAAAGACTGTATATTAAAAACTGAAATTATAGAAAATATGAATAGATGGAAAGACATCCCATTCTCATGGATTATAAGAATTTAGATTTTTAAAGTGTCCATACTACTCAAAGCAATATACAGATTCAATGCAACCTCTATCAAAATTCCAAAGGCATTTTTCACAGATATAGAACAGACAATCCTAAAATTTGTATGAAACCACAGAAGACTGTTAATAGCCGAAGCAATCTTGAGAAAGAAGAACAAAGCTGAAAGTTTCAAATTATACCACAAAGTTACAGTATTAAAAGAGTATGGTACTGGCATAAAAACAGACACATAGACAAATGGAATAGAACAAAGATCCCAAAATAAACCCACAGATACATATATGGTCAATTAATTCATGACAGAGGAGCCAAGATCATACAATAGGGAATGGATAGTCTCTTGAATAAATGGCACAGAGAAAAATGGACAACCATATGCAAAAGGATGAGACTGGACCACTCTCTTAAAGCATACACAAAAATTAACTCAAAATGGATTAAAGACTTGATGTAACACCTGAAACCATAAAATTCTTAGAAGAAAACATAGGCCGTAAGCTCCTTGACGTAAGTCTTGGCAATGATATTTTTAGTCTGACACCAAAAGTAAGTGCAATGATAGCAAAAATAAACAAATGGAACTATATCAAATTAAAAGTCTTTGTACAGCATAGGAAACAACAAAATAAAAAGACAACCTACTGAAAGGAGAAAATATTTATAAACCATATATTTGATAAGGGGTAATATACAAAATAAGAAACTCATACAAGTCAATAGTAAAAAAAAAACACTCAATGAATCTTATTAAAAATTCAGAAGAATCTAAATAAACATTTTCCCAAAGACATACAGTTGGTCAACAAGTACATGAAGAGATGCTCAACATCACTAATCATTAGGGTAATGCAAATCAAAATCATAATGAGATATCACCTCACATCTGTTAGAATGGCTATTCTCAAAAAGACAAAAAGTAACAAGTGTTGGTGAGAATTTGGAGAAAAGAGAAAACCTGTGTAGTGTTGGTGGAAATGTAATTGGTATAGCTAGTATAGAAAACAGTATTGACTTCCCTCCAAAAATTAAAAATAGAATTACCATATAACCCAGCAATTCCACTTCTGGATATTATCTAAAGAAAATAAAAGCACTAACTTGAAAAGATATACGAACCCCCATATTCACTGAAGCATTATTTACAATAGCCAAGACATGGACACAACTTAAGGGTCCACAAATGAATTAATGCATAATAAAATTATGGTACAAACACACACACACACACACACACACACAGTGGAATATTTATTCAGCCATAAAAAATAATGAAATCTTGCCATCTGTGACAAAATGGATGAAACTTGAGGGCATTCTGCTAAATGAAATGAGTCAGACAGAAAAAGACCCATACCATATAATCTCTTATAAATGGAATCTAAAAAACAAAACAAAACAAAAAATAAAAACAAGCTCATAGATATAGAGAATAGATAGGCAGTTGCAAAAGGCATGGAGTAGGGAGGTGGGAGGATGAACTGTTTTTTTTTAATTTATTTTTTAGTTTAAATAAAAATTTTTAAAAGAATAACCTCAGTAGTCCAATAATATTGAAAGAAACTTAATTTCTTGTTCAAAGCCTTGCAACAGTGAAAACTCCAAACTCAGATGGCTTTGCTGATGATTTTACAAAACTTTGAAGGTAGACATAATACCAATTCTATACACATGCTTCTAGAAAATAGATTACTTCCCAACTCATTTAAGAGTCTAGCATTACCCTGATACCAAAAACAATAAAGCAAAGTTATAAAAAACCTACAAACTAATATCCTTCATGATCAAAGATAGGAAATTCTATCTTTAGCAAATCAAATTTAGCAATATTAAAAAAAAAGGATAATACACCATGACCAAGTGGAGTCTATGTTGTGTATGCCATGTTGCTTTAATACTAAAAAAATTAAAATACAAAAGTGTGTTCTCAATATTAAAGAATAAAAGAGAAAAGTTACATGATAATCTCAACAGATGTATAACTATTCATGAAAATCTCAGCAGAAAAAAATAGCTCTCAGCATATTAGGAACAGCAATTTTATAAAGAATAGCCATAAAACACCTACAACTGGGGCATCTGGGTGGCTCAGTCGGTTAAGCTGACTTTGGCTCAGGTCATGATCTCATGGTTCGTGAGTTTGAGCCCTGTGTCAGGCTCTGAGCTGACAGCTCATAGCCTGGAGCCTACTTTGGATTCTGTGTCTCCCTTTCTCTCTCTGTTCTTCCCCTATATGTGCTCTCTCTCTCTTTATAAAAAATAAATAAAACATTAAAACTAACAAAAATAAAACACCTACAGCTAACACCATTCTTAATGGTAAAAAGTTGAATGCTTTCCCCCTATGATCAGTTACAAAACAACTTGTATCCAACAAGTATTGCAGGTCCAATCCAGTGTTAAAAGGCAAGAAATAAAACTAGATAATGTGGAGTTTGAAAAGAAAGAAGTAAAGACATACGTCCAGACAAATGTAGACAGTCTTTCCCCAATGTCTTCAAAAACTTATAGAAATTAATAAATTAATACATGAAATTTGCATGTGTAATGTCAATCTACTAAACTCAATTAAATTTCTATACACTAATAACAATTATAAATTGATATAAATTTTTTTACTTCATTCACAATAGCATCAAAAATATGAAATATTTGGTGATAAAATCAACAAGATATGTGCAAGATCTATTTGCTTAAATCTACAAGTAATTAAAAAATTAAAGAGGACCTAACCAATGAGAGAGATATATCATATTCATGGATTCAATAATATGACATTGTCAATTCTCCCCAAACTTATCTATAGATGCAAGACAATCTCAAACAAAATTTCAGTAGGTCATTTAAATAAACTCGCTAGCTGATTTTAAAATTTGTGTGGAAATGCATAGGATCTAGAGTAATCAAAATCCTTTTGAGAAGAACAAGATTGGAGAACACATATACCTGATATCAAGATTAGTAGAAACCACAGTGATCAAGGCAGTGTTGTGTTTGCATACATATAGACATATAGGTATATGGTGGAGAAAAGAGTCCAGAAATAGACACACATATATGGTTGGTTGATTTTCAGCAAACATGTCAAGGTATTTCATCGTGAAGAGTTTGGTCTTATCAATAAGTGATGCTGGAGCAACTGAATATCTATATGCCAAATAATTATATAAACCTTGTACTTGACCTCACACCATACACAGAAGGCAATTGGAAATTAATCATAAACCTAAATGTGAGAGCTAAAAACTATAAAATGTACAGAAGGAAATATAGGAGAAAATCTTTGTGACTTTGGGATAGGCAAAGATTTCCTAGATAGGACGGAACAAAGATGAATTATGAAATTAGAGTAAATTATACCTCATTAAGTTTAATAACTTCTGTTTTTCAAAAGACACTGATAAGAAAATTAAAAAAGCACAAAACAGTCTGGGAAAAATGTTTGCAAAAATTATTTTTGATTAAATGTTTATGTCTAGAATATATAAAGTATCTTATTACTTAATCACAGCAACACAAAATCAAATAAAGAATGGGCCAAATGTTTGAACAGGTACTTTTTCAAATAGGATATATGGATGTTAATACTCTTTATCATTCCTCATTGAGTATATACAAATATAGCCATAATGAGAGACAATTGTGTCGCTACTATAATAGCTCAAATTAGAAGGACTAATTCCAAATGTTGTCAAGAAATTGAACTTGAGCACTCATGCATTGCTGATGGGAATCCAAGAGAGTATATCTACTTTGTAAACCAATTGTAATTTCAGAAACATACACTTCCATAAGATGTAACAATCCTATTTCTAAATACTAACCCAAGAGAAATTAAAACACAAATCTCTACTAAATGAGTGTTCAGAGGAGCTTTACCCATACCCAGAAAGTGGAAACAATACAGATGTCCATTATTTGGGGAAGGGAGAAATGTGGTATATCCATACAAAAACTATTATTCAGCAATAAAAAAAACACAGTTACAGAAAACATGAGGATAAATCTCAAAATAAAAGACTGTAAGTTGCGTTCTACCTTTTATATGAAATTCTTAAAAAGCACAAACTGTAGTGATAGAAACAAAACATTATTATTATCCAGGGGCCAGGAACAAGAAGAAGAGATTGGCTGCAAAGGATTGTATGGGATCTTTTATGTCATGATGGAGTGTTCTATTTTGCGATTATTATGGTGCTTACATGACTGTACACATTCGATAAACTCATAAAACTGTACAGTTTAGTTAGGTAAATTTTATTGTATGGAAATTATATCTCAATAAATCTGTTTAGAAAAATATGAATATTTTTAGTACTAAATTCTTTGAATATGGTCTTTGAATTGAGAGAGAGAGAACATGCACACAGGAGGGGCAGAGAGAGAGAGAAGGGAAGACATAATCCCAAGCAGGCTCTATGCTGTCAGCACAGAGCCCAATGAGGGGCTCAACCCCAGGAATCATGAGATCATGACCTGAATGGAAACCAAGAGTCAGATGCTCAACCAACAGAGCCCTGAAGTCAGTTTTCTTTTATTTTGTAGTGTTTAAGGGCTATGTTCTAGCCCCTTCCTCAAAGGATGCGAACAAGGTAGAAAAAAAGTATTTTCTTACTTTCTCTCTTTCTTTCTTGGCTTTATTGAGGTGTAATTGATGTATAAAAGAACGGCAATATTTAACATATACAGTTTGATTAATTTGGACATAATAAGCATGCATCCATAATACCATTATCACAGTCAAGGTAAAAATATCTTTCCCAATAAAGACATCCATCACCTCCAAAGTTTCCTTATGTCTCTTTGCTTTTTTTTTCTTTCTTTTCTTTAAGCATTTCTTAAGATCACTCAGAGGGCTACTCAGTGGTGCTGCTCCCTCTGCAGTCACATAACAACCTCTTTTGTCTACAGATGCCCATCATTCTTTTTGCCTCTTTTCGGTATGCTGGTATACCTCTCTTTCTATTTCTACTCTTTTTAAAACAAAGCGCCTCCATCTGGAGGTTCATCAGGGACTCTTTTCTGTCTCTTGCTGATTCCAAGCCTCCAATTTACAATGACAAAAAACGCTGAAGAGAACTCCAGCAGAATAAAGTTCTGGGTAGGGAAAAGTCTCTGAGTCATTCTTCACTGCGCTGCTCAGCCTTCTCTTTGCCTTTCTCTACCAAATTACTGCATTCCATTCAGTGCTTTCCCAACTGAGTCTTGTGTCAGCAACTTTCTGCAGCTGCATGAGCAGCTGCTGCTACCTCACTAGTGGCTGTCATCTTGTCCAGCCCAGAAAATCCATCCAGCGGGCCTACAGAAAAAGGAAAAATAAAGAGCTGATAATGTTATACACAAAAGTTTTCTCAAGTTTCTGTCCTTGCCTCAATTTGATACAGTTCTAGAAACTGTAAGAATGACTTCAGATGCCTTTAAAGAGAAATGCTTCAACGGGGGTCTTTTCCCAATAGGAGTGATATTTCTAACAATCGATGCTTGCAAGATACATTTACTTACATGGAATCATTTTATTTTCCAAATGCACCATGGAGCAGATGGCCTCACTGCCTTTATACGGACAAGTTTACTCATCCTTATATTAACATGATTAAGTGACATGCAGTAAACATTAAAACTATATCTTAAGTGCTAGCCTGCCATGTTCACCTAATAGCTTACATTGCCTTTGGCCACAGTTGGAAAGAGTCATACAGTCTCAGTTCAGAATTGTGTTCAAAAGTCCTATAGATACCCCAATGCTTTTATTTCTTGGAGCAAGTTTATTCAATTCTGATATTTCCATTTCTAAGAGTTCAGGGATTTTGAAGGACCCTAATCATTCTGGGATGTGGTTCCAAATGATTGAGAGCCCAAGACAAAAGGTAAATTCTCCAACCATTTGTGCTCTCCTGCTTGACTAAAATCTTTCACTGGTTTCGCAGGTTTACCTATGTAACCTTTTATTTCTCTTTCAACCTCTTTGTGGGAAAACCCAAAATCACGTCGTTAGGCCCAAATTTTCTCTAGACCAAATACCCAAACATAACTATCCTCTATAATTTTGAAAATCTAAATATATCATCAAATGTATTTACCTTTCCCAAAACTTTAGTGTGTGTGTGTGTGTGTGTGTGTGTGTGTGTGTATTTATATATTTACCAATAAGAGGTCTGGATTCCTAATCAGAAAACTAGGGTCTGAGTACCAGTTCACATGTTTGCAGACTGGGGTAATGACAATTAGGATTCCTAAAACTTAATTCAGTTTCCTTACCTATTAGGTCAATAAAATGATACCTGTTCTACATATCTCACAGGGGTCATAAAATCATATGAGCTAATTTATATTAAAGTACTTTGAAAGACATTAAGAATTATACAGATGTAAGGTAGCATTATTAGCAATGATAGCATCTTCTGAATCTATTATTATTCTACCTATTTTTTTCCAGAGGCTTTCTATTTATGAGACAGGACAAATTCTTGGATTGGCACGGCATGATTCTTATCCTAAATTTGCCTCTTTAAGCCTCAATGGAGGCCTCTTAGACCTATTCACATTCTCAGTTACTGTGTCTACTTTTGTCCTGTTTCATTTATGCCTTCATTGTTCCAGACTAAAGAACATACTGTACTTAAACTCTTCCCACATGATTCCCAGACCTCACTTTTTACATCTCCACCTTTTTTGCCCTAGTTGCTTTCACCATGTCAGACTTAAGACTCCTTCACCCAGATACTCTGAGCCCAACTATCACTTTTGCTCTTCCCTCTCAGTTTCCTTTCTTGCCTGCCTCGTTGGCCCCTACACTCTCATTATAAGCACACTTTGGAACAGGGAAGGGATGGACTCAGCATTTTTCCTGAGCCTATATTTAAGACAAAACAGGTCCATATTTCTCATGAAACAATTATATATAAACAATAAGGACTAATTCTACTCTTGGTCTGGGCCACAGGCTGGCAGGTAATATCTCAAAATGGTACAAACACCTAACCTGTGGCTAAAAATTCACGGGAAATCTTCAGGTACAGGTGTTTTCTCTTTTTTGACATCTTCACCCCATCCTGAGTACAATATCATAAGTAATACTCTTGCTGGCTGGGGTAGATTTGAAGGTGAGATATAATTTATGTTGCTTTCTATACTAACTTCATCAGTGTTGTTTTCCCCAATTAGATTTTAAGCTCTAACTGAGATTTCAGATTAACGTTCTGCCATACCAGTGCCTCAAATCTACAGTCAGATGCAACAGCCAGAAATTATCTTTCAGTTGGTTAGCTCAGAGAAGCAGTACCATCACCAGCTTTCAAGAATCTGTGTTGACAGATGAACAAGGAGAGGTATTGACCTGGAAACTAGTGGCACTATCCCCAAGGCAAGTGGATATAATTAATCGTCATCTTCCATTCAATCTTTGTAAAATATTTGCCCTTTGAATACTACCCACAAAATGTGTGTTATGCTGATCACCCCATACAATACCAGTATTTAAAATAGGAAAAGGCATAAAGTATGATTTGTCTGTCCTAAAAGGCTCTTAATGGACAGAACCTTGGCAACCTACCTCAGCACTCATTCCAAGTTTTGGGCTTAAGCATTAATGAAGAAAGCCACTAAGTGGAGACTGAGTGGTTCCTAAACTTCTTTCCCTTGTTATTTGACAAACAGTAAGGGAACTTTGTGAAAATTAAGTTAATGTATGATTATTCTTAGTAAAGTGTTTAACATTTTGAAAATATATAGAGCTTGACTTCATATCAAATATAATTTCCTTCAAGAAGAATTCAAACATTACATTTATAGAACTACTGAATTTTACATCTAAATTGATAAGTTGACACATACAAGTTAAGGATTTTAATAGTTAAAAGAAAAAAATCAGTAGATTGTTCATCATTTTGTGCTGAGGGTATATGAAAATACACATTCTCACTCTCCTCTCACTGGTATTTAATGTTCATGTATCTCTTATCTTGATCACCATAGCATAAGCTTGAATTTATGTAAATTATTACTATAAACTGTCTTCTTCATGGTGATTTTCATATTTCAAGGATTAATTAGCTGTACTATAGGGAAACTTTAATGTTTAATTAATAGGAGAAATTTAAGTGGTCTTAATTGGGTAGAGACAGTTTTTTTCCCCTCCTAAATGTTTATTCAGAGTATAGAGGTTTTAAAGAAAATAGAAATGCTTTATAATACATTTGGCTGTCAGAAATGACTTGATTTTGTTGTTGTTGTTTTGGTAAGTGTTGCAAAGCACAAGGCTACTACTACTCTACATAGATATTGCATAGGTAAATGCCAACATTTTCAGACATTTACATAAGTGTGCTCAAAGAGTTCCTCCCTGGAGCCTTAAAAAGGTCACCAGCATCTAAATCTCATTTACCACCATCTTCCAACCCCAACTTTATCTTACTAGCCTCCTAAACTTTTTTTTTTAACTTTATAGTTTATTGTCAGGTTGGTTTCCATATAGCACCCAGTGCTCTTCCCCACAAGTGACCTCCACAAAGACCATCACCCCCC
>CM053573.1:60270733-60325328 GCA_028646485.1 Cryptoprocta ferox
TATAACCAGCCAAGAGGAGAGATAAGAATATGCTACGGGAAATCTATCTGGATGGCAGCAGAAAAGAAGGAGAAGCAAAGAAAAAAGAAAAAAAAAAAGACAACTCCCCTGTGCGGATGGGCGTGGTCTGGCGTCCCGTCAGGTCTCGGGGGGGGGCTGCTCTCTCCGAGGACCCGCCTTGGTGGTTGCGGGGAGAAGTATGGCGCCGCCTCAAAGCTTTGCCGGAACCAAGCGTTGGAAGCCGCCCTTCTGAGTCCGATCTCTCTGTGCTGCGGGCGAGCCAAACTGTATTCTCCAAGCTCCGCCTCACTTCTAATTCCCAGTCCGTGCAGTTCAACACTGTCACCGGGGATGAGATGCGTTCCCGCTGGCAGCCGGCCTCCCGGCCCGGCTTGCACTGCCCTTTTCGCGCCGCCGCCGCCACCGCTTTTCATGCCGCCGCCGCCTCTATCTGCGCCGCCACCCCTCGCGGCGCTGCTCGGAATGGATGTTGCCACCACCGTGCCCAAGGAAGAACTCGCCGGCCAGACGGGACGCACCTCTCTCACGGTGCTCGGCAGCTGCATATGGGGAGACGGTCGAGTTTTTCCTCCCTTAGAGGTGATTCTGTGTGGGTTTTCCGTCTCTCTCTCTCTCTTCCCCTGGTCTCTCCGGGGCACAGCGCGCTCTCCCTGTGTTGGGTTCGGGCTCCTTCCCCCTGCACCACCGGGACCGCCCGTCCCCTAATTTCCCAGATCACAGTCACTCACTTAGGCATCTTTGAGGTTGTCTTCTTTCTGGCGTCAGTTTCTTCTTTCCCCCACTTGCAAATCCGAGTTTTATCACTTCAGTCCTTCTCAGTTCAATCCATACGGGCGTGTGCGGATTACAGAGCTCCCTGCTTCTCGGCCATCTTGCCCGCTCCTCCCTTCCTAAACTTTTTAATCCCATTTTAACCATCCTTATCTATCATAGAAGTAGTACAAGCAATTCTCTTGCTCAATATCTTGCCCTACTATAAACAGAAAGTTCTCAGGTGGCTTGGAATCACTAGGACTAATCACAATTAGTATTCTGAGAGTGACTTATTGTGTAATCAGTCATGGAAAAACTTAGCAATAAACCACAGATGATAAGGCATCAAAGTAAGATTTCAGGGTACACACCTAACACAAACCTAAGTTTCTTAGAAGTGAAAAGATGTGCTTTGCCACTAGTAGACCAAATAAAAAGCTATTAACCACTCTTTCTTCCACATTATCCCTAGATCATTTTGTGGAGTTTAAAAGAGTTCTTTTGTTTTGGTTGATTGGGCTGTTTGAAGGCAACTGAAAAATAAGCCTGAGAAACATACCAAATTTAGAAGAAAGTATTTTAAATCCCACCTTGACCTTTAATGAAACAGAACACCTTGAGCTTCTGTGTTTTTAGAGACATAATCAAAAGTATTTAGAGCCATTCATAAACCACAGAATGTTCTTTGAGTATTCAAAATACTAGTGTTGTTTTTTAACATTACATGTAATTATATCTATTCAGGATGAAGGTGCCTTGCAATTGTACACCTCTTTGTTTGAAACCACAATGACAGACCATAGCAGACCAAACACTTCTTTCTATCATAAAAAAATCATATTGAATACAAATTAAAATAATGTCACTTACCAAATAAATTGTGAACTATGAATCAAGAGGTTTGATGGGAAAAACACTAGTGGGGAAGTGTTCAAGTTAAGGCTGGAAATGGGAAAAGAGAATCATTCGGAGAAGAAGGGAGGGATAAACAGAAACTTCACAAGAAGGAAGACTGCTAGGACCCTTCCTTACAGAAAGTTAATTCCTGACCCGGGGTAACGTCATCAGACAACCAAATCCCCACACTTATCTACACACAGACACACACACTTCAAATGTGCTGAGTGCATGGGTCACACTTATCCTAAAATACAGTCTTTATATTTATTGATTTATTTTGCATTTTATTATACTGAATAGAGACCTTATTTCCTTATGTGCCTTGACATTAAAAATATTATTCTATACTTTTGAGTTATTACATGATTACATTTCATTATGTAATGAAAGCAACTGATGCCAATACTTTTGGTTTTCATATGTTTTATGAGTTGCCCATGTGTATTTTTTTCTAGATCTTCAAACACTATCGAAAGCAGTAAGAAAATGGTATTGTTGTTGCATTTTTTCCGGGTTAACATGACTAATCTGGAAGCACATTTCTCAGAATTCTCTTCCTTGTATGTTTCTAGGTTAGGACCAACCACAAGGAAGCTGGCATAAGATTTGGAAGGCAGTGTTGTGAACACTGGGTAGTGCTCAGTCACTACTATAACATCTGCCCATTTATTGCAAATATGCTAGTTCCCTTTCATGGTGTGGGGTAGCAGCTGGGACTGGAGTTATTCTAGCTGCCATCACATCTTCTCCTCAGTGTCTCCAAGGGCAAGGCCAGTTGCAGGTATAGTTCCTTGGAGAGGGTTCCAGTTCCTTCTGTTGGTCATCTACATTGTCCAGGCTAGAGGTGATGATACACAGATGTGGATTCCAGTTTGTCTACATGGGTTCCAATTCATCTTCACAAATTCTAGTCTTCCCTCATTCCTCCTGACCTCATGTTTAGCTTTTGTTTTCCATCTGGTCCTACTGAAATACAGAGATGATAGGGCCATAAAGAGATGCACAAGCCTCCCATAAAATAGGCTTCCATAAACATCTTCACAAATACCCACAACCATGTCCATTCGAATCCTTTATTTCATACCACCCAGAATAGTAACATGCTTCCATGATTCAACCCTACCTAACACAGGTGTTTTCTCTTTACCCCATGTTGGAGCAAAAGATATTTTATTCCCTTCCACGCTTAGGAACCTCTCACAGAATAAATGAATTCCATAAATGTGCAGCTATGGATCCACATTTTAAAACATAAATGTCAACAGAAATGATAATAAATGTAAACACTGCTGCAATATTGAAAATTCGAGAAAAATGAAAAGTCTTACATTTTAGGTAAAAAAAACCAATTACCTGAGAAAACCAGAATTTCTTAGGATAATACAATATTAGAACTAGAAATAATTTAATCCTAAATTTCCATTTTACAGGTGAAGAAACAGAATCAGACACTTGCCTAAGATCACAAAATAAAGTAGTAACAAAGCTGGGAGTAATGTGTAATACAGTTTAATTTTCTTTCCCTTCATACTTTTTAAAATTCTTGAATTAATATCAGTTTATGTGAAAAACTAAAACTATAAAAACTATAGGGGGTTTAAGTTGACTGAAAATGTATTATGATTCAAAAGGGTAATATGGTTATCAAAATACTAATGTGATAAGAGGCTCTATTAATATTGTATCTAATATAAGAAAGATTGTAACCCCACTGTAGTCTGCCTGATCAGTCCATACTCATGCCTTTGAGTACCTGAAAGAGTCAAATAGATTATAGAGAAAGTGACCAGAATTACATGGGTTTTAGTGCTATGATACATAAAAGATAGAGAATTGGGGTTATTTTAATTAGAGAAAGGGAGACACCAGCACATATAAATATTACCAAATATTTGAAGAGCTTCCATAAAGAAGAAAAAAACAAATTTATTCTCTGTGCTTATCTAGGGCGTAAATAAAATGAACAGTTGGATATTAGAGAGGCTGTTTAATATTTAGAAATACTTTGTAAAACATAGGGAACTTCAAAGCTGCAGGGGTTGCCTTATAAGGCAGTGAGTTTCTAATCAATCAAAGTTTTCCATCACAGGCTTTGATGACAATCTATCAGGTACTCTCAGCAAAGGATTCCCAGGGGTATGGATGTTAGAAGTACTTTGAAGTCTCCACTATGTCCCTGTGGCTGAGCATCTATTGTTTGAATGACAACATTATAGGAATAATGTAATAACCTCAATTATATGAAAGTTATATTTCTGCTATAGCCCATGTAGAAGCTCCAGTTCATCTTTAATGTTTAGTCCTAAAGTACTGACAATGTCCTTGAAAGCTTCTTTTTCTAGAATGAGCTAGATTTAATCCAGATGGATATATCTGCTAGAATAAAATTCAGGCTGTCAGAATTGAAGGTCAAAAATATAGGTTTTAACTATACAGGGGAAAAATCCTCTGGACAATACTGTGCTAAGTACATTCTGGATTGTGCCCAAGGATCCCCCTTCCACAGGGCAGAATGCTGGCTGTGAGCCACCAACATGACACTCAAGTTGCTCCCCAGAGTGTAATACAGCTTTTGCTATAGTATCTGAACAAGATGCCAGACCAAGGAAAGGGGGGTCTTATCAGTGGCAGCCCAGCAGGCTGGGCGATTGGCATGGATTGTTTTACCATGGCAGTCACGGACAATAGAAGCAGGCCAAGAAACATCTTTTTTATCCAGAAGTTGACACAGAGGATGTTGCTGAACTCAAATATCTTAAAGAAAGAGAGGCAAAGAAAAAAAGGATTTAATGGAAACTGACAACGATGCCTTTTAAAGAAGAAAACTAAGTAATCTCATTTGACTTTTTTTTAATTAAAAAATTGTTCTCCTAGAAATGCACAGCAAAGCTGGCAGATTCATATAGAACTATCCCAGAACAAAAGGCTTCCCTTGAGCGCACAAGGAAAGCATACATCAAGTTAGCCTGGGGCCTTCTCTTGGAAGAAATTATATAGAGTAAAGGAATCATGAGTGTATATTAGGAAAGAAAAAAAATGCTTAAAACAGAGTCTGATAAACAATTCTAAGACAAAATCAGAAGGGAACTCTGTTGCTATCTAGCGTACCATCTCAAATGTGGCAGCTTATCTCAATCACCAGTGGAGCTCATTAAAAATATAGTTAATCAAGCTCCACATTGGACTAACTGTGTCAGAAACTGATAGACAACCTTGGAAATCTCTAATCTTGACTATCACAGAATATTCACCATACTTTTGTCTTAATGCTTGTACAACTATAACTGTTTTGGATTTTGACCCTGGAGTTTCTTCGGTATTCAAATGTAGTAGAGAATTATCTCATTCAATAATCAAAACAATCCTAAAGGATAATTATTATTTCATTTTAAAGATGAGAAAAACAAAAAGATGAATAATTTTCCAGCAACCATAGCTGGTAAATGGCACACCTAGAATTTAAAGATAGATATAATCCCCTAACTCGTGTTCTTTCCACTGCACCATGTAGTAAAAAGTTGAACCGACCACATGAAATAGCCTGTATTCAATTTTTTAACCCACAAAAATTATGAATTTATAGCATCTAATATAGTAAATTCGAAGTCCCGGAAGAAGACAAAGTACAACATAAGTAATGACTGTGAAGAAATAAAGCTATATGAACACTACGTTTTACAAAGTAATCCTTTTCTTTAAGTGCAATGTATTTTGATAAAACTAGACATAAAATGTTCTATCAACTAGTAATGGGATATTGCTGAACTGATATCTGTCTGCTAATGCCACTTAAGGATAAATCAGAGGTCTGTGGCCTGGGCCTGAGTAAGACAAGCGAGGTTCCCAGGGCTCAGCGTTTAAGGAAGCACTCACTCTCATGTGCTGGCACTGTACTTGCACGAGTTTGAGAGTGGGTGCCTTCTTACTTACATTTGTACCCCAGAGTGCCTTCTTTGCTCACCCTAGTCCTGACTTCACACTTGACTTCTGTTTTTCCTCCTTTTTATTCCACTTTGGTTAATTCCATACCCAAATCATACAAGGCAGGCAATTAAAAGTATGAGATACAAGTCCAAGGCAGGATCCTCTGTGTATAGTGCAAAAGATCACCCGCATTGCTTTGGGAAGAAAATGCAGAGACTGAATAGAGAAAAATAGCAGGCATGTGATCAGAGAAAAAAGGCAGTTTATTCAAAAAGTGGCTGAGGTTGACTTGCTGTACTTATTATACATCAAGCCTATTTAGGGTTGTGTTTTCTCCATGCTATGCGATTCTTGTGTTATTATCACCATGGCCATCCATTCTTAATTAGCTTTATGAACTGAGAACTTTTTATGTGCCCAAAGTCATGCCTGCATGAAAAAGTATGATTCAGTAACCACATAAAAGAAAAATGCAACCTACTGAATGTGTTTTTAGAGAGAGAACTATCAGAAACTCCTAGTGTTCCAGATGGACAATGGCACAGGTCCTTGGAGGCCATCTGGGACTCAAGGAGAAGCACTTTCTACATAGTCTTTCTTCACAGAAGATGATCTTGTCTCTGAATACCTTTAGAAATGAGAACTAAACCTTCATTAGATATCCTTCATGGATGCCCGAGAGTATTTCTACTACAATACTCTTTCTTCTTCTAAGCCCAAATCTTCTCCTTTGCAGGGTTTTTCAAATCCCACCTGGGGTCATGTGGCAACATAAAACTGTTATACCTTTTTTCTCCCAAACTGAGTTCGCAAATATTAGAAATTGGCTTTAATATTTGTTATGGTTGTACACATTAAACAACACAGGTTCCTCCAATGAGCTGGACCAAGACAAGTTCTATTCCTCTGAATATATCCCAGTTTTTCAGTATACTTTTAAAACACATTAGGTAGTTGCAATGTCTTTTCTCACCCATCTTATTCAACATAAAATTGGAAGTTCTATCCAGGCATACAGATCAGAAAGGAAAGAATACAACTATCTCTATTTGCAGATGATAGGATTGTCTATAGAGAAAATCCCAGAGAGTGTACAAAAATGCTTAGAACAAATAAATAAGTTTAGTAAGGTCGTAGGATACAAGTTCAACATACATAAGCATGAAATAAAAACACAATACCAATTGTAACTGTTCCAAAGAAAATTAAATACTTAGGCATACACTTAACAAAATGTGCATAGGATTTGCATGCTAAAAATTATAAAATGTTGACAAAAGAAATAAAGAGGACCTAAAATAAATATAGGAATACGCCATGTTCATGGATTAGAAGTCTCTACATGGTGAAAATGAGTTATAAGTTTAATGTGATTCTTATCAAAATACCAGCAAGTTATTTTTGTAGACATAAGCAAGCTTGCTTTAAGGTAAAAATCATAGAATTGCTAAAACAAGCTTGTAAAAGAATAATTAGGAATAGAAATCACCCTAGCCAATTTAAGGCTTGTTGTATAGCTATAGTATTCAAGACAGTATGGTATTTGTGGAGGAATAGACATATAGGTCAACTGAACACAAAACAAACCAAGAAATAGACCCAGAGAAATATGCTCAAATTATTTTTTACGGTGAAAGTAATTTCAGTGGAAGAAGGATAGGCTTTTCAATTAAAATATCCATGGGTGGTGGTGGGGGGGAGTGGGAAGAACCTCTACCAAAACCTTACACCTCACATCTTATACAAAAATTAATTAAAACGAATCATGTGACTTACATCTAAAACGTAAAACAACAACAATTTAAGAAAAATAGGATAAAATTCCTTGGAATATAGATCTTATCAAAGGTTGTTATACTTGATACAAAAGCAGGATCCGCAAGAGGAAAAATTTATAAATTGGACCTCATTGAAATTAAAATTTTGCTCTGTGAAATCCCATGTGACCAGAATGAAAATACAAGCTCAAGACTAGGAGAAAACATTTGCAAAATACATATCTGACAAAGAACTTGTATCTGACACATATAAATAACTCTAAATATTGAATAATGAAAATAAGCAAATAAGTAAAGAGTATACATTCAATTGGAAAATGGGGAAAATACATGAACAGACATTTCTCTGAAGAGCGTATACAGATGGGAAGTACACACATGAAAAGATGTTCAACATCATTAGCTATCACAGAAACACAAAGACACAATGAGACATCACCACACACCTATCAAGATGGCTAAATTTAAAAAAAAATGACAACTCCAAATGCTGGTGAGGATTCAGAGAAACTGAATCACTCTTACTTTATTGATGGGAATTTAAAATGGTGTTCTGGAAAATAGTCTGACAGTTTCTTACAAAGCTAAATGTGAAATTACCATATGACCCTGCAATTCCACTATTGGACTTCTGTCCCAGAGAAATGAAAACTTTCTTTTTCATACTATTAAAAACACGCAAAACAAATATTTATAATTTATTTATTTTTATTTAAAATAGCCAAGAACTGGAACTAGCCCATATTCTCCAACAAGTTTAAGCAATCTGTGGGATATACATATCATGGAATACTACTCACTGATAAAAAGGAATGAATTATTGAAAGCAACAGGTTGGATGGATTTCTAGGATATTAGGCTGAGTGAAAAAAAGCCCATCTCAAAAAGTTATAGATTGTATGATTCCATATTATAAAATTTTTGAAATGACAAAATTTTAGAAATGGGGAACAGACAACTGGCTGCCAGGTTTAGGGGCAGGAAAGGACACAAAGGGAGACAGGTGTGGTCATAAAAGAATAGTACGAGAGATCCTTGTGCTATTGCAAGAGTTCAACATCTTGACTCTGTTGATGCATACACAAGCCCTGAGAGATGGCAAAAGTGTACCATACTTAATGCACACACACATACACACACACATATGTACACACACACATATACATGACTCCAGGTAAAATTGGGGAAACCTGACTAAGGTGACTATCTCATGGTTGTGCTATTATTATAATTTTGAAAATTGTGATCATTGGGAGAAAGTGCCCTAGGTTTTTTCAACAGCTTTCCTTGGACTCAGTTTTATTTTTCTTCCAGTCTTTAGATACATTGCAATTTCAGTTAGGGACTCACTTTTACACATTAAAATTTCTGACAGACTTCAGGAAAGAAAGCAAATGATTTCTCACTTAATATACCAGCAATGCCACATGGGCAGGTCCCAGATGGAGCAACAATCAAGCAATAACTAGTAATTAGCTTATTGGGGGCTTTAGGAATTGAAATTGAAGACATGGGTACCCAAGCCCTCAAGTCTATGGGTTTTCCTGAAAATTAATGTAGAAATCTTCAAAAGCTAAGAATCAGTCTTTCCCAGTATAAAGAAAGGAGCCCTTATTTTTCATGTGCATAACTCGTGGTATGGCTATAAGTTTTACTGCAAAAATGAGACGCCCTTATGCAAAAGAGCAAACCATTTCTTATTTGTAAAATGTGTGGAATCTCAAACGCAAACTATGGCAATGGCTAGAGGAGAAGTTTTCTCTCATGAAATAAAAAAAACTAAGTAAAAGGGTCCTGGGGGTGAGTGGAGAGGCAGAAGCTTTTCCTTTAGTCTTTATCCCCTGGTTTGCGACCAAGTAGCAAAGACAAACATGATGGCAAACCCATGTTTCATTAGATAGGTATTTGGTAGCAGGAGAACACAGTAAGATGCTTTTAAAGTTGTAGCAGCTCTTGACGGAAGAAGTAAAAGTATCTGTTTAGCACTGGACCAAGCTGTGAACCTTGAAACAAGCTGGCATCTCTCACAGGCTATCAACCCATGCTTTGTAAAATGTACTGGTTTGAGATTTCTTGCATTATTTTTCATTTGTCTTTCATTGCTTTTAGGAAACCTTTTGACATTTCCCACTGTTTTTAACTGTACTAAAGGGATTTTGTTTGCATTTGGGCCTCAGCTTTTAAGGGAGAGAGCAGTATCCTTAGGGAAGAAGCAGTGGCAATGGATTCCCAGTGAAGTGCCCAAGAGAAAGATAAACCTCATAGAAAAGAGATATGGGGGCTCCCAATGGGGCCTCAGCTCTCCACTTTCTTAGCCATGAATTTTGCATGCTTTGACTTAATAAGGGAACACTACTTTTATCCATAAGGCAGTAATTTTTTTTTTACCGCTCTTACCTTTTACCTCCAAAAGTCTGTTGCTAATGCTAATAACCATTTTCTCTGTGCTTTATGTAAAGGCTGCTGTAGTTTACAACCCCATCATCTGGTTCCTTCTCTCATTCTTCTGACAGAAGCCTATGGTCTATATTGCTGGTGTCATAGTCTATGGGCCATCCAACGTCATTTTTCATCACTTATTTCTCAGGGAACTTTATGTTCAAGATGGTATCGATTGACAATGCACCAATGTGAAAGCAGGAGGCACTGGATATAAAAGAAACAGAAGAGATTGCCCTGTCCTTGGAGAATTTATAAGTCACAGAAAGGGTTTGGGAAGGCTTAGAAAGTAATTTTCAAATAGACACATTAGTATAGTGCAAACAGAATATTATATTAAGGCCAGGCAAAATCTACAAAGCAAAAGAAGGATGATAAAAATAATAACTAAAATTATATAGTCTTTTCTAATTTACAAATACCTCTCTTGCCTTGTCTCATTTGCTATAGCTTTTTCAAATAAAGGACTAAGTTTTTATTATCCCTATCTTGATGAAGAAACTGGGACTTAGAGTTTGTCACTACCGTGGCCACACTGGGGCTTCAAGCCCTCGTTCTTTCTTCCACAACATTCTCCCTTCAGAATCTGAGGAGGTGAGATTAATCTGGGAACTAGGTGAGTTTAGAACAGGACTTTATGGGAAGTAAAATTATGTGCAATGGCAGACAGAAATGAAGAGAACGTTCCAGGTGTGCTGCTAATCTTAAAACAAACAAACAAAAACAGAAATCCTTCACACAAGGTGGGGTTTTTTTTAAGACTTTTTTTTTTTTTGAAAAATGAAAAACCGCTGTTTGGTTGGAGGCAGTTTCTGCACACTCATCCCTTCTTTCTTGTTTTGATAACTATATTTGTTCAAGGTTATACACAATCAATCTGTTCTGCTTGTTCCATATATAAACTGGATGTAATAAACATTTCCATTGGTGGCAGCTAGCTCAAAAGAGTTCAGTCCTTCTTATCAACATACATCTTCAATACATCTCTTTGTAGCAAGAAGGTAGGTGTTAATTTCCTGAAGCAGAAATTTGCATAATGGTGACTCACCTATGGACTCACTTTTCCCTTGGATGCCAGGACTGGACTGGGTGTCGGGGAAGCAAAAGTACTTGTAAGTCCAGCATGCCCTCCCACTTAGCCATATCATCCCAGTAGCGTATAAGCAATAAAGGCAATATTTTGTTAAATCTTCATACCTGAATCCTATTTCATCTCTCAATGTTTTTGAACTAGGGTGGAAAAAGGGGAGTGTTATTTATTGACCCCTACCTCTCAGACCACTGTGCTTGGCAGATTGAAGCATACTAACATATTTGTATGTCTCCCTTTACATGGATCTTTCCTTTTTTTAAAGTTTATTTATTTATTTTGAGAGAGAGATAGAGAGAAAGCAGGGGAGGGGCAGAGTGAGAGGGAGACAGAGAATCCCAACCAGACTTTAAGTCACCAGCACAGAGCCTGACACAGGGCTCAGACTCAAGAACTGTGAGGTTATAACCTGAGCCAAAACCAAGAGTCAGATGCTTCATCAACTGAGTCACCCAGGTGCCCATACATGGATCTTTCTATAAGTCAGTTTCTATCCATTTACATGGTCATGCTTCCTTGTTTTCCTACAAAATTTTCCACTAATGAAGAAAAGTATAAATTAATGGAAGTGTGAATGAAAAAGAGCAATTTGCGCTTCTAAACCATGCCAGAATATAAGGCTTTAAACTACTGGGTAAATGTGAACGATTCTGTGCTAGCACCAAGCAGTTTAAACCATGGCACCAAAACTATACTTGGACAGAGATCCTGCTGTCCAAATGTGACACAAAAGCCACAAGGCCACTTCCCTTCAGATACCATGTTCAGGCTTAGAGAATGAAAAACAACATATATATCCCCCAAATCAGAGCTATCTCCCTAAAAGTTATATTTTGAGTAAGACCCTTAGAATCATTTCATACCCTGAAGGGAAAGATCTCAATTAATGATGGAAGAAACAAGAAAATGTACTCACAATCAAAAGAAGATCAGTCAGTGGAGACAGTTAGAAAAAAACCAGAGGTGTTGGAATTAGTAGACAAAAACTTTAAAAGAGTCTTAGGGCACCTGGGTGTCTCCGTTGAGTGTCCGGCTTCAGCTTAGGTCATGATCTCACGATTTGTGGGTTTGAACCTCGCATTGGGTTCTGTGCTGAAAGCCCAGAGCCTGGAGCCTGCTTTGGATTCTGTGTCTCCTTCTCTGCCTTACCCTGCTCATGCTCTCCCTCTCTCTCAAAAATAAACATTAAAAAATTTTTAATTAAAAAAAATAAAAAGGTCTTCATAAGACTGGGCAAGAACAACCACTAGAAAACAACAGCTACTGAAGGGTTGTAATCTAAACAATTCCCAAAGATCAAACAAGTTTGGGACACATTTGATTTCCAAACAAGCAGAGATGGTGGAGTCCTTGTTGGAGCATTCAGTAGAGATACCAGAATGTCCTGCTTTCATAGTAGAGGTAGATATGCCTTAGAGTAAAGGATACCCTAGGTCTAAACTAATAAACAAGGCTTAAGCTTAAAGGAAGCTTTAAAGTGTCAAGTTGATTTGCAAATAATTTTAACTGCCTGCCTAAACAAATGCCAATATTCTTGAAAAGAAGTCAAGAGAATCCAGAAACAGCAGTTTAATTTCTATATTAACTAGTAGGCATTCAAAACTTACAGGGATGAAAGAAGCAATAAAATAAGCCCATAATCAGAATAAAATCAGTCAGTGGAGACAGAGTCATAAAAAAAAATAGAGATGTTGGAATTAGTAGACAAGAACTTTCAAAGAGCTACTACAAATATGTTCAAGGATTTGAAAGAAAACATGAGCATAATGAAGAGAGAAATGGAAATGCAAGGTATATGAAAATCAATAATTCCCCAAAGGTAAAACAACACCATATCTGAAATTTAAAATTCACTAAATAGGCTTAACATGAAATTAGACACAGCAGAGGGAAAACAGTGAACTTGAAGACATAGTGATAGAAACTATCTAAACTGAATCACATAGAGAAAAGAGACTGAAGCTAAAAAGAGAAAAAAAGCTCCTCAAAAAATTTTATGTGTTTTGATATGTCTTAGAAGAATATTTATAGCTTTGGGGAGCCTGGGTGTCTCAGTTGGTTAAGTATCTGACTTCGGCTCAGGTCACGGTCTCACGCTTGGCTCCTGAGTTCATGCCGCGCATCCGGCTCTGTGCTATCAAGCTTGGAGCCTGGAGCCTGCTTCCGATTCTGTGTCTCCCTCTCTCTCTGTCCCTCCCCTGCTCACGTTCTCTCTCTCTCTCTCTCCTTCAAAAATAAAGAAACACTTAAGAAAAGACTATTTATAGCTTTAAATATTTGTATAATAAAAGAAGAAAAGCTTAAAGTAAACAGTGGGGAAATGGGCTTTCTTTCCTCTTCTACCCAGGAACTAGAACTGTTTCAACTTATCAAGGACTCCAGAGCCTTTCCCATATTGCTCTGACACATTAGAAGGCTCTAGAATCTCTACATCATTGCCCAGAGAGGATAGAAATTCCTGGAGTGGGGTAGCTGAATTGTTCCCTGTTGGAAGCAGGACTGATAAAACTTTCCCCAGTTTTATAAGTAGCAGAGAGCTCAGCAGCAGATGGCTTTGGACAGATAGGAGGAAAAGACAGAAACCCCACTGTAGTGAATAGGACTTATTCATAGGAAAATGTGAGAGAAAAAACATCCTGGGTATCTACCAGAAATAACTGGGGGTGGGGTTAGAGATGAGGAATATCTTGCAGGGAGTTAAAGGTCAGTAAAATGTATTTGATGACAAATTCTCCCTAAGTGAGTAAAATACAGCCATGGGTACAGAGAAGGTCCACAATGTGACCTTTTAAAAATCTAATTTAGTAAGGCAGTATGTTAGTTATCTATTGCTACTCCCAAGCTCACTAGCTTGAAATAACTACAATTATTTTCTCACAGTTTCTGTAGGTCAGAAATTCGGGCACAATTCAGCTGGGTCTTTTCCTTCAGGGCCTCCCATGGGCTGTAATCCAGGTGCAGGCTGTGCCTATTGTATCTGGAAGAATCCACCTCAGGATCACTCTTAGGATTATTGGCATGCTACCATTCACCATGGGTGTTGGACTGATGGCCTCAGTTCCTTGAAGGCTTTTGGCTAGAGACTGGCCTCAATTGCTTGTCAGGTGGACCTCTCCAACATGGCAGCTTGCTTCATCAGCATACGAATGGAGAAGTCAAAGGGGAGAGAGTCCAGCAAGATGGAAGTCACATGTCTTTTGTAATTTAATCATGGAAGTGACATCCTATCACTTTCGTCAGATTCTATCCATAAGAACAAATCACCAGGTCCAGCCTACATGAAAGGGAAGGCCATGAATACCAGGAGGTGGGGGATCTCTAGGTGCCTCCTACAGTCAGGAAAACAAATAAGGGCAGGGAAAGTATTTACCCATGCTACTGTGGCATGATGTTCCTCCCGGAGAGTGATGGCCTAAATAAAATTTAACTTTTGGAGTGGATCAAGTCCCTAAGACAACCACCTTGTTCAGATGCCTGGAGTCATCACAGTGAGGCAGTAGCTTAGCAAAGAATGTAAGAAGTAGCTAGTGAGGGAAAGAGAGAATGGTCATGTTAAAACATACAAGAAACTTTTCTTGCTTTTAAAATTATGTTTCCTTTACAATAGCAACTTAATAGACAAAAATTTTCATGATATTTTAAGATAAAATGTTTTGTGTGAGTGTGTAGGTGGATCATTCCGGTCCCTAAGCCACCAGTGAGTTCCTGAACAGAGAAGTTTGACAAGTCTGGGAGGTGTGATTCACTGCAGTGTTATCGAAATTTCAGCCATTCAAATACACCTCTTTTGTGACTTTTTCTAGAGTTGTATTATTATGAATATGTCTTTTTAAGTTTAACATGCATTTTTACACTGATAAAAATATTTTACAACTATTTTTATAATCACTGCTGTATCTCCAAATCTATAATTACTGGTCATAAATATTTTTCTTAGATATGTTAAAATTAATTAAACCTATTAACTACTTTTAATGTTTTTCTGTGTACCATCTACAATCATGTCACCTCTAATAAAGACAGCCTGAGTTTTGAAAAATGTATATCATGAAAGGAACATGTGCTTGGGGTTTAAATAGTCATCCTTCCATTTTCTATTTACTAAAATATAAGAAAGTAAGTAATACTTGGGTTATTTTATCCTCAGACTCCCTTTCTATGAAACCAGGACACCCGTACTCACATTTAAGTGCTGTTTGGTTCTACTAAGATAATAGTTGGAAAAAGGATCATACTTGGTTTCCAGTAACAACTGCAAAGATAATAATATTGGCAATACCTGATACTTACTGCACAATTACTGTGTGCTAGGTACCGTACCAAAGCACTGTGAATATGTTTTCAATGGAAGTGTTATATTCAAAAGCTAGGATACCAAGTAATTTAACAGTCCCATCTAGTACTGATTCTCACCCGAAACAGCTCCCAAGTTTCAAAAGCAATAAAAAAACGAGGGTGTGCTCATAGATTAGAACATTTATAATGGCTCCAACATTACGGCTAGACAAAAGTAATATGGTAAAATGGGATTAGTCTACATTATAGATAAAAGGTATGACATTTAAATGTCTCCCTTTGTAATGTGCCATATTCCATGGATTATATCGAATTAGTCTTCATAGTTTACAAACTAGAGCATGAAGCCCTTGCAGTTGATTATGCCATATTTAAAACGCAAACATCCTCACATATGTGGGGGTTCCTACAACTTGCAGGTCCAAGAACAAAACGTATGTGTAGGCTGTGCCCCCTGGGTGGTAATTTTCTTTAGAAACCAGAGACAATTAGGTAAATAAGACCTGTTCTTTATGTATCTTGATCCCACCATCCCAAATTTCCAAAACTCATGTTAAACATGTTTGCAAAGACCCCCTTCCAGTTTTGAGTCCGATCTTCCCACAAACTACAATCTTCTTCAGGTCTTACTTCTTCTAGCTGGTGTTTTCTTTTTATTGAAACCTCCTCACTGAAGGCATTTGCATGGAGCAGACTTTCCTAAAGTGCTGATGTGACAGGTGTCCGCTTTAGTGGACTGCCTAGCTGTCTAAAACTTCCATGCTTCACTATCTTTCTGGGGGTTCTTCCTGCAACCTCCCAGAGAGGACACCTTCCTTCACTTTACTCAGCACAGCCACTTAGCTTGCCACCACCTCTCCAGCTCAGACCCTGCTACTGCATGCCCAAAGATTCCCTAGGGGACAGTGCCAAGCGACAGATACTTCCAGGCTCCCCGCAAAAGAACACAAATGAACTGGAAGAAACTTTGAGATTTCCTTACTCTCTGTCACCTCAACCAATCTCCATGAGAGGAAAGAAACAGTACAGAGAGATCATTTTATCCCATTTCCTTTAGAAGGCCGATGCACCTATCATCATTTTGGGTGTTAAGTAATAACTTGCCTTCTCTTTGTTACAGATAATTCCAGGTAGACACAAGGAGTGTTAAATACTCCTCATCTCATTTTGACAATTTCCTCTTCAAAGGGAAGAGTTCCTGACTCTTCCCTCCAGCATGCCTCAGAATGGTTATGCCCAGATTTTTTAATAAATTAGACCTCTGAAATAATCAGATTCAATGTCCCCATTTTGCAGTCAAGTAAACTGACGGCCAGCAGAACCTAAATTTAAAGAGCTATTCTAGGATATGAACAGACAACACCTTAATGGACATCTCACAACACGCCATATTCTCAATGCATCATTTAGATATCTAGAATGAAAGGAAAAAAGTAACCCCTTAAACATGTCCTGGAAAAGAAATTTGTTTGCACTATGAGACCAACAATCCCCCAAGCATTTTAAGTGGTGAAGATGCTAGTAGCGTTTGTTAAAGTCTAACCCAAACTGCTTCTAGTTCCCTCTTTTCCTGGTGCATTATTTCCTTTCAGCCATGTTCATCAAAATTCACACTCCACCTGACATTTCAGCACAAAGAAGGAAAGAGGAGGCTATTGGTTTCTAGAATCCTGAGCAATACTTTTTCTCCTTGACAACAGAAAGCCAAACTTTCAGCTGAAAAGCCATGGATATCAGATTAATAATTGTAGTGAAATCCTCCCTTTCTTTAAAAATATTGGGGATTGAAGCGTGACCCCATCTGGGCCAGGGCGGGTGTGAGAAAATGCAAATGTGCAGCTTCCAGTGGGAGAGAGCACAATGCAGCACTAGGTCAGAAGTGTGGACTGAATGAGGATATTTTTTCATATAGCTAATGTAACTGGGGGAGGACTGCTTCCAGATGGGAGAGGCAGCCAGTGGAGAGAGGTTTGTGGGGACCGGGGGTGAAAACTGAACAAGCATATGGAGATGTAAGGGAAAGGAAAAGGCTCTAAAGAGGCAGACAATGTGGAAGCAGGACTCAGACTTCAGAGAACTCAATAATGAGGCAGTGGGCCTGAGAAAGGGAGACAGACTCGGGAAAGAACTTCAGATAAAGGTGGGATGCTGACTCGTGGGAGAGCAATGCTCATTAGATGGCCAGAGAAGAAAGAGCCTGCTGGTGCAGCAAGGAGAGAGAGGCCTCCCTAGGTTTGGGGTAAAGTAAGGAAGTGAAGAAATGGGGATGGATGGAGCATCATCTCTTTTGGATTTTCAGTGAAGTCATTCAAGCATCCAGTAACATGAATTTTCTTCTACTGAAAATATCTTCAGAGATAAAGCAAATATAGCAAAATGTTACCAAAAGAAGGATCTAGGTAAAGGGCATTATTTGGTGTCCCTTTGGTGTTTGACTATTCTTATTCTTGTACGAAGGCACCTGGTGGACATAGAGTCACTATTCAGTTTTGCTTAGCACTACAGTGTTAGCTTTCTTCCTTCAGTGTCTCAATTCAAAAAGCAAGCAAAGGGTGATAAGCCAGAGGAGTTTCTCACTTAAGCTGCTCCAGTTTAATTTAGTTCCATCAGTTTACTAGCAATAAATTGTCAAATTTATAAAATATAAGTCACCTTATTCAAGTACTGTTTCATTTCCTTAGACCCTGTGCTTGTGCTAAATCTGTAGCAATTCTTCCACCAGGTTATGTGGAGCCTTGAACCAGTGACTCTATGTATGAGCTCTGATTCTTCTTCACCAGGTCCTCTCCTGTCCTTGTATTCAGCTTCACTGTGATACTTATAATGACCTTAACTTTGAGTCTATTAATATTTCAGTGCATCGTATCTAAAGTAAAGTATGTCCATATCTTCCTAATGCTGCATTTTCTTAACCACAAGCTCCCATTTCAAACTGTGTTATTGGTTTCCAATACATACACAGTTATTAATACCTAAGCGAGGTCCCGTTTAAATCCAGGCCCCTTTTCTAGATGAGACTGTTTCATATATTATGATTAGGAGGTCTATAGACCTTTAACCAAACCCATTTCATAAACAGTTTAGACTTTGAGGTTTCCTCAAAGGTTTTTTGTTTTGTTTTATGATTTTTATTTTTTGCAGTTAAAAAGAAACTGTTTGTTTTACTCAATGTCAAACTCATTTGATCACAAAACCCCCTTTCAAGGAAAACTATCAACATTTAGTAGAATTAGTGTTCTTTCTATCAAAGTTCAGAGAACAATTTGAGGCACCAAAGACAATCGTGTTGATTGCAAACAGTCACTAGGCTAGGAACATGCCACACTGTGTGATAATTAAGACTGTGGGCTCTGACACTGAGTCAAAGCCTGAGGTTGAATCTTGGCTCTTCGCTTCGAGCTGTGTGACTGTGGGTCAGTCAGTCAACTGCTCTGAGCATCAGTTTTCTAATATATAAAATGGAGATAATAAAATATCTTGAAAATGGAAGCTGATATCATAGTTGCCCTGGGTTGGCAAAACAGATGATGTTGAGCATCTTGGCTACAGTGAAAAGTGCTCAGGCAAGAGAAAACCCAGGAGAACAGTAGCATAGGACAGATGGAAGTTTGCGCCACAAGGGCCCCTGGAGACTGTCTGGTGTGGAACCCTCCCTTTATGAGTGGAAACCTGGTCACACAGTGGAAGGAGTTCACCCAAAATCAGTAGCAGAGAGCAGACCAGGACCCAGAGGTTTGGGCTGAGCCACCTGCGCCTTCCAGCCCACTGTGCCAGCACATCATTGAGTCACCCAATGATGTAACACCTTCAGGTTTCCTTTTAAGGATCCACCTTTGTTACAACATAGTGTTTTGGTAAAACACTCTGTATGCTGACATGGCTTCCCAGGTGCTGTCTGGCAAAGGACAACAAAAGTGGCAGGAAACGGCCACGAGTCTCAGTCACACTGTCTTTACAGTAGGAACCCTGGGTCTCTTTGGACTTGACTGTGTTGGCAGAACACAACTGGAAGCCTTCTGCTGGGGGACTTCCCACAGATTCCCAATTGAATACATATGCCTGTGTAAGGCCTTATACCACAGGGGAGTGATGCAACAGAGGCACCACTTACTCGCAACCACATCAGACTCCGACTCCTCTTTGATTACAAACTTCTAGGCAACCAGAGGTCTCTGACAAAGTATAACTTCCACCTCAGAACCAACATCTTACATTACACTGCAGGGTGAACAAGCCCTTTCAGCTGCTTCCTTGTTGTCTGCCTTAGATTTTAACCTTCCTTTCATCGTGCGTGTTTCTCTCACTCTAAAGAAGAAGTGAGTCGATGGAGAACACTGGGTCTTTATGGCTCTTAAAGAGGGTCTGCAGAGAGACCCTGGGATGCTAGCCTCTGACAGTTTTATTTCAGACCACGTAACCAGAAAGGCAAGTAGGAGGGGATGCTATTGTTAACATTTCAAAACAACATTCAGTATCACCTTCTGTTTTGACCCGTGCAACCTTCTCTTTCAAGAAATTATCCTTTGATTCTCAAACTCCTTTGACCTTGTCTGAGAACAAAGAAGTACCCCCCCTCCGTTTTTGGTGCACAAATTGCTTGAGTCATTTTCAGGTTATGAAGTGTGGGGGAAATTTTCATACAGAGAAAATACTTATGATTTCTTTTATGGATAATTCAAATATAGTTGAACCTTGGAACTTTAAGATGAAGAATGAAATTGTTATGAGTTTGGGAAAAAAAAAAAAAAAAAAAAAAAAACCCCGAGCAATCAAAACCCAGTCTTCATGTATGCACAATAAAATTGAGTTTTAAATTGTGTAATCATACCTCTGAATAACATGGCAGGGATATTATTGTTTGTTTTGATATTGTGCTCTATCTTAAAATGTACATAGCTATGCAAATAAAGTTAGGGAACTCAATCAAGGCACAACTTTCCTTTCCCCCCCTTAATTTACCATCTTAATTTCTTAAACCTAAAAGACAGAGAAATCAAATGCAGAAAAAAATAAAAAGGAAATAATCGAAGTATTGATACTTCCTCTTAAAAAATTAAAGATATTTAAGATTTTCATTAGGACACAGTGAATTAACATTATAAGTAGATGATACCATTAGTAAAAGAAAACACTTCTTAATTGTGTGTCTCTGTTTAATTTTCCATCTTCTTCCAACACTCTCCCCATCCCTGTACCTCTGGATTTTCTACAATAACTCTTCTGACCTGGAATGCCCTTTGTCCCTCTTGTCAATTTGGCTAACTCATTCTATCCTTGAAATGCATATCTGTTGTCATCTTACCTTTTCTCTATTACCTTACTGGCTCAGAAAAGTGTCCTCTATATTTCCATATTTTTATCTTGAAATAATTTTATTATATTATAATTTGTTTTTGTCTGATCCCTCAATTTTATTAGGAACTCCTGGAGTTAGGAATTTTGTCTTACTCACTTGTCTATCCCTAGCACCTACTATAATGCCCAGCACAGAGAAAATCCTCAATATATATTTGTTTGTTTGGATTTACTTTGATATTTTCCAACTAATTAGTGATCTGATAGATTTGGTAACCTGTTTGTGAACAAATACACTGTTCATCTGAGATAATAAAATCCTGCTAAAATCATTTCTTTTTCAAAAGACCTTTATGAGGAAGAAGGCTATATTGACCACTTCAGGCAGATTTCCTCATCCAGATCCTTTTAAAACTTTTCACAATATAACTAGAAGTTATTGGGTGAACCATATGCAGTTCCCTTTGGTCAAAAAGGGTCAAGTATTCATAATATTTTATAATTTCACCCAACACACCTAGTGTCTCCAGTACCTTGGCTATCACCATGATTTTAACTGGTAAAGATGGGATTATGCTTCAATACCCAGGCTCTTTCTTGTCCCCATTCCTATTTTCTGAAAGCAGGTTGCTATGCTGTGTGTAGCTAAAGCACACATGCTCCTCACTGTCGTGCAGCAGAATGATGATTCAGAAGAGTGGGAACGGGCTAAGTCAGGGCTCCCATCAGAGCGGATGTTACCCAGCCTGGTGTGCTTACGGGCAGCTATGACTTCTTTAATGAGCAAGACTCCTTGTCAGGTACATTCTTAGGTCTCCAGATGAGGCTTCAAAACAAGAAATATATGTCACCTCATATTTCACTGGAGGAGATACCCACCATGTCTCTTTGCCCACACTGAAGCCGATTCTTCATCAGCTTTCCTGACTTCCTCTCTCCAGACCCATGTTGCTTGTGGAGCATCAGGAGAGTCAGAGGTGATCTGGCTTCCCTTTACCTCCTCCATCACTTCTGCAGGCACAGGCCCTTTCCTCTTTGGTGTGTCCTACCTGTTTTAACTCTGTTTCTTCCAGAAAAATGAGTTAGTTCTTCCCGCTTCATGAAACTAATTACAGATGCACAAATATGGACTTAATGGTAATATAGTTAAAGGGATTCAAATTCATAGCTGGTTAGAACAAAAGCCTCTTTTTTTTTTTTTTTGCTGAGAAAAAGGATGTTTTATTATATTGACTTGACCATAAATTATAATTATTATTTATAAAAGTTATACAAACGCAGGCTGATCATCTTTAAAGTCTCAAAAAGCCAAATACATATAAAGCACAAAGAATTAATTGAATTGAAAAAGGTTCTGACATAATTCTTTCACATGTTTTGTATAATCATAGGAAGAATTATTGCAATAATTATCCGAAGTAATATTAAAGGTAACAAAAGAGATGTTTGGTCTTAGATGTAAATTCAAATGTATAGTATATCTAAATTAATGGATCAGAGCTAAAGTATATCTGTAATTTCTAACAGTAAAAATAAGTTCGTTTGCAAATGCTGTCTTTTTCAATGAAACAAGAAAGCAGATCAAGAATAAAATGTTAGATAGTCTTACCAACCAGGCCACCTTTTCGAGATAATTTTTCAGGGTAATGCTCTACGTATATAACTGAACTGTTTGTTATAATTCTAGAGCCAGTACTTTTATTTGCAGGGTTCATAAATTAAAATGTAGCAAATAATTATACATCAGGATTAGCAGGAACACCAAGTATTATTTCACAACTGCCACTATGTGTTTCTTCTTCTCTGATGCAATAGACACAGATCTAGGCTTGCTGTATTTGGGATGATTCCTTTCTTTCATTGAGGAGCTTCTTTAATGATGTGCTTCCTGTATCTGGCCGTAGATAGATTTTGGTAGATGTCAGTGACAGGGAATATGTTTTATATGAGGACGATATTGAAATTTCTCCTAAAACTTCTGGTTATAATCTTTGACTGCTTTTTCTTTGCCTTTCCCCATGCTGTATGCAAAGGTTCCTCCTCTTCTCCATAGCCCAGTCCATCCATTTCCCACTGCTTCAGTTTTGTCATCAACAACAGTAAAAAAAGAAGTCCCACAAAAGTATTTCTCATACAAAACCCTCAAGTGCTTGTATTGTAAGCATACATTTTCATTTAGTCAAGTTCCAAATTATAAGCCCTCCATTGTTTGCCCCAGAAAGGGCAGTAGTCAGGCTCTTTGGATGCTTTGCCAGCAACTGACTCTATCTCAGTGACCATCCAGGAAAGCAAGGAATGGTTTTGCAAATACACATTCCAGTTTGGTAGTATTTAAAGCTCATTAAGTATTTTTGTGGGACCTCACAAGAACGCAAGGTGATATCGTAGTTTCTTGGAGCTTGTCACAAGTTCAGCGTGGTTTTGCAGATAGAGTTGTCTGGGCTCTGGCTCAGCATCTTCACCTTCATTTTGGCTCCTCGTTGTCCGTGACTCCTCAAGCCTTTCCCCCAAGTTGGGGTTACTGCCACCTCCTAAACAAAAGCCTCTTTAAACCACTTACATTATACTACTAACTCGCTACCAGTAGTGGCATGACTTATGTTCTCTTAGCATCATTTCTTTATCCATAATATGAGAGGAAGAGCAAAAAAGTTGCTTTTCTTACAATCCAGGATTATAGTATCAAATGAGATCATGTATATGAATATGCTTTGTGAGTGCTTTAGCACCATGCAAATATAAAATATTAGTATTATGTGCATTATTATGGGAATCTGTTCTACCCAACATTTTTACCAACAACTTGAACAAAGACATAAAAGCACGATTATAAGCTTTGCAGATGATAGACATATGGGAGGAATAGCTAATAAAAAAGAAAGGAAGATAGAATCAAAGTTCAAAGAAATAATGACAGATTGGAATGATGACTAAAACTACCAAACTGATATTTAATAGGAACAGATGTAAAATACACTTCAGTTAAAAAAAAATCATGTCAGGGGAGACCTGTGATGACATCAGTTTATATGAGCCACAGTTATATGCCTGGGAATTGAGGATAATTTTACACTTCTCTAATTGGAATACCGTGTCCAGATAAAGGAAGTAATATGCTACATGTGTCAGACCATTGCTTACATGTGTAGTATTTAAATATTGAAATAGGAGGAACTGAGTACCTGGGGAAGCCAACCAGAATTTTGAAAGGCTTTAAAACAATATCATATAAAAAGCAACTGACAGCACTGGGGTTGTTTTGCTTGGAAAGAGATGCGAAAGGGAGTCTACAAATGTTTTTAAGGACTTACACACAGCAAGGGTGTAAAAATGCCTAATACACAGAGTAATTGGGAGATCTGAGGGAGATAACAAGGCATATACTGGATTCTCAGTAAGTGAGAGTCAAATCTAAATCCATTCTGCATTGCTCTAGTGGGAAGAGTATGGATCTATGCCTGGGAGAGTCAGTAAAGCTAAAACAAAAGAAATGAGTTTCTCATAGCTGGGAATATTCAAGGAAACTTTTATTGCTACCTAGAGGGTTTATGGAACATGCTGGAAGTTTTGTGTGTACTGGTGTTGTCTTATCAGAGAATGTGCATTCATCTACTTATACACCTGCCTTCCACCCATGCACAAACCATGGCTAAGAAAAGATAATATACAAAATTCCATTACATTTTCAGGAAAAAAAAAGAAAGTGAGGTAATGTTATTGCCTCTTGCCACTGGAAAATCTTAGATACAGAGAGATTTTATAAACTAAATATTCAATAATATTGCAACTGCCCCTGCTAAGGCAGTGGTTTTCAAACACCAGTGTGTATTGGAATCACTCACAGTGCTTGCCAATGCACAGATGCTGAGACTCACCCTCAGAGTATCTGAGTAAGTAGATTTGGGGTGAAGCTCCCAAAATTTGCATGTTTAATAAGCTCCCGGGTGATACTGTTGTAGAACCACTGCTCAAAGTAAAAGCTGCCTTGTTCATAGCCCTTGCAACACAAGACAAATTTGCTACATTTAAAAAAGTTTTTAATGTTTATTTATTTTTGAGAGAGATCCAGAGACAGAGTACAAGCAGGGGAGGGGCAGAAAGAGAGAGTGAGACACAGAATCTGAAACAGGCTCCGGGCTCTGATCTGTTAGCACAGAGCCTGGTGGGGCTCAAACTCACAAATTGTGAGATCATGGTCTGAGCTGAAGTCAGATGCTCAACTGACTAAACCACTCAGGCACCTTTAAATTCACTATATTTTTAAATGTATTTTATGCTCCAACCATCTTCAGTTGACAATTAGGGGTCATAACCTGATCAATCCACAAAGCTATTCAGCAACTTATAATGTGCCTTGGCATGAAAAGACAAGTAGAAGAAATCAAGTTTCATTTCTCAAGAATTTGAACAAGTGCATTTTTACGAGATAGGCAATTCCTATAAGAAAAAAATTGAAAAATCAACAAGTATAAAGGGAGGAGTGAAAAGGTAAGTCGATAGTCAGAAAAGTAGAGAGAATATAGCAAAATGTAGGAAGCAGCTGAGTTTGGATAATGGTAAAGCACTAGATTAAAGACGCTTAAACTTCTGAAAATTCCTGGAGCTCCTGGGATCTGGGTTCCTTACCCAATAATAAGGTGTATCTACTAAACTTTGTGTTGTTTCTGCTTTCTAATTATTTGACTTTTCTTTTTTTGAAAGAGAGAGAGAAAGAGAGAGAGAGAGTTGGGGGGGCAGAGGGGAGAGAGAGAGAGAGACAGAGAGAGAGAGAGAATCTTAAGCAGGCTCCATGCTCAGCACAGAGCCCAACAAGAAGCTCAATCCCATGACCTTGGGATCATGACCTGAGCCAAAATCAGGAGTCAGCCACTTAACCCACTGAGCCACCCAGTTTGCCTTTTTCTATGTTCTTGTTTCCACACCGGCTTACAATATACCTCACATTTACGGATAATTTTGAAACGTTTTTACTCTGGTACTTGGAAGACCATTATCCGCCTGCTACCAAAGTTGCTGTTGAAAAGTCCATGGCCACATTGATTCCTTATATTTCGCTTGAGACTTAATACTTTACCTCTCTGGAAGTTTTGAGGGTCTTCTCTTTTCCTAGTGCTCTAATGACAATATGTTCTAGTATGGGCCTTTTAAAAATTACTGTTTGAGTGAATCTTGAGTTCTGGAAAATTGTGTCCTCTGTCACAAACTTTTGTTCATTTGTTATATACTTTCTTTAAAAATGAATTGAAAGAGAAAGTAAGACTTTCCAAAAAGAATCTCAAGCAGTTTTAGAAGTCAAACAAGAGAGAAAAACCTGTTTTCCTTTTTTTTATTCCACTTACAACTCTCCCCTTGCCAAAAGAAGAAAGCAAAGCAGACAAGTCTGAAGGGGGTTTTGGCTTCTCTCTGTTGTAATTCAGCTTGATTGCTCTGGTAAATTCTCAGGAGGGAGGCCACAGAATCCAGAGCAGCAAAGTGAGTGAGGAAATGAGTAGGGAATGGATGAAAGGACAGTGATGAGAATCAGAGAACAAAACAGAACAAAGCCATGCGGCAGCTGACCGTGCTGGACGCAGGTTTGCACACTCTACAAATACAGCTAATGGTAGCGGGAAGGAAATGGTATTTTAAACCCATCTGTAATCCCCCTCTATTTTCTGTCACTCTGGAAAAGCACTGCTTACAACGGCCTTCTCTGCTTCCCACGTGAGATTTAGCTGCTGTTGTAACCTTTGTGTTGTTCATTGTGAGGATAGAGAAGCATAATTCCACTATATGTAAGCCACTTTGTAAGGGGAAATACAACTGTCAGCTCAGGTGGCTTTAAGCTGCCACAGCTTGGGGAATAAAACCAACTCATCTCTCTTCAAAATCCCCACGTGAGGAGAGAAGCTGACAGATATTAGTTCTGTGTTCCTATAATAAATTCTTCCCATGCAATGTAATGGTCTCATTGAGGTCACATTGGAATCTACTGTGGAGGCTTAAGAACTGCTGCCCTCTCTCTTCTCTGCAGAGATTATGACTTATTTGGCCCAGGGTTTTGGTCTGGACATGAAGATTTGCAAATGCTCCAGACGATTCTAATGTGCAGCCAAAGAGGATAATTATTGCTATAAACATTTTTTAATGTTTATTGATTTGTGAGCCCAGGGAAAGGGAGAGAGAGAATCCCAAGCAAACTCCCTGCTGTCGGCACAGAGCCCAGTGCTGGGCTTGATACCGCCAACTATGAGATCATGACCCTAGTGGAAATCAATTCTGATGCTTAACCAACTGAGCCACTCAGGCACCTCCCTTTCTTTCTCTTTTCTTCTTTCTTTCTCTCTCTCTCTCTCTCTTTCTTTTTCTTTCCTTCCTTCCTTCCTTCCTTCCTTCCTTCCTTCCTTCCTTCCTTCCTTCCTTCCTTCCTTTCCTTCCTTTCTTTCTTTCTTCTTATTCTGGCTTGGTTGTTGTTGCCTGCCAAAATAATGTTTCTCTTTCCTAGGTACCTAAATCTAAATTTTGGTTCAGGTTTCTGCTCTTTCCTCAAATTTAGGAAATTGTGAGGAAAACTGACTCCACCCAGCTTCAGGGCTGAACCATCTTGGCTTGTGTTAATTAATCCACTCCATTCCTCCATCCACAATCACTGGTCCAGAGATCAACAAGTAATACAAAAAACCCAGTCATGGTGGATCTTGGAACACTTGGTTAGAAGTATTTGATAAGAACATTTTCTTTCTTCCTCAGGACACTGTGGCGAACCACTACAGGCATTTTTCTCCATGAGAGAAGCAGCATAAATATGTAACCATTACTTAGAAGGGGACACAGCCAGGGAAATTACAGAGAAACAGAGCCAGAGTCATGAGCTTATGGTCATCCCCAAGCCCATTCTATTTCTGGGATTGCAGTTACATAAGCCAGTAAAGGGCTTTTTTCTTTATGTCGATTGGAGCTGGGATATAGCACAAGTACTCTAACAGATTTACCCCTATGTGCTGTTTTTCTTGGCTCTCTTAAACCTGGGCCAAGTGTTATAGGAAGATGCAAAAACTATTCAGTATTTACAGGGGACTAAAGCAGTCTTGGCAGTAATTTTCTCATGATCACCTCCCTAGAGTAAGGTAAATCCTAATGTATGCAAGATACCTTTTTTTATGGTTTGAAATGGAAGCACTAGCTTCTCAGATCTATATAGAGCCAGCTGATGTAATGACTGCAGGTAAAAGGGGACCCTGGGTGGCTCAGTTGGTTAAGCATCTGACTTCAGCTCAGGTCATGACCTCACAGTTCATGAGTTCGAGCCCTGCGTCAAGTGAAATTGGCCCCACTTTGGGTGAGCTTGAGACCAGTTTCAGGTGAGCCTTGCTTCTCTCTCTCTCTCTCTCTCTCCCCCCTCCCCCCCCCGCCCCTTGCTCATTTGCACCCTCTCTCTCAAAAAAAAAAAAAAAACTGCAGGAAAGAGTACTTATATCCCATACTGTTGCTTTCTCCCACAATAAGCAAGTTGCCTCTTTGTCAGCAAGTCAGTAATTGTTGAGTGGATAATTCACAAGAACATTGTATTGGGAAGTGTGAGTCTGGTTAGGAAACAGAGGAATGAAAGAAAGGAATGGTCCATGGCCCCAAGGAGTTTACTCTTTAATTGAGCAGCTCTGCACACATTTCACTTGCAGTATGTAATTGTGGACTACTTTCCCATTGGAAGAAAGCTCAGGGAGTCATGCCTAGATCTCACCTAATATCCTATTGATTCGGCCTTTAGAATTTTGAGTCAGAGCATACCAATGGAGACACCAATGATCCATGATCCTTTCTAGACAGTAATCTTTTCACTAGATCCAATAAACCCATGATTTTGCCAGCCAGGAACTGAAATTAAAACCAGAATTGATACTGGAATCTTTCCTTAGTTTTCCCCTTTTTATCACTTTTTCTAATTGTAGAAGCTAGCACTTTTCAAATGACCAGACACAGTCCTCTTGTATGTCATCATCTGGCTGTGTTTCACTGTATAAGCTTTATCTCAAACTGACCTCTTTTAGCTGGGGATCAAATATTTTTGCATGCACAAGAAACTGAAATATTTATGATCCCACTGATTTGATGAAGAAACCATAGTCTTCAAGGAATTCTGAATTTTTTATTAAAAAGAAACCCTTCCAATATTTTCCTAGTTTCTTGTGGAATGAAATCATTTGGCTTTTATACGCTGATTTCAGTCAAATTGGCAAAGAGGCAGAAGTCTGAGAGATATATTGAGTTTTCTTGCAGGCAGCCACCCATGAAGTTAAAATCCAGGGGAAATCAAATTTCTTTAGTTCAGTCATTTACCTCCAGTAATGACTTACTTTTGCACCAACCATAACATTTCTCTACCATTATAACGATTTAGAGAATTTTTGTGTATCAGATTATTTTCATTTTGACACAGTTTTCCCTGCTTCACTGCTGAACTAATCCAGTGCTCTGAGGTGCTGTCAGTTCACATGAAGGGACAATCTGCAGGCTCCACTGAGTAGGTGAAGTGTTCCATCATGACTGGTTACACTCAAGTTATGAGACTTTACCTCCAGCTCCAAGTAGCACTAGATTTTCTCTTAACGCTTGTGAGTCACAGTCTAGAGACCTTAGTTTTTAGATTGTAGGGGTAAGTGTAAGAAGCAGGAATGAAGATTTTCAGAGAGCTAACTTTGACGCATGAGTAATGCTGGAATAAGCTTAAAAATGCATATGCCATCCCCCAACCCAATCTTTTGCTGTTATGCTCTATGACATCTCATGAGAGACTAATACTTAGGCTTTAGAATCACAAGGTCTGGCCCAGGAAAGGAACCCAAACACCTCTCACTAAGGCTTTACAAGGACTTATGTTTTTGTTGTTGTTGTTGTTGTTTTTCTAAACTCTGTTATTAAAAAAATATATGCATCTATTAAAGTGTGTAAAATGTGTGTTTTGTTGTTTAATAATAACCAGCTATAAGCAACACTCAAGGAAATATGAAATAAGTCAGGTGAAAGAGAATTATCAACATTCCAGAACTCACACCTGTATCTCCTCCTACCATTCCTTCTCCTTTGGGGTAAACACTATCTTGACACTGATTATAAGCAATTCCTTATTTTTCTTTAGTTTTAGTTCTTGTTTATGTATCCCCAAGCAAAATACTTCACTTCTGCCTGTTTTGAATGCTATATAAATGCAATTATGCTTGCATGTATTTTCTGTAACTTGCTATTTTCCATTCACTATTAAGACTGTATGTAAGTTTCAGCCATATTGTTGCACATAGAACTAGTTCATTAATTTTCATTGCTGTATAACATTCTATGGTTTACTGATATGGCGATTCATTCATCCATTTTACTACAAAAGTGCTCTTTTTGGTTTTCGGAAAATGTGAAAAATACTGCTTTGAACATTCTTGCATTTTATTTCTTCTTGCATATAAACATGCCGATTTATAAGGAATACTCCTAGAAATGGAAAAGACTGAGTCATAGAATATGTGGGTGTTTTTCAAGTTTACTAGTTTTCTTCCTCAACTATAGCAGTACTAGTTAACGTTATACTAGTTTGCAAAATGTGCTAATTTATATTCTTAATAAAAGGTAGTATAAAGTCATCGAACTTTATTCTTTTGTTTTTAATGTTGTTTTGTCTGTTCTGGAAACTTGACATTTCAATATGAATGTAATATCAGTCTGTTCAAATATAAACCTACAAAAATTCCTGGGATTTTGATTGTTATTATATTGAATCTACAGATCAAGTTAAAGATAAATGACAAGGTAACAATATTGAGTCATCTAATCTACAAAGATGGCATCTCCATCTTTTTAGAGCTTCTTTAATTTCTCTCAGTATTATCTACTTTTCAGTGTAAAGGCCTTGTACATATTTTCTCTTATCTCTAATATTTTTGATGCTAGTGTAAATGGTATCTTCAGTCTTTCAATTACTGATTGCTTCTACACAGAAAACCAATTGATTTTGTATGTTCATCTCATATCCTACAACCTTGCTAACCTCGTGTATTAAATTTATTGGCTTATTTGTTTTAGATTCCAGAAGATATTTTACACAAACCCTTGTGGTTTTGTAAATGAAGATGATTTTACTACTTCTTTTCCAATAATGTTGTCATTTAGTCTTTTTTTACCTTACTGGACTGACTGGAGTCTCCAGTGCAATGTTAAAAAGCAGTGGTGGGAATGAATATCCTTATGTTGTTCATGATCTTAAGAGACAATATTCATTTTCTTTTCACCACGAAGAATGATGTTAGCTGAAAGCTCTGCATAGATGACATTTATCAGATGAAGAATCTCTTCAATTTCTTGTTTTCTGGGAAACTTCTATGAGTAAAGGATGTTGGGTTTTATCAAGTGCTCTTTTCTATATCTATGGATCTATTCATTTCATTGTTGTTATTGTGTGTGTTTGTGTGTAGTCTGTTAAGGTAAATTACACGGATTTTTAAATGTTAAACCACTTTTGCATTCTTGAGAATATTCCAAATTGGTCATAACATATTATCTTTTTTACATACTGTGAGATACGATTTGCTAAAATTTTGTTGAATATATTTACATGTATGTTTATGACGGATATTGTTCTGTAGTTTTCTTGTGATTTGTTGGTCTAGTTTTGCTATCTGGATAATTCTGGTCTTGCAAAATGTGTTGGGAAGTTGTCTTTTTAATTTTCTGGAAGGATTTGTGTTTAGACATGTTTTATGGCTTGATATGCGTTAAATATTTATAAATGATCTGTGCATGATTGAAATTAATGTACATTCTGCAGTTGATGAGTCAACTTTGTTAATTATGTTTTTCAAATTTTTCATATCCTCATATTTTTAAATGCTTTTCGATCAACTCCTAAGAGAGGCATGTTGAACTTTCTGACTTTGGAGATCTATCAATTTCTCATTGTATTTCTGTCAAATTTTGCTTTGAATAATTTGAGACTTTGCTAATATAAATTGTTTATCATTCTGTTCATTGAATCTTTAATCATTTTGAAGTAATTCTTTTTAATTCCACTAATTGTATTTGCCTTAAGTCTCTTTTGTTGCTTATTAATAGAGTTATATCAACTTTTCTCTTTATCAGGATTTAATGGTATGTCTTTTTCCATCTAATGGCTTTCAACATTTTCTATAGCCATGTATTTCAGATATATTTCTTATAAACAGTGTAGACCTTTTCTTTCCCTGTTTATCTTTTTTCTTTAACTAGAGTATTTAGTCCATTTGTACTCAGTATAATTACTAATATATCTGGATTTATTTCTGCCATATTATTTTATATCTTTTTTGTGGTCTCTGTTTTTATCTTTCTTATTTCCAATTATTGAATAGTTTTAATAATGTTTTCACTCATTATTAGTATAAAATGTAGACCCTCTATTTCCACTCTAGTAATATTTGAAATGATAACATGCATAGTTAACTTACTAGAGTTTGTAATTATTCAATTATTTTACTTTCTCTTTGAAAATATTAGAATGTCAGAACTTTCACTCCCATTAATTTCACTCATTCCAACTTATAAATTATGGTTCTATGACTTTTTTTGTTATCTGAAATCATAAACTAATTTTTCTGTTTATGTGTATACTACAACAGACATTATTGCTCTTGATTTATAGACTCAGTGTTCATTTACATTGCCCACTCATCCACCATTTTCTCTGTCTGATGCTCACTTCAATTGGAGATCACTTTCCTTTGACCTAAAGATTATTTTCTAAAATTTTCAATAACTGAAAGTCTTTTGGTGACTAGTTTTTCTAGTATTTATTTTAAAAAACATGTCTTTACTTCACCTTTTTAAACAAATATTTTTAAATATTTATTTTTGAGACAGAGAGAGACAGAGTGTGAGCGGGAGAGGGGCAGAGAGAGAGGGAGACACAGAATCCAAAGCAGGCTCCAGGCTCTGAACTGTCAGCACAGAACCTGATGCAGGGCTCAAACTCACGAACGCGAGACCATGACCTGAGCTGAAGTCAGATGCCCAACACACTGAGCCACCCAGGTGCCCCATACTTCACCTTTTTTTTTAATTGACATTTCGTTGGGTATAGAAGTCTAGTCTTGCAGGTACCCATGACACTACATTATTTTTCTTCGTAGCACTTGAAATTTGTAACTCTATATTTATATGTTCACTACCTGTGTGTATTCCAACTGGGTTACCGAGTCATAAATTCTATGTGGGTGGGACCTATGCCCATTTTGCATATCAGTGGATATTTAAATCTACTATAATGCTTGGAATATGGAAGTTAATATAGCTTTGAATGAATGAATCATAGAATGATTATATTAATAAGCATAGTCCCTGCACTTGTGGTTTTTACATCCTGGTAGATGTCTACTGAAAATAGACAAAATATTGGTGATCTGATAATTCAGTGCTGGTTGTCTGATTTCCATCATTAAAACAAATAAACAAACAAACAAAAACAAAAAACATGGACCCAGGAGATTTGAATGGTCAAAGTTTGGGCTAATTACTGGGGCACCTGGGTGGCTCACATCATGATCTCACAGTTCATAGGTCTCAGCCTAGTGTCAGGCTCTGTGTTGATAGCGTGGAGCCTGGAGCCTGCTTTGGATTTTGTTTCTCCCTCTCTCTCCACCCTTCCCCCATTCGTTCTCTGTCTCTCTGTCTCTCTCTCTGTCTCTCTCTCTCTCAAGAATAAACAAACATTTAAAAAAAGTTTGGGGACCTGGGTGGCTCAGTTGGTTAAGCATCTGGCTCTTGGTTTCAGCTCAGATCATGATCTCATGGTTTGTAATTCGAGTTCCATATCCAGCTCCATGCTGACACTGCAGCTGACTCGAATTCTCTCTCTCTCTCTCTCTCTCTGCCACTCCCCTGCTTGCTCTGTTACTCTCTCAAAAATAAATAAATAAACTTATTTTTTTTTTAAGTTTGGGCTAATTTCTGAAGGTGACTAATACACAGCTATAGTGACTTTTATTATTCTTAAAGTGGTAGGTGAAATTGGTCCTGAAGACTCAACAGTATAGCTTGAGTATAAATTTTTGCTTTGAATAATTTGGGCTTTACTAATATATGCATATTATTCCCTCCTCCTTCACCTTCCTTAGGGTATATTCATACTTCTTAGGGCAAGAATGGTGTGTCTCTAGATTTCCCCAGCAAAGGTCTTTTCAGTCTCGGGTGCATTTCTACATGAAAATCAAGTTCATATGCATGATCCTTTGCCATATATTCATACAGCAGTTCTAGGTACTAGCTCTAGCCATGGTGTTACTAGTGCCCATTATGATATTCATTATGTATCACTCTACTTCTGGCCCACTGGAGCAGATGGATGGGTAAAAGATAGAATGGCAGCCTCAACGTGCTAAGCATCTAAAAGAGCTATGGAAAATGTGGTGAGTACACATGGAGAGGATGACTGGATTTGAAATTTTAAGCTTTGATGGCCTTTTTCATCTTTAACGATTCTAAAATATAGACCTATAGATACTGACATAAGCACATGATTTTTGCTCAGGGAAGAATTACATGACACCTACTATTTGAGTTTCACCTACCCCCAGAGTTACCTCCTTTTCTTGCTATTTGGCACATCACTGAATGTCTTTGAGTATATTTTTCAAGAGTCTTAAAATATGCTAGGTGCTTTGATATCCACTTGATGATAGAATATAAGTAATCCCTACCTTCATGAAGTTCATGGAATAGTTAAGGAGGCAAAGAAGTAAAATAACCAATTATATCATAGTGTGAGAAGTTCTACAAATAGGAAAATGATAGACATCTAAGTGGAACTGTGACTTGTCAGAGGGATCCCTTCTGGATACCTTCTCTGACCATTTATGTCTTGGTTAGATGTGACACTACTTAGTGTTCAGTGAGAGAACCATTTTGCTCAACCCCAGGAGTGACACTCCTATTACCATGCCAATGGTGTCCCCTGGATTGTTTAGCATATACTCCATTCAACTCAGCTACTATAATGGCAAAAGCATCCACGATTGTTTTGAAAAGGCCAATTCTCCAGAAGACAGTGAAAGATTATATCTGATTGAAATTATGGAGAGATGTTTCATTAGTGGGACGTATAGGAAAAGTAGTCTTCCAGCTTTGGATGGATAGCTACCCCATCAAAGAGAATAATGGATGGAACACAGGAAGTGCAAAAGACTTCTGCCGTGCTGTCAAATGAAGACGTAAAGTGGTATCATGGTGACTTAGTAGTCCATTGAAGAAAAGGTGGTGTGGATGGAATATCTTCCGGATATTCATGAGATTGTAGGCTTCAAAAGACAGGTTTTCAGAAGTCAGTACTCCAGATCTACTTCAGAAGACCATCAGAACTAGGAACAGTCATAGGGGTGACATATTTGAGGCTAAAAAAGTCCTGGTGGAGGTTATTTCTAATGAAGCTGGAGTCCCACTAGTGGAAGTAAAGGTCCTTAAAAAGTCCCACTTCAATGTGTTATCTGTCTCTTGTGCAAGATGTCTGTCCTTTATAAGCTGGAGAAGCACTTCCTTACCTGAAAATAACTCACTCTAGACAGCATATGTATCCAGAAACCAAGGCACAACAGTGACGGACAGGGCAGTATATGGCAAGAGTTAGAGTATTGCAAAGCTGAGGTTCAGATTTTCTAGTCAAAGTCAAGGGTACTTTGTACAAGTGTGCTGATTGGCCTTGAGTCTCTGAGCATTTGATGAATAAAATGGTATAAGTCAGCACAGGAGGCCAAACCTCCCAGTCTGAGTCCATGCCCTGAGGCCATATACAACTGTGTAGCAAGAATACAGAACGTTTCTCCTATAAACCTGCAGTTCTTGGACCCTTGTTTAGCTCTTATATTTGCAACTGTCTTTTAAGGTAAAGAGTATTAGGGAATTTTATTAAACAAAAGCTTCCATCAGTCAAAAAAACTTTTTTTTCTTTAATTTAGTTCTAAAATTCCTGGAGAAAAAAATAACAATATTAAGTTTTTCAGCAGGAGCTTTATACACATTGCAAAATAACTATTTATCAGTTTGTGTAGTCAGTAAGTTTACCTGTGAAAAAATAAATATGAAGACAAGAGCTCTCACATAAAGGGAGAATTAATTTCGTTTTGAAAATCTATCATGTACTGCTCTGGGTGCTTTGTGTTTGCCTGATCATGAGCCATCTCCTTCTTTTGATGAAGTAATTCACATCTGAATGTTTTCATCATGAAAATAAGACCCCACTCCAAATTCTCTTTATGAGAAAGTCTGTGCTTTGGACATGAGATGATCATTTCTCTTGAGGAAACAACACTAAAAAAATCAAAACTTGTTTTTAGCACTGAAACTACGGCTCTAAATATGTTTAAATGGGTTCAGTTTTCTATTTCAATTCCTGTGTCAAATGCAAGTGTGGGAAGAATTTTTAGCATCGTGGATAATCTGTGGAATGCTGCAACTGTGCATTGGGACTACAACAAAATGAACATAGAGTCAGTGTACAGGAAGTGCTGAGCCTTTATAAATGCACCTTTCATTTGAGTAGAAAGAAAATATGGGTATATGAACTCAAAGACTTATAAAAAGCTATATATTCTAAAACAGATTATAAGTTATGATTTAGATCACTCTCGTGTGAATCCAATGAGTTGGAAACTTGGAATTTAGATAAGAGCTAAAGAGAGACAGAAGGTAGGATTTATTTCCTGAGCCAATTAACACCAGGCTAGAATCTTTAGGTAATTTCTCTCTTTTTTGATGTGTGGATGTTTTCACCTCCTTAAAAATGTCATCAAATAATACATAAAATTTTGTTAAAAATAATAATTTGGGGAAGAGGGAGAGGGGAGCAGAGAGGAAAGCCCTGATTCTCATTATAAACTCTTTTTTTTTTTGAAAGAGAAAAAGAGAGTGAAAGCAGAGGAGAGGGGCTGAGGGATAGAGAGAGAGACAAAAAAAGAGAGAAAGAGAGAGAGAGAGAGAGAGAGAGAGAGAGAAAGAAAGAATATTAAGCAGTCTCCACGCTCAGTGCAGAGCTCAATGTGGGGCTCAGTCCCATGACCCTGGGTTCATGACCTGAGCTGAAATCAAGAGTTAGAAGCTCAACTGACTGAGCCACCCAGGGGCCCCTCATTATAAACTTGTTGAACAATTATTTGAATATTCTAATAATATACATGGATTAGTTTTTTAAAATGTCAATAGATATTTTTTAGGTAGTGAGATTGTAAACCCTATATGTTTTAGTTCTGTATACTAACAGCATGAATGCTATTCCTCAGCAATACTCATAAAGTTAGAAATCAGTGGTAAACAAAAATAATAATACTAAAACATTTTCACAAACCATGACTGTTCAAAGACAACAACTATTAGCTTTTAGATGGTTATTCTTCCAGACTGTTTTCTCAAATAGATTATACTAATTTAGCAACTAATATATAACTGTCTGCATTTCTTTATATATTTCTGCATCACCATTTTTTTCTGTATCACCTTTTTTAAGGACTACATGTAATATGTCGTAATTTATTTAGCGAATTCATTACTTTTGGAATCACAGATTGTTTTGAATTCATCTTTCTCTCTTCAAATTTCTGCATTTGCCTTATTTCTTAGGATGAATTCCTAGAACAGCACTGCTGACCCAAAGGGAAGGCATATGTTTAAGACATTTGATACGGTTGCCAAATTGCCTTTCAGGAAAGTTGGACCAATTTAGACTACCATTAGCAGTGTATCAGAATGTCTGTTCATTCCAAACCTTGCTGTCACTCAATTTTGTCAGTAATTTTAATATTTGTAATGTAATAGGCTAAATTTTAAAATCTCATTTTACTTGCATTTTTTGAAGTTAAACATATTTTCTTCTTTTGTTAATTACATGTCATTGCCCTGATTATTTTTTCCATTGAGATGTTTAACAATTTCTTCATAACTTGTTAAAACACTTTGTATATTAACATGTGTTCATACATTTTCCCATATATTTTATAGTTACCTTCCCTAGCATAGTGCTCATCTCAACTTTGTTTATTCTATTTTTTTCCCCATAGATAGGAAGATTTTACATTCTGTTTTCAAATCAATTGAGAGACTGAATATAAAACGAACAATGGCCAGAACACATATAAAAATAAAAGTTTGATCCAAAGCCTCCAGTAGCCTTACCAGGAAACTAACCCTTACCTACAATAAACAACCAGGAAGTCAGCTTGCTATAAATCAGACTTCCAGGAAGCCAGATTGATATCCCTAGTGGCAATCCAGGAAACTAAACAATGACTTCTGTATCAATTGGCCCCAAATGGCCATGATCTGATTAATAACTGATGGCTTCCTTAATTTTTGCTCCAACTTAGGACTAACCAGCATAAGCCAAATATGTGCTCCTAAGCAATCATATAGGACGTTCCACATCCAGGTGGGCCACTCACAGCTTCCCCAGGCCAACAGCCTCCAATGAGGACACATCTGCAGCCTCGCTTTTCTTTTTTTCCACTATAAAGCTTTTCTACTCCTCTGCCTGTGTTTGAATCTCCTACAAAACATAAGCAACGGTGGCTGACTCCTGCGCTATAACCAATTTAGAATAAATAGACTTTGTTTTTCTCATGTAGCTTGTCTTTGTTATTTCCACATTATATATTCTCATATTGTTTCTTCTTAGGTGCCACCCAGAGCCCTTCCTCATTGCAATCTTATATACTTTTTTAAAGTTTTTTTAAGTTTATTTATTTATTTTGAGAGGGAGAGAGAACAAGCATGGGAGGAGCAGAAAGAGAGGGAGAGAGAGAATCCCAAGCAGGCTCCACACTGTCAGTGCAGAGCCTGACACGGGGCTCAAACTCATGAACCACAAACTCATGAACCTGAACCAAAATCAAGAGTTGGAGGCTTAATCGACTGAGCCCCCAAGCACCCTATGTAATTTTTAACTATATTTATTTATACTTTATTGAGGGGCAATATGGTATGTGGATTCAAAAAGCTGGCTGGAGAACCAGAGTACTTGGATTTTGCTGCCACTAATCAGTTAAGTGACTTGGGCCAAGTCACCTATCCTCTCTAGCCTTAGTTTCCCCATCTGCTTAATGGGTGTAACATTAGCTCCACATGGTTGCTGAGAGGACTGTGTGAGAGTACCTACAATGACACCTAACACATAGTTAGCACCCAGTATATGTTACTGTTAATGCCTATAGTTTTTGAGTACTTTGCTAATTATAGGAGAACTTTACATGGTTCCTACAGGAGGTGACAGGTACACTCTAAGAATCAGTGGAGGGATAGGATCTTGATTTCAGTCAGTTTAGTCAGTCTATACCTTAGGGTGGGGATGCTTTCAGAAAATCAAGAATCTGAGGGAAGCTCAGGCATGCTGCTGGCACCAGGGGGTTGAGAGTTAGAGAAATGCCACCTACAGATATATTGATGCTCATAACTTAGTCCAAACCCATAGGGCCCATAATCTTGAGAATCAGTTCATCCACCAAAAGTGCCAAGAGTCCTGATGTGCTCCTTGGCCTGACCCCTCATGACAGATGCTATTACTGAGGAAAATGGAATAAAATGGAATAAATTAAATCTTTTCTTTCTTCTAGTCTTTGGCCATAGTTCAACTAACCTGTATACAGCCATAAGTAAGTATATCTCAGTTGATTTATTTAAAGAAAATTTGAGGGATATGACTTCCACATAGACCTAGAGCAGAGTTCTTAAATTTATTACTAATAAGAATCTCAGGTGATTATGATACTGATTCTCAGGTGCCACTATCAGAAATTGAGATGATTCAGGAGACCTGACAGTGTGAACAGGAATCTACATTCCACCCCCCCAGCTTTACTGAGGTTTAATTAACATAAAACACTGTGTTTATTTAAGATGTACAAGATGATGATTTGATGCACGTATATATTTTGAAATGATTACTGTGGTAGTTAATACCTCCTTCACTTTCCATAATTACCTTTATTGTGACAGGAACACTTAATATCTACTCTTTTAGCAACTTTCAAGTATACCATACAATATCATTAAGTGTAACTACCATGCTGTACATCAGATCCCCAGAACTTACTCATCTTGTAACTAGAAATTTGTACCTGCCGCCCAGTATCTTTCCATTTCCTCCACCTCAGAGCCCCTAGTAACCACCATTCTGTTCTCCATTTCTGTGAGTTCAGTGTTGTTGTTTTTGTTTCACATAAAAGTGAGATTGTACAGTATTTGTCTAACTTTGACTTATTTCCCTTAGCATAATGCCCTCAAAGTCAATCCCTATTTTCACAAATGGCAGAATTTTCTTCTTTCTCAGATCTGAATATTCCATTGTATGTATGTCTCATTTTCTTTATCCATTCATCACTTAGGTTGTTCCCATGACTTGGCTGTTGGGAACAAAGCTGCAATGGATGTGGCAGTACAGATATCTCTTTGAGATTCTGTTTTTATTTCTTTTGGCTATATCTAGAAGTGTGGTTGCTAGATCATATGGCAGTTCTTTTTTTTTTGAATTTTTTGAGTTCCCTCCATATTACTTTTCCATAGTGACTGCACCAGTTTAGTACCCCACCAACAGGGCACAAGAGCTCTCTTTTCTCCACATACTCTCCAATATTTGTCATTTGATGACAGGCATTCTAACAAGTGTAAGCTAATAACTCATAGTGGTTTTGATCTGCATATCCCTGATTATTAATGTTGAGCACATTTTCATGTACCTGTTGGCCATATGGAAAAAGAATTTCATTTTTAATAAGCACTCTACATTGTGGTAGGGTCCCCTCACTAAGGAAAGAAAAAAAAAATCCTCAAGGCAACCTGGCTACACCCGTATGTGACAACATCCTTCAGGGCCTTGTAACATGAGACTACTTAATCAGACTGCATGTTTGTGTGTTACCATATATGGGAGACAAAGAAATAAAAAATGTATAAAAAACCACACCATGTGGTGTTCGGGGTGTAGTTCTTTGGGTGTGCACCCAAATGAGGGGTGCCGACAGGAATAAAGTTGCTTCCTGAAAAGAAAAGCTTCCATGTCACGACTCTCTGTGCGAGAATCCTGTTACAACATGATTTTGATGATGATATTATGCAGCTCCCACATTGAAAACACTGCTATAAATGTGCTCAGATACTAAACTGGTTTGCATTTGATTTGGCATCTAAAGTATGAGTTTAAAAAATGATATGGAGTGGGGGCGCCTGGGTGGCTGTTAGTTAAACATCTGACTTCAGCTCAGGTCATGATCTCATGGTTCATGACTTCCAGTCTGCATTGGGCTCTGTGCTGATAGCTCAGAGCCTGGAGCCTGCTTTGGATTTTGAGTCTCCCTCTCTCTCTGCCCCTCCCCTGCTCATGCCCTCTCTCTCTCTCTCTCTCTCTCTCTCAAAAATAAATAAACAATAAATTTTTTAAAAATAAAAAATGACATGGGGGAGGGATTAGAGGAAGAGGAAGGATTAGATTATCTTCCTCTTTCATCTTTTTCAGGCTTTAGAGAAAGAGGCCTATTATTAGTATTTTGTCCTTAAACATCACGTTAGAAATACTTGGTTTCTTTAATCTCCCAGCTTCTCTGATCTGCAGTTCGGTGCATTCTGTCACTGGGATAAATTTTGGGATGTCCGAGGAAACACCAGTCATTTCGATCCTCTCCTCCAATTACTAATACCTTCATTTCCAGTGAAAAGCTGAACCTTAATCTTAGAGCGTTTTGTACCACAGCAACTTTACATTTAGATCCTTACAAGTGAAGTTTTAAAAAATATTTAACTTATTCACTCTCCCTCCACTAACACATAATTATATCTAGTACTTAAATATGATTTTATACTGTCTCTAATTATTTCATGTTTTCATCTTGTCTTTTCAGCTAGATCACAAGTCAGTAGTATATTTCATTACTCTTAACAGCTACACCAATTTGGCTTAGCTTTTCTCTTTCTTTCTGGTTTAACTTTTTCTTTCATTATTATTTGGTCATTCTTTTCGATTACTTTTACTCATATTGTACATTTTTCTTTATTTCCTTAAAAATTGTTTTTTTCATTTATAAAAATATTTTTAAAATTTGTTAATGTTTCATTCATTTTTGAGAGAGAGAGAGAGAGAGAGAGAGAGAGAGACAGAGACAGAGCACAAGGAGGGGAGGGGCAGAGAGAGAGGGAGACACAGAATCCGAAGCAGGCTCCAGGTTTGGAGCTAGCTGTCAGGACAGAGCCTGATGTGGGGCTCATCTCACGAACCATGAGATCATGACTTGAGCCAAAGTCGGATACTGAATCGACTGAGCCACCCAGGCACCCCATCATTTATAAAAATATTTTAATTAAAAGTTCTCAGAATGACTTAATAACACTATCTCAATTTTGTATATAAGCAAACTGAGTATCTGACATGTCAATGTAATTTCTCAAGATAATAATGCTAACAAGTTGTGCATAATTTTTTAAAAAGAAATACAGTATTAGCAAATTTTTGTTAAACACCCATGTAGTCAAATTTTGATATGCATTCATCTTATTTATTCCTCAGAATAAACCTATGAGATAAGTATTATCAACTTTAACGGATGAGTAAATAGGCTTAAAATGCCAAGTGATGTTCAAAGTCAGTTCACAAATAATAGAGTCAAGAATCAAAACAGCTATTTTTGTACCTACAGTAATCTTTTTTTAAGGGAATATCTACCCCCAAATCCAAGCCTCACTGCACGATATCACACTGTAATATTATGTTGTAGCTCTATCTCTTTTCCAAGGACATGAGTGAAATGTATACCTACCTCAGTGAGGAAAGAATGAGAGAAGTATACCAGCCTTGATGCTCTTTGGCTTTAGGAGAAGAAAAAGTATCATGATTTAAAATAAAACATTTCCAAGTGTGTAAATCAGATTTGCAGTGGTTACTGTTTATCTGTGGATTTGATTTACTTACCAACACTTGGGCCAGTCAACTCACAAGCTGGAAATAAGATATTAATGACACAAAACCAAGGATTTCGGCCAACCCCAACTAGAAAACACTTTCCTGAAAAGTTTATGACTCGATATTTCTAAGACTGACATTGTCAGCCAATTTTCAAATGGTGTTTGTCCAAAGGAAAAATCAGTCTCTAAAGTTTATGCAACCCAAGTAACCACAAAGTGATACTGAACACATCTATTTAAATTATTCAGTTTAATTCCTTAACAGTATTAAATAAATGAATATTAGATTAAAATTTTTAATGGATAGCAAGAAAAATATAAATTCCTATGACTGAAACTCTGAATAACCAGGGTACTGTGTGACAGTAAAGGTCAAATTTCCCACCACTTTCTATTATCACCATTCTGGTACAGTTTACCTCACTCTCACCTGGACTTAGGTGTTACTCCAGATACAGAAAATATGAATATCATAAGCATGAAAATCCATGACATCGGAAAGTGTAGCTCTCTTTGAAAACATATTAGATAAACAGTAATAACAAATTGCAGGTACAAATGAAAAAAAATGATGCCTTGTCAAGAAGTCTAGAAAAAGAAACACATGTGTCTATACCCATTGTTTCATAAATTCAGGGTCAATGTGGTGATTTGACTTTCTAAAAATGTATCTATTATTTTCACATTATGTTACTCGGGAGCAGCATCTCTGTAGTGTATAGTTTTCCTCAAGAATATAGCTTCTCTCCAGATACTGCAAATACTGAAGTATATATGGTCATGGATTGCCAACTACTTTAAGGTTCAAATATACCATCCTCTGTTAAAATAGTCAAACTCGAGTGATGTCTAACAAACCTCAAAGCAGACAACACTTTTGGAGAAGTATTTCAGAGTGAACCAATAAATGAAGAGTTGCTGTTTGATGGGTATTTAGTTTCGGTTATGCAAGATGAGTAAGTACTAGATATCTGTTGCATAACGTTGTGCCTATAGTTAAAAATACTATTATTATTTAAGTACATTCTGCGTTTAAAACTTTGTCAAGGGGGTAGATCTTATGTTAAGTGTTCTTACCACAATAAAAAAATATTTAGGGGCACCTCCGTGGCTCAGTCGGTTAAGCGTCCAACTCTTGGTTTTGGCTCAGGTCATGATCTGAGGGTTTGTGGGTTGGAGGCCCCCACTGTGGCCTGTTTGGAATTCTCTCTCTCTTTCCCTCTCTCTCTGCTCCTCCCCATCTTGTGCATACTAAAGTGAGTACACATGCACTCTCTATCTCTCAAAATAAATATTTAAAAAAACCATATTAATGTATTAATTATATTAATACATTAATTACATTAATTACATAATTAATGTATTAATAAACTAATTCCCATCTACTGACCTATACTCAGTCTTCCTTTTTAAGGAAGTCATATATTTCTCTTCAAACTGATATTCAAGGACCTATTTACTTACCTATTTGACTTGGGAGTCTAAAGCACCTTCAGCAATTTGCTTTAAACCATCCCTGTTTTAGCCAACCTCAGAGTAAATGTTTTTTCGGCTTTTCTCCTGGTGTAAAACATTTTCTTTATGTTTCATCCTCATTCAGTCAGCTGGTAGAACAAATAAATGGCCAAAATAAGAAAAAGAAAAAATAAAAAAGAAATATGGCCTATCTCTTCATTTTTGGAATTTGATATCATCTACCAAAGAAAGTATAAAATGTTTCTCCTTAGAAAAAACATATTATGGTATGGTGCCCTCCAGTCAGGGAGAGACTAGCACATATTTCTTCTTCTCTTATGTAATGCCTGTAGTAATAGCTAAAGAAGGATTTGGCTTTATTTATATATAAAAAGTAACCAGTAATAATTTAAAGTTAATTATTTCTACTAATTTTCAAATATGAACTAACTTCATTACAATAAAAAGAACAATGCTATATAGCTACATTCTCCTGTTTTTGTGCTGTTATTGTTATATATATTACATCTATATATGTTACTAACACAACATTACATTGTTATAATTATTACTTTATATAATTTTATGTCTTTTAAAAGAGCTGAGAGAAGAAAAGCAAGTATGCATTTATAGTGTTTATTACATTAAACTTCTCTTTTGCCTTTTCTGATTTGCTTTATTTGTTCCTCTGGATTCAAGTTACCATCTGGTGGCATTTCCCTACTCCATTATAGTGTGGCTCCTTCCCCCCCTTCACCTCCTTTATGCTGTTATTGTAAAATACCTCAAAATATCATAAGTTCAGAAATACAGTTTATATAATTTGTTCACCATTTATAGATTTATATATTATATATAGTCTTACACAATTTCTTTTTTTAATGAATTAAGAAAAGAGAAAAATAACATTTATATTCTCATATAATTACATAAATTGCTTTTATTGATGTTCTTTATTTTTTTGTGCAGATTCAGATTAAAGCCTGGGGTCACCTGCTTTCAGCCTGAAGAACTTCCTTTAGTATTTATTGTATCTGAATCTGCTAAAAACACATTGTTTTTCTTTACCTGGTAAGGTCTTAATTTCACTTTTATTTTTGAAAGAGAATTACACTGGATATAAATATTTTTGGTTGACGGGATTCACTGATGGCATTATCATTGTTGTTTCACTTTCAGTACGGGGAAAATGTCATCCTGTTCCCATCTCCATCATTTCAGATAAGAAATCGTAACTTATTAGAGGCTTGTGCATATGACAAGTTGTCTCTTACAAGATTTTCTCTTTGTCTTAGTCTTTCAACATTTTTGCTATAAAGTATCTCCATGTGTATCTTTTAAATCTATATGCTACTTGGAGTTTGTTGAGCCTATTGGATGTGTAAGTTATGATTTATCTTCAAATTCAGGAAGTTTTCAGACATTATTTCTTCAAATATTTTTCTCCTCTTTTTTACTTTTCTCCTCTCCTGGTATTCTCCCTGCACATACGTCTGTGTGCTTAATGGTGTTCTATGTTTTTCTGAGGCTCCGTTAATTTTTTTCATTACTTTTTCTGTTTCTTGGATTATGTAATTTCTATTGATTATCTTCAAATTTCCCTGCTCTTTCTTCTACCATTTTAAATCTGTGGATCCTCTCTAGTGAATTCTTTCTGTCATGATTTATTATACTTTTCAACTCCAGAATTTTCATTTGTAATACTATCTTGTGAGTAGTTTCTATCTCTTTATTGATATCCTTATTAATGAGACACTACCATTATACATTCTCTTTACTTCTTCAAACACAATTTCCTTAGTTCTTTAAACGTATTTAAAATGGCTGCTTTAAGGTTTTTGCCTGAGAAATTCAACATCTGGGCTCTTGCATAGGCAGATTTTTTACCTATTTTTTATTTTCTTGATTATCACCTTTTCCTGTTTATTCCCATATCTCAGGATTTCTTGTTGAAAACTGGACATTTTAAATAATATGTTATGGCAATTCTGGATACAATAAACTCCCATGGTTTGTTGTTATTTGATTTTTATATGTTTAGTGACTTGGCTGGATATAAGTCTATTTCTCCTGTACTGTGAAGCCTCTGATGTGACTCTTCAGAGGGAGCAGGCTTGGACATATGCACAGTCAACCTGGGATGACACTGGGGTTTTGACAGAGTTATCTTTGACTTTTTTCTGATCTCTTAGTTAAACTGTTTGCTTCTGCTGGTATCATACCCAACTGTTTGTCTCCACTACTTTCCAGCTGATTGTGCTATTGTTTTCAATAATACCCTGGGGCATAAAATGCTCTACCATCTGACCCAATTAAATTTGAGCTCCTTTATAGGGATAATTTTTGAGGCTCTTCTTTTAGGTTAGTTCTGACCCTAGGAGGGAGACTCTTAGTTGGCTCTTTCCGTACTTCTCTCTAGTAAACCAGCTGTCATACAGTTTAGTTGTGGCTCTCACGGAGTTACCAGCCTCCTCCAGATTGTTTACTAAAAAACCTTTATTGTTTTTGAGAGCACCTTATGCTTAAGCATCCCTGAACTCTGTTCCACATAAGGATATTTCTATTGGAGGATTTTCAGGGCTCTCTTAGGAATGATCTCTTCCCCTAGGTAAACTCTTTGGGCCACTGCTCCAGAGCTGGGATGTGCAGCTGGCCCATTTCTCTGAGTAACATTCTTATTTTTACAAATGCGGTGTTGGGAGGGGGCAAGGGCCTCTGGTCTTCACGGCTTGCCTCTTTGGTCATGAAACCTCCACCTCAGAAGCAAGCTTGGTCAAAGGCTGTTGAGGGCCCTGTACTCTGGGGTAGAATCTCTGTCCTACTAATGGGGGCTGAGTGGAGGAAGGAAGCTCATAGCTGCTTTCTAGATTATTTTGCCTACAATTTAGTTCTGTAACACCAAACTGGTGTAGATGAGAAATGCTGATGACCTTCCCTTCCTGGGGAGATATCATGGCCCTTGACTGGGAGCTGGAGAAAGATGGAGCTCCAAATGCAGGCCAAACTATGGAGCTCTCATAGGGCTTAGCTGATGGAGCTGGGGAAGCAGTTTGTATATAAATGCCACCGACTTTTGCTGTTCTTTCTGATATTTAGTAGATTTTCTTGAATAAATATTTCTTCATTTGTTCTGTGCCCTTAGGACAATTCCTAGAGATTTTAAGTTATTTATTAAAGCCATTTGCCAGTTATTCTTCCACTGTGATTCTTCCTCAGTTTCACTGAGAAGAGCATCTGTAGAACTTGTAGGCTGCAATTGCCAGAGTTCAGGACTTGCCCCTGCCCCTGATAATTGTGGCTTAAAATTTCATTTCCATGATGGCTAATGATACTGTCCACTTTTTTTAAATCCAAGCATATTGTTTTATTACTTACCCCAAAAATATATATATTTCATTTATCAAAATGACTGCAATTATTTTTTAACAACTTTACTGGGAGTATAATTGACACATAACAAATTGTACAAATTTAGAGTATACAAATTGAGAAGTGTTGACATGTACTCAAATGTAATAGTCACCACAGTTAAGATAATGAAACTATATATCATTCCCACAATTTTTCTCATGTCCTTTTGTAATCCATCCTCCTGCCTCTCTTACTGACTTTTCCTCCACACTGTCCTATAGAAGCATTGATCTGTTTTCCTTCCATATAGATGTGTTGAATTTTCTAGAATTCAACATTAATAGAACCGTATGGTATGCAATCTTTTTTTTTAATCTAACTTCTTTCATTAAATGTAATTGTTTAGATAGTCATACATTTGGTATCATGTATCAATAGTTTCTTTTTATTACTGAATGCTATTACATTATATCCATTCATCTGCTAATAGAAACTTAATTGTTTCCAATTTTAGGCTATTATAAATAAAACTGCTATGAATATTCATGTGCAAGTCTACGTGAAGACATATTCTCTCATTACACTTGAGTAAATACCTTGGAGTGAAATGACTAGATCATATGATAGGTGTATATTTAACTTAAAAAAAAAAAAAACAACCCTGCTAAACTATTTTCCAAAGTAGCAGTACGCTTAACATTCTGACCAGCAATGAATGAGAGTTCCAGTTTCTTCATTTCTCCAAATACTTGCCAATAAACAGTATGGTTGGTCTTTTGTTTAAAGCAATTTTAATAATGTGGTGGTATTACATTATACTTTTTATTTTCATTTCTAATAGTGAAATGTCTGTTCAAATACAATTATTTACTGAGTTTTTTATCATTTTATTTAGTTTGGGGAATTCTTTATATATTCCGGCTATAAGTACATACATATATGTACTTATATACATATACACACATTTAAGGATATGAAAATTTATATATAAATATTTACATACATATGATATCAAATATTTTCTTCCAGTCTATGGCTTATCTTTCTATTACTTTAACAGTACAGTTCAACAACAAAGTTTCTAATTGTTATGAAGTTCAATTTTCCAATCTCTTCTACATTTGCTTTTGGTATCAACATAAAAAAATCCTTCTCTAAACCCAAATCAGAAACGTTTTTCCTAGATATTTTTCTTAGAAGCCTTAGATTTCACATTTAGGTTCAAGATCTTTTATGTGTTAGCATTTTCTTTCTTTCTTTTTTTTAAACAGGGTGTGAGATATAGATCAAAGTTGTTTGTTTATTTGTCTGTATTGTACACGAATAGCTAATGTTGAAAAACTATTCCTTTCTGTACTGAACGGTCTTTGCAATCTTGCCAAAAGTCAGGTGTCCATATGTGTGTGGGCTTATTTCTTAACTCTCCATTCTGTTTCATTGATCTATGTGTCTCTTTTGATACCAATCCCACAAAACCTTCATCATTATTGTTTTATTATAAATTGTACATTCAGGCATTGCTAATCCTCTAGTTTTGTTGTTCTTTCTCATTTTTTTGGGCTAGTCAATGTCCTTTGCATTTCTAAATGAACTTTAGAATCAATCTTTTCATTTCTATTTTAAAAATTTAGATGGAGGAATAGGGCTTCTCGAATGACACAGTGAGAAACTCTGTGAATCTTTTCTTGCATAAAACCAATAAAAATTCTATAAAAAAGTTGTCAAAATCAACTTTGTCAGGACTCTGAAAATTAACCACAGCTTGGTTACAATGAGAGGAGTGTTCAATAAAAAAAATAATAAAATAACTACTGTAACTTTGTAAGAAAAGTAGGGTTTTGACTTTTATGCTTGGCTTATTTCCATCCCCCTCTCCAAAGATATTCATTATGAATCTAATTTAAAGACTTCATGGTAGCTTTGAAAACAAGTAGCCTCATAACCACAAAAACAATGAAAACCAGGAGTCTTAGAACAACCAGAAAGAGGAGACATGGATTTCAGTTCTTCAAAAAGTTCCTTTGCCAAGATATTGTCACTATTAGATTTGTATCACAGCTATCTAGAAAGGCCTGATTTATAAGCCATTGTCATTATATACCTGCTAAGAGCTCAATGCATTGTAAAGTCTCTATCCTCATGGCCTTTGTTGAAAAAGAATGGCAATTGTTTATTATTGCATCCTCTTAAGTCTACAATACCAATTGAGGCAAATAAGAGCCTGACAAATAGTTACAAGGGAGATTTGAGGAACAAATGTCCAGAGGAAGCTTTGTAAATCTGTAGCTATGGAAGGCTGCGTGTACATGCAAGGCTATGAACATGTTCAAAAAAGACCTGAGAGGGCTCCAATCCCTCAAATGTGGCTGAATTTGAAATACCATACAAACAGGAAGTGAAGGATAAGGCAGGGTTGTGAACAGCCTACGCAATGAAGGATGTTCTAACCCACATACAGAGTCCCTTTATAAAGAATGAAAGAGTCATTGGTTCAAGGCATTTAAAGAAATACCTGACCAATTATTGTTGACCAATACGGTAATAAAGCAATAATTTCAGTGGTAGCACACTGTAGGGAATATAGACATCATAGAATTAGTCAAGATAAGTCACTGAACAAATAGCAAAAACAACAGTAACAAACCTAAGGGAGAAGGATAATGAAATTTCTGGAGTTGCCATATCATATTATCCCAAAAATTCAGTTTTAAATAATGATGAAAAAATACAAGAAACATGACATTATTGCCCATACACAGGAAGAAATTAAATCAATAAAAACTACCCTGAGGAAACTCAGATTTCAGAATTACTAGACATAGACTTAAATCAGGTAGTAAAAGTGTGTTCAAAGAACTAGAGAAAAGCTTGTCTAAAGAATTAAAGGTATGACAATGATTTTCGCCATCAATAAGACAGAACATCAACAAAGAAATAGGAATTATTAAAAAAGGATGAAATAAGAAGTTCTGGAATTGAAAAACACAATAACTAAAATGAAAAAAAAATCACTGTAGGGCCTTTAGAGTAGATGCAAATTGGCAGAAGAAATTATCAGCCAACTTGAAGACAGAATAATAATAATTGATATGATCTAGAATATAGAACAAAAATAATTAATAAAAATGAATAGTACCACATAGATTCCATCAAGTTGTACTAATAAATCCATAATGAATGAATGTTTCAGAGATGAGATAGAAATAATATTTTAAAAAATAGTATCTTAAAACTTTGCAAACTTGATGAAAAACATTAATTTATACATCCAAGATGTTCTATAAACTCCAAACAGGATAAGATTTAAGAAAACAGAATATTCAAATTATTAAGATCAAGAATGAAACAGCTGAAATTACCACCAAGATTACCGATATTAAAAAGGATATGGAAATAGGCTAAGTGCCCACTGAGTGACGAATGGATAAAGAAGATTTGTTATGTATAAATATAATGGAATATTACTCATCCATAAAAAGAATTAAATCTTGTCATTCGTAATGACATGGATGAAACTAGAGAGTATTAGCTAAGTGAAATAAGTCAGTCAGGAGAAGAAAAAATACCATATGATTTTACTCATATATGGAATTTAAGAGAGAGAGAGAGAGACAAACCAAGAAACAAATTCTAAACTATAGAGAACAATCTGTTACTAGAAGGGTGGTGGGTGGGGAGATGGGTTAAATAGGTGATGGAGATTAAGAACTGCACTTGTTGTGATTTGTACTGGGTGATGTACAAAATTGTTGGCTCACTATATTGTATACCTGAAACTAATATTATACTGTATGTTTACTAAATGGAGTTTAAATAAAAACTTAAAGAAAAAAAGGTTTTAAAGGGACTACAGTTGACCCTTGGACAACATGGCTTTGAAATGCATGAGTTAACTTATATCTAGATTTGTTTTTCTGATAAGTACAGAACAGCACTATAAATGTACTTTCTCAGGGAGCATGGGTGGCTCAGTTGGTTAAGCATCCAACTCTTGACTTCAGCTCAGGTCATGAACTCACAGTCATGAGATCAAGCCCTGCATTGGGGTCCATGCTGAGCACAGAGCCTGCTTGGGATTCTCTCTCCCTCTTTCTCTGTCCCTATCCTGCTCATGTGCATGAGCTCTCTCTCAAAATAAATAAGTAGACATTAGAAAAAATTAAAAAATGTTATTTTCTCTTTAACACTTTCTTAATAAAATTTTCTTTTGTATAGATTACTTTATTGAAAGAATACATTATATAATATATATAATATACAAACTGTGTGTCAATCAACTTTATTATCTGTAAGTCTTCTAGTCAGAGTAGGCTATTAGTTAAGTTTTTGGGGAGTCAAACATTTTTCCTGGATTTCAACTGCACAGACGATGGGCATTTCTAATTCCTGTGATGTTCAAGGGTCAATTGTACTATGAACAACAATATGCCAAGAATGTTACCTCCTTTATTCTTGTCATTGGAATGTCTCCTTTCTTTTTATCTTATAATCAGTCTTGTTAGAGTTTTCTTTTGTTTTTAGTAAACTTATCAAAGAATCAACTTTGACTCCATTTATTTCTTTGTTATCTTTCTGAATATACTTTAACTTATGCTCTTTATTATTTACTTTATTGTGCTTATTTTGTGTTAATTTTTCATCACTTTCCAGTTTCTAAAGATGGAGGCATATGTTATTTATCTAAGACTTTTCCACATTTCTAATATAAGATTTGTACTAGATCCTTAATACTGTGTAACAAATTACCAAAAAAACACAGTAGCTTGAAAACAACAAACATTTATTATCTCAGTATCTGTGGGTTAGGAATACATGAATGCTCTCTCTAGGTGGCCTTGTGTCAAGGTCTCCCATGAAATAGCTGGACCTGTACTCTCACTTTAAGGCTCAACTCAGGCAGAATACATCTCTAAGCTCTCTCATGTGGTTGTTGACAGGTTTTAATTCTTTGCTGGATGTCTGTTCCTCACCGTGTGATACTCTCCATAGTCTACGTGAGTGAAAGCTCAGCACTGCTCAAGCCCAAGGACACAACAAACAATCCCCACTCCCGTCTTTGCAAGTCTATTTTCTAGAAACACTCATGATATACACCCTTTATCATTCAAGGTGTAATTCAAGCACATAAACATCACTGTATTCTGAACACAGAAGTTTAAAGAATCGTTAACATAACATAATTATGAGTATAAAGAGAACTGTACAGAATAGCCTATATTTGAGGGAACAGTGTTCAAAAGGGAAACTTGGAAACCAGGCCTCCTCCTCAAGGCTAGAATTCAGACCTAGTCACAGAAAGTGAAATTGCATTTGACTGTATTGTAGAGAAGTTTATTTGTCTGCCTCCACCAAAGCTGGTTTACCATTGCCAGGCAAGTAGGTAACACTCTTCTGGGCTTCAGGTAGGCTGGGGCTGGTGGATAGATGCTCCGAGGAAGTCAAGACCATAGGAACCCACTTGCAAGCATGGTAGTAAAAGGCCTAAGACATACAGTGTCCTTTTCAGGAGTGCCACAGTGAGATGATCACTAGGCTTGGGTTAATGCTACCAGTTCCCCCAAGGCACTGCGTGCTCTGAGCACATGATTTGGACAGAGTGGCACTGGATGTCCCTACCTCCATGCCCCTGGGAGTAATTCAGTAGGAGCAAGAAGAAACAAAAACAGAAACACCTGGAATGAGAAAGATACTGTTTTCTCCTGCAATGTCTCTCTAGCGCCCTCTACTCTCAAAGTTTAACATCTTGCTCTCTCTATAGAAGATATGCTTAGAGGATCAATCTCCATTATTACAAAGCGTATTATTAAAGGTGAATTTTTATACAAAGGCAATAAATTGACAACTAGTACAAATACATATGCAACTCATGAAGGGATTATACTAAAGTGAATATTCTAATTTAATTGGTCTTAGGTGGATCCTAAATTTAAGGAACTTAGTTCTACACACAGTTTCCTATACTATACCTGGTAGGACCAATAAACTCCTAACCATTTTAACTGTCCCGAAGAAAACAAGTACAAACACAGGACAAAATACACAAATAGTTTTCTAATGGTTTGGAGAGTAAAAATTAGGATACAGATTCTGAAGAGGAATTAAAACTTGGCAGAAGGTATCACCACAGGGTTAGTTTTATTTATTTTGGCTTTTAGCCTCAGTGCAGACAATACTCACATCCTCATGAAGAACAGCAATGGAATGTCTAAGCCACAACATTTCTGGCCTGAAGAAAGAGAGAACAGAGTCTGGGGCAACACCAACTGCCAGAACATGAGGTATGTGGGGGGAGGCAGGAGCCACAAAAAACAGAGAGCCCTGGGGTCATATTTTGTGTATAAACTCTGAGCAAATCTCTGGGTGAGTACTGAATTATACATGTGTAGGACACACTTCAGGCTGTAAGCAACCCAGCTAATGCAGAAAACAAAACAACAAAGAATTTAACCGAGATTTGAGTTTCTATCTAAGAATCAGAGTTATCATTATGAGTTGAACCAAGTTAACTATCTGCTAAAACAAAAATATGCATACCCTTTTCAGTTATATAACAGAATCCAAGTCACCATAACATGACATTCACAATATCCAGGATATAATCCAAAATTACTTGAAATATAACAAAGCAAAAAAAAAAGCAACTTATTTTAAAATGGAAAAATAATTACTAAAGGGCAAAGTTAAGATAATCAAAATGTGGGGCGCCTGTGTGGCTTGGTCTGTTGAGTGTCCTACTCTTGATTTCAGTTCAGAGCATGGTCAGATGGTTCGTGGGATCGAGTGAGCCCTGCATTAGGCTCCATGCTGACACTGAGGAGCCTACTTGGCATTTTCTCTCCCTCTCTATCTGCCCCTCCCCAATTTGTGCCCTCTGTCTCTCTCACTCAAAATAAATATTAAAAAATGTATAACCAAAATATTATAGATAGATAGTAATCAAGGTCTTCAAAGCAGCTCTCATAACTATACTCAATGAGAGATAGGAGAATATACTCATAATGAATGAAAAAAAGAGAAACCTCCAGAGAGAAATGGAAAATATGAAAAAAGAAGCTCCAGAACTGAAAAATACAATTTATGAATGGAAAAGTCACTGATTGGACTTAAGAACAGACTAAAAATTAAGAGGAAAAAGTCACTGAAGTTGAAAATAGATCAATAAATTGAAATAAACAGTTTAAACTGTAAGAGGAAATAGAGAACAGGCAGGAAAAATATTTGAGAATAAAGCCAAAATATTCTCAGTTTGATAAAAGATATAAATTTATAGTTTGAATAAGCTTATGAAGCCTCAAGTCAGATAAATATGAATAAAACCATACTCAGGCATGTAGTTAACCTGTTGAGACCAAAGATAAAGAGAACATCTTGA